>BMAU01021394.1:1547500-2199875 GCA_019973935.1 Trichonephila clavipes | reverse complement strand
ATTGTCGTGCACGAGCTTTTAAAGTTGACCAGATCATTTGAAAAGAATCCGCTACGGATCATTACCGTCAAATCTACTGACCCTGATTGGAGCGCAAGAACATAACCTTTGCCGGCCATAAGGTCCGTTGAACCTAGACGCACCCACATTCCTGTGTAATCCCTATTTCCTGTAAACAGGGCAAATGCAAAAAATAAACTGTATCCTCAGGCCGGCGGCCTCCCCATCAGTAATACTTTTACTGATATAAGTTTATTATTTTTTTTTCTTTAATCACTTTCAGACCTCTATATAACGAAGTCGCTAAATACTGGAAAAAAGTTGTGTTTATATGGAAAATTCGTTATATAGAGGTAAACTTCTCAATATGCTTTAAAAACCACATAAAAAATTTAAATTTATAGACACACTATATATTAAAAAGAGTAATTATTCACACATTTTTTAAAAATAATATATGCTTATTTTATATATCTTACCCATCAAAAAAGAAAGAAAAGCTTCAAGGCAAACAAGAACAAATAATGTCAAAGAGAATTCATTGTACTTTCAATATCAAAAAAAAATTTTATACTACAATCGATGAATTTTAAGGACATTTTCAATTCAAAACATACAAGTAACATTAAACATACATAATTTTATTGCTGGAACACGGGACAACTCTACTGAGTTTGAAAGGTATATCTAAGATGTTTCTAGTGAACTGGACAATGAGGGTTAAAAGTTGCACTTCTTTTATGAAACGTCCAGAAATCTATTGCTCTCGGCGAGTTAGGATCTAATGAAACCAGTTAAAGATTTATGACCACCATAATATGTGTTAAAAGAGGGAATAACTTGAAATGTTCAGAAATACTTAAATATATGGAGAAAAAAAATTGAATCACAACAGAAAAAGTTCGTTATACAGAAAATGCACTTCGCTATAGAGAGGTTATTCAACGAAGAAAATCATGACATGCTCAAGGTTCCAGGAAAAAGTTCGCTATGTAGAAAAATTTGCAATGTAGAGGTTCGACTTGTATTTTGAAATTCTTCAAATATTTGCTAAAATTTCACCTATAACTGTGATTTTTTTAGAAAATATTGTTATATTTATAAATATATTATTTCTAATGAGCAGTTGATTGGAGTATATATATATATATATATATATATATATATTAGTATTTATTGGTATTGATCCCTAAAATACATCTATAATGTTTTAGTATTTCAATTGTTAAAAAAAATACTTCGAAAGTGTTTGGATAGCTTAAATAAGAAGCGGGTTTCAACTTTATCAGATTTTGTTTGAAAATATTTATATACACATACATATTTTTTTAGTTTGCTAATTTTTAATTATTCTTACTTTACTCTACTGCCTTATTAACTAAATTAAAAATCTCCTATTTAATATAGCCATTTACTTTAATTTCGACACAAATAAAAAAGTGGTAATAAGGATTCGTTAAAATAAGATTTACATTTCTTAAAAATTCTAATTCCTGGAAAGGTGAGATTACCTAATTGTGGAAATAAAGGGACATTAACCGAAAAATTGCTGGTTCAGGACTCACTACGAACCGGATCGTTGCGTATTACAAATAACACTTATCTAAAAAGCTGCTTAAGTGCTAAATCCACACGTTACCATAGGATGGTGCAACGACGGTGCATTGACATGACCCTCACCGTTCTATACATGTCTGGTTTGACAAATGGAGAACAGGTGACTCATCTGTGGGTTGGAGACAGAGCACGCGGCTTTGGTGACATTCTTTGGCATCTGGACCTTAAACACTAGTTTGACTGTAGGCGAAATGAACGAGACAAGAGTTCCATTGTGTGTCCATTAATGGGACCTGCCTGACTTAGGAGAATGACGCCTTGTTGGATGGCGGCTAATTGTTTCAAAGAGGGAATGGTGACGAGGAGGATCAAAGACCAAAGGTTTGGACAAGCCCTTTGTCGCCAAAGCTTTCGAGAGGGACTGTTAGCCCTTTTTGGGTTCGTACCAGTGGGGTACTACTGAGACTGAGGTGAGGGGTGCTAACTTTTGGAGGCCTTTCCAATGAGAGATGACGAGGGGAGTGTAGTGGATCCACCCCTGGAGTTTATAAGGGTAAATTCAAAAAGAGAGAAAAGAAGGAGGAAGAGAAACGACTGATGAGAGCTGACTTTCTGGAGTGATATCAATAAGAACTCCGGTGTCGTTGTCTAACCGATCTAATGGAACTACAGAGAATCATGGGGCGAGCACCCATCGGACAATACATATACGTGTTGGAAAAGTAGACCGAAGTGTCGGAGACCAAAAGAGACGCACCACAACGTTTTGGCGAAAAGGGACATAATCTTAAGATGGACTTCCATTAATATTTCCATGTCGCATTCTTAATAAGTATTTAGTCGAGAAACTAACTTTTTGTTTTATTTTAACAATTTTTTTGATTATCCTCTCTCTACCCCTTCACTACGCTATAATTGTTATAAGAAGGGGAGAGTGCCAATAAGTGTTTCCGTGTATTTTCAGTGTAAGAAATTTCAGCTCGAAACCCCTTGGATGAGCTCGGTCCTCTCGAATAAGTAAGGACTATTTCCCCTATATCATTGTTATTGTTTATGGTACAGTGCTCATAAGCCAACCTAAAGGTACTATTTGAATGCGAAAGTTCTTTTGAGATGTCTGTGCTTCTGGAACCATTAATAAATATTATTTCGTAGCAGACGTGCCTATAAAATTGTTATTCAGAAACGTTTTTTTAAACGACTTTAATTCTCTGTTAGGTCATGGATCGAGTCTTGGTGCCACTAAAAATCCGTTTAACCTCTCCTCGGCATTTCCCGAGCTGAGCTCGGAAAGATGAAACGTATCCCCTTGTCTCATACCGAGAGTAGCTCAGGTACTGTGAAAGTTTACCTCAGGGATTGATTGTTGTTTAACGACATATTTTTTGAAGTAACATGAATATTATTGAATGACACCTTGTAATTCTAAACCATGGTCAAGTGACGAGGACAGCACTTGAGATGGCATCATTTTTTCAAATTCCTACACCCCTCCAACTTGTGGATTTGAGACTTGACAATTTTAGCATGCTCCATCTCTTATGTTCTGAGTTTCTTTAGTAATACCAGAATTTAATCCCACGACACTGCAGAAGCAACGGCATTCATGTGTTCATGACCTATGATCAAATTTACTTCGCATTAGCATACATGTATTGTGTTTCGGTATTTAGTTATTTATGATGATTTTTCTTACGTGCAATTATTTAAAAACTCCTTAAAATTTTCTGGAAATTGGGTTTTGTAAAAAGTCTTTCCTAAGCGGAAATATGTTGTTCTGTTGTCTTTTTAACGCTACCGGATTAAATCTGTCAGAACAGGTCCCACAAAATTTCTTATAGCAAGAAGCTAGATCCTGTCTTTATCCGCAACTTTGAGCATCGTGCAAGTGACTGTACAGTTTGGCTTCCGTCCACCTCAATTTGGAGCAAGGACTCTCTAAAGCAGGAATGGGCATGTCGATCGCGATCTATCGGTGGACCTCCAAGACATTTCGGTGTGACTGCCGTTACTGAGACTTAAGAAATGCATACTATAAGAAACATACATATCTATAGAACACTGATGCTAGATAGACTGGAAAAATTAGCTTTCCATAATCAATGTGACTGTACTTACTTGTGCAAAGATTTGATAAGTGTTTAGACGACACATGTACCTTCACTGGAAGTGAACGATGGTGCATAACATGTCCATTGCAGCTGTAGGAAAAACATTTTACCACTATGATACCAGCTGTAGAAATGAATTTGTCCCCAAAAGCCGACTAAAGGGGAATAAATGTTGAAGATTCTCATGATATCATTGGATTGGCTTTTGAGACACCATCTCATCGGATATGGGTTCTTGTGTTGATTCAGTAGCACATGTAAGTATTTTCGAAGGTTTCATTGGTCCTCGTTTGTTTTCTGCTAGCTGTGTTGAATACATTCACGCTCCACGTGTGGTCTAGCAGTTGTACAAGCATCAAACTTAATAATTTTTTGTTATTTATGTGTTTGTAGTAAAAATAGTACTGTCTTTTTTTTAAAAAGAGGAGTATAATTTCAAAAATAAGTGTTAGGAAAATGAAGTATAAAGTTTGAATACAGAAAGACAACACCTAAGTCACTAGTTGGACCACAACACTTTAAAAATTATACAAGTAACCCGAAACCTGGAAGAGTCAGCCTACTCCTTCCCTAAGTACTGATCATGAAGCCTCCCACCTCTCTTTCTTTTCTACCAACCTCTAGAAAGGACTGACGACTCGCTAAGTATTTAAAGTGCACAAAAATATACTTTTACAAACATCAATACTGTCTCCGAAATTCAAACCAAAGTCCTAAGGCACAGAAGTTAGCGTCACTAACCAATATACCTACTATGAGAAAATGCGGAAGAGTTGCTTATAGAAAAGACATTTACCCTATACTTACATTCCGTATACTAAAATCAAAATAGGTTGCAAAAGAAAATTACTTTGTGTTCAAAACTTTGAAGCACGGCTTCTCAAACTTTCAATATTTGCGAACTAATATTCAATCATAATTTATTTTTCATCGTCCTCATTTCTATACAAATAACAATAATGCTTTAAACTCAATAATGATATACTTTGACACTAAAGCTACATTAACTCCGGCGTATATAAATGTCACGCTCAATTGGTGCGTTAAAAGCCCAGACGTATATAAATGTCTTTCCGAAGAACGATCTTTTATGTGCACTGCTATCCGTAAAATTATTCCGAAAGCTATGGAATGCAAAAAAGGACATTGGCAGTGTTTGCGAAGGATTTACTTATATCAGAGGATTTCCTTATTTATTGATTTTCTTCAGCCACGCCTATCCAATACAGCATATACATTTAATCAGCAGTGAAGGAATTATTAAAAACCATAAAAATTATTGTCATACATTTTAGTTTTGTATATAATTTTATATGTATAAAAATTATTTTATGTAATTATTAAACTTGTCCATAACTTACTATATAAATTACATTGTGCAGTACTGATACATTTATAAGTGTATTATATAAGTGTAAATGTTAATTTTATTTTTTTATTATGCCAAAATGTATTTTGTTTGCTTTCAGTAAATCAATATTTTTTTTTAAAATAATGTTTGCTTTTCGACTTTTCAACATGCTCAATTTTAAATATGCAATATGATATCAGGCCCTCTTAGGGATCCCGACAGTTTGAGAAATGCTTCTTTAAAGCAAAATATTGAAACTTCTCAAACAAGTTTTATTTATCACTTCATCTAGAAAATGGATCTAATTTATAAAAAAATTAGAAGTGTATATATATACTTGGTGACTCAGCATATTGATAATTTTTTATTATTAGTTAATTTCAGATATTTGAAAATACCCGGAACAAAATATTTGAATGCCCTTATATTTCAAATTGAATTTTTCAAAAAGTTTATTTAATATTTTGCTTTTCCTTAATTATTTTAATACACTTTTTAATGGAAAAATTCTCGCGACTAAATAAATTAGTTTCAATACGAATATATGCTTTTGGGGTCTAGTAAATCTTTTCATAAAAACACGACATATTTTCTTTCGTTGCACTTTTCTTTTCAACATTGAATTTTAAATGACATATATGTAATTTTTTGTATTAATATTCTAACACACATCAAGCAGCTTAGACTTATGAAAAAGTAAATTATTTAAATTTCAAGAGCGTTTTCAAATATTTATATATAATCCTAAAGGAAAATATCCTACAATAAATTTTAGAAAAAGGAATAGAGCTCTGAATATTGGTTTAACTACTTTCAATGCACTGTTGAAAATTATAATGCATTATGAAAATGCTAGAATAACAATATATGCACATATATATGTATGTACTAGTTATTTTGTGTTTATCAGTACAGTTTTTCAGTTCCTACTGTTGACTCATAATTTCTATATATTAATTTATTTATTCGTTTATTTATTTATCTTGGTGGAATTTTCAATCGCGTAAACAAAATATATTTTAAAGAACTCAATTGAGCTGAAATTTTATATACATGATTATTTTGGAAGACAATGCAATAATTTAATTATAACAAATAAAAATTAATTGATTAAAACTAATTATTTAGAGAATTACAAATACAGCCACGACCCTTTTGGCGACTTGTGTCAAAACTTGAAAAGGTTTTTTTTTCTCACGTTTTAAAGCATTCAGTTGAACTAAAATTTTATATACACGATTGTTTTGCATGACAGAATGATGCTTTAATTATTGTTAATAAACATTAATTACCGCTTAATATTATGATTCTGTCATATTTATATACATATTTATATTAATTGTAATTATTTATTAAAAAGTAGCTAAAATAAAATATTTCTTTGTTGATCTAAGTAGGAATTGACTTCAATTTTTATATTTATATATATATTACTTGCTTTCAACTAAAATCTTCATTAAATGGACATTATGTTACTTTTTTTATAACGTGTTTTTACTTCGCATCTTATATGCTTAAATGTCTTTAAAATTTCTATTTTATAAAAAGTACATTTTCGTTTAGATTTCGTTTGATTTTGTTTAAAGCCGCATTCTTGAGCAACTCAAAAACTATTGGCAACGGACCTCGTTTCTTTCGAAAACGGCTGATTGATGAAGGCGACATTTAAATTGCCACTCCACGCTGCAGATTTCCACGCCATGCCAACATGAGGACTTTAAGCCACGTCATACTATCATGACTATCACCCCTTTAACGTTTGCGCACAGCGGCAAAATCACAGTTCACATCCACACGTGCACCTCTAGCTGTTGCAGGGTCTTTCATCTGACATTATCCCGGCTGCCCGTGGCCATGAGATAAACACCACACCACTCCACCCATGCACCTGAACTCCCACTGAAATTCGAGGATTAGAGAGGTGACAGAGAGAAAAGGGAGTCAATTTTTAAACTTCAAAGGACGTATTCTGTGAAACTGAAATTATTAATAGCATGACTTTCTATTTAAAATGTAAATAAATTGTACTTAATATCCGTGACGTAACTAGATCAATTATTTAAATTGTTAACTCTCATGCTACCATTAACCGGGGTAAAGGCATGTGCACTTGGTACTAACGTTATTGGTCACGCGGGGTGACGGAGTCACCCCAATTCTTCTTTTTTTGTAATTATTGTTATTGTACACCATAAAAATTGCAATTCTAGTGAATAACTTAGCTGAGAATTAGTGTATTTACGTACTTTTCAGGACTTTTTATAAATTTTTCTTTGACAATTTGGGAAAGAGTACAATTAAACTGAACTAAAATGTTTCAAATGTGCGTGACTTAGAACACACATCAGAGACACCCTTCTCTAACATTACAAGAATAATTTTTGCAGGAAAACTGTCATATTTTGATCAAGTTATTATATTTTTATTGCCCTTTGATGATAATTCAAAATAACATCATATTAAGTAAATTTACAGAATATGATGATTTTTATTGTGTATGTAATACCTTTTTCTTTATTAAAAATATATACAGCAAATAAGTACAAGTTTTGTTAACCGGATGCTAAAAACGGCGATGCATATATCATAATATGTATTTTATATCAATTACGTCAATTTTTCTCAATATATAGTTTCACATATCTCATATTTTTATTTAGTATTATTTGAAATAATTGTTGGTATTTATGTATTATTGCAACAATTTCCAACTCTATTCATAACTGGCCTAGTTTTCAACCCCGATTTCTTATGTGCCGCACGCGCTGAATTGGGAACCTCGTGCTTCAGTTGATATAATGCCGTCAACAGGTTGCAATAATATGTAAGTAACTATTTTTCTTTTAAATTCAGATATAATGGTTGCATTTTTGAATACATTTATTGGTACCTAGAGCTTATATATATATGACTATTATAAACATAAAATAAACTGTACGAATTTTAAGTAAAAATAAATAGCTTAAATCAGAGGGAAATAAAACATGTTGAGAAATGAAAGGACATTTGTAGAATAATTAAACGAGGAAACGAATACATTTGTCAGTGAATATGAATATATAAAAATCATGCAACAAACAGTTAGTGAAACACAAAACATTAAACATTTTTAAAAATATATAAATATTTAAAAATTTAAACAAACAAAAAATTCAATCGACAAAATTCAATACAATTGTTTAAATGCTTATTTAGCAAGAAGTCCTGTTAAATATTCTAAATTCAGATTTCTTTCAACATATAGAAACATTTATTTGGAGTTTATCCAAAAGTACTCACATAAAAGAAACATTTTTAATAATGATTACTTTCGCAATTTAATATATTGTTAAATTTCAAAACAGAGAAACATTGTTTTAAAACAATGGATTTCCTTTGATTTATAGCTAATTTTGCAAGTTCAGTACTTTGTGACCCAACATGGCTCCACAGGATCAAAACAGTAGCAATTTTGTAATTTGATTTAAAGGAAAAATAAGCAGTAAGTAAAATATTTTAATATTTAACATTTCTGCAGACGTTCTAAATTTTCTGACTCAGTTCCAACAATGTAAACATTTTTCATGTATTTGAACATTTCCGTTTCGTTGAAAGACATTTAGAAAGAGAACATGGAAATTTCCCTTAAAATGTACAAACTGTCTTTAAATATGTTGCAGCGTAGATATTAATGCAGTGCTTCTCAAACTTTCAATACTGGCGACCCAATTTTCAATCATAATTTTTGTCGCGCCCTCTGTAAAAAAATAATGTATTTACTGCAATAAAAATGCACTTTGAGAGAGAGACGCTAAAGTTACAATACGATCTTAATTATAAACCGTACAAATTAATACGATAAGTATATTAAATTTTTGGTACATGTAACTTTTAAGTAATATATGTTTTAAGAAAATTACTTAAAACATATATTACTTAGAATTATGTTATTTTTCTTTCTCTAATTTTTAAATTGGAACAGATCGCAAAATGATGTATTTAATTAAAGATTTATTTCCTTCAGCATCCATTTCTTAAAGTACAAATGTCATTAGAAAAATAGTCTAGTCTATGTTGCTCGCTATCATACCCATCACATCTGGCATTATCGGGCACATTTGCGTGAGTCTAGACAACCTATCGGACGTTTGCGCAAAACATGTAAAAATACTTTTCCTCGTACAATTCCAATCAGTTTTGGTCAACTCGATACTTCTATAGCTACCGAATGTAGCTTGAATGCACATTTTTAATTTTGCACGTTAATTGTAATTCACGGTAAATAAGTATTTACGGCAGTAGATTAAAACAAAATCATACATACATTTTTAAGTCGTAAACAAACATTCGACGATAATAAAGGATCAATAAGCACACATGCGAGCATGGTTCCAAAAATTAAATCAAGGCAATATTCTTTTATTTATATTTTGGATTTACCACTAACGAAGTAAATGATGGGGGAAAAAGCTTAAGCTCGTTATGTGTTAAAACTTACAAATCTGAAGAACAACATGTGAAAGTTGTTTTTAAAATCATGTAAAATCATTTAGCAATGTTAACAAAGAATTTAAAAAGTATTTTCTGGATGAGGACAATTTGGTAGCAAGTTACGAGTGGATAAGCGATCTATTTCAAGGCACTACAGAAGGGCTCTCAACTTCCGAAGAAGAAATCTTCATAGATTTTACATCCAGTGAAAAATTAAAAGGCAATTTTGTAATAAATCGCTCTTTGAATTTTGAGTAGAGGTGGATGATGAATTATCTGTACTGGAAACAAAATAACTTCGTATACTATTAGTATTTTCAGCATCCTACCTTTGTTAAACTGGACTTTCTGCGGTGGCTGCTTTGATGACAAAATATAGATCTCAGTTAAATATAGAAAAATAACTCAGAGTGTTAATTTCTGATGTTAAACCTTCCTATGAAAAATTTTGCTCTATAAGACAAGCCCATGGAAGTCCCTAATAATTATTAAACTTGTTCTTAATTTAGAGTTAAGAAATTATTTATAAAAATACCTTCTTCAGTACTGATACATCAAATGTATACTGGCTGAAACACCGACTCTTCGCACGAGTTCATTTTTAAAAAAATAAAACATTATTCTTGATATAATAGCTGAACTGTAAGGAGAGTAAAACTGCTTGCACGACATTGCATACAGAAATGTAAAATGATTTTTTTTAGATGAATGATATAATTGTAAATAACTGTTTAAAAGAACTCTAATTTTAAACCTCATACAATTAGCATTTAGGATTAATGTGAAATAATAAAAAGAATATAAAATTCCGATGAAGAATAATTTTTAACATTTAAAGCGAGAAGACTTCAAAATGTTTTAACCCGGGAGCAGGCGCATACTCGATACTAACGCTAATGGTAGTGCGGGGGGACTCAGTCACCCCAATGATTTGTTTATAATTATTTTTATTGTACACAATACAAATCAGAATTCCAGTGAATACTTTATTTAAGAGAAAGTATACTTACGGCTTTCAACTTTTCTTTGATGATTTGAGAAAAAGTCCAATAAAACTGAACTAAAATGATTCAAAAGTACAAGACCTTAATAAAGGACGCAAATCAGAGACACGTTTCACTTATATTACAGAAATGTTATTTTCTGGCAAATCTGTCATATTTTAATCAAGTTATTGCAATTTTAATGAGCTTTCATGATCGAGTGATTGAATATTAACGTCCCACTGTTCAGGTACACGAGGGACTTTTGGAGACGGAAATCGTAATTTTGAATCATGGTCAGGTGACGAGGACTATACTTGAGCTGGCCTCTTTTAACTACCTCACCAGTCCAAAAGGAGGACGTTTGAGCTCTCGACAGACTTAACATGCATCTCACCCCTACACGGCGGGACTTTAGTGGTACTGGGCTCGAACTCGTGACACCTTTGGGGATCAACAAATAGTAAATTTTTCTTTCTTGTGTCTTTTTGACAAGGCGGACTGATCCTTGTGGTACACTTATGGTATCATATTTTAAGTTGATGGAGTTCTTTAGGAAGCATTTGAAAATTTTCCTTTCGTTTCATGTTCATCGCGTTTCTCAATCATCAATAATATACATTCTTTCAACTTCCTTCAATAGAGATAACAGATATCCCGCGCCACCGCTCCCGGGTTAAAAGTGTATTCAGAAAAAAATACGGATGATCTAAAAAGGATTATGACGTTTTTAACTATGCTTTTTATGTTTGTGAGAATACTCATAAAAATATAAACCTTGGCCAAATAATCCTTCAAAAATCAATCAATTCTTTTCCAATTATCATGAAACTCTTTATTATTTACAATTTCCCTAAGCGAAAAACTAACGCATAAAAGGTGGGCGGAATTGATGTAGAACTAACCATACCAGAAAATTTGAAGGTCAATCAAATGATCAGCAAATGTATTATGCAGCCTGGCTGAAAAGTGAATCATGTCTTCCTTTTCTTTTTCTACAACTAATGTACAGTATTTCAATAATAATTACATTGATGAATTGTTTATCTTCTTAGAATTTTTCTCAGGGTCTGGGTTTTGTTTTTTTTCTTCTTTTAACGAGTAATATTTTATGTTAAAACGTAGTAAAAAAATCTCTCATTGAGGAAATACAGCAAATTAAACAAAATGTTTTTTCTTTAATTTGGTTTTGGGATCAAAGATAGTTATTTGATGACGGAAAAACGCCAGTTGATAAACATAAATTCTATCAGTGTTGTGGTGTATTTTTTATTTTGGAAGAAAGTGTTTTGTTTTACTTTTTTTAGGTTATTTTTTTAAAAAATCTTTAAGTTTTCGGTATGCTCGCACCCCCAGGAGGGCGCGCCCCACACTTTGAGAAACACTGTATTAATGTATTTGAAGAATTGCTTAAAGTTTAAATTATTTAAAATCATATAATTTACGTATACACTTTTAGATAAATATGTAACAAAACCAATGCCTAAACTATTTTTTCGGTACTTATGTATTTTATCGCAACAATCGCCACCTCAATTAATATCTCACCAAGTTGGCAACCCCGATTTAATACTTGAGGGACAAGCTGAATTGGCAACAAGGTGCTTGTTTTCACATTATGTCGTCAATAGGTTACGATAACACGTAAATATCAATTTTTCTAGCATGCATGAATACGTAATATTCTCCACGTCTAAAAAATGAGAGCGAAAATATATATGGATTAAAATATATAATTAAGGTTTCCTTTTCTTTTTAACTAATAGAATAACATGTATTTTTTATAAATACAGTTGAACATCTATATAACAAACCTCAATATTTCGATTTTTTCTATATAGCGACTTTTTCCTGGAACCTTGAACATTTCATGATTTTCTTCGTAAAAAAACCTCCCTATAGCGAAGTGCATTTTCTATCTAACGAACTTTTCCTTTTGAGATTCAATTTTTGTTCTCTTTTTTAAAATTATTTTTGAGAAAATTTGAAGTTATTCACTCTTTGGCATCTTTTATGGTGGTCATAAATTTTGAACTGGTTTTATTAGATCCTAACTCGCCGAGAGCAATAGAGTTCTGGATGTTTCATCCAAGAAGTGCAACCTTAAACCGCCATTGCCAAGTTCACTAGAAACATCTTCAATATCCTCTTTCACCCTCAGTGGAGTTCCCCGTGTTCTAATTATAAAATAATGCACGTTTAATATTATTTGTATGCTTTACATTATAAAATGTCCTTAATTTTTTTTTTTTAATTTTAGATAAAATTATTTTCTTAATATTGAAAATACATTGAATTATTCGACATTATTTTTCTTGTTTGCCTTGCAGTTTTTCTTTCTTTTTTTTTTTTTTTGGTGGGTAAGATATATAAAATAAGCATATATTAATTTTTTTAAAAGAAGATATGAATAATTGTTTTTTTAATATATAGTGGTTATAAATTTTAAAAATTTTCTTATGTGGTTTATAAAATATATTAAAAGATGAGCCTCTATATAACGAACATTTATCCGGGATTTAGCGACTTCGTTTTATAGAGGTCCGACTGTAATTTTGAATATATCTTGCAAATGTTGAAAATAGATCAGAATGATTACACTTAAAAATAACGGCAGCAGTTAAAGTATTTTTGACCAATTAGCTTCTGAAAATGGTTAAATTCAATTAGTTTCAATAAAAACATTATTTTCTGTTTTAATAATTTTGAATATTGAAATAATAAATTAAAATCGAAATGAATTTTAGAACTAATTGGATATCGGAGCTCTACGCCAAAGGAGCCAAGCGCCTTTTTGGAGCGATTTTGAAATCGCACCCATATGATTTTGGCAGCCAGTAGTAATCAAAGTAATCCAAGATGGTAGCCTACCATTAGAACTCAACATGAAAGTATTTTAAAAGAATTGTTTATTCCTGATGACAGTTTAAATACATTATTGTTAAAAGCGAAACACAAAGATAAAATAAGGAAAAATGTACTTACTATTTTTGTGGAAAGCAAATCTGGAAAAAATCTCAACCAGGACTTAAAGAAATAGAATATGAGATATTTACGAATGCCGGAGAAACAGAAAAATATGGAAAGTAGAATATGGTGAAAATATAATAACGGTTTAAAATAAAAAAATCTCAGGCTAAAAAAAGAAATTACTATCCGAAGAAAAAAGACTGATTGTGGAATGTTATGACTCCCATTCGATATAATCGAATGTAAAATTGACAAAATTAAACAATTATACAAAAATTAACCAATATCAATCAATAATTAATATCAATAGAATAATAATTATACTCTGCAATATAATATTAATAATTATTATATATAATTGTGTTGTGTGTATTATACTTTATTTAATTATATAAAATATATTAAAATCAACGAATAGTGAATATACATTCGTAATTGCTGAATACTTGTAACATTCAAAAAACTGCAAGTTCCTTAAATGAATTTCATAAAAGAAGGAATGTTTAAAAATACATGATTTAAAAATAAAATTAAGTGAAAAGGCGCAATTTGTTGCGAGTGAAAAAATAATGTCTGATAGATTCACTATTGTTATGGCAAATTTGCACCACAAGATCTACAACGAAACATACAGTCATCAAATTTCTTATCCTGCCACTAAATTCTTTTCATCTTGCTGCCACACCTACCACATTTTATGACGACTGAAATAAGTGAAATCTTACAGGTAATCAAGAATGAGTATTATGATTGGAGAGAAAAAAACTATAGAAAACAAAGTAAACAGAAGGTTTGAATTCAGCAATCATTTTCGTCCATTAAAATTGTAAGTGGAGTCCTAACATCCTTTAAAAAATATAAAAGTACTAAGCAAAAATATTCGAAATATTCATGTTTGAAAAAAAAAGCAGACGATGAAATGTGCAATCTAGACAAGAAAAAGTATGAAATGTTTAAGAAAAAATCGAATTAAAATCGTCTGAAATTACTAGGTATACAGCCATAAATATAAAACAAAAATAATTCGTTTCAACTTACTATAATGATAAATAATAAGGTAGTATACATAATAATAAACAATAAAGTTATATGCGTAGCAAAAAATAGTAAAATGATTAAAAAATAAAATTACAATAAAGAATAAAACATCAACAAAAAAAAGCGGTGAACAATAATACAGAAATAAATAAAATATCAACAGCAAACCCAAAGCCAATGTCAAAAATCAAGGTAACCATATTGTAATGTTATAGCCCAATTTATAGAATGTCAACAACTTGAAGCGTAGCGCTCCGATATCAAATTTATAACCAAATTTTTAAAAATAGATTGTTAATTTATCTCTTCTTTTTAAACTTATTTCGATGCTGTTTGCAGTGCTCTGGAAACTCAACTAGTTATGCATAGTTCATAGTAATTTCTTCTAAAAGAAATATAATGTTCATCTGTCGGAAAATTAATTTGAAAAGAGGTCAGTCATGGAAACGTGTGTGAATGAATGTATTTATAGGTAAAACAAATCTACATTCATTTCCATAAACAATTGCACACCAAGAAATAATTGTGATATCGTAACGAAACTTGGTTTGAAGGTACATGTCGGGCAGATATGCAAACGAATAGAAATGCAGCGTGATTGTGCATTGCGTAATGCCACTAGAGGGCGTTAAACTTCGTTCCTCTTGGAGTATAGTAACATGTAAGCAGAGCTTCTTTGAGTGTACTTAATCGTTTGCAAAATGCGCTGTGTTAGACAAGCCGTTACGCAACCATCAAAGACAATACGAGCTGCTGTCAGAGTTTGAGTGGGAAAGAATCATTGAGATGATGGATCTGGATTGTCAGCTCGGCCAGTAAGCCGTACTGTTTGACTATGAGGACATGTTGGGAAAAGTGGACAGAAGGGACGTCATTTACACGGTGACCAGGCTCAGAATTGTCTTCGACAGACCAGTCACATCATACGACACGCACGAATAGAACCGACTGCCTCATTGACCACTGACCGGACACAGATAGCACTTTCACTACGGGGACCCTGCGTCTTTCCGAAACCACCGCAAGTCACCTGACCGAAAGACATCTGGTATCGCGGCGTGAATTACGACACACCGCTCTCCCAGCTAGTGTGATGGTAGGGGAAGCGCCAATGATTACGATACACGACCACACCTAATATTGATCCATGACACATTGACAGCCCAGATGTACGTCCATGACATCCTTCAGCCACATGTGTTATCACTCATGGCAAATCTCACAGGAGCTATTTTTCATCAAGAAAATGCTTGACAACACACATCAAGGATGTCACAAGCTCCCTCCGTCACATTAACAGTTTATCTGCTTAATATCTAGATTTGTCACCCATCGAGTATAACTGGGATTATTTGGGAAGACAAGTTGGGCAGCCTTCGAGTTTGGTTGAACTAATTATGTGTTTACAGCAACTGCGGAATGAGATGGCTCAAGACATCATAAGGAGCTTGTATGCCTCAATGCCCACTCGTATCGCATCATGCTTTCGCGCTAGAGGAGGTCCAACAGAGTACTAGAACTTCCATCCATTTATACTTTTTTCAGCAATAAGGGATCTTTTCTTTTTTTCTTTTTTGGTTTTCTAAGAGCTTAATTATATCAGGGTAGTACTTGCATATGTAAAATTTCGTTTTATTTTGACAACCCTTTCTTGGTGCGCAAACTTTTATGGCAATGAATGTATTTAAAAACTTTACTAGCATACATGTTGCTTTTTATATCAATGAGTTTTAGTTTCAACATCTTGACTTGATTATTCTCAGCCAGAAATAGAAAATATTTATCCAAAAAAAATCTCTTTCAGAGTGAAATTCATTTTTAGTTTTAAAGGTTACCAAGCATTATGTCCATCAAGAATGCATTTGTTTTATTTTAGATTTCATCTAGCGAGACCTGTATAAATTTAAAATTTTAAGGGATAGCTTATAAAAAAACTTACACAAATTTAAAATATAATATCATTCATGACCTGTATTCATCTTTAGTCAAACACGATTGAATATGTACTCAAGAAAGATTATTTAAAGTACTGGAGTTTCAAATATATTATGAATTTCCTTCGATGAAATTGTTTCTTACTTTTTAACATTACAGTATGTACATTCGTTAATATTAAACCGATACATTCTAAATTAACTTATTAATAGATGCATACACATGCATTAAGTAACAAATAATGCATATTTAATGTAAGAAAAAGATATAATTCAATCAATTTAAATATTTAATCTTACATTTATCTGAGAGACAATAACAATTATTCCCTTCGTTCCTACTTTACGACGTAGAAAGGCAAGATAGAAAAAATACCAGTACTCAATATAGTAGAAATAATCAATTCACTCTTAGTCTTTATTGAAGTAAAATTTTTAATTACTATTTTTAGATGAATGAGAGCACTTTATTTATAAAAGCATACAGGAGAGAAAGATAATGATAAATAATTATTAATTGTAAATACTATAGTGATAATATTAAATAAAAATTAACGCTGACAAAACATTAAATAATCTACAATTTGTTTTAAAAAACATTGAAAACAGTTAGCTAATATAAATAACTATTTTTATTCAAAACATAAACTTGATATCATTTTCTGAAAAACATGAGGATAGAAAAATTCTCACTCGACAGTACAAGAACCATTTGTAAGGGAAAAGTTATAAAAATGTCACTTAATCTTTTCAACTGTTTCATTCATTATCTTGAGAACGTTTTCCTCAAGAAGGCAGAAATTTGTCTACTTTTTTATACAAGAAATATATATATATATATATATATATATATATATATATATATATATATATAATTGTATAAGTCAATTCCTATTTAGGTCAAGAAAGAATTTTTTTTATTTTAGTTACTTTTTAGTTAATAGTTACAATTAATATGAACTTGTGTATACATATGACAGAATCACACTATTAGGTGGCAAAATAGAAAGAGATTTTTCTTTCTATGTAGCGTGATTGACTCTATTTTTTTGTTACTATTTATACATTAATTAAATTTAATCATTCTAGAAAAAATAGGACAGTAAAATGAATCCACATTCTCAGAAATTAGGCCATTCCAGATGGGATTAGAACTAACGCCCTTTAGATGAGAAGTCGAACACGCTATCCATTGTGCTACCGCGAGCGATTATCCTTTATAAAGGGTGTTTTTTTAGAGGTATAGAACTTTAAATTGCAATAAAACAACGCTGTAGTATTCGACTGACATGAATTTTTTTTATTCGAAAGATAAGCTTGTGGCATTACATTTTAAATATGACCAAGCAAGGCGTAGATTCGTCGAATGGGCCCAAAACGAGATTGCCGTTGTTCCCGATTTTTATAAGCGAATTTTGTTTAGCGATGAAGCACACTTCTGGTTGAATGCCTACGTCAACAAACAAAACTGCTGCATTTGGAGTGAAGCTAATCCACAAGTGTATGTCAAAACACCGTTACATCTAGAAAAACTGACTGTTTGGTGCGCTTTATGGGCTGGTGGAATCATTGGTCCGTACTTCTTCAAAAACGATGAAGGCCACAACGTTACAGTCAATGGTGATCGGTATAGAGCCATGATTACTAACTTTTTCATTCCTGAATTGAACAATCATGATGTCCAGGAGCTTTGGTTCCAACAAGACGGCGCAACATGTTACACAGCTCGTGCCACAATCGATTTATTGAAAGACACGTTTGGTGACCGCCTAATTTCACGTTTTGGAACTGTGAATTGGCCTCCAAGATCTTGTGATTTAACACTCTAGACTATTTTCTGTGGGGCTATGTAAAGTCATTGGTCTATGCGGATAAGCCACAAACGCTTGACCATTTGGAAGACAACATTCGCCGTGTTATTGCCGATATACGGCCACAAATGTTGGAAAAAGTCATCGAAAATTGGACGTCCAGATTGGACTACATCCGAGCCAGCCGTGGCAGTCCTATGCCAGAAATCATATTTAAAATGTAATACCACAAGATTATCTTTCGAATAAAAAAACTGCATGTCAATCGAATAATACACCGTTGTTTTATTGCAATTTAAAGTTCTATACCTCTAAAAAGACACCCTTTATGTATATGGTGTTGAAACTATATTATTTTTGTTTGTGTTATTCATTAATTAAGCGTAACTAATGAATCAAAATTTGAAAAAAAACTGCATTAACCTCTAGTGCCCTCCACTGCAAGTTTAAGAAATGTAGTTAAACTTGAATTGATGAATAGAAAATATTTTATGAAGAAAGTTATAACATTTCGTCTCTAAAATAAACGACAAATGCGATTATTTAGAAATGGAAGGAAACAAAATATGGGATCTTATATCATTTGGTATATGTTGATATCTGATATGTTTATATCAGCATGTATATGTTTATATCTGATATATTTACATAATATATTATATTTATAAGTCCATATAATATTTTTTAACATATAAACATATTATGTTTATATCAGTGGTGGTTCTCAATCAGTGTGCCACAGCACCTTTGTTTTCCCCTCAAATTCTTGAAATATGCCACCAAATGTTTTTTAAAATTGCATTTTATAGTGAGAGAAAAAAAAGTTCGGATCCAAATCATTCGTCCAATTTAGAGAATGAAACTATTCCAAAAATTGTTATTCACCATTTGTCAACTCTAGAGAAGAGAGAGTTATTCATTATTTCCCAAATTTTGGTATAAAAAAGTCTAATTGGTTAGCAATCAATTTGTCATATGGATACATTTGTACATGAGTTAACTTTGAATGGAGAGGATGAACTATATATATATATATATATATATATATATATATATATATATATATATATATATATATATATATATATATATATATATATATATATATATATATTCGCTCTGTAACAATCGAGATTCAATTTCAAAACATTCAGAAACGTCATTTTTGGAGATTCATTTTGGATTAAAATTACAGGTGATTATATTCTATAATATTCAAACAAGCTTTAAAAATACTGTTACAATTTCCACGACTTATTTGTAAATTCAGATTTTCAACATTAACTAAAATAAAAATAAAGACAAAAAGATTGAATCTTTTAAACGTAGCTAACTAAATGAGAGTGGTATTTTTATTACCCAATATAAATAAATTAATGAAATTAAGCTCAGATTTTGCATTAAATGCATTCTTACAATTAATTTGTAATCACACACACAGTTACTCAATAAAAATTTGTTGCCTTTTGTCCTATATATTTTATTTTTAATATTGAATTATTATTTTCATAAAATATTTGACATAGTATATTATGAATAAGTAAAATTCTTTTAAATCTATTTTATTGTGGGTGTACCATCAAATTTTCAAACTGATAAAAGTGTACCGCAAAAAAAGTTGAGAATTACTAGTTTTGATAATTAATCCTGCAGGTAACACATGTTGTGCAAAATATTGGAAAGTGGTTTTAACGTAAACCCTTCACTTGACGTCAGAAAAGAATATCCGGTGTCATAAAACTTTAAATTAGTTTGCCTAACGAAATTAGCTAAATATTCTGTGGAAGACGGCATTCTTCTTAAAGAGATTTGGCGATAAGAATCAGGATTTTTGGTGATATAATCAGAGAAGCTGGTGTTTGGAACTTAATTAAATTTTGAGGCAGGGTGGTTGATAAATTCCCAATAGAGTCAATTCGGTTTGAATTTTTGTGCCACAAAGCATCAGGTGAAGGCAAAGAAAACTGATTAAAGCATCGGGGTTGTAAGAAATCGAATAATGATTTAGTATGTGAGTTCATGATTCGTAGCACGCAAATGTTGTTCATCTAATTGCAAACGGTTTATAAATAAGAAACAGCTTTAATCGATTATCGAGGAATATAAGTACTTAATAATTTTGCTTTTGTTTAAATGTGCATATCTCGTATTTTAGTTTTTTCTTGTTAATTGTCAACAATTTATTATTTTATGACTTTTTTAAGATATTTTTTTATGATTAATGAAGAGTATAAAACAAATTTTTTATAAAAATCAAATACTTACTTTTTACAACTAGCTTACAAAAATTGGAAAAAATAGTCAATTTAACACATTTTGATGTTTTACTTTTTATAAATTATGTTGAAAAGAATAAAATCATTGGATAATAACTGTTGTGCTATTAAATCCCCAACATCGTATGTCATTGCAACAACTCTAAAATATATTTTAAAAAATTTATAATTGTTTTTTTAAAGAGCTTCATTGCTTTTAAAGTGATTGTTACAACGCAATTTTGCTGAATAATTCAGAAGAATTTCTAATATAAAAATGCAAATACATCCAATTTTTTTCTTTTTTTGTTCAAATTTTAAATTAGTTTATATTTATCTGGGTGTCCATAAATGAACTTAATATTTTCGAATAGTCTTTAGCAAAAACTATACAAACAAAATTGCATGGACATTGGGTTATGGCAGAATGAAATGAGGGGAATTTTATCGAGGAAAAGAGAAACAATGAGCTTCAAACACCTACCCCAGGGGGCGTATCATAGTTTTAATGAGAACATATTAATAATCTACAAAAGTTTACAAAACATGCTCGATATGCTGTCCACTTTTGTCTACTACCATCTAGAAGAGTAAAATTGCATACTGGACTGTTGAAAGCAGCATGGACTGGGGAATGTTACGCACATGGCGTTCTATGTATTCTTCAAAGTCGGATAGAGAAGGGATGGGATCATGGTTGACCATAGCCTTGAGGTATCCTTACAACCAAAATTTGCGAGGATTCAAGTCGGTGGATATTGGAGGCCAAGTAGTAGTCCTCGAAAGGAATGCGGAGTACTTGTTTCACTTAACAGGTCATGCGTAAAGAAGCAACATCATGTATAAGCACTGCGGCTGTATCACATCGCCTTGCCTGAAGAGCCAGAACAACGGATTGCTCTAATAATGAAGCGTGTTGATCAGTGATGGTGCATGTCACAGGTTTTGCGGTGATCTGCCTTTCGAAAAAATTTGGACCCACAATGAAGGTTACATTAAAGTCACACCAAACCGTTGCAGCCAAGAGTATAATGGAATTTGTAGGAAATGATGTGGGTGGGTGCCAAGCCAAATATGGCAATCGCGCGTGTAAACTGTCCCTTCCAGATGAAAGCAAGCCTCTTCGGTTAACAAAATATTTCATGGACATTTATCCTGAAGGTCAACTCGTCCAAGAGACCACAACGAAAAAGCTTGTCGACTATCCAGATCATCTGTTAAGAACTCTTGCACTAACGGCAGTTTATAGGGAAAGTAGTGTAAGACGTTTCGAATAATCTTATGAACGACATCGCAACGACATCGGTCAACAGATGCTGCACTACGCCAAACACTAGTGTTGTCGATGGTTATAATCTGTCTTCCTTCACTTAGATTGCTACATTGTTCACTACCTGTGCTGCATCCCACTGTTGTCCTCTTCCTGGCTGAATCCCTAATGTTCCCGTTAAAGAAACTTTTTAATCATGTTTCTTAGTCCTTGACTACTGAGTGGACCTTTTCGAAACCACTTCAAAGACCAAAATTTGAAGCTAAACTTCGGTAGCAGAGTCTCCTCTTAGGTTAAACAATTTCACCTATAAAGCACGTTCCTGGAGAGTCAACGTTATATTTCTTTATTTGGAAATGAGTATGATTGGGTTTGCCTCTAGAATCTTAATATGCCGTGGGTTGATGCACTCGTACAAGATTACTAGGGTTATAACATTTGCATATGTTAACAGTTTGCATTACTCAACGCCATGTAGTGGTGTTCCTTGAAACTCACTATTTATTTTTTCTCTATAAAATTCCCATGATTTCATTCTGCCAGTACCAAATGTTCATGCAATTCTGCTGCATAGTTTTTGCTGCAGACATATCCCAATTTCAATTTTAATTATGAACACTCCATAAATTAGGAATGGACATGATATTCCAATAAATTTCGTGCATGAACCACACAAATAAATTAAGAATGGTCTATATAAATTTTGTTTACTTCTAAAAACAGTATTTATACTTTTTATTCACTTAATGAAGAATAGCAACTTCTTTTCTTTACAATTTAAAAGAAGACTTTACATAAATTCAAAATCTACATGAAATAAAACTAAATGTATGAATCAAGTAACACTTAGTGTTGGTTTCTGTACTGTAATTTGAACAAAAATTTCTATTCAGAGCGAGTGCCTTCAGAGAAAAAAAAATTCACACCAAAACAAGTGTTATATAACACAAAAACCTGCACACTAAGATAGCATTACCTGAATGAGGCAAAATTACGTTAACACATACCTAATGACAGAATGAGCAAATGATTTATTTTTTGCAGTCGGTTACAGAACAGCTAGAGTTCTAGCGTATCACAATGAACTTGCTGAATGTTACGTAAATCAGAAGACAATCCGATGCTAAGGTTTAAATTCCATGCAAATTTAATTGTATTTGTAGCCGCCGATTGTATTAATGCCTCAAAAATGGATTCATTATTCGTATGAGCAGACGTCACCATTTGAGAGAGGATAAGCTATACTGGAAAGAAAGTTACCGTAAAATCCGACGTATAACACGTGCTTAGAATACAAAAAATAAAATAAAATTTTACGGGTGCATGCTATACGCTGGGTAAAAAAAATTAGAGTTTAAAAAAAGAGTGAGCATTGAAAAAAGGTTAGACTTCTACATGCTTTAAGTGAGGGAGTGAGTGACTTTGAAGTTTAATGGTCCAAGGGCCAACTTTGGCCAAACTGCGCCATCTACTTGCATCAAAACGCTGTTTATTTGAAAGAAATGACATTCTTTATGATCTTAAAGGGTTGTGGTTTTAGACGTATGCTATTTTTTCTAAAGCTTGGAATAAAACCTCGAAAAACTGACTTCAAAACATAAGAGTATTGCTCATGCACATTTCAGGTTTTTTCATAAAACAAGGGGGCGTTATACGGCGAATATACGTAAACATCGAAAATTGCAACTAGAAAGTATAGGTGCGCGTTATACGCCGGGTTGTACGTAGAAGGATAAATCGCAAAATCGTTTTCGACATATAATTCGGGGTGATATTACCATTACGGGAATGAGTAAACAGTCAATAAGGCATAGTTTCACGGAAATTGACGGAAAAATGGTGGACCAGAGCGATTGTCTTACCGGTGCTGACAGCCATTAATGTGACCGTATAAATTATCTATCGAATAATTAGAGCTGTAACGATCCTAAATAGGTTACTCAACGAATGGGGAGGGGGCGAAGTACCGAAAGCGTTTGCTTCAACTGTCCCTCAGTGTTGCACATAATCTCATTTCCAGTGTGGGTGACGAGCATTCTACCTTAAACCCAATGCTCTGGAGTATGATACTTTTCAGCGATGAGTCCCACTTCGAAATGATACCTAATGACCAGTAAACTCGCGCTTGCAGAAGTAACTTGTGCTTGTTAGGACACCAATGCGTTACTCACCTATCATCAAATATACAATTAAAAAAAAACAGGAGTTATGGTATGTAATGACGTAACATTTGATAAATATACCTCTCTCTAAAACGTTCTTACAACACGGTAACATGCTTGCTCCGTAAGCCTTAGGTAATGGGCTCGATCCCGGCTAGAGTTGATAGATTTTCTGGTAGCAAAAATCGTAGGCACGCATGCCATGTAATTATGGGACACTTAAAAGATCCCTTGAGTACTATCATCGAGACACAAAAACATTATTTTTTCACGTTTTATATACTTCATATTTACTTATTTTATGACATTCTTGGTGCGTAATTTTTTACGTGACATAGCGTAAATAAATAAAACTCTGGCCTTCATAACCCTTGGACACTTACCTTTACATATTCTAATAAGACGTGGAAGTTAATCACGTCATGTAATTCAAACCATAATTATGTATATTTAATCTTGACAAGGGAGATAATTTATGCTATAAAACTGTATAATTCAAAATTTAAATTCATGCTACAATCGCACTAAGATTTCTATAGACGTATATTTTAAATAATTTAATTAGAAAGTTCCAACCACTGTGTAAAATTTTCAAATGAAGCTAATGAATCTGTCCCCTAAATGCAATACAATACAGAATTCAGAATTCAATTAAATTTATAACTAACGTACCTGTGACAAAACCCACCCTTATGATGACAAATTACCCTGTAATTGTAATATTTCTAAATATTACACTAAAGCCTTTAGTCAAATTATTCAACTCTGCAATGCAGAGTAAGATAATAGTTAAAAAAATGTAAATTATACATAGATATATATGCGTCTGAGTGCGTGAGCAAGTGTGTGCATGTTTGTGCTTGTGTACGTGTGTTTTTGTAAGTGTTACCCTAAAAGTGTATAATTCAACCTTTTCATGAAGTATCTAAGCCTTTCATGAAAGAACTACCCGCCGATTGTAAAGGCAATATATTCGTAATTATTGCCTAAATTAGCTAAATATTGTATAAATTAATAAATGACTGATTATTAAATTAAATGTATCACGATTCCTTGGCAGAGGTCCGGGGTTCGAATCCCCGGCTGGGCAAGGTTGATTTAGCATTCATCTCTTCAGAGGGTTGATAAATAAGTAACAAGCCTGTTTGGGAACTGAACACTGGGAATTTCGCGTCAAACTGACAGCTTGACCCAAACATTTGCACATGTACCCCAGCGCATAAGGTCAGGTAAACTAAGATGGGCATGGTAGACCTTGGCCCTCATGGGCTGTTGCACCACTGTGAGTTCAGTAATAAATTTAATAAGAGACTGAGATTAAAATAAGGCGAATGTTTTATAAATTAACTAAATAAACTTTTTTAAGGTTTCCGAAGATACATTTTATCATACGAATAGATAAATTGGCAACTAAACATATTAATTGATTGTAAAATTAATATAATACATAATATACTCTATTCTGAAAGTATTTTAACAGTAATTAAAAATGAATATAGTTCTGCAAAAGTTATACTTATTTTTTAAAACTTCTATTTACATAAATTATTAGACTATTCAGTCCAGCTGAAAAAAGAAAAAAATATTACTAAAAATATTGAAATCTACTAAAAATATTGAAAAGAGAGTGTATTTTATAGTAAGCTCAAACAACTTTCGAGAACCTCTTTAATAATTTAAAAATTAAGTAAGCGTTATTCCATAAATAACTAGTTAAATAATATATGTAGACACAAATCATTTTTTAAACTTAAACTGACTTTGTTATATAGTTAAATTATGAAACACCTAACTACTTTATGAAATAAAGGTTTTCACGGCTTATGGGTGACACATATACAGATGTGTGTGTGTGGTGTGTGTAAATTAAACAAATAATATAAAAACAATTTTTTCAGTAAATTACTATTTAGGTCAACAAACAAAATTTTATTTTAGTTAACTTTTATATATATATATATATATATATATATACATATATAGATAGATATATGTATATATATATGTATGTATATATGTATATATATATATATATGTATGCATATATATATGTATATATATATATGTATGTGTATATATATATATATATATATACACACATGTACATATGTATGTATATATATATATATGTGTGTGTGTGTGTGTGTGTGTGTGTATGTATGTATATATATATGTATGTATATATGTATATATATATATATATATATATATATATATATATATATATATATATATATATATATATATATATATATATATATATACTATTAAGAGACACTATTAAGTTATTATTACATGGTGACAAAAAAAGAGAGAAAGCGATTTTCCTTGCAATTTACCAATTACCTATCTGTATAGAATCTTGTACTATTTTTTGTTTGTTTTCTTACTATTTATTCATTCATTAAATTTGACTATTTAAATAAAATAGTATAGTAAAAAATCACATTCTCAGAAACTAGGCCATCCTAGGTGGGATTCGAACCCACGCCCTTCGGATTAGAAGTCCGAGGTGCTATCCGTTGCGCCACAGGGACGTACGTAATAATTCTAATTTCTGTATATGCTGTTGAATTATTATTTTTGTTACTATTTATTTACTTTTCAATTTTATTATTGAATTTATATTTGAAAAAACTGTATTAACATCTAGTGTCAACCTCTACAAAATTAAAAAAATGTATTTGAACTGAAATGGATGAATAGAAATTATTTTATTAAAGGTTAGATATTTGATTAAGATATATAAATAGATAAATATATATGCTGATAAAGCGAAATTGACGCTTTTACTGACCGCTACCTACCACTCACGCCTGCACACTGCCAAGACAGATTACAGTGGTGCTTGTCTCGATCAGGTTGGAATCATGATGCTGACAGCGGACATATAGCGTTCAGTGATAAATCCCGCTTCCAACTGTGTCCTGAAGATTATGGAAGACTTGTCTGGAGATACACCCAGGGCAACATGCCGATTCTGCATTCACTATTGCATATCATACAGGCCTCCAACCGGGAGTTATGGTCTGGGGCACCATTCCTTTTGACAGTCGGATCTGTTTGGTCGTCATTAGATGCACACATAATCACAGCAATATGTCAATGACGTTCTGAGGATTGTTTTGCTACCATTCCTTTTGCACTATCCTGCCTTATTTTTCAGCAAGATAATACCAGATCACTTACAGCAAGAGTGTTGCCATAAACTATCTTACAGCTTGTCAAACACTTACTTGACCATCCAGATTGCAAGATCTCTCACTACCCGACCATGTCTGGGATATTATGGAAAGGCGAATGCATCTAACAGGGAGTGTTGTTGACCTGGCTCGACAATTGGAGCAAATTTGGCAAGAAATACCACAGAAGACAGACCATCAGGGGGCTTTATCACTTTATGTCAGGTCGTGTGGAAGCTTGAATCCAGACTAGAAGTGGGTTAACACATTATTGCAGTGTTTCTCAAACTGTGGGGCGCACCCCCCTGGGGGGAGCGATAACCTTACGAGGGGGCGCGAGCATATCAAAAATAAAAGATTTAAAAATAATAAATTTACTGGAATGAATTAAAACAAAATGCTTTAAGACATAATAAAAAATGCGCTTTTACTCTAATATAATTTATAGGCACGCGCGCGCGATATTAAATCATCAAAAATAAAAACTTCTTCAATACCTAATTAGCTATCTTTGATCCTATAGCCAAACAAAAAAACTTTAATTTGATTTGTTGTAATCCCATGATGAGAGATTTTTTTATTACGCTTCCTTTTTAATCCTAACATACTACTCATTCAGAGAGAAAACAGATCCCAGACCCAGAATCGAAGAAATTTAGGAACATAAAAAATTCATCACTGCCATTATTTTTAAATGCTGCACATTATAGCTGTAATATGTTTGACCGTCTAAGTTATTGGTACAGTTAGTTATGAACCCTCTCTTATGTGTTTGTTTCTCATTTAGGGAAGTCGTAAGTAATGTATTTCTGGTTTGCGCTTTTTTTCCATGAAAAGAGTATTATGATATTTGGAAAACCACGGAGTATATATATATTTAAGAGTATTCCAAAATATATAAAGCACAACGAAAAACGTTTTACAAAATTTTTTATTGGTAACATATATATTATCATAATGAATACACTTTTTACCCGGAAGTGGTCACGCGGGACACACATATTACGAAATCGTTAATTCTGGCAAAAGTGTGTATTTGTTGCCAAAGAAAAGTTGAAAAGTCCTTGAAAGTAGGTAAGTATATTTTTTCATAATTAAATTATTCACTGAAATTACGATTTTTATTGTGTACTATAAAAATAATAAAATAAGATTGTGGTGACTCAATAACCCCGCTGGACCATTAGTATCGAGTGCGCGCCTGCTCCAGGGTTAAAACATGTTGAAGTCTTTTCGCTTTAAATATTAAAAATAATACAATTATTCTTCATCTGAATTTTATATTATTGTTCATTATTCAACATCAATTCTAAATGATAATTCTGTAAGGCTTAAAGTTATAGTTCGCTTTAAACTAATTATACTTTGAGCAATCATTTAAAAAAATCATTTTACATTTTTGTAAACATTGTCGCGCACTTGGCTTTACGCTCCTTACAAAATTCAGCGATTATTTCAATAATGTTTTATTTTCTTATAAATGAACTCGTGCAAGCGGGCACTTCAGTCGGTATACTTTTAATGTATCAGTGCTCCATAGTAGTTTATAACTACTTAATTAATACTAAATTAAGAACAAGTTTAATAAGTATTAACGACTTTCAAGGGCTTGTCTTGCAAAGCAAAGATTTTATAAGGAATGCTTATGATTAGAAATTGACCCTCTGAGTTCTATTTCTATATTTAGCAGATATATATATATTTTGTGTTCTAAGCAGCCACCGCATTTTGCAATATGTTCAATTTAAAAATTAAGGAAAGGAAAAATAACATATAATAATTATCCTATTAATTTTTTTATTTATTTATTACTTAAAAGTAGTATACAAAATTTAATACTTATGTTACTAATTTGTATGGTTTATAATTAAGATCGCCTATTATAGCTTTAGCGTCAAAGTGCATTATTATTGCATTAAGTACATTATTAATGTATAAGGGGGCGCGATAAAAATTGTGATCGAAAAGGTTGGCGCCAGTATAGAAAGTTTGAGAAGAACTGCCTTATTGAGCTCCTTACTTTGTAACTATGTAACTCTGAAATAAATCATTCAATGTTTCTGAAATTTCAATCATTTTTTTCTATTATGTACACAATCTTTTAACCCACCAATTTTTGTCTCTATCGGATAACTCGTTCTTGGAGCGTTTTATTTTTGTTATAGAGTGTATTTAAGAAGAAAGTGAACTAATAGTAGAAATTGAAAAATATCTTATAATAAAATTTAGAGTTTCATACCAAGATGTTGCAGATGTATAACACACGCTTACATTTCAAACTTAAATATATTTCAATATATTAAGCTCTATATGTTAAATAATATCATTTTATGTAATGTGACATGTTAGAATTTTTTTAAATTAAAATTGCCCATGTTATATATTAGGATGAATCGCAAGAAAATTCATTTTTTAAAATAAATAGTATGTTGTGGATGAATGTTAGACTTAAATTTTCTAATATAAAGAAAATAAAGTAGCTAATGTAACTTAATTGATTTACATTAAGTAGAATACTACCTAGCTTTACGCCACTCCGACTTATGAGACTTGAGGTTACGCGATTTTCAAATCTCGTCCATTTTCTTACTTTTGAAAAAGAAAAAAAAATGATAAACTGGTGAAAATGGTAATGTGATTATAAAAAATGTCGATTTTGGCATTCAAATCAATTTAGAAGTAGATAGGGATAGCGTTCAGGAACTTTTGGATTCCATTTTCCAGGATCTGATAACTGTAATGTGCAAATGCATGAGCAAGAGCGCAACATCGAAAAACATGAGTTTTTAAATCCAGCTCAATCAGAAAATCGAATGACGGTTGGGATTTTCACAGAAGGTTTCAGTTTAGTTGAAAAGGAGTTAAAAATTTCAGAAAATATAGATTCAAAAGATGAGCGTAATTTATTCAACAAAAAACGGAATAAAAAATTATTAGCACGCTACGAGGAAGTTTTGCGCGAGAAAAATTAAATTCATACTATTAGTTCATTCTCCCCCTATATACATACACTCAGGAACATTGAAAATAGCGACCCAAGAAGGAAGCTAAGTACAATCGCGAAACTTTGCAAATAAGTACAGCGTACTGTGATATGCAAATGATCCAAATTTTGTGCCAATACGCATGCTCATACACGCCGAGGTGGCGCTACAATCAGGAAAAGGGTTCTATATAATCCAGCGCAAATTCGAAAATTCATAAACGTGACGATTATCCGCCGATTGTAGGAAGACTTTGGTAAGCGAAACATGACAGGTAAACGTGCTAGAAAACATTTCTCACAGTTAAGCGAAAATGAGAGAGGCCCGATCATCGCGATGAAAACTGTAGGCTGGTCGACGCACCGTGTTGCTGGCCAGGTGGATCGTTCGGAGTGTGCCGTTAGAAATTTTTGGGAACAGGGGACACTAGAAGGTACCCACGACCGGTAAACCGGGTCTGGAGTGACCAAGAAGACTACTAAGACAGCGGATCGAAGGATCGTGTGGCAAGCACTTGTGGACACCACAGTGACTCGTTCAACGATACGAGCAGACGTAGGCGCAGCAATTGTTCCACAGACAATTTCCAGACACCTTGCAGAAGGCAAATCTTAAATCCAAGAGCCCTTTCCGTGCACTTCCTTTAACACCGGAACATCGGCAACTGCGTCTACAGTGGTGCCAAGCCAAATCAATGTGGAATGTCACAGATTGGCAAAAGTTTGTGTTTAGTGATGAATCCCGGTTTGTTTTGGGGACAGATGATAACCATGTGCGGGTGTGGAGGCGCCCTGGTGAGCGGTACAATTCCCCCTACACTGTTCTACGCCACACTGCCCGCACAGCTGGTGTAATGGTCTGGGGGGCCATGGCCTTTGATAGCCGGTCCACTTTAATTGTGATGCGTGGAACCTTAGCGGACCAGCGTTACGTTGATGATATTCTTCGACCCCATGTAGGACCTTTCCTGAATGGTCTCCCAGGGGAAATTTTCCAGCAAGATAATGCTCGCCCGCATACAGCAAGAGTTGCTCAAGACTTCTTACACCGTTTTCGGACTCTTTCATGGCCAGCCCGCTCCTCCGATTTGTCCCCTGTAGAGCACGTGTGGGATCAGCTAAATTGGCAGATGCTATCGTGTTTTTCTGTACATGATTTAGAGTTGGCTGTTCAAGATTTGTGGGTCCATCTGCCTCAGGACAACATAAGGTGTCTAATCAAATCAATGCCTGACCGTGTGGCGGCATGTATTGCAACTGGAGGTGGTCCAACGCGCTATTGAAGTGGCCCAGTATTTGTGTCGTTGCACACCCTGTATTCGTTTAATTGTCTGGTTTTTGAGATCAAGTGAATCTCTCATCTGTGTCATTATGTGTATTAAATTTCATTTCAATCCGATGCTTTCTTCTTGGGTCGCTATTTTCAATGTTCCTCAGTGTATATATCTTGTGCAAATTTTCAATCGTTAATAAAATACTTTTTATTCATCCAATCAAGTTCAAATACTTTATGCAGAGTTGATATGCATATATATATATATATATATATATATATATATATATGCATTTCTTGTTCAAATTTTCAATCGTTCATAAAATACTTTTATCAATTCAAAATTGGAAATGACTTATTTTTTCTTTATATTACTTGTTTCTAAATTATTACTTTCTTTTATCTTCGAACCAAATAAAAATAATTTATATGTATTTTTATGCGAATTGATTCCCCGATTTAAGCGAACTTGACTTACGCGGTTATCACTCAGTGACACCTATTGCGTAAGTTCTTCGTATTACTGTATGTAGTAGGACTCCGATTTAACGAAAATTAACTTTCCCGATGAAAAAGAAGGCAAAAACCCCTAATTCCACGAATAATAAATTCTGAATTATTTGAACCGTTGAATTTTTATTACTAGTTCGTATTTGAAAATAATTTGATTTTTTTTTCAAATTGTCTTTTTTGTCCGAAATAGAAAAATGTTTTTTCTTGTATAAGTTTTTCTTGAGGGCAATCTAACGTGCGAGTTGAGAATAGGACAGGAAACTCTACTTCTTATCTTGTTCAACTCCACAACGCAAGGGATGTTTTAAGATTTTAACAATTCTGTTCCATTTGCTGACGGGCTGCCTATATTTGTGCAACTGAAATTGAGGTAATAGTTGATTTGTCGGAGCAAAGAATAGCGATTCTGGTAAAGAAGGTAATAATGAAACTCGTATCAAAACTGTTACATTTACTAATTCTTACGTTGTTTGAAACCTGTGAAAACACACCTCGTGCAATAGGAGGAAAATGACACAGTATCTTCTTCTGTACATAAAGTAAACAAAGGAACTATTTCGAGTAATGATTCAAAAAGATTGTCAAACATCTATTAGTCAGTGTTTAAAATTTTCAATTAACTGATACGTAATAAGTCACTAATAGTAATTTAGCTTTTGAATAAAAAGCGTGTAATTTCTAAGTATGGATATTTTTGAGTAGTTGTTTATAACCGAAATTCCAAAAGGTAAGTACAAAAAATTTGTATTTGTTTGAACCCCGATATAATGAATAATCATCAGTAACGAACACAATGTTCGGCTTTAATGAATTCTTTTAATCGGGGTCTGACTGTATTATACATGTGGGTATGTGCCTCATAAATTATATAATGTGTAGAAATATCAACCGCTATCTTTCTGCATAAATTTTAAAATATTTTTTCAGACTTTTTACTTTAAGTTGGACATTCGAATAGGTTCGGAGGCCAAATGTTCAAGAATTGATTTTCAGAATAATTTTATTGTTTTAAGGAACATGAATATGCTTCAAAAGTCATAATTATCAAATAAATAACATGTATCAACTTTTGTTTTTGAAAACAAAATTTTTGAAATTTTAGCAAAATTTATAAAGCTAAGAAAAATGGCATAAATAAAAATAAATTGCACATTATGCAATTTAAATTTCATTGACATACTCCTTGATTCATCTGAAATGTTACAAACCGCAGGATAAAAAATATTCTCAAAATGAATATTTCATTAGCTTTTAAATTTGATGTTAATGATTTTTCGTCTAAATTACTGCATTGTCTAAACTAAAAAGGCTGCAAAATGTGGTTAAAATGTAGCTGTCTTAAAACTTGTGGTTTGTTACACTCTGAAGGACCCATAACATATATGTTAAAAATTTCATTAAATTTGACTGAATTGTTTTGGAGCTATCCCGTTTTTCATGCATAAATTATCGTAAAAATTTTATTCTTCAAAAACGCGTTAAAAATATTTATATAAGTTAGGTAAAGTAAATGTGATATAAAAACTACTTAAAAAACTGTGCAGTTTCATGTAGGTGTCATTTTCCTTAATAATTGTATTTCTTTTTTCCCTAATGGCCCAAACAACATCAAACATCAATCACTCAAAAAGCACTTTTTCAACCTAGTCGGATAACTTAAGTTGGCTTCCATCTTGGCACAATTACTGGAGAAAATTCGCCAAACTATTCTGGTTTTTTTTATCACCAGTTGAATATTAAAATTCTACCAATTTTCCCAAGGCAGCACAAAAGACCGCAGTTACTTCGAACACTTAAATATATATATATATATATATATATATATATATATTAAATATATATATATATATATATATATATATATATATATATATATATATATATATATTACTTTTGGAACTGATTTTAGTTTTTATACAGGTCGGTAACCCAATTAAGTTTTTTCATTGAAATATATAACATTAAACTTCGTTATATTTATCTATCGCAGTGTTTCGAAATTTTTTTGTCTCAATCAATAAACAACAATTTTGTTAATAATCTTGCTATGTTTTTTGGTTCTAGGGTAGACCCCTGATTAGCTAATATTGATGCAAATTGTTTGTCTTTGCAAATTAACCAACTTAAACGTCTTTTGCCTAGCTGATATATAGTTATCTACCTTAAAAGATTTAAATTTCTAATTGTAGTGAAGTATATAGTGTTGATCAAAATTTAGGAAATGCATGCTAATTAAATTACAATTTAATGAATATATAACAAAAACTATTAAAATAACTGAAACAAACAAATTCTTTTATTGGGTGCAGTGCTTCAATAAAACTTTTCCAACATTTGGCATCAATTTGGTCAGGTTTAACACTTATATAATCCCCCTCTGTTAATAGTGTCCAGTCCTTTTTTCTTTGAGATTGGAAACCGCTCTGAAACTTCTTTCCACTAAGAAAAAAGCAATTAAAAAACTTCCCACACTGTTCTATAATGCGATATAAATAACAGACAAGTCTTTTTAAAGCCAAATTTGCTGTCGTCCGTTTTTAAACTTTACTTTTACTGCCTATTTCAATCAGTACCACTTTTAATATATTTGTTTTTACAATGTGCCCCACCCTCAAGAGTCCATCGTCTGATGTGGTATTACCATGCTCAAAACTTCTCAAACCTAGTTCCAAAATTTCAAGACATTTAATGTCAAACGTAGGTTGAAAGAACATTTTCCTGGTAGATTGTCTGTGACAAATTGAAAAATTGAGACAATTCATGACATCCAATATTATACTTATTTAGCTTAATTCTGGCAAGAAACTCTAAGATGGTGGTCCTTGCTACAATCAAATTTATGCAGTCATCTTGAACTGCAAATTAACTTCATGAATTTTAGTAAATAAATCTATGAAAGTATCCGCGACTACCCCAAAATCAAGATTTTTTTTTTTAAAAAAAATTGACACATTTTTTTTATGATTTTATTTAATAGACCATCTTATTAGCTTTATAAAAAATACCAATTTTTTTAATTTCCACTCACTAGAAAATAAAACAAACTACAAATGTTTTAGCAAAAACAGATACCAGAAATTTACATAAGATATCAAACTTTAAAATACGTTTCACTCGAAATGTGTGTTTTTTAAAAGCTCAAACGGGGACAGTGATTGCTCAAAAGGTTTTTAAAATAATTTGCTGAAATTCTTGTGTATGCTCTGTACAACAGTAGAAGTGTTTTAACCTTCAGATTTATCAATCACTGTTTTATTACAAAATTTACAGTTCTTTATCTGAATAAAATCACTATTTTTTCAAATAATTCCATATAAAAACTTAGGTAAAGTGCTCTGGTTTTTTGTAAAAATTAAAATATTTCTTATCCTAAAGGTCATTTCAAAAGGAATAGCAAAGTTGAAAAAATTGAAAAATTGGGAATTTGTTCATTTAATATATGTACAGAACGGGCTCCTTTTATGTCATTTTTGTCACTTTTTACCTATTTTTACCCATTTTAGTAGTAATAATTTATTTTTCTCTTAATTTTAGCATTTATTTTTCTTAAAATGTACAAAATAAATCTAAAAACCACAAAAAATCTCCATTTTTTTTAAAAAAAGATTGTTGCAAGTACTCTTATACCCTAACCAGATAAAATCTGGTTCTGGCTAAATTTTCTTTTAAAATTAAAGTCACGACATGGTTTATTGAGAGCCACTACCGAAGACCTCATTTAAGCCTCATGACCCTCAAATTATTTTTCTATTGACGTGAATTCTTTGCAGGTCGTCTTAGATCCCTCAGTGTCGATATAATTCGTTGTTCTTTCGAATATAGTCATAGGGAAAAATAAATGGAAGAACTAGAAAAATATTTTTAAATACACCTCTTAACGGACGCATAACTTTGAAGAGATCGGTCATAAAAGTGCCTATTTTTTTAATTCAAGAAAATTATATAAAACAAAGTGAATGTTTAATACATGTATTTATTTTAAAGTTTTGGGTACATTTTTTTAGCTTGAAATACAAATATAAGTATTTTAAGAAAAGCCAAAATTTAGGGTTATTATAAGGGGATGTTAGTTTTCCAGCAAATAGAAAAAATTTAAAAAAAACATGTGTTTTAAACATTGAAGGATAATTTTATTACACTTATGCATAATGTAAAAAAATGAATAATTTTTTCTTGTGAGATAAATTTCGAAGCATGAGATAAAAAGGCTAACATCACAGGTAATAGAACAAATCCATCATCACTGCTCTCAGATTCACTAACCGCACTTTCAAAACAATCAGTTGTTTCAGAATCACTCCCGGATCCATTTATACTTAAAGTAAAATCTGATTCATTTCCTTTCTAAACCCATAATGAATACAATATTAATAAATAGATGTATTTTATCTCAGAACGCAATCCACGTGTATTCACGAAGAGCGGAACTCTCACGGAAGAGCTAAGGCCACAAAAACATATGGCTAATATATATGTTTGATTGTGCTAACATCTAGTTTAAAGTAAAATAACTATCTCTAAACACGTTACTAATAATCTAGTACTGCCAGCTGGGGGAAAATAAACATGATTCTGGACATAAGAAATATGTAGTTTTAATCGTTTTAGAGCGTTACATTTGAACACTCCAGCCTGAAAATCTCCCGGGTGCGAGAAATTGCTAGAATTGGAAAAGGGCTCCTTCTTCAGCGATATCATCAATTCGACTGGAAATCCCCCCCTCGCGATTTTGACGGGAGAGAACCCTTTAAGAGAACGTTAAAAACATACTTTTTCTTTTAATTCAGAGGGGAAAAAATTGAATTATTATTTCACCATCGATTTGATCGATTAGGTATATGTTTTACGTAATGTTTTTTTAAAAGAGAAGTCATGTTTAAAGGAATTATATAATCAAGCGTATAATTTTCTTTTATTAGAAAAAAACATATAAATACTTCGGATAATTTTATATGATACAAAGGCAGAAAAACCATTATACAACTGAACTATTCTTATTTTATCCCCTTTTAAGCCATTATAGTCAAAATACAAATGGACAAGCACTTAAGTCTAATGATGTGATATTTATTTTTTTATCAACTCTCCCTCCTTCCTACATCTATTAGCAAAATTCATTAATTAAATTAAAAATGAATAAATAGTAATAAACAAAAATTATAGTCCAAAAAGCATTTATAGAAAAGAAAAAGTTTTCGTGCTGTCCCCTTAACGCAATGGATAGCGTAAATCATTTTCTGTACGGAGTATCTTTCCGAGGAAAATGATAATAATAATACAGCATTCTCTCATTTTTATTTGTTTTGAAAAATTCTGTTTTCATCGTAGAACCACGCACCTACCATTTTTTATCCATCACCACCCCTTTGCTTCCGCGCGACTCCCCTCCGCTCATCCCTTTTTTGCTCATAAAATTTTAATGCGGCGAAAACGGTTCTGGCGAAGGTTTTTATGCCTCGCTATAAAACAAGCCGTCCGTAGCCGCAAGCGACTCGAGGGATAAACACTCCCGCGATTGCAGCGCACCCTGTAGAACCACCCCTTTTCCCGTTTTCCTGGATTCCTCGGCGAAATCCCGCTTTTCATATCCAGAAAAGATTCGGGAGTGACAAGACGTGAGCGAATTACGTCTCTGTAACTTGAAGTCTCGAAGAAGCGCCCGTGTTCCGCAGCGAAAGCACGTGCGTTTTTTAGCATCGCAGTGAAACCAGATTTACAGGTGGTTTTGCGAGCTCTAACTCGGTGTAAACGTGAGTTATGATATATTTATTGGTGATAAACATTTGAAGCGAAAAAAATTTGATTGATCATCAATTGTTGGATTGTATTTTTAGTGTGTAAAGCGAAATATACGTTGACTCTTAAAAACTTGTAGGAATTTTGGTAACTTGGAGTTACTCAAATGATATACAGTTCAATGTTATAATATACAATCATATAATGTAAGAAAGTTTTACAATAGATTGTTGTTGTGTTTAGAATAGGTTTAGCATATTTTCAACCTTAAAAATTGGTTGGGAATAAAATAGTTGAGAGAGATATAGTATAAGATCAGATAAAGCTTTGATTCGCATCATCGTAAATTCTTCCAATAGAAGTTTTTGATTTTGGAAATCTATAATTTCAAATTGACATTTTATGTTTCCAGATTAATAAAACATAAACTATATATATAATCAAACAGTTTTGAAGAGCATTAACTGAATATTCAATTAAAATAACATTTTTAGTTATCTATCATTGAGACCTGCAGAATTTGTGAATTTTCTAAGCATTCCTTCAATCCTCCACAAACATAAGTTTGAAGAAATCGAAACGTATTGTCCATGGCTTCTAAAGGACTACGGATGTATGCTGCGCCGATTTTCGTATTTTGGATCTTAGGCGGTAAGTACAATTTCTTTTATTGTTTAAATTGTCTCTATTAGAAATATTACACAATTATTGCAAAAGCAAACTAACAAATGTTTAAAATTTTAACAAGCTTTGAAACTACACGAATTAATTTTTTTTACAAACATTTATAAAACATAAAGTACAGTAGCTATATTTTTTAAAAAAGTAAATTATTTAAGATTATTGCTAAAATTCCTCATCAATTAAAATGAATATTTCATAAAAAGCCTTATTTTCAATTACAATTGTTTTTAACTTTTACACACACAATTGATATAGATCTAAACGAAGTATTTCTATCTCTATTACTGATGTTTTGCATAAATAAGTGTTTTTATTGTCAAGAAAGACCCTTTGTGAAGAAACTTAAAACATTGATAAGGAACTTATATACACTTATTTAGTTATACTGCAATACCAAGTTACAATAAATATTTCGACAAAATTTAACCCACATAACTATTCAAATATCAGTAGAAATCTATATATTTGTTTCTGAATCTAAACTATAGATATTATCTCGAATATTGATGCAATTTTTACAAAAATTTCCATTTACGAGAAGCTTCGAAATATTATAGAAATAATTAGTTCTGCCTTCAATCATTACACTCTTTTTTTCGTAAATGGGTATTCAAGCTTAACATGTACTAGAATCGGTTATCTTTAATATTTTATATTGATATTCCCTTACGCAAAAACGTAAAATTATCTATTGTTGATTAAATGGCTTTTTTTGGTCGTAAGCCAATGTCTAGTTCCGAAAAAACTTTGAATTTATGAACGGTAATAGAAAATGTTTTACAAGTGTCGAGAACCTTTATTAAGTATAATAAATCGTTATATAGACATATATATATATATATATATATATATATATATATATATATATATATATATATATATATATATATATAAAGTTTCTATAAGAAATATCTCACATTTTTTCTGATAATTTTAGAATTATAAATATTTCTTCAATTTTTATTATTATATTTTTCATTAAAAATGTTAAACAAAAAGCTGATGATTACTGTGTTATCATTTTTTAATTCTAAAAATAACTTTTATTCTTATTGCTATTGATGTTTTGAAATTCGAAGAAATAATTAAACTGATTGATGGACGATAATAAAAATGCCTTACATGCCGATAATGTTTATTAAATATAATAAATCTCTGTTTGAAATTTTTCCAACAGTATCTCCCATCTTTTTAGATATTTTTATAATTGCAAATAATTTTTTTTTTCATTTTTGGTTAAAATACTTTTTAATAAATTGTATAAATAATATGCAGATAATCACTGAGTTATCAAATTTTTTTAAAGTCAAAAAATACCACTTCATTGTTCATGATATTGAAGTTGATGATATTATCTTTTCCTCGGGTACTTAAAAAAAGTTTGCTTTTTATTAATAAATACTATTTACAGTATTTAATAAACTTAAGACCGTCTCTTTATAAATGTGCTGAAAAATCTTTTCAGTGCATATATGGATTTTCGCAGCAATTACTTAGATATATTACAAATATATCGAATACTTAGATATATAAAATGAAAAATGTAAAAAAAAATTAATGCTAATTCTGAGTTACGAGAGAAATATTCGGAGCATTTTATTAATATTTGATGTAACACAAAATGTATTTCTGCAATCTTTAAAAACTTATGTTGTATTCTACTTTTTCTCATATGTTTTAACAAATTCGCATTATGTGATGAAATATTAAAAAGGCATGCGAAAACATAAAATGAGTTCAAAAAGATAAATGAACAATCAAAGTTTTTAGTCTTTTATGTATCCGACTAATCTAAAATCATGATTTTTTAAAAAATTAACAGTTTTTTATGATTTTATTTTATATGCCTTTTTATTAGCTTCATAAAAATACCAACTTTTTATTTAATCTCCTTTCACTAGAACAAAAACTACAAGTGTTTTAGTAACCATACATAAGATGTCAAACTTTAAAATATGCGTTTTACTCTGTGTTTTTTTTTTTTCGAAAACCTCAAATAGGGGCAATGATTGTTCAAAAAGTTTTTAAAATAATTCGCTGAAATTTTTGTGTATGTTCTGTATAGCAGTAGAAGTGTTTTAACCTTCAGATTTATTTATCACTGTTTAATTACAAAATTTACAGTTTTTTATGTGAGTATAATCACTGTTTTTTTAAGCAATTTCATATAATAACTAAGATAAAGTGTTCTAGTTTTTGTAAAAATTAAAACATCCCTTATCCTGAAAGTCATTTCAAAAAGGATTAGCAAAATAATACATCAAAATTTAAAAATTGAGAATCAGTTCATTTACTATTTGTACAGAGCGGACCCCGTTTATATATTTAATTTTTTGTCAAGTTTTCCTTATTTTTTTCCCATTTTAGTAGTAATAATTTATTTTCTCTTCTTAATTTTAGCATTTTTTTTCTTAAAATGTACTAAATAAATCTAAAAATCACAAAAACCTCTCCATTTTTTTTAAAAAAATTTACAAGTAGTCAGATACCTTAAATGCTATAAATTTACTGAAAAAAAAAGATTTTCACTGAAGTGAACTTAATTTTGCATTTTAAAATACAAGAAAATAGAAAATATTTCATCCACTTTTTTAATTTAAGTCATTCAGAAATATATCGCGAAAAAAAAGAAAAGAAAAAAAAATCAAAGGGGTAATATTTGTATTGATAATTTACTTGCATTTTTAAGCTAATGGATGCGGCAAAATTACTGAAACAAGAATGTCAAATTTTACATTAAAATATAAAAGATGCATAGAGAAGGAAAATCTGCCGATTCTTTAATTCGTCCATCAGTCCTTTTCAGAAACATTTCATACTATTTCTAAAAAAAGAACTAACTAAACTAATTATTGAATCCATTGGCAATGAATGGTTACTTGATTAAAAAAAAACGTCACGTTCTTTAAAAAGAATTCCGTCTTTTCTAAATAAGGAAAGAAAATGGTTCATTACAGGTCATTACATCGACACTCATAATTTATAAGTTCCTGATTCGTGTGAAATTTCTTTGTCAATGAAGTATTTGCGTGCCTTTGTGGTATAGATTACGATGACTTTCCTACTAGAGGCATCCATCTAAAATGAAGAATACATTATTATAATATCCGGGTGTCAACTGAGGAGTTTGACTGAAATCCATTGTAATTTGCATTTTGTCTAGTGAAATGGTTTTTACTGATATCGTGCAGGTTCATGAACATCTCAACTCAATAACATATATTTTGCATTAAAACAATCTTTTTGTGCGGTAGATAGGGACCGCATAAAAATCCGCTCAAAAAAACATGAAAAATTTTCATAAATACTTAAATATAACTACCAACTTTGTTGACATACTACGGGGGAAAATATTTTATGCGTTCAAGAGGAACCGCATAAAAAAGTCACACTTAAAAATATGTAAATTATTTACGAAATTTATGAGAAAGTACTTCCAAACAAAATAAAGAATTTAATTCCACATGGAAACATTTTTAAAACATTTAATTTCTCATTGTATACATGGAGAAATTTTCAAAATGCTCATACATAATTCAATGCTACTCATCGTAATACAATGTGCACATCTTCCAGTGATGAATTAGCCCCAAATCACTTAAAGATACAATTTCAATTGGTTTACTTTTCGGCACCTTAAAGTAAGTGATAAGTTTTTGTGACCGCAATCAGTGGGTCACTTGCTTGGGAGCGTCACGATAACCAGATATGCGTGACTGAATCGCTTTTTGGACTTTCAAACTCCTTTCGGAATTGCTATTTATTTTAAGAAAATGCTTTTTCGATTTGTTGAAAAACTGGAACCCTGCATATATTTTCTCCACTCTCAAAGAATCCGGTACTACTTGTCCGTCTTCAATTTATTAAATTATTGATAATGTCAGTGCCATTGAAAGTTTCCTCTTCAATCAAGTGCTTTCTGCTAGTGCTTTTAGAGAAAGCAATGGAACGTGCATTGTTGAGAGACTGCTTATAACTAATGAACAGAGCATCTTGAAGTGTACATGTATGTACATTGATATTATAATTACGTCTTAGCTTTTGAAATTCATATACCGCATAAAAAGATCGTACAAAAAATCGTACAAAAAATCGTACAAAAAATCGTACAAAAAATCGTACAAAAAAATCGCACAAAAAATCGCACAAAAAATCGTACAAAAATAAAATCCCACAAAACAAATCGCATTAAAAAATACAGCAGAAAAATAGGTCCTACTGTATTTCATATTTATTTCTTAGTTTGATTTCGTAAAATATATGTTGTTACAGGTGTTAATACAAGCTCTTATAACTAGTTCTTGTGCATAAATATTAAAATACTCCACAAATATATAAATAATTTTTTTCATTTATTTCGCATTATATTCTCTTTTACCTGTATCATAAATATTGAAACATTTAGCTCAATTGAGCATAATTTAGTTTTCAGTAGATGCAATACGATTCAATTAACATATAAGTTAACATATATATATATATATATATATATATATATATATATATATATATATATACAACTTATAGGTTATATATATATATATATATATATATATATATATATATATATATATATATATATATACATATATATATATTATATATATATATATATATTCTTACCATTCCAGTGACAAATAAAATTTTTGAACTGATTTATCTCAGAAACATAAAAAAGAAAATCCCAATTTTTTCTTCATTTAAAATGGTTTGGGTTTTTTATTTCCTATTTTTCTAAATGCTTTATTTTCCTGAAATTTGCTATTATAATATGTAACAAAAGTTGAGACATCTAAGAAATACTTACTTTTTTAAAGTGTAAAAATTTAGGATTTATGCATTTTTTCGAGACATTTTCAAAACGCACATTAAAAAAAATATTTAATTAATATCAATATTTTTATCACAAATTCAAATTTTGTATGAGTATGTCAAATATTGTAGGAGAAAAAAGGCTTTTTAAAATCACTTTATAATGTTTTAAATTTTTACATAAAAAAAGATGGTTAGTTTTTGTGGTATTTTGAGCACAGAAACTCTTTTTCATGAAACATATACGTGGAAGAAGACATACACAATTATGAAAACCATAAAAAATCAAAGAGAGATTGTTATGTAAATCGTACCATTTGTGGTTTCAAATTTAATTTTAGGATGATGGTTTCAATAAATTTTTAAATACATAATTTCGTTTTTATGTATTAAGATGGACGCTTATTTTTTTTTTTTGCGCTTGTAAAAGATAATATTTTACATTAGTTTATAATATCAATTCATGTAACTAAAGCTATTTTTTCTTAATTATTAAAGCAATCAATTTTTTTTCATTCTCTTTGCGAATTTTGAGACAATTAATGGCAGTGCCAGAGTTATGAATTAAATACTTGTTTTATTTATGTCACAGCTATTAATTACAGAATATGCATCTACATTGAAGTTATTAAAAATATTGCTTATTTTATTAGAGTTCAGAATATGATTGCGAGGGAGGAGGCCATACAACCATTTTCATTAGTGTTTTTAAAGGCCACGGCAGCCGAGTGGTATAGGTATCGGGTCGTAGCTGTCTTTGTCACGAATTCGAGCCCAGTACCACTAAAGACCCACCATGTAGGGCAGCGATGCACGTTAAATCTGTCGACAGCTGAAACGTCCTCCCGTTGGTGTGGTGTGGTAGTTAGGAGAGGAGGTGCTATCTCAGGTGTCGTCCACGTCACTTGACAATGGTTCAAAATTACGTAGTCCGTCACCAAAAGCCCTCGTGTAGCTGAACAGTGCAACGTTAATATTCACTCACTCAGTGGTTTCAACGGTCTTCTTACCACTCCAGGGTCTTGAGAGGGGGCGGGTTTTTTCTAACTTCTCGAATTACACTCGAAGTTTCCGACTCACGGTCAGGTGTCGAACCCAGCTGATGGGGTGCACGGCCATTGATTTCGGGGCAATGGTAGATGAAAAACCCCGTAATATTTAGAGGTGCATATGTAGAATCGAACGTTCTCACACTATTCACAAAAAGAAGCAGTTTTTTCATATGTGTGACACGAAAACGTCGCACTCATCTTTTTTGAAAGCTTACATCATTTTCTTTTACATTATGCTTAAGTAATCTTGAAAAAATAGCCACTGAAAGTAATTTAATTTGAATCACTAAATCCTACTCTTCTTATAAGCAATAACGGAATAGTTCAGGTTGATAAATATTCACTATTTTATGAAATCCGTATTTGTATGTCTTGCTTCAAAAAGTCGTAAAAAGCAAAAAATTATTTCTGAAACATGATGAGTAATTACCATCGATATGCCATATAAATATTCCCTTTCTGTAATTTAAACCTATATCTACCGCATTATGATTTACTGTAATTTTTTTCATGCAATATGTTTTGAATCACTACATGGAAAATTAAGAGATATACATAAACAAAATACTCAATTTGGGGAAATTTAATCCGTTAGAGCTAATTAGTTAATTAAAGATATTCAACTGGAAAATTAATTATATATACTGTTCACTTAAAACAAATAGTCAAATCGTTCGCATACAAACATATACGTCTTCATTAGCATACAAACAAAGTAATACACTTAAATTTTGACATTAATATTTTTGGACAAAAACGATAATCTTTGCAATCCGGTGAAAAGCCGTAAGCTGAAAACGCAATTTCTGCTACAAAACTATTCGCCTCCTCCGCTAAAATAGTCATCATAGAAGTCGAGCTGCCATATATCTTGAAAGAGTGGATTTCAAAGAATATTCCTGCTGAGTATCGTGAGAATATTCGTAAAAATGGTCATTGTATGTAATTTTAAATGGCGTGGTACTCATAAATACCGTCGGTTGATAAATGGGTTAATAGATATTTTTTAAGTAATAAAGAAAGCATATATGTGCATTAAAGCGACTATAAATTTAAATTTAATTGAAATCCACTTAAATTAGATCTAAAGCAATCTATTTTAATAAATGGATATTTTAAATTTAAAAAAAATAAGCATGACTCATTTAACTATGTGGTTTTGAAGCATTGTAAAACTCCATCATTACCCAGAAAAATAAATCACATTAAAGTATTTTGAAATGACTCACATATAAAAATAGAATGGGAATAAACGTAATTAACCTCAGAATAAACAACTTAAAAAGGAAGAAAAGTTATAAGTGGTCGAGAATAAGAAATATCGGAAACTTAAGAGTATCTATCAACTTCTACAGTTTGTCGTGGCAAAATGAAAAGTTTGGAATACATACGAGGAAACGAACAATTTTTCTTCTTCATCGATTATTCCTTCAATTAATTCACCACTAGAACCGAAGCAGGATATTTTTCAAGCCCTTCCTCTCCAGACGTCAAATTAATAATTGACAATTCTTTTTCAAGGAACTTTGAATTTATTTTAAGCATTGCATCATTTATATATTCCCCAGGCTACAATCTTGTTGACATATTGTGAAATCATTTATTTAGAGAGAGATTCATTCTCTCGTGTTTTCAGTCCAGCTATAAAAGTGTTGCACGAAATACATAATGTACTGATAAAAACTTTAATATGCTTGACCTAATTATATAAAATGAAAGTTGGGTTCTGAAACAGATACGTTGTTTACTAAGAGTTAAGGCTTCTCAGGGATGTTAACTTTGTCTAGAAGGCTGAAAATATAAACAATATTCAAATATATATAATTTTTGAAATTAAAATTAAATAATCTGAGTCTTTTACACATTATTTGTAAAGAAATGTGCTTCAGAAATGTGTAAAATGTTTAAAATATAATCATAATTTAATAATTATAAGCATATGAAAATAAGAAATATTTCTATAAAACATATTAATAAAGTTTTTTACGTTGTGTACGCTGTTTTCTAAAATAGTAGCTTTAATTACTAGCAGCAAATTGATTTATAAAGTTAAATGTATCATTATTATTTAAATAAAATTATTATATCATTATTGTATCATTATTATTTTTATAAAAAATAGTTATATTTTTTAAAAAATAAAAGTTACATTTTTTCCCCATTTTTTTAATTTCAATATATTCTTCAAATATTTTGAAATACAAAAGATATATTATTCTTAAAATAGTATGGTTTAAAGTGTATGCTTCATTTTATAATTCTATTAAGTTTTATACATGAAATGAGCTACTATTTTAGAAAAGAGTTCGAAACATATAAAAATTACTCAATGTTTATTACAAAATTATTTCTCCTTTTCATATATGCTTATCATTTTTTAAATTATGATTATATTTCAAACATTTTGTACTTTTTGGAACCATAATTCTTTGTAAATAACATGTAAGCGATTCGAATTATTTAATTAAAATTTATAAGAAGTATACCTGTTTGAAAATTGTTTATATATTTACCCTTCGAGATAAAATTAACACCCCTGAGACGTCTTAAATGAATCACAATAAAATAATTACTTCTCGCAAACGTGTTTTGTTAGTAGGTTGAACAACTGATTAGCGGACTCTGTGGTAGTTAGAAATGCACTCATTTCTATTCCACATAAACTGGAAATTGTTGCAGATTAATCAGTTTATGGAATTTGTTATCTAACTTGCAGTCTACACATTGTTATTAATGCAGTTGTATTTCAGTATTTCTGCAGTAATATAATGTGGATTAAAATAAGGAATTCACAGATTGTAATGTTGCATCAAATATAGCATTGCTTTGTTATATCTAAAATAATAGCAGTATTTACTGTAAAAACCATATAAAATGAAATCCTGTTTTAATTAATATTAAGTTAAGGTATCTGAAAACTATTGGCAACGAATCTAATACCTTTGATCAAATCAAATATGGAAAGTTAGCTGTTTTACTCTAACGACAAAAACGATGCAACACAATTATTTTAAAACCCAATTCAGTTCTTTGTGTAAAAGCTCTGTTGGTTTCCATTGGTTTTGAAGCAGCCTATTATCTGAAAATTTTTGAGAATTATTGGCTACAAATATTACAATTTTGAGCTGAAATCAAGTGATAACGGATACGGTACTTCACTTTAAAAATGTTAGTCGCGCGTTAAATGAAGATTTCGAGACGTGGTTCTGTTTAGTTGCAATGCCTTCCATTATTCAAAACGGGTGGTCTTTTATAGATGTTCGTTTTGAATATAGGACATGGTTGAAACATTGGAATACTTTAAATCACAAAATTCTTTATTTGACCCCCTAGAATTACCCCAACTTAAAAATTTAAGGTTTAATGGAATCACAAAATGTTCGCATGAATTGATTTATATTTTGTTTGCATCCTAGTTCATGATACAAATTTGGGCTTTGGAAATTATGTATGTTTACCGTAATAATGTAGCACCATTTTCAAAAGCAGCACAAATACATTTGATGACCGATCTCGTTGCTTTTTTCAATTTTCGAGTAACGGGAAAATCATTTGAGCTCGTACTCTTGTTCAAACTTCTCCACCAAGCTAGATAGAATTAACACCTTGATTATTAGCTGATGTACAATAAATTTATAAGCACTAAATATCCTGATGATGGGTGGGTAAGTGAATATTAACGTCGCACTGTTCAGCTACACAAAGGCTTTTGGCGGCGGACCACGTAATTTTGAACCACGGTCAAGTGACGAGCATGACACCTGAGCTGGTACCCCCTCTCCTAACTACCACACCACACCAATGGGAGGACGTCTCAGCTCTCGACAGATTTAACGTGTATCACTCCCTTACACGGCGGGTCTTCATTGGTACTGGGCTCGAACTCATGAGACGCCAGCCATGATCTGATACCTTGACCACTTCGCTTCCACAGCCACATCCTTACGTTGAAAATAAAGCTCTAGTTCACAGGTTTCATCTTCCGAACCTGAATCAGAGCCACAAGAGGTACTATTTTGTTTTACAACCTTTTGAGTCAGACAAAGTAAGGTAGGGAGAAAAAGTTCAGCACTCAATATAATTACAGTAGTGTAGCACGTATTATAGTAAATAATGGAAAAAAATTAATTGAACTGATTGGCTGAAGTAAGTGTACTTAATTTAATTACAAAATCTAGTGGCGGCTCTCGCTACCAAGTTTTTGATGTTAGATTTAGTTTTAACTCAAGCTCTCTTCAGATGCTAAATATTGCCGTGATTTAATTTTGCCGAGGGTACCAGTGCCAAACTGATACCCAAAGGATATTTCACATTCCACTTAGTGATGCCTAGGATTTTCACATTCAGAAAATCTATAGACTCCTGCTGTGATTACACCCGCAATCTTGAGGTTACAAGGTGAGCTCACCTCCGAGGCACCGAGACTGAAAACTTGAAATATGTAACGTTTTTAAATTTCATTATTATCATAAATAGAAAGAAAAATGTAAAGTAGCTGATAGCGTACATTCCTTATATGAATCCCTTTCTTTCATTGTTAGTTAAAATACGTTTTTATGATGTAGCATATTTTTTTTAGAAAATTTGATTGAAATTAATACAGTCATTTCATAGGTTTCGATCACTTGTGTGTATGTGTGTATTGCGTTTTTAAGTATTATATAAAAAATCCATGCTTTTAGGATTCACCCACGTGACGGCCTGGTTTTTAAGCATTTTTAGGAAATTATTTTTACGACCAATAAAACTATAGAACTTTACGTTTTTGTCATTTATTTATATTTATCTGAAGAGTATGGATATAATCGTTTAGCCAAAAATTTACAATAGAGCGTGAGCTATAGCGCTCTGAATACACCCGCCTCGAAAAAATGGAGGCTCACTCCCTCAAGGATTCCGGATTATTAACTTACTTGAAATAAAAAAAAATAACGGCGTTTTAATCTATAGGCTTAAATGCCCCAAATAAACTATTCTCAATTGAAAATATCAAAAATGGATTTTTGGTAGACCTCTGAAGAAAAAGTTTCGAATTTTATGGATTTTTCGTTATGTTTTTGTTATAAAAATTTAAATATTTTGAATTTTGGAATGAGAGATCGTAGTTCATATGATGCCTATATTTGTGCTGAGCTGACCCTATGAATGTAAAGCCATTCGGTTAAACCATTCTTGAGATATGATAAAAGAAAGCTTGAAAAACACAGTTTTGAGAAAAATGCGTTTAAAGTTTCAACTCCGATTTCAACAGTGAAAATCTTATCTTAGCTCTACGAACAGCTGCTCTTCTAACACCTGAATCTTTATAACGATTTCGAATTCCAAAAACTCGCTTTACCAACGTATTCTAAACTTGTTAACACTAGATTGCCCAAGGAAGTGTCATTTTGACTGCTTTTTTTCCAATTAGTAAACAATTACGTATACAATGCACAATTTCTTAGACTTCTTTAGAATACATTTTTTTCCCAAGTGAAGCAAATTCTTTTATTGTTATTATTTACTAAAAACTTGTTATGTGACTGTAAATAATATAAAAAAAAACATTTAAAATGAATTTTAAACATATTTATTTACACAATAGTTATTCTTTCACAATTCAGGTATTCTGATATAGGTATATACTAAATTTCAGTTTTTCTAGTGTTAAAAAAGCAATTTATGAAAAAAATGATTTTTTAACCCATTGCATGGGTGAACCTTTTTAATTTGCTTTCTTTCTCTTTTTATAAATCATACACGCCAAACTTTCAATGTATTCACCAGAATAGATTTAAATCCCGGGAAAATAAATAATAGTTACGTTAAACAAATGTGGAGATTATATGGTAATTATAAGGTAAATGGTATGATGAGGTTATGGTGATTATATAGTATTATTTATTTGTCTATAAACAAATTATATTCATTCAGAGATGATTATTAATTTTTGTATTCTTTCACGTGACGTCAAAATGATAGGTAACAAGGAGCCAGAATTTCGTGACAAGTCAAAATCTCGATTACTAATTCACATCACGAATTCTCATGACACTTCAAGTATGTCAAAAGCGAAAAAAAGTTCTTACAAAGAAACTTTCCGCTCCAAAGACGTACAAGAAACATACTAGTTAGAGAATGAATTTCATTTCATCTGTCTGGATTAGTTAGTCAAATATAAATTGCACTTTCGTTACTTCCCAAGAGGTCCTGGTCTGAAAAAACGGAACAAGATTGTAGAAACTCAATGGGAGGAAAAAGTAAAATAAAGAAACTGTCCTTGACATAGCCATTACCAAGTACACGTTCACTGAACGCTGGTATTCCCCTTAAAATACTTGGTTTCTTGATCTCTTAGTGTTTCCGTAGGGAAATCAAAGGTGTAGAGAAATAGTAGAGATAGTGAAGAGGATGAAAAGAAGGGAAGTGGGTATCTCTAAGATAAAGTTTCGGGAACTTTTGACTCTTTTTTTTTCGTCTGATTTTCCCTTTTTCTCCTTTTGGGGAGTTTTACACTCCATTGCTTGGCTGAAAATTTATCTCGCCCTCATCTTAATGGAACATGGAAAGGTTGAATGTTTTTTCTTCTTCACTTTCATTTTAACTGCAGTGGTTCTCTTGGGTTTTTCTAAGGCTAGGAATGGCGACAAGTGAGAAGAATAATGGTGGTAAGGGGTGTGAGAAGGTGGATCCCTGATCATGTGATGAAACTCGAATGAAAAGGTTGAAGAGAATTTCAAATAAGTACAATGGTCTACTGTTTTGTTGGATTTTATATACACTATAAAATACTACTTTAAGCACACGGAAGAATCTCGTTGGAGAAAGGTAATGAATGTCAAGATTTAAAAATCAAATAGCTCACAAGGCTTCAATCAAGTTCAATTAAGAAGATTTAAATATCAAAATGTAAAAAAATGTAGTACTTCTCTTAACATTAGATTGCCCAAGGAAGTCATTTTGACTGTTTTTTAAATTCAATTAGGAAAACAATTTTTAAAAAAAATGCACAATTTCTTAGAATTTTCTTGAATACATTTTTCTACCAATGTAAGTAATTTTTTTTTATTGTTGATCTTTACTAATAACTTGTTATATGACTGTAGATAAAATATAAAAAAAATATTAAAAGTTAATTTTTGAAACAAATTTCTTTATACGTACTCATTGTTTCACAATGCTGTCATTTTGACTACTTATGGACAATATTGGTATATAATTATTTTCAGTCTTTCTAAGGTTAAGGCTTTGGTTGATGACTTGGATTATAAAGCATTTAAAAGAAATATAAACTTTACACTGTTTTTCAATTAATCTGTCATTGTTGTTGTTACTAATGCCACCTGATTGGCAAAGACCAGATCAAGGCCCACGAAATTCATCATGAAAAGAGCTATGTGACACATGTCCTTAGCCATAGCTTTGAGCACCCCATTCAGGTGACAGAACGGTTTAGCTCGGTTTCACCCCAATTTTGGAGGAGAACACCCTGGGGGTCAGGGGCCTCCCACTTCTTATCCACTTCTACCAACCTCACGAGAGGACTTGCGACTCAAAGGCTATTTAAAATAACCCCATGCCGCGAAGGCACTATACATTTACAAACATCCATGTCTTCTCCCGGATTCGACCCCAGGCCCAACGGTACAGAAGTTAGAGTCACTAACCACTATATCTGATGGGCGACTTTGAATTAATCTTAATGTTAAAGTTAAACAAGATGCCTGATGAATGTATGCAAATTGTATAAAATTATATATAAAAAAAACATATAGCTGCTAAATAATGGAAAATTTTTATAATACTCAATTAGTCATGTGTATATTTAAGTGATTATTGAAAGAAGATTCGTCAGTGTGCGGTACATTTCGGAAAGGGATTCATGATAGTTGAAGGATTTTGTTACAACGGCAAATTCAAAATCAAAAAGATCTCAAGTAAATCCAAAACTAATTCCCTCTACTGTCAGCAGAATATTTTAGAACAAAATTTGAAGAACCAATTTTGAAGAACAAGACAGTTCTTTAAGAGCGATGAGATTTATTGTCAAAAATCCAATCCTTGAAATACAGAACTCTGCAGCAATATTCGCAGAATAAATCTCAGAAGTTCTTCGCATCTTCAGCACAATTATCAGTACCTAAAATACACGTATATAAAAAATTAAATCACAAGCACCGATCGTCTTATTGAACTGCCGAGCTAATCGGTAATCACGGTCAAGGCAAGTCTACTAATCGATAGTCAAAACAATACTGACTAATCGCTTGTCAAAACTATACTAACTCAGTCCCTGCAACCGTCTGTGTATTTGTAGCCCTCGCGTATCTTTCGAGAAAGATCCGTTTGCGTCACAGACCGTAAACTTAGTACATTTCTCCGCTAATTTCTAAAAGAATCCATAGAGTCTCGAACTTACCAAAAACGGTCGCCAAAAATTAAGTCCACTTACCTCTATCGTCAAGGTTGCACCAAGTTCCCATTGAATCGCCATTATGGCGTAAGTGACGGAAATGCCTGTGAATATTACAATTTTAACAAAAAATAAATGTAACATAGAGTACTATAAATGCATTATACATACAAATACAAATAAATTATTTATGCTATTTACACAAAATTCGTAACAATAAAATTAACCACCTTGATTCCCATTTGAACTACATTTTCAGTTTAACGTAGGCTTGAATATTCCATGATCACTCTCATTCAAGATTACTTGTCTTTTGAATACATATTTTTTATTCACTACTTTTGTAAGATAGCTATAATTTTGATCTTTGGGGAATCTGAAAACTGAAGTTCTTAAAATATTTCTGAAATTGAATAAACGATATATACCGATCAAAGATCCATAGATTTAATTTTCTCTTAACTAATGCTGAGGCTATGTAAATTCTCCCTAAATTATTTGAATTTTACGGTTAAGTCTACACTTGTGCTTTATATACAGACGCAACACAACGGTATTTGCATAATTATATATGCCTCTAAATCTAAGGGAGTTTTGTAGTTACACTACCAAAATTTAGTTATTTAGTAATTATAAAGTTGTGCGTGTATGTGAACATTTCATTATAAATTTTTACTAAATATTACTTTGTCCGTTGTTTTGGATATAAATTTCAGCAAAATTATTTAGCACCTGAAGAACACGTTTCTTAATAACATTTAATCATCGTGTCCTATTATATGGATTATTTGTTTGACTAAATATCATGTTTATTGAAAATGCAATAAATACTTTTCATCGTAAGTACAAATTTACATACAAAGATCTTTCACATAACGTTTAACATTTAAATGCAAAGGCTTAAAATTTTTCCAAAAATACATTTTCTTTTTATCTAGTTATTTTCAAAAACATAAATATTGCAATAACACAGATATCTGAGCATGCATGTACATTTACTTATAATATGATTTCTTGCCCAAATTGAAGATTATTCTCTTATTTGATCCATAAATGCATTTAATGCAATAAACACGTGTTTAATATTTTAAGCAATGTAAAATAAATGATGATTATTTTTAAAGTTTTAAGTTCCAGATTGATCGAATATTAATTTCTTATTTCAAAGTATAATGCCTTAAAAAACTAATTATAATGCAAAGAAATTTAAGCATTATTATTTTGCATAATAATAATATTTATTTCAGTTAATAATGCGAACTATTTGAAGATAAAATATTCTAATTATATATGCTTAAAAGAACTTTTCAAACTACCGTGTTATTTCTCAAAAAGCTTCCAGGTAAAAAAAAATGACACATGTATAAAAATAAAGCGAAGTATATGCAATTCTCGTATTGTAAACTTAATAAATAGGTACTTTTAAGTATGATAAAAATTAACTTGCAAAGGAAATAAAATTCTCATGTGAAAAAGATTTTTTTTAATTAATAATTGCTTCAAAATAAAAAAATTAAAAAAAACTGAACTTACGTTATTGGAATAGCTAGTTGAATAAGTTCATTACCGAGAAAAATCTCTGAAAAGAATGGCTTTATTTTTCATCACGATATGCTGTTATTAAATCCTTACTTTTTTAATTAAAGTGAAGTAAGAAATGAAAGAATTTTTTCCGAGTAACTCATAGTATAAATTATACGAAATTTAGTTCTTTTTTGTGTATTTGTATATAGTAAATGTGTGAGGAAGTAAGCTATATTGGAATTTTTATAATCTGTTGATGTAACCAGCACCATTTACGATTCTAATCAGTGAAAAAAGTATAAAGTAAATCATTAAAAGATTAAAAAAATATATCACTTCAAATTTAAAAAATAATTCTAACCATCTTGAAATCTAATTATCTATAACTATTCTTAAAAAAATACAAAACATTTTTCTATAAAATAACTTTACCATTTCTACTTTATTTCCTTTCTGAAACTTTTTTTATGATGCTAAGTTCTTAAATAATTTTTTTTCATTCAAAATAATTTTGATACAGTGATAGCTTAAATCCTTTACGAAAAATTAAAAAGAAATGCACTACTTTGATTTTGTATTTCCATTTCCTATTTTTTACATAGTGCACTCTTTTTTATATTAAAACTTATGAGAACAATTTTATGTAGATTTTGAATTGATGATTTATTTTATTATTAAAATAAGTACATTTACATATACCATCTAAAAGATTTTAGGATCTAGGATGTAAGTTTCACTAACGGACGTATATTGTACATGTATAGTAGAATGTGTTAATACAATAATCATTGCCTCAGTATTTACCACAAGCTTGATATATTCTTCCGCCAAATCATTATCAGGATAAGAAGAGACCTAAAACAAGTTTTATGAAATTCAACATAATATTTTCTTAAAAATACGATTAGTACTAATTATGTCTACAGTAGCTGCCTCGTGTTTTTCTCTTTAGATTAGTTTCAGTCGGTTCCTTATGGCATAGTATAATGTGAGACCTCGATTTGCGAAGGAAACGATACATTAGAAAATATACATTACTATTAGAAGAGTTTTGAAGTGCAGTGTGGCGAAATAAAGTATTTAATGAATTGATGAGCATTGTGATCGCATTTGATTAGACTCTCAAAATCTCTTTAAATGTTGTTCTAACAAACTGACGTGTTATTACACTTGAGTCTTAGGTTTTTAAGTCGACCTTGTAAGAGAGTGATTGCTTATTGACATCTCACTATGCATCAACACGGGGTTTGCTCGTAATTTTGAGCCACGATCTGGTGACGATGGTGACGTTTGATTTAGCACTCCCTCTCCAGAACACCCCATTATGCCAATGGTAGGTCTTTCAGCCACGGGTATGTCATGTATTAGACCCTCTTCATTGGCATGAGAAGTCGACCCAATGATTGTACAATGCCAGCCACGAGATCGTAACCCTAAACCCCTAAGCTTCCGCGACCACCAAAACCATTTAAGAAATTTATAAGACATTTTAATATTTGATTGGGATTTGATTATTGCTACCTCCAATAAACTAAACTCAGTGGCGCAACAGCCATGTTGGCCAAAGCCTACTCTGCCCATCTCAGGGAACACGACCTTTGACACTGAGATACATGAGCAGATGTTCCTGTCAGGTGGTCAGTCTGATGAGAAATCCCCAGTATTTAGTTCTCAAGCAAGCTTGGTACTCATTTGTTGACCCCTTGAAATGCTGAGACGACCTCGTCCAACGTTTGCACCCCAGACCTGTGGCGTGGAAGCCCGCTATACTACCACTCAGCCACCGGGCTTCTTTTTATCTCTCCTACTCTCCACTTATATATATCTTGACTTTAAATCGATAACTTTAGTTGGTTTTACATTTCTGGGGACTCCTTACCTAACATTACCAGTGCAAATCCGGATTTACCACAAGTAAAAAGTAATCAGTGAGACAAAAAGAAAGGGTATGGACAAAACAAAATGAAAAAACTTATAATGATCACAAGGCTGTAATTTTAATATAAAATAAAAAAGTAAATATAAGTTACGCTACTAAAATATATATAACATGCTATATATAAATAGCCTTTTAAGAATTTCTTCAAATTATTTAAGTGTTTTCAGTGTAAATGAAGACTTACGACTTACAAATAATCAACACAAATTACTTGAAACGATGGGTATTAAAATAAATAGAAAATGCATGGATCACTTAAGGCAGTGTTTCTCAAACTAAGGGGCGTGCCCCATAGGAGGGCTTGAAAACCCTGCGAGGGGGAGAGCTTATTGAGAAGTCAAAAACAAAAGATTATTTTTAAAAAGATTATTTAACTCAAAATATAAACAAATAAAATAGATTCTGATGTAATAAAAAATACACACATTAACACTGATATAATTCACTTAAAAATATATTAGTACTGTGCAATGTATTTTATAAATAATTTAAATATAAAGTTAAGAACAAGTTTAATAACTAGCAGCGACCCCATGGGCTTGTCATGTACAAAATTATGTACAAAAAATAACACGTAGCTTGATAATTTGTGCGGTTTATAATTAATCCCTTAAATGCTGCTTAAAAATTAAGCTATTCGCTTCTAAATTCCACCATTTTTTAACACGTAGGGGAGAATACGTGGCGCATTGAGGGGGTAGAGAAGGAATAAATAAGTAAATCTGTCGCAAACTCTGTCAATAAAATTGTTATTGCATCCTAACGCCTTTGGAATAATTTTATGGATAACAGTGAACCCAAACAGATAGTTCTTCGGAAAGACGTATATATATGTCCGGGGCAATTAACGCACGGGCTGAACGCAAGAGACGTTTATATACACTCATGGACAAAAGAAATTAGCTCTTCAAGAAATATTTGCGGGACCTTAATGAAACTTGGCATGAAGGTACATTTCGGGGAGATATGCAAATGATTAGAAATGCAGCGTGATTGCGCATAACGTGTAGCCAATAGACGGCGTTTAACGTGGTTCTCCGTGGAGTATAAAACAGGTAACCAAAGTTTGTTTGAGTTTTCTGAGTTGTTTTCTAAGGAAGAGCTGAGGTAGACATGCCCTTACGACATTTTCGAAGACAATATGAGCAGCTGTCGCAGTTTGAGAGGGAGAGCATTATCGGCATGATGGAAGCTCGGTGGTCAGCTAGGCAACTAGTTCGTCAATTGGGCCGCTAATATTGTGTTGTAAGGAGATGTTGGGACCAGTGGATATGAGTGATGTCATTTGCACGAAGACCAGGCTTAAGACCCACTCGACAGACCAGTCGTCGAGAAGACCGCCACATCGTAAGAAATGCCCATGTACAACCAACTTCTTCATTGGCCGCCCTCCAGAAACAGGTACCTTTACTAGGGGCCCCTGTTTCTTCTCGAACCATACGAAGGCGCCTGGCTGAAGGAAATTTGGGATCGTGGTGCCCTTTACGTGTGTTGCCCTTGTTGTTCACGCATCGATTCCTCCGATTGGAGTGGTGTCGCGCCCGAGGTAACTAGACTGCAGATGATTGGAACCAGGTCGTCTTTCCCGATGAATCCAGATTCAATCTCAACAGTGATGACAATCGTGTTCGTGTGTGGAGACTCCTTGTCGAACGCCTCAATCCTGCCTTTGCTTTACAGCGACACACCGCTCCCACAGCTGGTATGATGGTATGGAGTGTCATTGCTTACAGTACACGGTTACCCCTAGTATTGATCTTTGGCACCATGACAGAACAGCGGTATGTCCATGGCATCCTGCAAACACATGTGTTGCCACTCATACAACGGCTTCCAGAAGCCATTTTTCAACAAGACAATGCTCGGCTCTCACGGCAAGGGTGTCACAAGACTGTCTCCGCACTGTTACTACCCTTCCTTGTTCCACCCGATCCCCAGATTTGTCTCCAATCGAGCATATCTGGGATCGTTTGCGATGGCGAGTTGGGCATCTCACGAGTTTGAACGATCTAGAGACAAGGTAACAGCAAATATGGTACGAAATGTCTCAAGACAGCATACACAATTTGTATGCCTCAATACCCGATCGTATCGCATAGTGCATTCGCGCTAGAGGGAGTTCAACGGGGTATTAAATCATTCATTATTTTGCCTTTTTCTGTGAAATAAATGAGCCTTTTTCTTTGATATTCTAATCATCTACTTATATCAAAGTAGTAATTACGTATGTAAAGTTTCGTTCCATTTTGACGACTCCTTCTTTGTGCACTAATTTTTTTGCCCATGAGTGTACGTCGGTGTCACTTAAAAGGTTAAAGTCGTATTATAGCTTTAACATCAAAGTATATTATTATTGAATTCAATATATTGATATTTTATGAAAGGGGAACGCGAAGAAAATTCTAATTGAATAGTGGGTCGCAAATACTTAAAGTTTGAGAAGTAGTGACATAAGGAATTAAAGTTTACGAACATTTATTGTAACGAAAGATTTCTATCAGATTTCACTCGCGATATAAAGCACAGATGTTTATGAAAATATTGTACGTATCTTCCGAAAATTCTAAATTGTCATGCAATTTTGCTGTGATTAAATACCAAATTATTCTAATACTAAATATTGCTTTTCAAAGTTCATTAAATGATAATAAATTTCAAATTGCGCGTACCCATTAATATGCCTGGCAATATATAGCAAATATATGCAGTTCCAATGGCTAGTTATAGTTTTTGGATATAACTGTAATATTAGATTTCAGTAACATGCATTTTTATGATCAATATTTTGACGTATAATTCAGGGAAATACTTTAAATTTCATTTCATGGGGCTTATCAGAAGTTTTTCTACTTTGTAATGGATGGCACCGGCCATCCATTAGTGTGAGAGGATCAGAAGAAAGATGAGTCACAGTCGATACAATCTCTATTTATAAAGTATTCTCAATAACGACCCAAATTCAACAACCTCACTTAAGAATTGCGGCAATTGCTAACTATGGGGAGAAACAGCGAAGTAGACTTGATAATAAGAGTTATGATAATAAATCGGTTCACTTACACTTATCATGTCAAGGCAATTTATCTTCTTATATTTGAAGATGATTACAAAAGTAATCTAATTCAAACCAACCTGAATCAACTTAACCATCAATTGACCACAAATCGTCAATTTTAATATTAATCAAATTTTCCACAAAGCTCTCTCGCCTCTCTTTATGTTAATTACTACTTACAATCATGTTAACTTCTAACGTCTCTCTCCTCTCGAGCTTGAAAGTTTAATCTTTATATGTACAAGCCTTGATTTGCATATTCACATCTTCTTCGGAGGAGGAAAGTTTTCAATTGAATAAGACTTAAAGACCCATTGTTCCCTAAGAGGATTAGTTGGATGACTGGGATGTGGAAGCGCGACACGCTATCAATTGGCCACTTGACCTCTAATTGCAGTTTTAGTTCTACAAAAAATAGTCGTGTCATCACAATATTTCATCAGTTTCTTGATTGAATCAATGAACTTGCTAAAATTAGGAATTCATGAGAGTAAAGAACTTTCTGTAATATTATATACGCTGATACCTTAGGATTTGCAAGGATATCAAGGATTATGATCTATCATAAGCCATGCAGGCAGTGATGTCTGAAATCTCTTTGAAGCTCTGGGTCCCTATGCAAAAGTAGGCCTCTGCGACCATTTTAAGAAGACAATACATTAGAACGTCGTTTATCGGAATCAATTGGCTGCGGACACCGTTCGGATACGTGATTGTTCGGATAACCGAAAACCGATTGCAATCCATGCAGTATATGAAACCGTACACTATACGAATATTGAAAATCATCACATGCGGCAAAAGTACTTGGAGAAAAAGCAAAATAGGCGTGAAATGTTGCAATTTTACATTTACTGTGGAAAATAATCACTTATTTTTCGCTGCATCATTGTGCACCTTCGGGTTTTCGATGCTAGGTCACTGATTCTCCTGAGCAGCACTAGTTGAGCAGTATAGCACTCTGATTGTTGTTCGTACCACTCCAGAGCTGTCTGTAACGCAGAAAACGTGTCAGCATTTTATGGACCCTTGCTACTTTCGTTGTTGTTGCTGTCCTCGTCTTCATCTATTTCATCGTCGACAGGTTCGGATTCTTCGTGCACGGAAGTCACAATCTCATCATCATTTAGCATTTGGAATCCACAGTCTTCTGCATCGCATGCCATCCAGGTTTCTGCATCTTCTCCATCGCATTTTAAGTTTTGTCTATATGTTCCAGACGTTGCGCTTCTGCTTTGATTTTGAAGTCATAGCAGTTAACAATTCAAGAAAAGAGCATGTATATACCCCCTCCCTTGGAAACATACCGACCTATTATTCCACGCAGATGCTTACCAAATCACACAAATATCCCTGACTTTGGGTTTTCCCGTAAATTTGGCCTCACGTAAAACAATTTGAGCATTGCACTGTTCGAAAATGTATTCATATACAGTACATGTATTTAACAAAAAAAACTTTTCCGGATAATAAACGTTTAGATAAACGAAGTTCTACTATACATACCATTCGTTATCAAATACTCTTACAAATAGCAACTCGTAATAAGTAGATGTGCATGACTTACCTCACAAACCTAGACACAAACTGACTAAAACATCTGTCGCCATTAGACTAAATGAATAATGATAGTGTGTGGTGGTAATTCTAGATCCAGACAGAGCAAGGGATATTAATGCAGTCCAGATATTGTTGCCATTTGGCATACAACACGAAGTTCCCAATTTTTCCGACAGTAACATTTTACGATTAAAATTATTTAGGCCATAATCTTATCTAGGCCGAGTCAGGAACCAGACATGGTCATTCATCTGAGACTGAGGTCCTGGTCAGTTGGAGAAGCCCTGAGCTAGTTTGTCCATACCTCAAAATGACCGTGCTAACACGTTTGTTTTATTGTTAGTTTAAGTGTGTGTGGCATTTTTGCATAATATTAATTGTCGAGAATCATTGCAAATGAATTGGTATTTGCAACCCAAAAGGCATTCTGGATGTCATTCAGTCACAACCACATTAAAAATATGGGAAGGAACAAAACTCTTCACGCAATGAACAACCCCAAATTCCACATATCGTCGGCCTAATTATCAGAATGCGTTACTTCACAAAGAAAACTAATTGGATACATGAATGTTACGCGCAAAGCTCAGTTTACCTTAATCGCGCCAAAGGATACAAGTGACCACATGATACAAATATCAAGGTAACCATATTGTATTGTTATCATCCATCTTGGCGAACATAAACAACAGCTTAGCACTCCAATTTCAAACTAACACCACAGATGGAGTTACGCATTCTGATAACTAGGCCGAGAATAAATGTGTGTGTTCTTGTATTTGTAAATTTTTATGAAGATTTCAATAGGAATTTACTAAAAATACCTAACAAAACGTCCAATTGCATTCCCAAAACCTTTCAGTAGCACTCGTACATGCTCGTAGCTATCAAATCTTGTGACAAATGCCTAAAAAAGTATGGTGGAATATTTTCTATTTTAGTGAACCATTTTATTGTCCCAAAAATAAATATCCTTGAATTACTAAATTTTACCTTTTTTTCACTTGCATTTAAATGAGCTTCTGGCTGTACTTTAATATTCCTTAAATGATTTCAGATTGAAGCACATTTGCAATTAGAATTTAAAGTATATTAGATGCATTGCAGTTGAAATAAAAAATAGAGTAAAATTTAATTTGCGTTAACTTGTTCAAATAAAAAATAAATTTGATGAAACCATCGAATTACTGGAAGAAAACTCATTCCAAGTATATTAATTTCTGCAATTTCAACTACAAATGATGAATTTTTCCAATTGCTTTTGATAATATAATTGGATATCCAATTTTGGTAAATAATTCGTTTCTTTATCTGAATCAATTAATCATGAAGATAAATTATCCATTTTACATCAGAGAAAGGACCTTCACCATCAGTGTGTGTAAAAAAACAAATTTAATTACTTTCGTAATGGAGATAAAAAATTTCATTTCTACTTGTAAATAAATATTTGTTTTATTCTCCTAAAACATTACTTTTCTTAATTATTTTTATATTTTGTTCACAGTAAACCACCTTTATATAAAAGATAGCATTTGGGAGCTTACATAAATAAATAACAATACAAGGAAACAGTTTCACACACACACACAGCTAAGAGAAAATAAATGAAATATATACTTTATATATCAGAGCACACTATTGTAAAGTTTAAGTTATTTGGTTTTTATTAATCATAGTTTAAAATTCTTTATTGTGAATTTATTTAATAGACATTTGCAAATTCAGAATAAAGAAATAAAACTGTTGACTATGTGCTTTATATATAAATTAAACTTGATTGCAACCTTAATATTCATTATTTGTTCAAATCTCAGAAAATGAATAGGTAATAAAATAATAAACATCATAAAATAAATTGATTTACTCTTCGTATTGTTCTTTTTTAGAATTATTATTTTAAAGATGTATTTCCTTCTACTTCAGAAATATCTTTTAATTTTATTTCTTTTAATAATTACATGGAGATAAATGTCAAAGACATAAATTCTAATTTTTATATGGAAGTCCATTTTCAAAAATCTTTCTAACTGGCTAAGCAACAAAAGCTAGAAAAAACAACCGTTGGATGGTAATGTATAATATATGGAAAAATATAATGCTTTGAGAAATTTCAAAAGATGGAAAATTTTAATTTCTTCGTTCTACCATTGAAAAATTCTGATTGAATAAAAATCTATCAATAAATTGCGAATTGCTTTAACATTATTAAAATGTTCTTCGAAAGTATGTTTACTTAGCAAGTTAAATTTCCTTTATGGAAGAAAATGAATTTTTTTTTAAATTCAGATAACATAATCATGGGATAAGGTTGCAAATATGGTATGGAAATTTGCAATTAAATCATGTTTGTTGAGTGATATTTTTATGACTTTGTTATGGTTGGTTTTATCCTCTTTTTTTTCCCTAAACAAAAACTAACGAAGATATGTGTGTTAAGAAACGGGTCTGATTTTTTTCTATTCTGTATGAGTTGATTTCAAAAGCACTAACACTTATACACTTATATTTGTAAAAGAATTCATAGATATTATATATATATATATATATATATATAGAGAGAGAGAGAGAGAGAGAGAGAGAGAGAGAGAGAGAGATTGATTGATACACAAACTGTACAAACATAATCTTTAACTCTTATCGAAATTACCACATAAACAGATTCTGATTTCTACTAAGTTCTCTTCTGAACTGACTCAAGTTTTATTCTTTATATAACATCATAGTCATTTCTAAATGGAATCGATCCTACATATTTCTTGATTATTCCTTGGCTGTATCATATTTTTGCCAAATGTGTTGCCAATCCGATATTCCGGTTCTCATTTTCTGTGATTGCCATACGCCTATTTTTTAAGTTTAAGCTACAAAGGAAATTTTGCCTGCAAAAACTTTGCAGGAAAACTACACACACGTACCTACACACACGTGCCTACACACACAGACGCACCTACACAGACACACACACAGATATATATATATATATATATATATATATATATATATATATATATATATATATATATACGTATCATTGCTTTTATATTTCATATTGCTTTTATATACATACATATATAATTAGGCTATCAAGGTAAACAATTGCAGATTTAAAACTTAACTAACTGATTTTTCATGAGCAGTATTGAATAGTTATTTGGAATGAGATTAATTGTATCAAAAAAGAATTTTCCTACAAAACTAATTTCGAAAGACAGAAATGTTCTTTTTTAATTAGGTTTCCTAAATTAGGAACTAGTTAATTCGATGATAATTTAAATAATTCTTGTGTCCCTTTAAAGAGTATTTTAGTATTTAGTCTAAAGTGTAAATTAATGTGTTGATGAACAGTATAATTAATTGATTGATAAATACCACACCAAACCATTGTTTTATCGTAGGAAAACAGATAATTATGACGATAAGGCTATATATATAAATGAGCAATAAGTAGAAAAGTTAAGTATTTGAGTCAGATAAGCAAATTCTATGCCTAAAGGATATTATTATTATTATTTTTTAATGAACAATGTTGTTTTTGTTTTCTGCTTCCTCATAGAAGAAATGAAAATAAGGTTAAAGTCTAGGTAAATAAATATTGCATCCACTATAGAAACTAGTCTACAATTTATTTATTTGTTCGTAAAAACTTTAAAAGGTTGACAAACTCTATCGATCTATGGTTGCTAGTATCATAACTCAACATGTATTTCAAGAAAGATAAGCGATGAACACATCCCCCGGAGTGCTATGTGATATTTTTTTGAGTAACGAAGTTCAACGAAAATCGGTATCCCATTCATCATATCAATTGCACGTCTTCGAACACGTACTGGAATGTGTTCACACAAACCTTCGAAACGTTATTGCTAGTCAAAGAGCAACGCAGTATGTACTCTGAAGAACCGGAAAGAAATGACAAGTTTTTTATCACCCACGAGTCTTCAGTTTTTGGGCCTTTTTTTCGCAAATCGCTTAGGATTTATAGAAATAGAAGTCGTTACCCAACAGAGCAGAAAATCGTTGCAATTTACGAAGAGGAAAGAAACTGTTATCGTGGATTTCACATGTTTGTTAGATTTTTTTTCTCTTCCTTCTTTTTATCAATAACTTTTTGATGCATGTACTTGATCCATGGAACAAGAAAGTGTAAACAGGATTGTTGAACAATATTTTCCCCTCCATCATCCATGTTTAAGCCTTTTTTCTTTCTTTTTTTTCTTTTCCCAAACCAGATTTTTTTTGTGCTTATCTTGCCTGGTAGTTTAGAAAAAGAAAATAAAAACATGTCTGTTAATGAAGTAATGGTTTGTGTTTTTTTCTAAACTAGGAGAAATGCTTTTAAATATGTATCGGAACTTTAAAGAAAGCTTTTAGGAAAATTAATTAACTTGTTGAAGGTTCCCATAAGTACGTACATGCGCCTTTCAGACTAAATTACTTTGTAACTTTTTTCTTTCTTTTTTATTAAAAGTGTGTATTAAATGGTAAGGAACTGAGGAAAATGTTTGTTTACTGTTTCAGTAATGTATTTTGCTCATTTTATTTGATTAACATTGTATGAATCTCTAACGTAAGTAAAAACATGACAAATCATTTTTATGTATTTATTTTAAAATTTAGATGCCAGAATTATAGTAAAATAAGAAAAAAGTGATTAGAATTCAATAAAAGGCAAGAACAAAATATGCCATTACTAAAATTAGTATAAAAATAAAATAAATCAAAAATTTAATCGTATGAACCAGTGGTCCGTGAAAAAGTTTTGACGGTCCATTTAAAAACAGGAACATTGCTTATATTTTTATGAAAATTCCATTTCAATAATGATTAGTAACAAAACGTGTTATGGAATATGGATTGTCCTTCTTTTAAAAAATTCAATTACTAAGAGAATTTTTTTCTGAATTTGCGGAACTCTTAGCAACTTTTGCAGGTGTATCTAGCGACATGTGAAAGTGAGAGTTATGTCGATAAAACAGGTGGTATAGCACTTCAGTTTGTGGTTATTGTTTTATCAAGTTGTTCTTGTTTTTCGTGGAATTGAAAAGTAGAGATGATAAGAGTAAGTAGAGATGTAAAAATATAGTTTGAGTGGCCAAGATGTATAAGCGTCAATATAGTTATAGTGGTCAATTATATGAATGGTCCATCAAATGGAAAATTATAAATTTAGTTCTCCACAGAGTTCGAAAGTTTAGCGGCCGCTGATAAGAAACAAATGATGCTATTCAAAGAAAAGTTGAAATAGGTGATACTAGAAATTTTCTACTATTTATTATTAATGCAATGCGTATAATATCTAATAATTGTTATTTACTAATATTTCATAAATATGTGTGATAAAAAAAAACTTTAAAAGGTATCATTTAGCACCCGAACTCAATATTTGTATTATTGTTATAATCAACCCTTTAAGTGCGCGAGCGTGTATACATTACTGCTGAGCTGGTGCGTTTAGTGCCCCGGACGTGTATACTTGTCCTTCTAAAAACGAACTTTTTGCATTATGTTGCTCTATTTAAAACTAGTCCTACAGCTTTGGAGTACAATAAAATGACATTGACAATGCTTCTAAAGAACATACTTATTTCAGAGAATATGTAGGGAAGGTATTTGAAAAGGTATTTTCGAGAGGAACGAGGAAATTCATAGCTTAACAGTTTTTCAAAACCGTTAACGTTGCGACGGGCTTTCATCGCGATTTCCATTAAAGTCCTCTTGGGGTTCTTTGGGGCCAGAATGGCAATTATTTCCAACAACTTGCGAAAACGAACGCGATAATGCAAATTAGGAATCTTATATATAGTAGAAGTTTAGCATTCGCGGGGTGGTAATGTGAAGTTGCTATATAAGGTATACGTTTATGATTAGAAGCGATTAAATTAAGGTTAGAGAAAATTCCAAGTTCAAGAATTAACCGACCCGTACATGGTGTATTCAAGGTAAAGGTGGATACCATTCCACAAGGTGTGAGGCCACGTCAGTTAGGACCAAGAGTATAGCTGTTACCTAGGATATAGTGGTAAGCGTCTTAAATTAAGATATAAGGAAACTGCGTGTACTAATGAGATTAGAGTTAATCTGTAAAGTTAGATATAGCGGTCAATTACGCGATTATTTGGTAATACGAATTGTGTCTTCTCACTCCAGATTTTCTTAATTTGATTATTATTTTTATTGTATATAGTGTTTAAATTAAGATCTTAATAAACACATATTACGATAACAAATTTGCGTGATTCTTTGCCCTTTCCTACAGATACAGATCTTGTAGATAATGTAGAAATGGGGCACCCACGACCAGGTTCCACACAATGCATTCTAAGAAAAGTGCGAGGCAAAAATGTGTTGTTTGTGCAAGGAAAAATTTACATCGTGAATTTCACAGAATGTTTATTTTATTTTATTTATCAAATGCCCGTGCTTGGCTTCTTGACCATTTGCCGCCACGCCTTCCAATACTGACTGACGATGTCATCAGCCGAGTATTTATGGAGTCCAGAGCATTGGAACAGGTGGTCGCCATCTATTCTAGTATGGCCGCAGAGTGGGCAGGCCTCGTTAGCAACCACGACAAGTCAGTGGAGGTCCAGAAGTTAGGTGAAAGCGGGCAACTAGCCTTGGCTCTCTCCATGTACCTTGGTTTGGGGCCCGCAGTGGACAGAGTTTCCCATGGCTTTCCAAAACTCATTTTTTGGGGGTCATGGCAAAAAAAAGTTGTTTATGCAAGGAAACATATACACCGTGAATTTCGCTATCCATGCACAGTATGTGACTCTGGTTTATGTGTCCAACCATGTTTCAGAATGTATCACACAACAAATGTTATATTTTTCTTTATTATTATTATATTTAACACAACATGAAATTTTATGTTTTCATTTTATTACTTTATCCTTTTCTGTACTAAAATGAAAGCAAAAGATTTTAGGCTGAAAAACAAACTTTTTCCTTTCCTCTAATAAATAGCATAGCAACGCACGCTTGAAGGAAAACGGTGGCACTGAGGGTTGAATTTTGTAGCTTTTCCCCGGTAGTTAAGCGGTTAATAATTTATATATATATATATATATATATATATATATATATATATATATATATATATATATATATATATATATATATATATATACATATATATATATATATATATATATATATATATATATATATATATATATATATATATATATATATTTATATATATAGTATTTCTGTCAATGAATTTTCATTCATTGTCCAAAACAGCATTGCAGAAGAGGCACTTTTATTTAATGTGCTGTATTTAATTTAGTAAAATAGTAATTTTGTAAAATTTCTTACAAAACATTACTTTGGAAACTAGTGTTAATCGTAAATTTCCTATTCTACTAAATCATACAAAATTTAAATGATAATAATAATAATAATAATAATAATAATTCAAAATTTACTTGAGAAAATGGTCGACTAACATGAACCACTGTGTTTAGGATAATAAAGTTACTTTTCCTGTATTAACAGTACTAATATTGAGTAGAAGCCTTTACAGCAACATAGAAGGATTTTCTTTGAAATAAGCACAAGTTAGGGTAAGAAAATTCAACTATTTTGAAAGTATTCGTCTAAAAGTGCGTTACCTGCAATACCAAATTCTAACAGAAAGATTTTAATCATAAAGAAATTCTTGCTATAATAATTGAAAAAGATGTGAATATAGATGTAAAAATCTCTAGTTTCATTGTAGCAAAAGAAATCAATTTAAATGAGAATTATAATAGGTATCTCAGTGTAAGTCAAAATGAGTAAAATTAAAATATAATGCTATAAAATTCCTTAATAATATTTATTCTAGTGTTTGATCTGATTCCTGGAACATTTTATAAAAATATTCACATTTTAAATAACTAAAAACGTTTTTGATCGCAAAAATTTTTAACAACTTTGTTCTGTAAAATGTGTACTGTCCTTTCAACAAGAACAGTAGGAACAAATAGTTTACGCAATTAAAATTAAATTAATTTGAAATTAAAATGCATTGTTAATATACAATGTATAAGTGGTTCCCAAAAAAATGCATCGAATTTAATACATAAATAAACAGTAATTTTATTAGAAATATATAGTAGTACTTTAAAATCTAAAACTGGAAGCAGAGAACATTCAATTTATAATGTTTATTAGAATATGAAACTAATACTAAAATTTATAAACTATATTTTTGTATTATTTTTTTACTGTACGAACAATTCGAATTGGGAGTACAACATTACCTAATTTTACATAATGGATAATCAACTTTTCCAAAGTAATAGCGTTAATTAAAACAAATTTAAGAGAAATATTTGAATATAAAATATATTAAATAACCTTAACAAATATATAAAGCTATGATTTAAATGTAAAAAATTAGTAATTATTATCTTAATTGTTATGTATATGTAATGAGTTCTAAAAATAAATGTTGGTAATATATTTTTTTTCATAAAACTGAAATATTCAAACAAAAAGTAATATGCATGAAACCGCAGCTTAAAAGTTATCTGAATAAAACATTAAATAAACATTCTAACTTTTGTTTATTTGTTCTCAAATACTCCACATGCAATATTAGGAGACTTCACTTAATACATAATTCAAACCACAGTTCAGAAGCCTCAAACCTTTTGCAGAGGAACTTCTCTTTTTGAAATGCTACCACTTTGTTTTCTTTTGTTTCTTCCATTTTACTCCTCTTTGCTTTTCTTTTATTTATTTATTTACTTTTTTCTTTGAATTTTAAGAGAAAAATCTCTGTGTGCCTTCGGGATTCTTTCTCTTTCATCACAAATCAAGGCACCTTATTCTTCACACCCTTTTCCATCACCCCCTCCCCTATTTTATTCAGAAGGGGAGGTAAGCATAAGGAGAAAAAACTTGCTTACTCGGCTGCTTAAATAAAACTGAGAATAGAATTTTTTTTTTAAAAAAAAATTGCAAAACTTTAACAAGAAATTACGTATTCACCGTGCTAAAAAGTTTTTCTCTTTCTTATACATCTGGTCCAAAATTAACCAAAAACGCCAAGCGGCAAATTGCATTACCTTAATTTAAATGCAAATTAGATAAAGCGTTCGGTTTCGATGGAATTTCCATAGGGATACAAGATACCTGCCCCCAAGGGGGACGGCTGGAAGCAACAGTGATCGTCGTGTAATTTCGAGAAGTGTTTTCGTCTCTAACATTACAGTTTTGTCTCGTGTAACTCGAAGTTACTGCCAAGTGTTCTCTCAAGAAAATGCTATTTTCTGTACGATGATGATACATTTTCTTTCGTTGCTAATTTAAATTCCGCTTTCCTGTTTCAGTAATAAGTCATTTGGAAAAGAGAATGTTTGTACTGAAAACTTGTTGATGGAACGTAATGCCTCTTGAAACATTTATGAGAGAGAAGAGATGGTGAAATGTTGTAATATTTTGATCCAAGATTAGCAAAATGTTTTTGGAAAAGGATTATGAGTTTAAAATACAACGTTTCTCAAACAGTGGGGCATGCCTCCTAAGGGGGCGAGCAAACTAAAATGTCAGAAGCGAAGGATTGATTAAAAAATTATTAATTTACTGAGAGGAAGTAAGCAAACAAAATACATTCTGACATAATAAAAAATAAAATTAAAATTTACACTGATATAATACACTCATAAATGTAACAGTACCCCACATTGTACTTTATAATTAATTTATCAAAACTAAATTACGAACAAGTTTAATAATTACCGGTGCCCAAATGGGCTTGTCATATATAAAATTATATTCAAAAATTCACACTTATCTTGATAATTCGTTCAGTTTATAATTAATCCCTTATCTTAAAATTAAAAGTTACTTGATTTGCTACCCAATGCCATCGTTTTCCAAGTAGGCGCGCGTATGTGATGTACTGATTTGGGGGTAGGAAAAGAAAAGAAATAAAAAAAGCAAATCCTCTGAAATAAGTAAGTCCTTCACAAACACTGTCAAATTCATTTTATTGCATTCCAAAGCCTTTGGAATAATTTTATGGATAGTAGTGCACAGAAAATATCGTACTTTGGAAAGACGTATATATTAGTCCGATCGAAATAACGCTTTGCACGAGCATATTTAAAAGTTGAAAACAAACAAAATACAGTCTGACACAATAAAAAATAAAATGCATATTTACACTGATATAATACACGTATAGATGTATCATTAATGCACAATTATTTAATTATTTTAACAATAGTATATAAGTTAAGAACAAACTTAATAGCTACCAGTGACTTTATGGACTTGTCACATATAAAATTATATACAGAAATTAACACTGTTCTTGATCATTTGTACGGTTTATAAATAATCCCTTCACTGCCGATTAAAAGTGACTTGATTCGCTCTGAAATGCATTCGTTTTTTACGTAAGGGATTCAACGTATTGAGGTGGGGGGCGAGAAAGAAATAAAAAAATTCATCTGTTATATGAGTAAATCCTTAGCAAACAGCATCAAAGTCCTTTTATTGCATTTCAAAGCCTACGGAATAATTTTATGGCTACCAGTGCACAAAAAAGATCGTACTTCATAAGGACGTATATATACGTGTCCGGAACATTTAACACAATGTTTGAGCCATACGTATACATAGGCCGGTGGCACTTATAAGGTTAAAGTCGTATTGTAGCTTTAACATCAAAGTATAGTAAGGAGTGGTTTTTTTTCCAGGTATAGAAGTTTAAGTTGGCATTACTTTCCAAGATGGCGACCGATTTAACAGCTGTCAAGAGATTTATTCTCAGTTTGGTTTGGCAATTCATCATGAATAGACTCACGCCTGAACAACGCTTTCAAATTTTGCAATTTTATTTCGAAAATAATGGTCGATTTTCATAAGCGAATTTTGTTTAGCGATGAAGCTCTCTTCTGGTTGAATGACTACGTCAACAAACAAAACTGCCGCATTTGGAGTGAAGCTAATCCACAAGTGTATGTCGAAACCCCGTTACATCCAGAAAAACTGACTGTTTGGTGCGCGTTATGGGCTGGTGGAATCCTTCTTCAAAAACGATGAAGGCCACAACGTTACAGTCAATGGTGATCGGTATAGAGCCATGATTACTAACTTTTTCATTCCTGAATTGAACAATCATGATGTCCAAGAGCTGTGGTTCCAACAAGACGGCGCAACATGTCACACAGCTCGTGCCCCATCGATTTATTTGGCCTCCAATATCTTGTGATTTAACACCGATAGACTATTTTTTGTGGGGCTATGTAAAGTCATTGGTCTATGCGGATACGCCACAAACGCTTGACCATTTGGAAGACAACATTCGCCGTGTTATTGCCGATATACGGCCACAAATGTTGGAAAAAGTCATCGAAAATTGGACGTCCAGATTGGACTACATCCGAGCCAGCCGTGGCAGTCATATGCCAAAAATCATATTTAAAATGTAATGCCACAAGATTATCTTTCGAATAAAAAAAATCATGCCAATGGAATAATACATCGTTGTTTTATTGCAATTTAAAGTTCTATACCTCTAAAAAACACCCTTTAGTATTGACTTCAATGCACTGTTCTTTGTATGGGGGGGCGATAAAAATTATGGTTAAGCATTGGGTCACAAATATTGAAAGTTTAAGAAGCACTGGTTAAAACAAGAAAAATATTTGGTGCATCGGTGTATTTTATTAGAAAGTTCAATTGAGAGAGAAATTAAAAAATGGTTTATTTTGAAAGTTTCGTAAGGTGGACGTTATAGGTCGTAATGATTCTATATTTCTTGTTTATCAATTTTATAAGTTAAAGTAATCAGAAACTAAAGACTTTTGTTTGCTGAATATTAAAAGCAAATGTACATATTTTAGTTACATCTTAATATTTTATAGAAGGGGATAAAGTCACGTAGTAAGCCTGGTCTCATAAGCAATGGTTGCCATAATCTTATTTTGAAATTTAGGCTGGGAAGCGAATTCTTTCGATTAACTCAATTTCCTCACAAAGAAAGTATTAATGCAAGGAAAATAGATTGCACGAGTAGCATGTATTAGCATCAATATATTAGTGTGGATGATTCACTTTGTTTTAAATATCCGTGTATTTGTTGTGGGGAAAACAGTAATATAACATTTATTGAAGGTATATGCTTTGATGAAAGAATAGATCATTTTGCCGAAGCATCCTTATTTAATTTCCATTAAATAACTGGTAGCTACCCCTCCCCTAACTAGTATATGACGCTGTTTTATGAAGTGATTTGATATTTAAATATTATTCTAATGAAAGCGTGATATAGGAAAATATGTAAAATTAATTAAATATAAATACACAGAATAGATGAGAAAGGATTTGAGGAGGATTACTAGAGGATACCATGAAGTATTAGTGAAAATTATTAAAACGATGTCATTAATCTAAAATCATTAAGAGTTTAAAATGTAAAAACGTCCTGAGTAAATCTGCATATGGAGATTATAATGTATCATTCAATTTTAGCTACGATGTGATTTCATTTATACAGGTATGTAACATCGCAGTTTTTATAATGCGTCAAAACAGGAAACAGTTGTGCTGGAAATAGCTTTTGACATTTTATTAAGAGCTAAACACATATATTAAAATTTCTACTGTGTATTTGATTATAATTTTGACAAGACCTTTTAAGTGAGTCAACCCCAACATCACTTATGTTTAAATTATACACTCAAATTGTTTTTAGAAAATGCAATTCGGTTGAAAGGGAATATCAAGAAAAAAATATTTCTTCATTGAAATACAATATTTTTCTCAATGCAAAGTTGTACCAAAAAGCAAATGAAAGAAATAGTAATGTATAATAAATTATATGTTCGCAATAACAAGTAAAAAGTGGCAATAGGCTTAACTTTTTAACATGGCTCTGTATTTTTTTCTATTATGTCGAACATTTCTGCTGTACGGGGAAGGTGGATCCATAAAGCATTGCTAACTCTAAATCACTGACGTAATTCAGCGACAGCTCTAGAAATTATAATAGGTCTCCATTTTAGTCCAAAGACTTTTTATATCATCATTTGTTGTGTCTCTTGTACTCCAATTTCTTTCTTCTTTGGCATTGTAGGTTATACAACTTTTTCACTTGGTATCTTATTTTATTTTATTATACTATATATTTATATATATATATATATATATATATATATATATATATATATATATATATATATATATATAAAAGAAATATGTATTATTTATCAAAAACAAGAAATAATAGATAAAAAACATAACAAGAAATAGCATAATAAAAATATAAAATCAGAACATGAAGAACAAAATTATAGAGAAATAAAAGAACTACAAAAAAACAGAACCTAGTGAGTCAGAAAGCAATTTCGGACTTAGGACCGAATAAGTGGGGTTAAACTAGTTTAAAGGCGCCAACCTTCCCCCTTTGCAACTCGGTAGGAAAACCAAATAAAATAAAATAAACAAAACTTCAGAGTATGGATAACTCAGAGAGCATGATAAAACCAATCACTACTATTATGTAACAAACTCTCCCAAAACTCTTGATGCAGAAAAATCACAAACTAATTATGTAAGAAAAGTAGAAAATGCTAAAACAATTACATAAGAAAAGTATCATTCAAAAATTAATTTAACAAAATTTCTTTACTCACAAAGTTTTACGGAGAGAAACAAGCATCTTGCCGTTAATGAAAGTCAATTATTCACTAAGTTAAAAAATTCGAAAATACATAACCACATCTTTTGAGCAGACTTTTAAACCAGCCAGAAAAGACAAGTATAAAATGACGACAATCAAATATGGTAAAATTTGAATTGGTTGATTGTCAAAAATGTAAATTTGCTAGGCTCTAATTTGGTTGGTTGTCAACAATGTGTGTGGAAAAAATGTAAACTGTGATATGAGTGTTATGATATAATCTTCACAGCAAGACCACTAACATGCTGACTTTGAAAACCTATTGTTGTGTGGTAGATTTGGAATTCGAAGTAGCAAGCCGGTTAATGTATTTGTGATGAATATAAGATCTCAAGAAATTAAAAGGGTATTCATGATCTAAACAACATTGAAAAAAAAATTTTATATTATTGTATTTATGTATTTTGTGGGTAGTTAAGTTATCATTTCTAAATAAAAAATTCAAAATGATATTTCTGTAAATTGATATATGTAAATTACTGTTCCATACGGGAATTTTAATTATATGGAACTTAAATGAATCTCTTTTGTCAAAAATGTTACTGACTACATTATTGTTAATAAGATGCAAGTCTAAATCCAAGAATTCCACCCTATTAGAGTTGAAGTTAGTTTTAAGGAGCTTGAGATAATCAGGGTAGAATGTAATATTTGGTTTGTATTCACTATTTTTACCAAAAATTATTATATCATCTATATAACGATAAATTAAATAATAATCATTTACAACATGATCTATTTCAAAAAAATGTAAATATAGGTTCGCTAAACAATTACTAGCTAGACCACCCTGAGGTAATCCTTTGATCTGTTTATAAAGATTCTGATCAAAAATGTAATGAAATTTTCTTTTAATACGAAGTTAACAAGAATATCAAATTTTTCTTTTTTCATTGAAGTATATAATTCATATTTATCATAAATTAACTGCAGATAATTATATCGTCAATATCTATAGAATTAAAAAGGTCCTCGAAATCAAAACCATGCATAGAAAAAATCATCATATACTTAGTAACTCTAGCAATCTCTAAGCTATTTTTAATAATTGCCGTGTTTTGTAAATTATCAATTAGATTTTGAAGAAGAGATTGTAAGATCATCCCAGACTTCGTGATATATGTATTGTATCCATTAGTGATACTACGGAATTTATGAATTCAAATTTGTTTTATGTGATTTTTAAACATATTAAAAGATAAATCTATTTAACGGATTTTTCATAAAACTTCTTTAGGATGTAGTAACGTAGTTAAATAGAGGTTAGACTGTATATATATATATATATATATATATATATATATATATATATATATATATATATATATATATATCATTTTACCGCAAAAACAATCAGTTAGTAATCCTTACCACTAAAATAGTGGGTATCAACAGAGAATTCTTAATTGTTCTTTCTTTAAAAAGAATACCAAATTCATGTCACATCACATTACAGCAGTGTTTCTCAAACTGTGGGGCGCGCCCCCCTGGGGGGGCGCGATAAACGTACAAGGGGGGCGCGAGCATATCGAAAATAAAAGATTAAAAAAAATTATTTACTGGAATGAAGTAAAACAAAATACTTTCTGACATAATAAAAAAATACACGTTTACACTAATATAATTTATATATCTGCGATATTACGTCATAAAAAAATTAAAGCTTCTACTTCTATTACGGTTTCTTTTCAAACCAAAATGAGAAAAAACAAAACCCAGACCCATAATCGGAAAAAAATTTTAGGAAGATAAAAAATTCATCACTGTTATATTATTGTCATCAGCTGTAGGCAGCAGAATGTAGTTGCTGCGGTTTGACCTTCGAACTTACTTGTACGGTTAGTTACGTCCCTGCTCTTATGTGTGTGTGTGTGTGTGTGTGTATTGGTTTTTTCATTTAGGGAAGTAGCAAATAAACTATTTCTGCTGCGATTTTTTCCTTGTAAAATATTTTTATGATTTTTGGAAAAGCACAGAGAGCTCTTTGAAGGATTACTTGGCCAAGATTTATTTCTATGAGTTATTCCCAAACATATAAAAAAGCATAATGAAAAACGTTTTACATAATTTTTTTTGAACTTCCGTATTGTAATAAATACACTTTTATTTCGGAGCTGTCACGCCGAGCACAAAATCGGTAATTCTGGCAAAACTGTTTAATTGTTACCAATGGCTCTGACACTATCCTCCTGTTTGACAGTCTTAACGTGTGAACTAAAATATATTTGTCACATATCGCCCCCTCTTTTTTGGAAGTGACAAACGTTTTTTTACAATCTTAAGGTACTTGTTTTGACTGAGTTCCCGGTGTGATAACTTTTTTTCCGAAATATTTTCTGTATTCTTGAAAGTAGGTGAGTATATTTTCTCTCAATTAAATTATTCACTGGAATTACGATTTTTATTGTGTACTATAAAAATAATTATAAAAAAAAAGATTGGGGTGGCTCAATAACCCCACTCGACCATTAGTATCGAGTGCGCGCCTGCTCCAGGTTTAAAACATGCTGAAGAGTCTTTTCACTTTAAATATTAAAAATAATACAATTATTTCTCATCGGAATTTTATATTATTGTTCATTATTCAACATCAATTCTAAATGATAATTCTGTAAGGCTTAAAATTACAGTTCGCTTAAAACTAATTATAATTTGAGCAATGATTTAAAAAAAAATCATTTTACATTTTTGTAAACATTGTCGCGCACTTAGCTTTATTCTGCTAATAATTCAGCGATTATTTCAATAATGTGTTATTTTCTTATAAATGAACTCGTGCAAAGAGCGGGTACTTCAGCCGGTATACTTTTAATGTATCAGTGCTGCACAGAGTATTATAAAACTAATTAATTAATACTAAATTAAGAACAAGATTAATAAGTATTAGCGACTTCTATGGACTTGTCTTAGAGAGCAAAGTTTTTCAAAAGAATGCCTATGATTAGAAATTGACCCTCTGAGTTCTTTTTCTATATTTGGCTGATATCTGTATTTTGTCTTCTAAGCAACTACCGCATTTTGCAATATGTTCCAATTTAAAAATTACAGAAAGGAAAAATAACATAATAATTATCCTATTACTTAATATTTTTTTGCTTAAAAGCAACATATACAAAATTTAATACATATGTCATGAATTTGTACGGCATATAATTAAGATTATTGCTTTAGCGTAAAAAAAGTGCATTATTATTGCATTCAGTACATTATTAATGTATAAGGGGGGCGCGATAAAAATTGTGATTGATAAGGGGGGCGCCAGTATTGAAAGTTTGAGAAGCACTGCATTACAGTATTATATACTAAGACCTTTGCTCTTCCAATATATTACCAGTTATCTAGTAGAGGATCAAGATAATAGGTTTTGGGGGTTAATGCTATCAAGCATTAGCTTCAACTATGCAATAGAGGATTTCGTTATTTTCTACGATTGCCTGTATTCTTTTTGTTCGCTTAATAATGCCGACACAAAAATAATTGAACAAAAGAAAACTTGATGTAAAAGTAACTGGTAAGAAAGGAAATGATTTAGATTTATTTTTAAATCTATATTTAATTAAATTATACGAACTATTGTATGATTTAAAAAAGGTGTTTTGAACTTAATGCTCATTAACTAGAATGAATGATTTGACAAATTTAAGAAAACTGGTAAAAATGATCGTGTTAAGAATTATTTTTTTAACCATATACTTTTTATTTCACTTAATAAAGACCCTTTCGGGTAGAATAATAATAAATACCTATTTCTTTTTCAAACGAAGTATTTTATCACGTTTTTAAAGATTAATAAAAAAGATAAAATACACATTTTGTATCGGGTTCTTCTTTTTCCAAGTGTGTGCTCTGAGTAAGAATTTTTTACTCATCCTTAAGAGCAAAAAATTAAAAGTTTCAAAATATTTGGTATTGAAATTTCTATATAAAGAATTATGATTACAATTTTGAAAGTTTGGAAGAATTAAAAAGAGAGTTATTCCAATTATTTAGATACAAAAATAATTCATAGGTTCCTTTACGTCCAAAATATATGAAATTTCTATAAAATCATTAACATTTTGTATGTTTTGTCGCTTCAGTATTTACTTTAAATACTCCTAAGAATGTTTATATAATGATCAAATGGGAATAAGAACGATTTTCAGATATTTAGACATAATTTTTCTAGTGAACTCCAAACTTATCAGCATTATAAAAATAATTTTTAAATACATTAGATTTTTCAATAACAAAATATATCCCACTTGATAAATAAGAAATAATTATTTACAAATAAAACTTTAAAAAATATCGTAAAAGATTAGTTTTATTTATAATTCCAATAATGTTATAACAATTTATGTGATCCCAGTACTTTTATTTATCATCCTAATCATTTTTAAAACGTTCTTCAGATTACTGAAAAGATCAAAATATGTTATGGTATCTAAATTTTTACGTTATACATAAAGTGCACATACAATGATACGTATTCTCACCATACTTACATGCGGAGAAAACTAATGACCCGCTACCAGCCCTTCAATGTTTGTTAAATCGACCATTATGATAGTGGAGGCTTATTGGTCTGTACAGACATCACGTTGAATTGCCGCACACACCTCTACGTCTTTGAAACAGGCACTGCGAATGCTGCGAGGCACAGTAATGAGGTTTTGAAGCTCAATGTTTACCTTTTCTTGGGCGCACAGTTGGTCCTAAATATATTTTAATGAATGGAAACATGGGACACATAGAGCTTAGATGAATTTCTGAAAAGTGAGCTGATCTGGGAAAAGTGAGCACATTCCCCGAATGGATTGGCCAGTTAGATCCCCAGACCTCATCCATATTGAGCGTGCCTGGAACCCTATGGGGAGGGTTATTGCAACTCGAAACACCCTTTCGAGAACCATTCAAGGCCCGTAAACATAATTGCTCAACTAGTGGGATTAAATGCCACAGGAACACATAAATTACCTTATTTTCGTTATAAATCAGTGTGAGGTTTGTTTTTCTAAAAGAAGGGACCATATCCCTTATTAACCCATTTTTATGTTATACTCTGCAACTGCTGTTTCATACCTTTCGACATCGATGAGTGTTACGCATGATAATACGTTTGTATATTAACAATTGAATGATTATTTTTTTACATTATATCAAGCCTACATGCATAACAAATTTTATTAAAATTGGTCCAGTAGTTCTAGAGGTAACCGACAAAATAAAAATTCTCTTAATTTTGAACATCAGTGTGTATACAAAATCAAGCAAGACTTTTTACATAGCTTAGCACTTAACAAAACTCCTATGAATTTTTTTCTATTTTCGTACGCATACAGCTGAATTACTTAATATATATCCTATAATTATGCATTTTTGAAAGTTTAAATGAAGTATCTTCGCTCAAAATTTGGAAATTTTTAAACAACGAGAAATCCTAAAAGTGTTAGACGAGGGACGTTCTTAAAACACACACACATTTCATCATTTTTCTTACTCTGCAACATGATTGTTAATTATGCATACATCACGGACCCTACACATTATGCGATTTTTCGACATGAACGCCAACGATATTGAGGCATCGTAGTAGGCAATCAGTTGGAAAAAGTCACTCTAGAAAATTTCGGTGCACTGCAATGTAAGGAATTATTACACAGCTTACTACACGTCAGCATTAGCTGTACGACAGTTCCTTTGGCTCAGCCAGATTGGGATGTCTCCATGTTGAGATGCTCTTTGTTTCTACGGGTAAATTGGTGAGTCCATGTCTCATTGCCTGTGATGAATCTGAACAGAAATTCCTTTCCATCTCCCGCATCAAGTCATCTAAATTGATTCCCATTATTACACTCTTATAATAAGGAATCCAGTTCCTCGACATCGATCTTACAAACAATTTTCAGTTACCCAACACATCTTGAGGCATGTGACAGGTTTGAGCACCAATACGCGTTATTATTCCCCTTCTACCACCATTATGCGCCCAATTCGAAATTCATCTTCCCCACTATGCTTCCTTCACGGAAGTTGTAAAAACAACGGCCAACCAATTGGTGAGATATGACGCCATCACCAAGCACGGTCTGCTTGGTGATGACGTCACATAACATTCAAAACAGAGGATCATAGTAATTCGATGTCTCCATCCATACCGCATAATAGCACACTTCCCTTAGTAACCCCTTTGTCAGCACATGTCGATCAGTTATCATGTTTTGTAATCGAATCAACTCGGGTACGCCGAACTCTTGGTACTTTCTCTTCGGTGTTTTGCATATGTGTCTTTTCTCCTACCTAGCGCTTCCCTCGTTGTTTAACATGCAATGGATTTGGTTTCTTAGGGTGAGTGTTTGCTTTGAGGGGTGTACAATTTTCTTTTTAAAAAAAATCAAAACTTACCATTGAAACCTCTCTCTTGTTCAAAAAACAATATTGCATCAAAAACTTATCTTGCTTCTTTTTTAAAATGAATGCATTGATTTAGCAGAGTGTTATTTATAACGAAGTATTGCTTTGATCGGGGTTCGAGGATATTATGCAAATCATTCGCAAAGAACGAGACAGTTCTTCAGGTGCGATGGAAATTTATTGTCGAAAAACAATACTTGAAATACAGGATTCAACAGAAATATTCGCGGGATAAATCTCAGAAGGTCCTTACACCTTCAACAGATTTCGAACACTGCTATCAGTGTCTGAAATACAAGTATGTAAAATATTATTCACAAGCATTCGCGTTCGTCCTTCTCAACAGCACAGCTAACCGACTCTTCAAAGATCAAGGCAAGACTACTAATCGCTAGTCAAAACAATACTAACCAGTTTCGGCAAGCGTCTTCTTATTTATAGGTATCGCTGCTCTTTCGAGAAAGATCCGCTTACGTCATAAATCGTGAAATTAGTTTATTTCTCCACTAATTTCCAGAAGAATCCATAGGGTCACGAACTCGCCAAAAATTGTTGCAAAAATGATTGCCAAAGTCACCAAAAATGATGCCAACTTGACTCCATCGCCAAGTTTCCATGGAATCGTCATTATAACGTAAGGGACGGCGTTGCTTGCGAATATTACGATTTTAAAATAAAATAAATATAACATAGAATAATATAAATGCAGTACATATTCAAATACAATTTATTTATACTATTTTACACAAAATTCGTAACAGTAGCAATGAATGTCTCATGTAGTTCAATTTCAAAAGGCATCCTACTTAAAACTCATTTGAATATTGAGAAGTAATTTTGTGTTGTAAATGGTGTAAACAATAGAATTTAAATCCATATTTCCTCCAATCGAAAATTTGTCATTCGGTAGAAGTACATTTTAACAATTATCTTTAATTCGGGTAATTCAAGTGCATTTATTTTTCTTCAAGAAATTTTCCTTTGCTTAATGCATGAGCTGATTTAAATGCGACCTAATGTGTTAAAATGAAAGTTTTGCGCTTGCTTAGGTTTATTCGCTTCCACATTACATATGTTATAATACTAAAACAAAGCGTAGGTACTTTTTATACCTTTCTTTTGAATTTAAGTTAAAATAGTTTGCGCTTGCAACTAGAAAAAAAATTAAGCTAGTTTCGATGCAAATGAAGAAATACAACGTAGAATTTATATTATTTTTTGAAACATTGTTCTAAATTTAATTTTACTTTTTTAAGTGAATTTATTAATGTTGAGGTGCATTGTAACTACTCTAATTTAGTTTTAATTATTCGTCGAGAATTAATATGACATTCTAATTTAATTTTTTTCTGAATTTGTTTTGCAGAAATAATGCATTAACTTAATTTTAATGGCATTTCTGCCGCAACGTATTTTTTACTTGAAACAAAAACTACATTTTTAAATGTTTTATAAGTATCTTATTTCAGAATAACTTTAAGTCTATGTCAATGAATAGAAAAAAACACCAAGAATGCTCCCAAATATCTATGATGGTAAAAATATTTAACTATAAAAATACAGAGATGTACGTCAAACACATAAAAATGAAAATCAAAAATATTTCCACGCAATCTTTTATGGCTAAAAAAAAACCAAATATTCTAAATGAATTAAATGTTTTATTACAATGCGTTCTAAAGCTTCCCTAAAAAGTTCTTACAAAAATTCCGTTTTACATTTTTTTAAAAACTTTTTATTGGAAAAATTTATTTGTGTCTTATTGTTACTTAATTTTTTTTTTATTTTTGTTAAAATTATCTTTCAAATTCCTTCATTTAAAGAGGCAAGTGATATTTTCAAATACATTCCTTTAATCGTGTTGATTTCATTTTTCAAATGAATCAAACGCAAGAGTTATGTATAAATAGTTTTCTTACTATACGAAGGGGGTGAGTGAGTAAATATTAATGTCGCATTATTCAGCTACACGAGGACTTTTAGCTACGGACCACGCAATTTGGAACCTTGCTCAAATGACAAAGACGACACCTATGTGAAAACGCACAAGGACACTATATTCCATTAAACTGCAAATTTCATAAGTATAATTTGTCCATGTGATTGTGTTACTCGTATTTTGCTGGGAAAATGTCAGTGTTTATGCTATTCTGGGAAAATTATGGGAAAATGTGATCTTCTAGGAATTTAACCTACATTAAATCCATCAAAATGAATATAGATGTCAAACAGTATTGCTTACTAAATACCTTAATATTAACAATAATAAAGTTATATTTGTCTTTAAGGTTTTCTGTAACAGCTTTCTTGAATTTCTAAAACTATTTTTATATAATTCTTTGGACTTTTTATTTTTCCATGGAAAACTAGACTAGTCTGAGTCCCACAGAGCAAGCAAAATTACAATATCCATGGAAATTTTTCCTCGAAATTTTTGAAAATGCTTTCTGCGAAAACCTATGAATAAATTGGGTTATATTAACTAAAAGCTTTTATAGAATGGATAACAAATTCGAATTCTCTGGAAAAGCTTTATCATCTTTACTCTTTAAAAAGCGTTTTTTTTGTATTTAACCTAGATGGAATTGCGAAGGAAAGTAGAAATTCTATTATAGTAACAATAAGTTCATGAATTCCAAATGGGTGATAAAGACGGGAGTAGAAGCAGAATTCAGTTATGAAATGAATATCGATTCAGAAGATTTAAATAATTGGTATTTTTTAACGATCTGCGGGAACAAAGACTTCAGATATGTCACAACATTCAATTTTATATCAAATATTCTCATATGCGAATTCAATTATGATATTATGTTTGTGAAAATTCTTTTTTACGGGCGCAAGTTTATTTTACACAATAAGAGAGAGTGGTTTTTCTGTATTTTTCTAAGAGAGTGGTTTTCTGGTTTTTCTGTGTATTCTGTTTTCTGTTTGTATATATTCATTTTCTTAGCAATATAATGCATCATTTTTATTTTTATCTTAAATAAAAAGTTACACTGTTTTACTTTTAGCAGAAATTCATAAAACACAATAATAATAATAATAATAATAAATGATTTAATCTTTAAATAATTCTTTAGCTCGTGATATAGTTCTTAGGAATTTGACAATAAAAACAGATGCATTCTAATAAAATGGATATAAGTTTTTTTAAGGTAAAATAACATGGTATTTGAAATAAAATGGTATGCTCACACGTTAAACAAATTGGTTTTATTGCCCACCTATATATGATTTCAGAGTGAAATTGCTGATTTAACTTAACAAAAAAATCTGTAAGTTCTAGAAATCTGCCATATTAAATATAATTCCACACTTACACCATAATAATTAATTTTAGCAAAGATGTTTGAAAAATATTCACATAAACCTAAAAATCACCTGTATATAATACAAACTAACTTGTTTTATATCTTCCACATCCAATAGCTTTTACTTTGCTTTATATTACGATATTAATAAATCATCTTTCAGTCCCGAAATTTTCGCCAATTATGTGTCATAATATACGAAATTTATTTATTTATTTTGCATTAAGATGATTTCAAATATATCAATCATGCTCTTGATTTTTAAAAATACAACCCCTTTTTCATATTGCATATTTTGAGAAAGAGAACCAGTATTCACGGTTTAATGATAAATGAAATTTTAATAAATAATTTTTAGATTTTTCGTTATAAAATTATAATAACAATTGTGGCTACAATAAACTATAAAAGCGAGATATTGGGTTTCGAAAATTATATACATATATATTTCTGATTGTTTTTAAAGTCATCAATTTACCTTTAAAATACCGAAATCAAAACGAAAAAAAACGTAAAATTGCAAAGGTTGAATAGAATTAAACAGTTACGGGGACGCAGTACGACGCATTAGGGTTCAATTGACAAAAATGGGTCAAAAAATCTAATCTAAATTTTTTAGTCTAAAATATTTTTATATACTTGTCTACAAACTCACAAAATTTGAAAGCTCTAAGTTTAAAAACTTTTACTTTTGTTTTTATTCACATTCCAATGGTAAATCAAACCTTCAAACCGACTTATCTCAGAAAGATAAAATAACTAGTTTGTCTTCATTTAAAATCCTAAGGCCTTTTTTCTATTGTGCTTAATACTCAGAATCTTTTTTAACTTGCTACTAATACTACAAGGAACCAAAGTTGGTATGCATTTTTCAATCAAAGCATTACTTGTTTTTTTAAAAAAATGTTGAATTTAGAATTTACACATTTTTAAGGAATTTTCAATAAGTATTCATAAAAGAAGTATTATAAGAATATCAATCATTTTATCAGAAAATCCATACCTCATGTGTTATACATAATTTAAAATTCTTGTAAATCAAATTTCATATTTGTAAATCAATTGTTGTAGGAGGAGAGAGAGAGGGAGTAGCATTTTAAAATCACTTCATAAGTTCCAAGTTTTTCCCTTAAACAATGAAATGGTTAGCTTTTTAAGATATTTTGAGCAAAAAATCTGTTTTACATCATGCATACACATAAGAGACATCCAAAAAATATTATGAAAATCCTTAAATAATTTTTTTTGTATAAATCGTATCAAGTGCCCTTAAAAAACAAAACATGTGCAAATTATAGCCAGTACTTTATTTCAACCATAAGTTATAAAACCAAAAATAAATATAACTGGAAACCAAGATTATATTCCTTTATATAGATTCTTATTTAAACTTTGAACTATCTATAATAAAAAATTTTTTTTTTTCTTCGAAGCTATTTATCTGTACCAACAACAAAAAAGAAGCAATCAGTTGTTTTATATTTTAACTCAAAATAATCGATTTATGCATTAATATCCGTCCATAACCAAATTCCTTTCCACACAACTTAAACGGACTTATTTTTTTTTCAGTTAAATATGACTGAGCTAAGACCCTCTAAGAGCGATACCAGCTCAAATGACGGCTGGAATAAAGAGTTTTAAGTTTCCTTTTAGTGTTGTTTTCCTTCTGCGATATTGACGCCTTAACGTAAAATGAGTTTCTCGTTACCTCCTCTGCCACCGTCGAAAAATTCTCTAACTTTATTTAGATGGTCCCGTGTTTTCTTCTGGAGGGGAGGTTCAATCTAATTTAGAACCATCGGAACTGGAAGAAACAAACAAACAGAGAGCAGCATTTGGCTTTAACCGAGCCTTGTCGAAGTGTTTTTCTTTTTTCTTTTTCTGTGAGATGACATTTATACATATCTTCAGGGTAGGTTGTTGCAATGTGGAGTTTCTCGCTTCACTTCTTTTTACAAAAAATAAAGAGAAATGCTTTCAGTGGAGTGTAAGAAAATTGTTTGAGTTCAAATATTAAAGCTGCATACTATTTCATCTGCTCAAAAGCTCCAAAACCTTTGTAAGGTTAAGAGCGTTAATAAGTAGCATAAATTATTAACTATCAAACGCCTATATTTTGACCTACAAATATATTGTACTCGACTGCTTTTGAAATATCTGCATTCACCAATAATGAACTAATTTTCCTCAAGTCTTATAAAAACAATATTGTTCTCTTAATTTGTATTGGAATAAAATGAAAAAAAAAAGTAAGCACTATTTAATCAATAAATTGATGTGTTATAGAATTTTATGCGCTATAAGAAATTCATTAAAAACATGATCGAAGTAAGTAAACAATTCAAGAAAAATGCGAGGATGCTATTTTCATCCCAAGAACTGTTTCTTCATAATTTGATTTCCTTCTAACCATACATTTAGGTCAAACAATTTTTCCAGTTAAATTATTTGCATAACATAGTCAATCTCCAACGAAAATTATTTTCTTTTCAATATAACTCTATAATCTCATGATATAATCCTTAATAATATCGATAACCTTGTGAAGGATATGTAATTATATTAAGTGGAAACACGTATATATATAATCACAGAAAACTATAAATAAATTTAATTCGCGTTAAGTTGTATTAAAATATGAAATCACTTTTAAAAATTTATCGGAAATTTTGTTTTTGGAAACCGTGTGTGTGTGTCTGTCTGTTTGAGTGTCTGTTTGCCAGTGCTTGATTGTCAGTGTATGTGTGTGTTTGTGTCAGAGTATTTGAGTGTTAGTGCATGTGTGTCAGTGTTTGAGAATGTCAGTGTGTGTGTCAGTGTTTAAGTATGAGTGTTTGAGTTTCAGTGTGTGTCAGTGTTTAAGTATGAGTGTTTGAGTTTCAGTGTGTGAGGGGGGCATACCTGCGCCACATATTAATCTTTAAAAAAATCCGTTTTCTTGCTCTTTTTTTTTCGCTTCCTTTTTTTCTTTTGCCACTTTCTTTTACTTTTTTTACGTAAAACAATAAATTGGTTTGAGTAAAAACGTTTGTTTCTTATTATAACAGTTGCCGTAACTATAATTCGAAAAGAGGTATTGTTGTAAAACTAATTTCATCTCGTTCACAGTTCTCCATTGTAATAGTGTCATAAAACAAATTTGAGACAAAAATGGACACATGTTTTTTGTTTCGATTGATAATCTAGAATACAACGTTTTGATACATTTTCAGTCAGTTTTTTATAAGCCATTGAGTGAACACAAACACTTGTGGTCTGTATGATACAATCTCTATCTTACAAATTATATCCTACTACTCTTTCATCTGATGCTATGGAATATATCACACTTCAGCAAATATACTTTTTCAGTTTTGAATGACATCTCAGAATATAAACATTGTTTAGTAGAAATTGAAATACTGTTGTAAGAAATATTTTTACTCCCTACGTAATTTTAGTGATATGTTTTTTTAAGTAGAAAACACAATTTTGTCTAAAAGTTTAGTCAAAAGAATTTGTTGAGAAATATCAATCGATAAACATACAATAAACAATACTGAAACAATGTTGTATGTTTTTCTTCCCTCGAGCTTTGAAATATTACTTGCTGTCAACATGATCTGTTGATTTTGAATTACATTAACGTCATAAATAATTGTTTCTACAAACTGAAATATGGACATATCAAATATTTACTTCTAAATATTTGTGAGGTGGAATATGATCTAAATATTTATCTAGTGGCAAGACAGAGGTTGTACAATTTGCTGTTCTTCCATGTGTTGTTGAAATGTAGCTCATTTCATGTCATTTAAATCAAAGTTTACAAAAAGTATTTTTTTAAATATTTTATTCGAAAATATTTGTTTTCTTTAAAAAAAACACGGATATTTAGAATATAAAGTCTTGTATTTTCCCTTCTCGGCTTTGAATCGTGAGCCATAACACGCAAGAAAACAACACATTAAAATTAACACAAAAGAAAATTATCTTCATTATTCCTTGGGGGCTACGAGTACAATTGTCTGATATTTTTTCACTTATAATTCTTTCACTCACTTCTTAAATTTTACTTTAATTATGTGCATTTTCTTATAATTGTGAGTAAAAGGACAAATTTCTAAATATTAATAGCTAAACTAAAATGAAAGTTAACAGGTAATATAAAAAAAAATAAATCTATTCCTACTTAGTTTTTTTCCGACCATTTATCAACGACTTAAATGTAAGAAATTTGTTACTGATTTCAAGTCATCTCAGATTCTAACAGGACATGGACATTTTAAGAGCTATTTACCTAGATTTTAATTAATTGGTAGTGATATTTGTTCTTGTGGTCAGGATGCTGAAACTACGGAACATGTATTATTGTATTGTAAACTATATTTCTGTGAAAGAGAGAATTTTAAAAAGGAGTTGAAAAACACTCAGGTCTTTCCTGTCCACCTGTTTTGTCTTTGTCGGTCAGTTGATTTTTAAAGTTTGATTGGTACCTCCCTTTGTGTATTTAAACTCTTCCTTTTTATTTTATGTTTTTGTCTTAAATGTTTTTTCTCCCAAATTTGTTTTAAATGATATAATTGTGTTACCACTTACGTCTGTAAGCCTCATGTTATGCAATGTAGAGCATAAAGAGTTTTGCAAATAAATTAATTAAAAAAATCCCTCCTTATAGATCAACAAGCCCAAAATTTCAATCCAAATGAGTGCTTTAAAATGTGAGAAAAAAAAAAACTTTTCAAGTATTGACACAAGTTGCCAAAATAATTGCTAAATGAAGTAAAATTGATGCCAACGAGGATATTTTTGTAATTCTTTGAATAATTTGTTTTAATCAATTAATTTGTATTAATTATAATTAAAAATATTACCGTATTGCCATCCAAAATAATCGTGTATATAAAATTTCAGCTCAATTGAGCGTTTTAAAATATATTTTATTAACGATTGAAAATTTGAACAAGATAAATATATATAGTGTGAGCTAATAGTAGGAATTAAAAAAAGCTGTATAAAAATAAATTTGTGCTTGATATAAGTAATATAAAAGAAAAATGTTATTTTAATTTCTAAAATTCATTTATCATTGATAAATAGTTAACATAAAGATAAACAAAATTAGTATCAATGTCTATTAGGAATTATGTTGCCGAAAACATTTTAATAAGTGTACATTAAGTCTACTTTTGAGAATTGACATTATCTGTGAAAATGTTAAAATATATACAGTCAGAGAGAGAGAGAGAGAGAGACTTCCATTTAACGAAGTCGCTAAATCCCAAAAAAAGTTTGTTGTGTGGATAATTCATTAAATGGAGATTCATCTTTCAATATACTTTGTATAAATCACATTAAACAAATTTTATACTCATAAACATTAATATAATTAAAAAAGTAATTATTCACAGTTTTTTAAAAGTTAATATCTCTTTATTTTATATATCCTTTTCATCAAATCCAAGGAAAACAAAAAATGTCCAGAAATACACGGTATTTTCAACTCTAAAACAATTATATTAAAATTAATGAATTTTAATGACACTTTATAAGTTTAAACCTTCAAGCAATTTTAAAGATTAATGTTTCAAGCCATTTTTAGAACCAGTTCAAAAATTTAATTAGTGGTAAAATCTGTTGATTTTGAGTTTTTTTTTAAAAAATGTTTCTTCTCATAATATACTTCGCATATTTGCAATGCACCAAAACCCTTTCAGGTATTTTCTTCACTCTGTAATCTATGTCGAATGGTTTCAAATGATTTTATCATACAAAGGTCCAGAAATAGTTTAAATGTAGGGAGAAAAAAATCGAATCACTAGAGAAAAAGTTTGTTGAACAGAAAATGCATTCCGCTATTAGGAGGATATTTTACGAAGATCATAATATGTTGTTCGTTCCAGAAAAAAGTATGTAAAATTGAAGAATTCGTAAAGTAGAGGTTCGTAAAAAAGGAAGCTTCTACTGTGTATTAAAAATTAGATGTTTTTACACTTTGTATTACGCAGTTGGATACCTATAGTAATGTTACTTAATCCTATAATAAATCAAATCGTAATATCCGTGTATGAATCTGTGTGTGTATGCATAAGCAATATTTTTCATCAAAAAACTCAAACTCGGTGGCGCTGCAGTCCATGAGGGTCAGGGCCTAATGTGCCCATCCCAGTATATATGACCATTGGGCGCTGAGGTGCATGAGCAGATGTCCCTATCAGGTGGTCAATATGAAGCGAGACTCCACTGTTTAAGTTCCCAAGCAACATGTGTGGGTACTAATTTATCAACCCACTGAAGAAGGGATGAAAAGCTTCCCTTCCCGGGAATAGAACCCGGAACTGTGGAATAGAAGCGCGATACGCTATCAATCAACAACTGGGACTTTTTTTCATCATACTATGTATTATTTGTACACCGCCTAAGGCTTGAAATGGCCACATTAGCCAAACTAGATAAGCCTTAGCAGAGAGTAGTTTCACTTTCAATTCAGTACCTTGGTCCGAAAAGGCTAAGTTATTACAGTATGTGCACACATGAAAGAATACAGTTGGATGTCTTTTGCATACATTCGAGTTTTAAAAATTTCACAATCAATATTTTTTGTATTTAATAAAATTAAATTATTTGTAATCGTTGTAGAATATGAAATTGTATTACAAATATGTAGTTCAAACCAATAAAATGTTACATTAAGTTAAAAAAAAGTTACAGACGCTGCAAAATTTTCTACAAAAGCGCTCAATTCAAGACAAAACTGATTGTTCGACCAATACTTCAATCTCATGAAATAAGAACTCTGTACATAATGAATGTAAAGAACACCCACTTCAGGGGACTGACAATTCTCCCTTTTGTGTTGACTAAATATTTCTTTTTAAAACAAAATCTTTGAATACCCCCCATATTGATTTTCATCATCTTCAGCAGTCCGTCTTTTGTCATTTATTTAAAACGGACCCTCCGTACTATTGTTACCGATATTCACTCTCTGCGCATACAAAAGCTAAGAAGAAAATGTTACAATTCTTTCCTTTTGTATTTCCGAGGAATGGTGTCATCTGAAAGCTTTCTTTGTTGAACTTTCCGACACAGGTTTTTCACTTACCCGACACTGAAAAACTCTTTTCCTGGGCTTTATCTAAGTGGTGTGTTCTATCTCTATTTACACTTTTTCAAGCGGAAGTCCTCTTCCGTTTCTTTTCCTACTAGTAAAAATGGAAATGTCTCAGTTAGGTGACATGGTCAAATGGAGAGAATGATTTCGAATGACAATGGTTTACGCAAGGGCCTATTTTAAATTCAAACAAAATGTGTTTGGTAAGTTTTAAAGTATTTCACAGAAAAGGAATTTCGTTCTGTCATGTCGGAGAAAGATGTTTTCCTTGAGTGAATACATTTTAAAAAGAGTTGGATGCATTACATTTATTCAGCGATGTGTTAAAATAAAAGTTTTCGATTTTTATTGAATCAAATTATTTGTTTGAATTAACTCATGTTTTATGTATTCTTATTTCGTGAAGGATTATTAAAATATATATTTGGAATCTAGTAAATGAAGTATTGCAATAAAATATAAATCATGAGTATATTTTTTTCTGAATTGCAAATCAAATTAGTTTTCAATTTATCGTGTAGAACTATTTCCAGTCATCATCTGTATGTATGAAGAATAATACTAAAGCTGGAGATTATCCTTATGAGAATAAAATATTATTTACTTCTGTTTTTTTTTTTATTTGCTTGTTGATCTCACCAACTTCCAACTCTTTTAATCATGGAATTAACTTTTTTAATCACCAACTTAGCTCCTTTAATCATCAAATGAACTTTTTTAATCGACAATTTAAGTCTTTTAATCGCCACCTTAACTATTTTAATTGCCAATTTATCATCAAACATTTCTACTGGGATGAAAACCTCCATTTATACGAGCTACTTTAAAATCTTATTCCTATAGTGCAAGACAAAAACTCATCTGGTATATTAACGCCCTGACTTTCATATCTGGTTGAGGTAAATTTAGTATGCGACAACCCAATTATTTCTCATGGCAATTTCCATGGAATCCAGACACGAATCCATGACTTCTCTAGCTATTCAAAGAGTATGAAGTACGATTTAATCCTGTAGAGAACGTAGATAATTTTAAAACTATTTTGATACTTCTAGGAGAAGCCTTATGTTTGTAAAGTATATATATATATATATATATATATATATATATATATATATATATATATATATTTAAAAATTAAAGTATGTAACGGAAAACTGATTTTTTTTTTTTTTTTATGTTAAAATGTTATAGACAAATTACTTTAAATCGAGAAACATAATTTGAAGCACAAAGTACATTAAGGTATCCGACTGCGTTCGGAAACGTGATTTTGAAAAAGCGTAGAAACAAATACCTTTTTTTTTTAATATTTAGTGTCACTTACATTAGAATACACGTATAAAATGGTTTTAAGAATATAATTACAATGACAAATTATTTCAATGCGATACTTTGACAAAAAATGAACATAGAGTTATTTATTTTCAAAATATTCTCCTTTTATGAAAATTGCTTCTATATAATAATATTATTTTGCACATCTCAGACCTCTGTACAGAGCCTGAACTAGCATGTTTGAAATATATAACTTAGAAATGGATTTATCCATATTTTAATGCATCAAAATGAAAACATTTTAGGAAAACGACACGATTATTTCAATTGGTGGTAACTCTGAAAAGAATGGGAATTTTTCAATAATCCTAGTTCAGGCCCTCTAGACATGTCTTAGATATCAAAAGGCAAAATATTATTATTATAGAAGCATTTTTCATACAAGGAGAATATTTTGAAAATAAACAATTCTATGGTCATTTTTTGCCAAAATATCGCATTAAAATATTTTTTTATTGTAATAATATTCTTAAAACAATTTTATGCGTATATCCTAATCTAAGTGATGCAAAATACTAAAAATATATATTCGTTTGTAGGTTTTTCAAAAAATCATGTTTCAGAACTTAGATACCTTAAGCCAACTCAAAGTATGTAAAACATGACGGAAAGATTTATATCTTTATATATGTGTATACTATGTGGAATACAGTTCATCCCATCATAAACCAAAAGTAAAGTCATAAGCAATCATTAAAAGAAGAAACTCCCAAAGATAGATTAGTGCAGGAGTGGCTGACTTACGTCTATATAATAAGCGAAAGGCAATATAATTTAAGTAATCCACAGAATCTGACAATGAGTAATGGTGGTCAAAAGGCTTACGCAGAGTGATAGCAACCAGGTCTTACGAGCAATCATTGACCTACAAAATGAAGATCACCAAAAATCATTTAAGATAATGAAAGCCAGGGGAAAATCTATATGACGTGTTGACCTCAAACACTTAATATGTGATCATTTACCGCTATAGTGATTTTTTTAAATTTTAATAAATTAATGGCATACTAAAAGAATCTGCATCCAAGTGCGAGATTAATACGCAAACAACACAGTTCACATTGAAATTTAATCTAAATTATTTCGTAAATGAGATCTCTAAATGTTCGGACATTAAATTTCGTCAGTAGATTTAAAGCCTAACTTTGAGTTTTAATTATTTAATACCAATGAAAAAATAAAATGATACATGTATTTCAATATTTTATATAAATTACTTTTGTATTGTACGCCTTTTTCAAAGAATATATAGGTAGAATGGTGTACATATAGGTAGTCGGTTGAGGAAAACGTTCTGTTATCTTGATTCTAGCAGTTAATACCTCTATTTTAACCTTTTTTCAATTCTTACTATTAGCTCAAAATTCCTTTTTATTTATTTATCTTGGAGGAATTTTCAATCGTTAATAAAATATATTTTAAAGCGCTCAATTGAGCTGAAATTTTATATACATGATTATTTTGGATGGAAATACAATAGTTTAATTATAATTAATAAAGATTAATTGATTAAAATTAATTATTTAAAGAATTACAGATACAGCCTCGTTGGTTTCATTTTTAGTGACTTGGGTCAAAACTTTAAATGATTTTTTTCTCATGTTTTAAAGCATTAAGTTGAACTAAAATTTTATATACAAGATTGTTTTAGATGACAGTACGATACTTTAATGATAATTAATAAAAATTAATTACCACCTAATATTGTGATTCTGTGTCATATGAAAATCATATTTATATGAATTGTAACTATTTAATAAAAAGTAGCTAAAATAAAAAAATTTCTTCGTAGATCTAAGTAGGGGAATTGACTTAAAAAAATTTATATTATTTATTTTAACGATTTGTTGAAAATATTCGTGCGACGAAGATATCAGACAACTACGATTAATTTACTAGTTAAATGAACTTAAACAGAGAAGAAGGCAAACTTTAAAGCGTAAAAACGGCTTCATTTAAGCTTGATTGATTGATTGAATATTAACGTCGCACTGTTCAGCTACACGAGGGCTTTTGGCGACGGACCACCCATTTAAGCTTGAAAAAAGTACTCTAAAAATTATTCCTTTGTCTTATATTTTCACTTTTGTAATCCTAAAATTGAACTAAACCATATCAAATATTACAAACCACATTTTAAAAAGTAATGTGCAAATGCAAATGTTCTTAGTTATTCATTATGTATTATATGTTGTTATTTAATTGGAAAATATTTAAAGAATATTTTGAATTTCCTTACTATGCGCTTTTAGGAATTGTTTAGCAATTTTTCAATTGGAAACTTACTAGAAATGTTATTCAAAATATCTTTATTTGCTGTTCCATCCATATTCTCCTAAGGATTATTAGAAATCCTTTCATTTGGCCACTTTAATAATCCTTTTCTAAAATTATTTTAGGAAAATGGTAACAAATGTAAGTGGGTTTTTTTTAAACATACATTCAACAGCGTTTATATTTCTTGCAAAATATCAATAAGCATTTTAATAGAAATAACATTTTTTTTGTAATTTTTTCTTTTAGGGTTTATTTTTATTTATATTGCACAAAATAAATAAACAAAACTCAATTACTTGGAAATTCATGATTCTTGTTTTAAAATGCATGAATAACAAGACTAATCAAATCCTATAAACAACTTTTCGTTCTATATATATACATAAATTTTACTTAGTATGCAAAAACACTTTAAATAACTGGATAACTTTTATGTACTAGAAATCTCTAGCATATACAAACTGCAGACACACAGAAACATTTCAAACTTTTTGACTTGATTTCTTTATCGAAATAATAAGTGAGACGTTCTTCGAATTCTGATATAGGTAAGTATTATTCAGATTTTTTCCTTTTCAGTTCAAAACGAAATCATGGGGAAAATAATTTTTTTTTCTTCTTCTTTTTTTGACTCCATAGATTCTTTTTCCGTTCAAGGCATCAGCATAATTTTTTCGAACTTCAAAGGTATATATGTATGTCAGTGCTTTCTGAAGGATGTATCAGCCGTATTTCTTTGATAAAAAGTGCTCTTTGAAGTTTGCGTTTTTGGTTGGAAATGAAGAACAATGTTGGGTTCTTTGTGTTTGAGATTTTGGTTTGAAAAAAAAAGAAACATTTTAAAAGTATTTTAAACTGCCTTCTAAATATTCTATTAATAGCTAAGCAAACTTTTATTGTTTGTTATTTTTCTAGTCCATTTAAAGTATCCTACTACCCGAAAACCATGATTTTTTTAAAAAATAGCCAATTTTTGTTTATGATTTTATTTTGTAGATCATCTTATTAGCTTTAAGAAAATATCAAGTTATTATTATGTTTTTCTTTTTATTTTCCATTCGCTAGAATAAAAACTACAAGTGTTTTAGTAAAAGCAGTTGCCATTCATTCATATGAAAGATGTCAAACTTTAAAATGCGTTTTACTCGAAATGTGTTTTTTTTTCGAAAAGTTCAAACGGGGACAGCGATTGCTCAAAAAGTTTTGAAAATAATTTGCTGATATTTTTTGCGCATGATTTCTATAACACAGTAGAAGTTTTTTAACCTTCAGAATACTAATCACTGTTTAAGTACAAAATTTACAGTTCTTAATGTAAATATAAACAATGTTTTTAAGCAATTTCATGTAATAACTAAGATAATGTTCTAGTTTTTGTAAAAATTAAAATATCTATCCTGAACGTCATTTCAAAAAGAAATAGCAAATTGAAAAATTGAGAATTGGATCAATTAGCATTTGTACAGAGCGGCCCCCGTTTATGTAATTTTTTGCCAATTTTTTCCCATTTCAGTAGTAATAAATTATTTTTCTCTTCTTAATGTTAGCCTTTTATTCTTAAAATGTTCTAAACAAACCTAAAAACTACAAAAAATTCTCTATATGTCTATTTAAAAAAAAAGTTTTCGCAAGTAGTTGGATACCTGTATTCAATGACAAATTGCGAAACATTGTTTACATTTTTAAATAACCTATATCTATGAAAGTAAGGAACTAGTTTGGGAAATTTCTTTATTTCTGTTAATTTAAATAATATAATTTATTCTGTTCTGTTGTTATGTTTTCACATAGCTTTAAATATGTATTTTTAAAAATTTTAAACATAATATTTGTTAACATGTTAATAGTTTTGAAATGAACTCATTAATTTGTAGGTTTCATTTTACAGTTCGAATAATTTAAAACGTTCGGATGACTGTCCCAAGTGTGAATATAAAGTACGAAATTTTAAAAAAAAATGAAGAAAGTAATATTTTTAGTGTATGAAGTTATTTCTGTTATTTTAATTAAATTTAAATTTGCGTTAAAAGTAAAGCAAAACATCAAATTTTGCTTGAACCAATTTTTCCTTTCTGTGGAATTATTTTCATGTCGAAAGGTATAACATTAAATGTTTGACTTGACACGTACATTATTTAGCCCTCATAATGTAACTGTGTTACAGAAAATTTTCCTGTGAGAAATATTAAATTATGAAGTTAATATTATTATTTTAATAGACAACCCATTGGCCAAAGTCATTCAAAATAATAATTTTTCAATACTAATTAATATGTTTTTATTTTATAGAACTCTTGATAAACCACTATAATTTTTCTCTAAAACTGTCAATGTGTGTGTGTTTCTAATTCCCTTGTCTGACGGTGTCAGAGCGAGGCGCACAAATCTATTGCTGCTAAGGACTATCGTTAGCCGTAGATTAGGGGGCACCATGCAGATAACAGTGTGATTTGGCTCGATTTAACCCCAATTTTGTGGGAGAACACCTAGGAGGTGGTCAGGCGTCTCCCGCCTACCTTCCCCTTCCATCAACCTCAAGAAAGGACTTGCAATCGACAGTTATTTAGAGAATATCTCCATGCCATAAAGACACTATACGTTTACAAACATCCGTGTCTTCCCCGGGAGTCGATCCCAGGACCTACGGTACAGCAGTCAGCGTCGCTAAACACTATAGCCTATGGGTGACCGCATGTATATATACATACGTATATAACATGTATTAATAATGTGGATTGTCTTGATAATTTTCTGAAATCCATAAAAAATAAAATTAAATTATGTAAACTCCCACAATAATAAAAAGAATGAATCTGCTGGAATGATGCAAGTTTGATTGGTTTTAAAATAATTGTGAAGATTGAAGTATTATATTGATTGTGTGTAGATGATGAACCCAGTAATTTTGTATCATGAGCTAGTAGCAAGGATATCACTCCAATCTCCGAACTTCCACATTGCAACCAAGTACCAATTCACCAAAACTCTGTGGTGTGGATTTAGGAATTTGAATGAATTATTCTCTAAAAATGGAGTAAAATATGGAAAAATAAAAAATACAACTATTTATAATTATGAAATATTCTGGTATTTCTAAACACACTATTCTTATTAGGCATTGGAATTTGTCAATTCTTTTTGAAAGCAAGAAAAAGCAAGTACTCCTAAAAATAAAATATTCCATTTACTATGAATTTTACATACATATGTCATTGCACCAAATACGCAAATGAATAAATTTTTACTGTGATAAATTAAAAATGTTATCTCTTTCATCATGTTTTTTTAAACTTAAGTGTATGTTAAACATGTTTAATTTAATAAATATACTGAGAAACAAATTACATCTAAACGATATTTATTACTTTTTATATGTCATCACTTGTTTCATATTCCATTGATAAATATATATAATTCTGAATAATATTTTAAAAAGAGGTAATGAGAAAAAAATGAAATTTTTAAAATATGTACTGCTTCTGCATGGAATTGCACAATTGAAAATGAAATCTCTCTTTTTTTTATACTCGTTTATTCATTAGGAATTTCTCAAAATTATGAAGAAAATTAGAGAAGTAAATCCAAAAAAAAAGACAAAAATATATCATAGGTATATATTTTAGGTCCTATAACATCTGAGTAGTATTTGAGCTAAATAGAGGTATAAGCAATATTTCATTCAACCGTCAATTAACATTCCTAAAGTCCAAGCGAATGATAAATGTAAAAGATAAAGATCATTATGTTGGAAAATATCAAATTCTGATGCCAGCAGGAACGTCTTAAGACATTTTGAGGCCCTGGGCCCAGAGATTTCTTCAGCCCCTGAGTCCCCAAGCAAAAATAGATCTTACCCGTAATCTTTAAAAGAAGAAAGTATATATCATGCATTTTCAAATACTCGTTCAAACGATAATTTAAAACAAAAAAAAATGTGCATGACTCACAATTTAAAAAATCTAGGCACAAACCTGTTGAACTAAATGGCAGTATTTGAACTAACTGAGTTAATTGATTGATTATGGTATTAAATCTAGGCCTATACATGGACAGCGGTCATCACATAATTAAACAGTCTTACTAGTTTTATCAGTTAACATGCAATTTGAAATTCTCTGATTTTCAGAGAATATGCTTGGGAACAATATTTGACCATTAACATTATCCAGATCATGATCTTATTAAGACAGAGTAGAAAACAAAACAAGACCCCCACCGAGGGTGAGGCCTTGAACCCGGGCCCAGTTGGCCCTCCCTTAAGACGTTCCATGATTCCAGGTATTTATAACAATCCACAATTAAATTCTTTATACACAATTTCTTTAATCTCATAAGCAGCTCATCAAAGAACTTCATAAAAGTACTATTATTTAGCATATTTTTGTATATTTTCGCCTCTCTCTCTCTCACCTAATATTTAGTGACACAGTAATTCTTTACCAAATTGACCCTATTGGGAATTTATCACCTTCCCTATATCCTAATTTAATTAGCCTCCAGATACTAACCTCACCGACTACATCGCCAAGAACACTAATTTTTATCGCCAAATCTCATTAAGAAAGATTTTGCCCTCCACAGAATGTTTCGCTAATTTCATTAAAGCAAACTAATTTAAAGTTATATGACACCAGATATTCTTTTGTGACGGTTTCATCACGACCGTCAAGAGCAGAGTTTATGGCGAGACCGGTTCCCAATATTTTGCACAACATGTGTTATCTGCCTGGTATAATTAAGTAATTAATTAACTAAACCTCGTAGACCAGCTGTTAGGATGCTCGTTTTTTCCCCCTTCTGTTTCTCTAAGTACTCGTGATTAATATTAAATATGCGAGGCAATCATAATGGCTCGGTATAAATGCCCATTTTCATCCTTTTTTTCAAGAAAAGTTGGACCATAAATTTATGTTTGCTGGATAGGGAATGTTTTGATAAGGATATATGGAGATGTCACTTTGAAATGACATTTTTATTACGATTTCTTTACAAATGTTTTAACGAAAAATAAGACTTGTCTTTTGCATTTTTATGTAGCGGAACTTTTTTTTTTTTTCCTTGCTCTTCAGGAAATTGAACTGAGGGGCATAAAATAAAACATATGTCCTTTAAACTTGTCCGTTATTTTCAATTCCCTTCATAAAAATAAGAATTTAAAGTTATGCCCAGTTACAACATATTCTTTTGTGGTTGAAAAAAATTCTCTTAATAAATCGTATTTTAAACTTTTTCATTACTTGATGTTGTTTTAAAAGTTAGTTCTCTCTTAATATAAAAATATATGTAAATAAATATTTAAGAAAATATATTCTAAAAGTGTGTTGTTGCTTCTAATACCATCCGGGCTAACGATGTCAAATCGATTCCCATGAAATTCAGCGAGTAGTGAGGAGGATAGAGACCGTGGAAGCCTAATGGTCAAGGTATCGGATCGTGACTGGCTTGTTACGAGTTCAAGCCCGGTACCACTAAAGACCCGCCATGTATGAGAGCGATGCACGTTAAATCTGTTGAGAGCTCAAACGTCCCCCAATTGGTGTGGTTTGGTAGTTAGGAGAAGGTGGGCCAGCTCAGGTGTTGTCCTCGTCAATTGACCATGGTTTCGTCGTTAAAAGCCCTCTTGTAGCTTAACAGTGTGATGTTAATATTCACTCACTCTCTGAAATAAGCAAGGAGGACAAAATTACGTCAGTGGTGTTTTCCGCAGTTTTGAGCACCATCCAATATTTATTTACAAACATTCTTGCGTTCTCCGGAATTCTAACCTAGACCTTTGACACGGAAGTAAGCGTTACTGACCACTATCGGTCTGGGCAGCCGTTCTGAGAGTGCAACTTAGTAATTTATCGTGACCGTGGGGTATAAATGATCATAGTCGCAAACTCGTGGTCACTTTTACTTCTTTTGAGTCGTGAGCTTCCTGTGACATTAAAGGCCCACCGTGTAAAGCTCAAAATGCTTACTTTGACATGGAGGGGTTCGGCTGCCAGGAGAGAGGGATGCCCTCTCCAATGCAGTTTTCATTTAATTATGGTTCAAAACTACGAATTCGGTCATCAATAATAATCTCCATGCAGCTTTTTAAATATTTTAATAAACAATGAAATAATTCATTTGTTTTTCTCATAAGGAATCCAATAAATGATACAAAAATTAATTTGCAGTAATCCTAATATATTTTTAAAAGTTAAAATTTCGGGTTAATATGATAGAAAATATATTTTTCTTTTTTTTATATATGTAAAGAAAATCTTTTTAACTTTGTGTAATTTGTCTTCTTGTATCCGTCCACATCGTTCAATTAAATACGTTTAATCTTGCGTTAACATTTTCTTCACTGATTATAAAAACAAAAACCCTAAGAATACTCTAAAAATAAATTTGGAAAAATATTTTGACATTAAAACAAAACACAACTAATAAACTACACAAAATTGAGTGTGTGTTTTTTAATTCATCTTTCGATATGTTTTCTCTTCTTACACAACTTCTCAACTTTATGTCTCCGTATTAATAATATTTTTAGAATATAAACAGAAATAGAGTAAAAAGATGGAAGAGAGAAATACTTCATCTTATCTAAAGTTTTTGTAAACAAGTAATATATATATTCCCATACTACAGCTTCTTATAATTTCCTTGTATATATTTGCAGGAAATATTCGCTTCAAATACCTTCCCCTCTTATTAGTTCTACTTTAGAATTTGTTTTCACGGGGCAGAAACTTGGTGATTGAATACTCAAACTCGCACTAACCGAAACTTTCCCAAGCTATTTCAAAAATACCAAAACACGCCATATACACAACCCTTTTCGCAAGCAAAACTTTCCCTCTTGCATGACTTGTTACGCAGGGACTTTAATTTCCAATTTTATGTGACTGCCATCAACTGAACGACTGCGACGAAAGTTACGGACACCAAAAATTTTCATCGAAAACTCCCTCCTCCTGCCCCGATGTGAGAATGCATTTCGGAGAGATTGCAAAGTATGGTCAACCCATTAGCTTGCAAATCACCAAGTTCCCGTCGAATCGACGTCATTTGGCCGTTTCCACGTCATCAGCGTCACGTGATGTCGTTTGGCGTAATCGTGTGGCAGGTTCGGCAGCACAGTAAGTGCGAAACCACTCAGCTCTCCTCGAAAATGAGACTTCTTTTGATTTGGGGCTGGGGTTTTATGGAATCAACTGGGACCAGGGAAACGGAACCCTTTTACGCAGAGCGTCTCAGCCGTCCCGCACTGATCACCCAGAAATTTCCGGAGGTTTATTTAGGATTTCCTGAGAGACGACCTGGGATGTATTTTCTTAGATAGTCTATATTAGGGGTGGGCTAGGGTACGGGCAACTTCTAATTTTTTCAAGGTGTTGCAGTCCTCCCAGTGTCAATGGCACACACAAAGAGGGAAGGGGGAGATGGGTCCACGTGTCCGAACTCTCCCTTGATTTTTTTCCGATTTTTCCGATTGAGTCCCGTGTATATTGTACGTGAAACATAATTACTTGTTATTAATATTTTTTTATTAATTAATGCTAATTATTTATTCAGCAATTTATTTTTTAATGTTTTCGTTCAAGATAGTCTATAACAGGGGTGGGCAAACTTTTCCAGGGTACGGTCTATTTCTAATTTTTTCAAGGGGTTGCAGTCCTCGTGTGGCTAAAGCATGGTGAGCAAAAACAAAGGTTCGCAATATTTATTATAACTTAATAATATAAATACGGAATATGTATTTATCTACATAAATGCAATAAGATTAACTTGCACTTTTAAAACCACGTCTAAAGATTCAGGAATAATAATAATAACCACAAATATAATAATATTAAATGATGTGTTTGTTAGGAAACAATTCAAAATACATTAAAAAATAAAACATTTCCATCTAAAGTTAGTGCTCATAATTATAGTCAATAGAAGACTTAGCCTGCATACTGTCAGCCAATCTTGAATATTTCGGAGTACGACTACTGATTGCTAATGCTCAAGCGGTCACCCCCAAATGTCTTGGCGGTTCACCGATCGACCGCGATCGATTAAATGCCCACTCTTGATCTACAAAATCAAAAAATATGTTGGGATGTGTATTGCGGTATCATTCGAGAATGGTAGACTTTCAAACCTCGACCCCTCCCTTGAAAAATTCTTGGGTGCGCCAATGCCCAGTGTCGTAAGTGTAGTGATGCAGGAAAAGATCAACAATATTTATTTTATAATTTAATATAATAAATACGGAATATATGTACTTACCTACAGAACTAAAATTATAAAAAACTCACACTTTTGAAAACCACAGTTAAAGCAAAACGCAAGATACAAACATAATAATAATAGATTCAAATATCATAATATAAAATGATGCGCTTGTTATGAAACAATTCAAAATACATAAAAAAATAAAGCCTTTTTATCTAAAGTTAGCTTTTGTTGTTATAGTCAGAAGACTTATATAATACATATATAGTCTGCGTACTTCAACCAAACTTGAATATTTTCCCATATAATTATTAACAGCTAAAATCTTCAGGCGGTTATCCCAAAATGTCTTTGCGGTCCACCGGTCGATCGCGATCGACGTAGTGCTTATTCCACGTCTATATCATAAACAAAGGATCGTACCGGATTTCAGATAAAGTTATGACGTTGTACTTATAATAAAATTGTTTGAGACTATACTAAAGAGCAACAAGAAAAATATATTCAAAAATATATTTCACCTCAATAACAAAACATGGGATTTTAAATCTATTCTTAATATATTTCAATAAAAAATTGTGTTTTTTCTCTCATAAACTATATTATTTATATAAGAACTAAACTGTACTGGATTCGGTAGTGCAACAACTCGGTGGTGCATAGGACCAAGGCCAACTGTGCTTAGGTGCTGGGGTGCATAAGCAGATGCTTCTGTGAAGTAGTCAGTCTGGTGCGAAACCCCCAGTATTCAGTTCCGAAGCAAGCTTGGTACTCATTTATCGACCCACTGAAGGGTGCTGGGCTGAGTCGATCTTGCCCAGCTTAAGATTTGAACCCCAGACCTGTAGAATGGAAGCGCAATACCCTAAAACTCAGCCACAGTGCGTATTTAAATAAAAACAATTAGTCTTAATTGTTGTTGCTGTCGTGTGTTTCATACTGGGATACGTAAGAAGAACGGGAGATAGACGAGCAGAACAAACCCCACGCTACAGTAGTACCTATCGCATTAGTGCACGTGCTCTCCAATATTTTTCGACAATGGGCTCAATTCATGTGACTAAGACGTCACATGATAATGATAACCACGTGTTTTAGCCAATCAATTCGAAATATCATGTGACGTCATAGTCACACGATTAAAGCAATTGTGTGTTTCCAGCCAATCAGTTCATGTCCTTCCTTATCGATAATTTTTTATCTTTACAGAAACTTTCTTTTAAAAAATACAAATCTGTCAACAACAATAATGCATATAGGTGGAAAAATGCATTTTGTTTCAAAATACATGTATAGAATAAGGTTTTTTTTTAAATTTAAAAATCGTTTGAAGACATTTATTTATTTATATCATTTGAACAGTTTTACCCAATTATGATACTTGAAATTTTGCCCAAGTTTTGCAAATAGAACAACAAATACAATTAGTTTGATGTTTGTTTTGATTCAATGAAGAACACGCTTTTGTCTTTATCATGTGACCGGCAGGAATTAAAAACACTGAATTAAGAGTAATTATTGCAGGGATCACGACGAAATGTTCTGGTCATGTGTTCATGTGTCAAATGTATTCATGTGACTCTGGTCATAGGCTGACCAGAGTCCCACAGAGAACAGACGGGTGATTTGGTGACACCAATTCTGTACATATGGGATCATAGGCAGTCATGACCTGTCAAAAATCTAAAATGAGCTACAACAGCTTTTCTAGGAGCCCAAGTCGGGCTCTCATTCAAGATTGTCCAGTTCTTGTCCTTCGACACATCTCCGCAACTTCCATTTTAATGTTATACTTAAAAGCAAGACGTTATATAAGTGAATTGAATTAAATTACTGTCGGATCTCCGTTTTACGTACCTCTATTTTGTGAACTTTTTACTGGAACCAAAAACCATTTTACTATATATTCTTCATAAAATGACATCCGCGAAGTGCATTTTCTATTTAACGAACTTTTTCTCCCTTGTGATTTGATTTTTTTTCTCTCTATTTTAAAAATATTTCTTGACATTTCAGATTATTCTCTCTTTTAACACATTCTATGGCGATCAAGAACATTTAATTGGTTTTATCAGGTACCTAACCCACGTAGAGCAATTAAGTTGCAGTAATGCTTCAAACAAAATTAACAGATTTTATCAGTAGTTAAATTTAAAGATGGATGTGTGGTTATATATGTTTAAAATTACGTTATATAAAATGATGCATATTTAAAATTACTTGTAGAATTAAAATTAGAAAATATTAAATTTCATTAATTTTAATATAAAAGTAATTTTAAAGTTGAAACTACTGTGTATTCTTGGACAATGTTTCTTTTCCCTTGTTTTCCTTGCAGGTTTATTCTAGATGGGTAAGATATATAAAATTATACTAAGTTATAAAGAAAAAAATTGTTTGAGCAATTACTTTTTTTAATAATAAGTAGTATTTATGAATTTAAAATTTTGTTTTATGTGTTTTCTGATGTATATATTAAAATATTTATCTCTATTTAACTTATTTTCCACATAAAGAACTTTTTTTCGGTATTTATCGATTTTGTTAAAGATTCCCCTGTATTTGTACAATAACGAAAACAAAACGTTGATTGAATGAAAATTTATAATTTTATTCCTAAAAAAATCAATTAATAATATTAAATAGAGAAGTACACACACATATATATATATAATAGCTTCAAACTTAAACGATTGAACATACAGAATCTTTCATTATTTATTATAACAGCAATTCAATTATTGAAATACGATACTTGGCTTACGAATGTCTCTATCTTATTTTTATACGTCTGATACAGCGGAAATTATTAAGTCTGTATACTCAACATTAATGCTTCAGTAACAGAGGTTTAATAATAACTAATAGATTATGTCTGCTTTTTAAATGATTGCACATGTGTTATTAAAATAGAATTAATTATCAAAGGATATACCATCAGACTATGTAGGATTCTATTAAATAATATGCATTATTTTTTTCTTCGTCATTTTTTAAGCAAAAAAGAATGCATTTATTTCATTTAAGTCTTGTATCTACAACAAAAATGTTTCGCATTAATTTATTAAATAACCATTTAGTACTTTAATACCATTATCAATTTTGTTTTTAATGTTTTGAGAAATGATGTTTAGTAATGTTTGATTTAATTGTGAAGAGAAATCTAAGTAAAGCTTATATCTTCCCTTAGCAAACGGGTAATTAAATTTAAAATTAACCCCGTTTCCCTTTTGTTTTGATAAAAAATTCCTATAAATGATTTTTATTAACATTTGAATTTTAATAATTTAATATCAACTGAAATTAATATGAGGATTTTTAAGCGTATGAATGGTTTTAAAAGTTAAATAGCATGTTTTTATTTGTTATAAATTACATCTTCTAAATAATCATGCGTACACGTTTGCAGCGGTGTTATCTACATAAGCCAGTAACAGTCTCCGGAGATAGGTGATCAACTTTTGTCTAGTGATTATGTTACTGGGCTTCGAATCCATAGATCGGGGGTTCTATCTACTGGGTAGTCATCACCTCATTGGTGACGTTGGCTGAAGCCGCAACCTACTGATCTGTCGTGGCGCCATCAACAAGCAAGAAGAACAAACAAAAGTCTTCAGAACCCCTTGACGCAGCACCACCAATTAACAGCAACAACACACATGCGTGTCTGAATAAATATATAATTCGTTCGTGTCTCCACAAACTCACTGGTGGGGGAGTACTTTAACGGTGGTATCTACATAAGCCAGTGACAGCCTCCAAACAAAGGGGATCACTTGTGTGTCTAGTGGTCATGTTACTGGGCTTCGGATCCATGGGTCGTGGGTTCTATCTTCAGGATCTGCACCCCTTAAAGTTCAAAAAAATTCACAAAATTTAAAATATAATTAAAGCGTGATTATCATTATAAATAACTCACATTGATTTATTTTATTTAAAGTATATTACAATTTTTATCATAATTATATATATATTTAAAACTTTTATTTTAAAACTAACGAAATTTTAAAAATGTATATCGTCATCTTTTTATAACTATGATATATATTTTAAATTAGTGATATAAGGTCCTTTGTGAATCACGATTCAAATGGAGATATCGTTTTAAAAGGTTATGAATTTTGTGACATGGTCTCTGTCTTCTTGGAATTCAATGCCTCAACAAAACTGCACTTTTATGCAAAGATAAAATTAATTTAAAGTTTAATATAATTATATGACTTATCTAGTTATTTCATGAAATATTTAGTTATTCTATGAAATAAAGGATTGAGAGATATATGCATAACACTTCACCTATAACATAAACACTGGAATTAATTTGATTATTAAAATGAAATATTTTAATTAAAATCCGATAATCTTACTGAATTACAATGTAATTAAAGCATATTTGTATTTTATAATTATGTTAATTATAGTAGTTGATAACGGTCATTAGAGAAGAGAAATTCACTCAAAATCCTCTAAATTAATGCTATGGAATTATAAATAGATAATACCTTATCATATTAGATTAGCAACGGATAGTTCTTCCTGACCATGAGCTAACTAATAGCTCTGAATCTACTGATACTGGCAAATTGCATGTTAATTAAAACGATCTCGGTTGCTATTAAGCTAAGCTGTAGCTGATCTCGATGTCATTGTAAATTATATGTGCAGGGATATAATATTAAGGGAGAGGGAGCTTAAATGATTGATTTTACATCAATGCTTAATTTTGTAATTAATGTATGTAACTTTCTCCACGGTCAAATCTAAACGAAAAGCCTACATTTTGGTTTTATTTTTCAACTCCTACTATTAGCTCACACTCTCTATATTTTTATTTATTTATCTTGGTGGAATTTTCGATCGTTAATAAAATACATTTTAAAGCTCTCAATTGAGCTGAAATTTTATATACATGATTACTTTGGGTGACAATACAATAATTTAATTATAATTAATGAAAATTATTTGATTCAAACTATCTATTTAAAGAATAACAAACACAGCCACGTTGGCATCATTTTTAGCGACTAATGTCAACATTTGAAAATGTTTTTTTCTCTCGTGTTAAAGCATTCAGTTGAAAGGAAATTTTATTTTATAACAATAGCGTTGTTACAACAATGCAGGTGAATGTTGAGTTGTATTTTTTTAATGTTTTTAATTAATATCTTTTTAACTAATTGCAATATCGGACCAAATACTACCGAATAAATATTACTGATATTTATGTTGCTGAATTATACAAAATAGGTTTCTCAATTTTATTTAATTCCTACTATTAACTCTCTCTATATATTTATTTATTTATCTTGGTGGAATTTTCAATTGTTAATAAAATACATTTTAAAGCTCTCAATTGAGCTGAAATTTAATATACATGATTACTTTGGGTGACAATACAATAATTTCATTATAATTAATAAAAATTAATTGATTAAAACTAATTATTTAAAGATTTACAAATACAGCCACGTTGGCGACTTAGCGTCCCTTTTCGTGACTTGTGTCAAAACTTGAAAATATTTTTTTCTCACGTTTTTTAAAGCATTCAGTTGGACTGAAATTTAAAAAAAAGGATAGTTTTGGATGACTATACGATACTTTAATCATAATTAATAAAAAATAATTACCACTTAATGTTGTGATTATGTCCTATGTATATACATATTTATTTTAATTGTAACTATTTAATAAAAAGTAGCAAAAATAAAAATTTTCTTTGTTGATCTAAGTAGGAATGACTTAATTTTTTTTAATATTACTTGTGTGTGTGTAAATAATAAAGCATTGAAACAGAACTATGGTAACCTTGTGGTTATAGATAGCGATATATGTGTCTGTCCAATTGTAGGTTCAAATGCTATTTTTCTGAAGATTGCTCGGGTAAAAAATTGTTGTTATTCGTAAGTTTATTTGAGCTCGGTCCTTTTTCAGAGTCATTACGTGGATAGTGGGGAACTTAGGTGAGAGAAGTCCCATAGGTGTTTCACCTATAATCCGTTAACTAATTTGCCCGTACGGCTGCCCGTACCGAAAGCTGATCACAAATGGTTTTCCCGCCCTCTGTATGAACACTGATGTTTCCTTCTTTCTATTTTTGATTTGCACGCACTTGATGAGATTGTTAGCGTTACTGTTTTAAGAGATATAGTTTGTTCATGGTACTGAAATACTTCTCATCCGGGGTATTCTTTGTGATGAAGACGGGAACTTTTCATTGAAGGTAGGAAGTTAGATTCTTGAAAATACTCGATAAAGAGTAGAGAGTGGCAAGACAACGTGCAATTTGTTGCTTGAGATAAAATGAAAATAGAAAGATTATTCAAAAAGGCCAATATTATCTCTGCTACATTTCAACGAAAAACTTATTATTGTTCAAAATGCTTGGAATTGTTCAAATTGTGTGTGTGCGTGTGCATATATTTATGCAAGCATAATCTTCAAATAGAACGAACTGCGTGAGATCGGTTGAAAACTACTCCAATAGCAGAGAGTGGACTGGAAATGGATCTTCTTTGGAAATATCACTGAATGGCACAGGTGGGAAATTCTTTCGTATAAAATATGAAATTAAGATACGAATTAAATTTTGTTTTCGCATGCGAGAAAGTAGCCGGTATGGATTTTGGGGCAATCGAATTTTTGCACGTGATTCCCCAACAAAATGTTCACCTTAACTGGCACACCAATCTTCAAACTTTCACACCATGCCAATGTGAAGACATTGATCAACAGATTTCACCATTCTTGTAGCATGCCCTTTTGATTTTGTCGATTTTCGGGAACAAAATACAGTAAAAAACTAATTATTGCATAAATAATTAGCATTAATTAACAAAATTAATCATTAATAACAAATACTTAATTAAATTTTACGTACTATATACTTAGAATTATAATCAATCGGAAAAAAATCAAGGGCTTTGGGGGGGCGGATCCCCAGGACCCCCCTTGTGTGCGCCACTGATTTAAGTACTTATGTTTATTTTGTAAGGCGCAATACGCAGTAAAGGCGAGCCTTGGTTGTGGAGATCTTATTCTAAAATTTCATGTTACTTTTATTACACTGAATAAAGAATAAGATGTATAATTAAAAAAAATTCTTCGGCGTTTAAATACATAAAATAGCCTGTTATGTTAACATGAACATTGAAATATCTACTCCAAGATTGCCGCCTTCAGTTTCAAAATAAAATGTTAATGCATATAAACTAATTTTGCAAAAATTCATCTAAAGAATTTCATTGAGGAATGTACAATATTGCCTATTTTTCGTTTAATACTCAAAAACTGATAATTTTAGAGCTTGAATCAAGACATCGCCACCCTCATTATTTCAAAATGGCATCACATTAATTCGAGAATCTAGTGATCTTTATATTCTCCTAAGAAAACGGTCAAACGACATTCGACCACGCTTGAATATTCAGAATGCTTCGTCACCACTTGGAGTTTTAGCTTTATTATAAACATCTTTCACTGAAAAATCGTAGCTAAAAATGAAAGAATTAATAATAAAAAAAAGATAAAAATTCTGTTCCGTCTTGAAACGTGGAATAATGGCTATGTTTCCGGACCTTAACGATGTTTCCGAAAATTCCGGAAGACATTACGGGATTGAGGTGGAGAATAATCCGAGGGGTCTTCGAATAGAACGAACAGGGCGGGATCGTTTGATAACTACCCCCATAGTAGAGGGTGGACTGGAAATTGATCTTCTCCGGAAATATTATGGAATGACACAGATGGGAAATTCTTTCGTTTAAAATCAGTCTTTTTTATGACCTCTCCTGCAAAAATGTAGCCGGTATGGATTTTTGGGCAATCGATTCTGTTGTACGTGATTCCCCAACAAAATGTCAGCCGATAGTTTCTTCCCTAGTCTTCGAGTTGTAACGATTAATTGATGACTGGAGTTGGGTTGTCAGAGGTGATGTTAAAAATGATTCCAATTTAAAATCGACTTTGAGATGAAATCGCTGAAGATTATAAGCAAAGGGTCGCGTTTTGTGACTATATTTCTGTTTGTTACATTATTTATTGAAATAGATAGGGAAAACGGTTGGCTCACAAACTAATGCATGTCAGGAATAATTCGTTTTGAATATTTCAGTATGAAATTACATATATGTATATGTGTCTTGCCATTTTATACTTACATTATTTTGAAAATATAGTTTCATTGATAATTCTGAATAATACATTTTTCGTTATATATATATGAGATTATAATTTTTGGCAAGCAAGACAATTTTAAACCAAACACTAATTTTTATCCACAATATCTTGATTTAATACAGACAAATAGTAACAGCTACTAAGCAAATTTTCTTGATATAGAAATTTAAATTAAATGATAATGTTATAGTTACTAATATTTATGGCAAAAGAGAAGATATTAAATTCGATATTACAAAAGTGTCTTATTGAAAGAGTAATGTACATGTTTCTATATTTAGAAATATTATAATTAATTACATACAACGCAACAAATTTCCTGTTTCAAAAAAAAAATAAGAAAAAATAAGAAATTTTAAACATTTTACTTAATACTGCTTAATTCAAAAATTCCCAATTAATTTTATTAATAATTATTTGAAAAATGAAATTCTAACTAGTAAGGATTTAAATTACTTAGAATAATAATAGTTGGTTACTATAACTTTTTACCAGATAGATATAGTTACCTCTATATTATAATATTAGATAAAATTACTTACTCTCTTACTTTTATTATAACAGTAATAATATTTTTATAAATATTTATTTACATTTATAATACTAATGTCCATAAAGTAATGGTAGTATGCACTTTTTATTTTTTTATTTCTATTATTTTCATGCTTTTGCTACGCGTTCCTATTCAGCCATTCCCATGCTTTGAATTTGCATTTGGGTCCAGAATCTGACAATGACTTGTTTATTGTGCGCAGATTTAGCGCGGGTAAAGCATTTTAAAATACAATTTGTTGGTAAGTTACCATTTTCTTGTAATGAATTTAGATATTCTATCCATTTTTTTACAGGTTTTTGTTCAGTATTAGTAACAGAAAGAAGGAAGGTTGGCTGGCCAAAAAACATGTTCAACCCGCTTTTTATATGAATTATTTTATATATAAGAACTGTCCTAAGTCAGCAATGTTTATAATACTGTAGCATCTACACACACACACACATATATATATATATATAACATTTTACATTCTATTATTCATAATTTCCAATAGCTCCTTTCTAAAATCTTATGAATGGTTATCTTGCAATTCCATTTTTTTTTCAAATTTGATAATTATTGATTATTTATTTATCTTCAGTAGAAAATTTTAACTATATATATATAAATATATAAAAACAATCACAATTATCAATTGAAAAATTGAAATATATGAATCTTATAATACTAAAACACTTCAAAATATCAATAGCGAATATAAAAGATAATATTCCATCGTTTTCAAACAAAATTAAAAAATTATAAAATAAAATAAAAATTTATAAAATATCCAAGTGCAATCTCGGACTTAGGACCGATAAGTGGTGTTAAACTAGTTTGATGGCGCCAACCTTCCCCCTATTGCAACTTGGTAAGTTAATTGGAAAATATCCAAATTTCAAAAAAAAATTTAAAAATTAAAAATTAAAAAGTTAAAATTAAACCATTATACTTTAAATTAAAAAGTTAAAATTAAACCATTATACTTGAAAAATAAAACTATTCGCCATCGCATTCTGAAAGATATTACAATATTAAAATATTAAAATTTAAAAACAATTTAGAGCATAATATCAGTGTACCATCAAACGCCCAAGATGATGCACCCATCTTTAAAATAGTTGTATAGGTAGAAAAAATAAATATTTGTGAGATCCGAAAGTTCAAGTTAAAAAATATTTGAGATCCGAAAGTTCAAATTAAAAAATATCTAAAATCAAAAAGTTCAAACTAAAAAATCTAATTTATAAGCCATCTCAAATAGATTTGAACTGATCGGCACGTATTTGAAATTATATTTGCAAGAACTGGCTCCTTTCCGTAGCAGAAGCACACCATATATATATATATATATATATATATATATATATATATATATATATATATATATATATATATATATATATAGTTCAGGTTACTAGTGATATCTCAACATTTCTTTATAAAAATCAGTTTTTCTTTTAAAACGAACAAAACACATTTGAATTTATATACAGTCGGACCATATTTACGATTCCCCCATTGAATGAATTTTGTAATTTTACAAATTTTTCTCTTTCCTCGATTAAAATGAACCCCAAACCCCTATTTAATGAATAATAAACCCCGATTTAATGAATTACCTCATGAGTAAAAAAACATTTTTTAGTTCTTTGTATAAGAAAAAATTGAGTGATGAAGCCACCTTTCATTTAAGTAGCAAAGGAAACCAACGTAATGTACAAATTTCAAAACTGTAAAATCACTCTCCTCCTATTCTTATTCACCATCTCCTCTTGTGTACATATTTTTGGGGAGTTCATTAAGGGCCCAAAGGTAAGGGAGGTTAGGGTTTCCCTAAAAGTAAATGTCTTTTGGGCAGTATGTCCTTCAAATTTTACAAATCAGTGATGTTACGTTCCGTTCTTTTATTTTTAATCAACGAGTTTTAACCAAGTAGAAAAATTTACTTTAAAAAGTCACTTAAAATTGATTGTATTTATTTTACTCGTTTTGCCTTTAAAAATTTGCATGTAGTTATTTCATAAGAATTAAGATCTATTAAGTATTTTGTAATCAAAAAAAATCAGAATCATTTTTAATATTAGAAGCAATATTCAGGGTTTTTTCTTAGTGTTTTAGCTATCATGAAATTAATATTTGATAAATAATGAACGTTCGATTTGGTATTCTAAATTGGTGATGTCATTTCATTAAAAATTCCTAGTAAGACCTAAAAGTCTCCAGTGCCTGATCAATTTGATAAGGATTATTCTTACTTGAACAATTTATACACTTTTCATTTTATTGTATGGTACAATGATTGTAGATCCTCCAGATCTAAAAGAAAAATACGACCAACAACAGCCAAAAAATTCCAAGAAATATCAAGCTTGTTGCACATATCACCGTAATGGTGATTTTATTCATAATAGCAAGAAAATTCTAGTCTAGCTTTACGTGTGTGTTGCATATTAAAGTTCTTATCATGTTTTATTCAGGTGAGCATTTAATGACACTCTTTAAAAAGCAAACGCTCTTTTTTGCCTTTACTAGAGATTAAGATGCAAAACTGTATAATAAGATACAACTAACATTTTTAAATTACAAAAAAAAGTATTACTGCATAGTGTTATGTAGGTTTAAAAGAACAGTACTTGTAACTTTTAAATGTAAAATGTTATTCAGAACTATACGTTAAGCATAATGTGATTATTTTCTTTTATATGTAAAAAAACAAGCTCTTTGTTGGACTTTATTTGATTAAAATGGTTTCAGAAGAAAAGAAAAAGAATGCGTGAATTTGAGATAATAAAAATATTCACTTTAAATATATATATTTTTCCTTTTATTAATACAACAACAAATACAATTAATTATTCGCATGAAAGTATTCTAAATGAATAAATTTACTATGTTTCCATGCTTTGAAGTGTCTTCCAAATTGATACAATGTATGTTATTGTACAGTGTATCGTTAATATATTTAAATTTTCAATTTAGGACAAATTTAATTTATCCGCTAAATTTTATCCGTACATCTATCGTACAAAATGTATTCATTTTATTTGCTAGTAAACTAAAATAATTTAATTTGCATTAAACCCTTCGAAAAGACGTCATATAAAAATATCAATTACAAAAGTTATAAAATACATCTTACTTTTGTAACCTGTATCATTCATTATGCATATTCTTAAATGAATTCATTGTTACTACGACACACTATTTTAAGCTTCACTGAGAAGTTCATACTATATTTCCTTCGTTTGATGAAATTAATCAAAGTTTTCTCAATTTGCAGGCAAAAGCTTTTCTACAACATATTTCCGAGTTTATGTAGCGGAAAATACGCAATTTAATCTATTGTATTAGTAAATAATTGTAGCTTGTTCAGTAGCATCACCATCCATACTTTTAGTGTTTTCGAAAATGTTATTAAATTAATTATTAATGAGTAGATAATATTTTGCACATTATTTATAAAGAAATAAGATTAAGAAAAAGTACAAAATGATTAAAATATAATCATAATTTTAAAAATTATAAGCATTTGAAATTAAGAAATATTTCTAGTCATTTTTACGTTGTGCATGCTATTTTCTAAAATAGTAGCATTAGATGTATAAAACTTTAGATAATTATAAATTGTATCATATTCCTTAAACCTTACCTCATTTTAGTGTTACATATATTTTGTATTTCAAAATATTTAAAAAATAATGAAATTTTAAAAATATATTTTCTTTATTTTTTAAGAAAACATAATTTATTATTCTATTTATATAAAAACAGCTTTAACTTTAAAAATCAACTTATTGCTTGTAATTAGAGCTATTACTTTACAAAATATCACGCGCAACGTAAAACTTAATCAATATTTCATACAGAAATGTCTTTTGTATTCATATCCTTATAATTTTTAAAGTTATGATTATATTTTAAACAATTTACACTTTTTTGAAGCATCATTCCTTTATAAATATTGTATGAAAAAATTGAAATATTTAATTTTAAATTCAAAAAACTATGTCGATTTGAAAATTGTTTATATTTCCAGATATAGAGACAAAGTTAAACCCCTGAGGCCTCTTAGAAAACATTTACCTCAAACAAATAATATAAAAAAAATTAAGTCAATTCCTACTTAAATCAACAAAGAAAAATTTTCTTTTAGCTACTTTTTATTAAATAGTTACAATTAATATAAATATGTGTATCCATATGACCAGAATCACAACATTAAGGGGTAATTAATTCTTACTAATTATCATTAAAGTATCGTATTGTTATCCAAAACAATCGTGTACATAAAATTTCAGTTCAACTGAATGCTTTAAACTGTGAGAAAGAAAAATATTTTAAAGTCTTGACCCAAATCGCTAAAAATGGAACCAACGTGACTGTATCTGTAATTCTTTAAATAATTAGTTTCAGTCAATTAATTTTAATTAATTATTATAAACTTGTCATATTTTTTCCAAAACAATAGCGTATAGAAAATTTCAGCTCAAATTAACTCTTTAAAATGTGAGAAAAAAACCTTTTCAAATTTTTTGACACAAGTCGCGAAAAATGAGACCAACGTGGCTGTATATATAATTCTTTGAATAATTAACTTTAATCAATTAATTTTATTATTTATAATTAAATTACTGCATTTTCATCCAAAATAATCATGTATATTAAATTTCAGCTCAATGGAGCGCTTTAAAATGTATTTTATTAACAATTGAAAATTCCACCAGGATAAATATATAGAGCGTTGAATTGAAAAATCAACTAATTTTACAGAAGACAGATTCAAAAACTTCTTCAATAGAAATTTATTTCTTTAATTTGTTAAATTTACATGCACGGAAATATCGTGTTGATATCTTCGTCAAATATTCCTGGAAATATTAATGATCATTTTGATTGAAGCACTTCATAAAATAATTTTCTTACGTCTCACACACGATTAGTCTTTTAAACTAACTCTCTGTACTAACTATTCCCACCATCAAATTAAATCGGAACATAAGCAGAACTATTTCAGAAACGATTATTAGATTGCGCGCCTGTTCAATCTAAGCCATTAATTTTCAGAAATAGTTATGCATCAAAGGCGTGTGAAAAAAGCTTATAGAAAATGCGGCCCTAAAAGGTACTTAAATAGAAATGAAATCAAATTTTCTCTTTGTAGAGAGCACCCGTCTAGTGAGTGGAATTAAAGTAATGTTCAGTGTCGCTGCTTTATCGTATTAATTAGCTAACTCCAAGACTACTCTCATCAATTCCACATTATTCCACAGCCTTTACTATGAGACACAGAAATGAATAATGATGAAATAAAAATAGAATCCGGGTTTTCCAACTCTTTGATCTGGCTTATCAAAACCAGCGATGATTGATGATCAAAAGTACAGCCCCTACATGGTCTTGTTGGATCCAGTTTTTATTCAGACTGTCAGTGGGAGTACAATGGATTTGAAGGAATGCTTCGTGGTTGATTTTTCCCCGATCAAGGAGATAAGAGATCGAAATCTTTTATATTGGCACTAAGCCTAATCGGGCTGATTGGCAGGTTGACAGGGCTTGAAATGAAAAATTTAAGAAGAGAATTGCTTAGAAATCATATAAATGTAAAATTGCGTAGGATTTTATATAAAACATTAATATTACTAGCAAAACATATTTTTATTTAAAAAATTGTTTGATAAAACTGTTGAAAAAATTTGTGTTACTTAATGTAAAAAAGGTATTATTTATTAATTGTAAACCTAATATTCATATGTATTGCAGTTATCAGGGACGTCTTAAGATTCTTTCAGGCCCTGGGGCTAGGGAAATCTTAAGATTTTTAAGGCCCTGGGCCTCTATACAAAAGTAGGCCCTACCTGAAATCTTAAATAGTAGACAGTATATAAATAGCATGCATTGTCAAATACTCGTTCAAACGGTAATTTGAAACAAATAAATGTCCGTGACTCATAATCTCAAAATCTTAGTGTAATGACTTCAAGCAGGATTAAACTGTTTATTAAAATAAGAAAATCATCAAAAAAATCCCATTCAATCTAACTGCAAAAAGGGTCCACAGATATATAGTCTCTTTCGCGATAAAGTCTTTATACCACTAGCATAAACATAAGTATCAAGGTGATACATACTTTCGGGGATTCGATATACGAAATGGTACACAGTTTACTAAAGAAAATCTTCGCTTTATTGTAACTCCACACAGAGCGTGTAAGCTCGCTGGCTTTATCTCCACCGTGCTCTTGCTGCCTCGAAAAATTCCTCGGTTTCAAATCCACCTTCGTTTTTTGTTATTTCGCGGACTCCCAGGCTTCTCTGGCTGAGAGGCCCCTCTACCGCATTCTCTCAAGTAAAAGTCTTTTTTTTTAAACTTCTCCTTTAAACCTCCAGTTTCTCATGGTCCCTCACTGCCTATTCCTTTGATCACTTGTCTGTCAGCCACTTAGAGCACGTGGTCTGTCTGGGTGTATAGTGAGAGTCCTATCCTCCAGACGCGCTGTCGTCACAGATCCGTGAGAAACAGAAATCACATAGTACCGGCGTATTTTTTCATCTCTCGTTCTGCCATAAAAAAATGGTCAGAATTTTTGATCACCCACTTACGAAACATTTTCGAAGCAATTATAGAAACGAAGGGATCTTTCCCACGCTTGTCGGCGTACCTTCTAAGTAATTAGAGATAAGATATTGGGTAAATCACACTAGGCACAAACTGGCTCGACCAATGGTGGCATTTCGACTAAATGAGTTGAATTATTATATTTGGTATTGGGTATAGGTCTAGACACGGACAAAGGTCATCAAATAATAAATCTGTCTTACCACATTTGCCAGTTGACATGCAGTTTGAAATTCATTGTTTTTCGAATATTTTGTTGAAGAATATTTGACCATATCAAAATTATCCGTACCGTGAACTTATTCAGACAGAGTCGAGAACAAAATGAAGCTCCCACGCAGCGTGAAGCTCTGGGCCTGTGTCCAGTAGGCCCATGCCTTAAAACGGCACTGGTACTTATTATTCATAAGGTTACTTATACCTGCTAACTATAAGGTTACTGTTGAAAATATTATTCACACATTAACTATTATACCTAATATTCATAAGGTTACTATTTTATACATTATTTGTAATGTTGCTGCAATACCTAATATTCAAAAAATTACGGCTTAAAATGTTATTCGTAAGGTTATTGTTACTCCTAATATCCATATTAATACTATACCTAATGTCCAAATGATTTCTGTTGTACCACTCGTTGATAAAGTTAATATTTTACGTATTAATTGTGAAATTGCTGCAATACTTATTAGTCACAAGTTTACTATTATACTTAATACGATTCAAAATGTTACTATTAAGCCTATTATTCATGAGATTACAATTATTTATGTCTTTTGTTCATGAAATTACTATAATCCTAATAGTAAAATTACTGTTGTGAATGCTATTCATTTAGTTAATGTTAAACCTATGTGTATAATGTTACTGCTATTATATCCACTACTGTATAATGCCTACTATATTTATAAGGTTACTATTACACTTAATATTCATTAGGTTACTACAATATCTAATATTCATAAGATTACTGTTTTGAATAATATTCATAAAGTCAATGCTATGCTTATTTTATCCAGACATAAGGTTGTCGTTATACACACATATATTGTATTCAAAACGTTAATGTTATTCCTAGAATAACATACTACATCCAAAGTTGTTGTTATACCTACTATATCCATAGCTATTGTTATTTATACTAATATTTATAGTTATTGTTATATATACTATATCCATAGTTATTGTTATATCTACTATATTAAAAGCTATTGTTTAAATACTATATCCATAGTTATTGTTATACATATTACATTCATTAGGTTATAGATATACCTCTTATATCCATAAGGTTGTTGTTATATCTACCATACATATAAGGATACTGTTTTACACCACCTGTTATATTCGTAATGTGACTATTATGCCTCCTATTCATTATACTTATTATCTATAAGTTTATTATTATCCCTATCTATTTATATATATATATATATATATATAAAGAAATATTCGTATATATAACATCCAACATTATTCAACCGATCTCTATGAAAATTAGTATGTATTTTTTTGAGGAAAAGGTTTTTGTGTTATACACTTTGTTGCAGCTCTCCTCCAGGTCACGCTACAGCATACCAACTTATGATGCCAGCTTGGCTCTATCGCCAACACTACGCTATGTTTCCATTGAATCGTCATTATAATGTAAGGAACGGCGTTGCTTGCGAATATTACAATTTTAACGTACAATAAATACAACATAAAATATTATTAACGTATTACACATATCCAGATATAATTTATTTACACTATTTTAAGCGTCCATTCACAAAATTTGTAACAATGTGCTACTTTTTCTGAGCAGAGATCAGCTTCGAAAGGTGTTTTCAAAAATCAACCACAAAAGAGTTACGGGGCGTTATAAATAAAGTAAAAAATTATCCTTTTTATCAGGTATTAAATCTACAGACTTAAAGTTTAGCAAATATCTTTTTTTGTGTTGTTGTTTAGTTGAGATATGCAAGAAGCTTTTTTTTTTTGTTAAATTTGCAATTCACATAAAATTAACTCATTAAAAACATCTTTATCCTTCAATCTGTAATGTTTACTTTTCAATTCATCCATTCGAATGAAGGGTATATATTATCAGCTAATTAACTCTAAAACTAAAATAGTCTCTATCAAAAATAATAATGATAAAATTATTATAATCCTAAAATTGCGCGCTTTACTCTTCACAATAAATACATGGCTAATCTCAAACTTCTTTTTTTTCAATATTCATATAAATGTTCATACTGATCATTACATATATTTATCTATACACTATTACTCAAACCACTGGGCTGCATTGGGTGGACAGGATAAGGATATTTAATTATCTCAAATAAATTTATTTTCTTTTACCCCAATACCATTTGAAAATGCGTATTAATTGTATAAAAATTTAAGTTACAAAATTAGGAACTCCTTAAATGTGATATGAATGGAAAATAGAAATGCCAGAATATATCATCAAATATTAAACTGCAATTATTTTACTACAGAAATTGTGAAAGCATAAAAAGGGCAACACAATAATGCTATGATCAAACTTATGTAATAAAATTATTTTATGTAATGATAAGGGCATTATATACCATAAGATAATTTAATATTGTACACACGATTTGAAATATATTAAAGAAAAATTAAAACGGACTTTAAATGAAGTTTAAGTGCAATATAATATTTTTTGTGTGAAGTGGGTTAATAGTTATAATTATAGAAAAGGAAAAAATTTAATTCTGCTGCATGGTAAAGGTTATTAAATTGTTCAGTAAGGAACTCACTTCGAATAATTAGTGTAAGACTTCGATAAAATTACGAATTAATTAATTCGAAAATGAAAATATATTTGTTGAACTATTTACCTAATATGTCATTAATGTTTTCATTTTTATTAAAACTTTTTTTAAAAAATCTAACATTATTTATTTTATTTAAATTTCATTAAATTTAAAAATTGAATTATATATAGTACATTTGTCAGATCATGGTACAATATATATATATATATATATATATATATATATATATATATATATATACTCGACATAATAATTTTGCTTAATATATTTGTTATATTTCCATTAGTGTTTAGTTAAATAATAAGAAAATAAACAGTTTTCTACTGTAGTACACAGATGCTATGTACAAAATATTCATACAGGTGAAAATCACTGAAGAAAAACTCAGAAGCTCAAATATTTCAAAGCAAAAGGAAAAAGAAACACATTTCAAATTGCGAGAAAGTATAAATTTGGTCCTTTATTTGTTAAAAGAAAATATTTATATTAAAATAAAATATTGTTGTATCTTTTAAACAGTATATATAATCTAAATATCAATTTTCCCTTTCCCTAATTCGAATGGTTTTTTTCCTTGTAGTGGGAAAACTAAATAATTAATTTTGCCGAAACTGGAGTAATGAATGCTCATCTGCTACGTATAAATTTTCACAAACAGAAAACAGAATGTTTAACAAAAGATTATTAGAACAAACAAAACAATAATGGTTCTATACATCCATAAAGCCCTATTCTATCATTACCGACACCAACCCTTTTTTAAAAAAGAAATGGTTTAATTACAAAGGAAATCACAGCTAACCAATCATTTTTTCCTCATTGGTAATTCCTGCCATTTAAGGACAGGGCATAAAGGCACACTCACACACACACATTGGAGGAGCACTAAATCACGATGCCTCCTATTGGCTGCCAGATGGAAACAATTTCACCAATTCAAATGACTCGAAGTTGAGGGGAAATTTACTGTCATTTTGTTATCGTTTTAGATTATTGCTTTTCCAGATTCTTCTTTTTTGCCTTTGACAAGATAATTGCGAGGGGTTAGAACGAAATTTAATTTACTGGAAAAATAACACGCGGAGAAAGAAAAGTTATTTTCTCGCAGTTTATCTTTAATTACACCATTTGGGTTTTGTTTTCCTTTTTTAAATTGAAGTTGTCATATAGATTGTACAAGCATTCTTGTTTGTTTGTTTTTTTTTTATTGTAGAACAGATTTAAAACCTGGGATGGTAGTTAAATGTTACTATGCTCTTGAGTGCTTTGTTCTGATTTGTGTCTGATAAATAAATATATTTAATTACAGCTTGATCTTAGAGCTTTTCTCTTAATTAACTTTTAATGCCAGTAAAATAATTGCTCAATTTATTATCTGATAACCGAGAAGAAAAAGTTTATGGTTTGTTACAAATGTTTCCTTTCAGATCTAAGTTGCTGATGTGAGATTTCCTTCAATAAAAATATTTATTTAATTCTTATGTAAAGCGTTAGTAATCTATGTGAGCAACTGAGTATAACTGAAATTGTCACTAGAAACGTTTTATGCCAATAAAGAAACTTCTGCAATAACAAAGGATTATTATAACATTACACATCAACATTAAACATATCGAAATTATATAATTTTTACAATTGTAGTAAAGTATTTCAAAAGGTGCAATCATGAGATTTTTAATAGGATAAGAAAGTTAACTCAAACTTAGTGGTACAATAGCCCATAAGGAGCCAAGGCCTACTTTACCCATCTCAGTACACGTGGCCATTGGGCGCTGAGATGTATCTGCAGATGTCCCGATCAGGTGGTTAGTCTGAAGTGAGACCCCCAGTGTTTAAGTCCCCAAGTAAGCTTGGTACTTATTTATCGACCCACTGTGGTAGGGATGAAATGCTGAGTCGACCTTGCGTAGCCTGGGAATAGAACCCGGAACTGTAATGTGGAAGCGCGATACGCTACCACTGGGTTTCAAAGAAAGTTAAATACAATGCATTCATTGAGAAACCTGAAACATTTCAGAGAAGAACCGTTTTTTATATAATTCATTTTTTAAATTGATGTAATTTTTATAATTAAATATTAATTAATACAAATGCTAGCTGGCTGTATTGAAGGCCGCACAAGAAACTCTCGCAGTTTCTCCACCTCTAGCAAATATTAATATTTAATCATTTTAAAATAAGAAAATAGTTGCGAAAACGGCAAAGTATTAAACAATACACATGATAGGATGCTTAAGGAAATAGCCTTTACGCAGAAAATATGAGTTTGTAAAAAATCCTGGATATTAGGTCTGCTCATAAGAAAAAAAAGGTTACGTAAGTCACCCACTTTAATAGTGTCACCAAGACAAAACATTCTCAACAAACTCACTCGATTTCAAATCACTTGGCTCACGATGACAAATGTCTCTCAGTTTTGTTCACTGCTGAAACAAGATGAAATCGGAACCGCCAGGATGAATAAGCTTACTATAGGCATAACCTGAATAAAAACATAAGTTAATCAAAAATCCTTGTGGTGGTTTAACATAGTTTTATTTCCAACGTCTAATTCTTTTCGGCATTCTTAAGTATGTGCCAAAATTTAAAATAATATACAGACTCTAGAAATTCCTCTATTTCTTTTTGGTGAATTTTAAGAAAAACCAACACTCTTAGGGGTACTGTGATTGAATGTTGGTTTCCCGGAAAAGAGAAAAAGTTTTTTAAAAAACACGTGTTTTAAACATTAAAGACGAATTTTATGACACTTATGCACAAAGTAAAAACACATTCGTGATTTTTCTTCTGGGATAAATTTCAATGCATGAGATAAAACAGCCAACATCACAGGTAACAGTACAAATCCATCATCACTACTTTCAGATTCACAAACCGAACTTTGAAAACAATCAACTGTTTCAGAATCACTCTCAGATCCATTTATACTTAAAGTAGAATCCGATTCTTCCCTGGATAAACACTTAATGAATACAATATTAATAAATACATGCATTTTATCACAGAACGCAACCCACGTGTATTCACGAAGAGCGGAACTCTCACGGAAGAGCTAAGGTTACAAAAACATATAGCTAGTATATATGTTTGATTGTGTGTTTCAAGCTAAAAATTTACCCAATATTTAAAAATAAGTACGTATATTGAACATACAATTAGTTTTATATCATTTTCTTGAATAAAAAAATAGGCACCTTTATGACCGTTTTCATCAAAATTACGAGACTGTTACGGGGTTAAATGGCTCGCATAAGGGGATAGAGCGAGCATAATTTGGAGTGTCAAAAGTTGCAATTTTAGTAGTTTCAAAAGGAATTCGTGTGTTTCAAGACTTCATGAAATTGAAATTCGACAAGATTTTAAAAAAGTATGCTTCCATACATTTCAGATATGATGAAATTTTTTCTACACTTTTGAGGCATTAACATTTTAGTGCAGTGCTTCTCAAACGTTCAATATTTGCGACCCAATATTCAATCATAATTTTCATCGCCCCCATACAATAGCAATGTATTGAATTTAATTATTCTATACTTTGAAGAGTATAAGCTACAATGCGACTTTAACCTCTTATTTCCACCGGCTTATACAAACGTCTCGCTCAGTCAAAGCGTTAATTGCCCCGGACGTATATATACGTCTTTCAGAAGTACAATCTTTTATGTGCACTGATATTCATAAAATTATTCCGAAGGCTATAGAATGCAATATAAAGATCTTAGTAGTGTTGCGAAGGATTTACTTATTTCAGAGGATTTGCTTGCTTTAATTCCTTTTCTCCGCCCCCCTCCAATATATCATAGATTCATGCCAATGTGAAAGACAGTGGCATTAGTGAGCGAATCACGTATTTTTTTATCGGCAGGAAAATGAATTAAATATAAACCATGTATGTTTATATATATATATATATATATATATATATATATATATATATATATATATATATATATAAATTATCAAGGAAAACGTTTATTTTGGAAAACGTTTATTTTGGTACATAATTTTATATATGACTAGCACATGGGGTCAATGGTAATTATTATACTTGTTCTTATCTTAGTATTGCAAAATTACATTGAGCAGTACTGGCACATTTGTAAGTGCATTATATCAGTGTAAATGTTAATTTTATTTTTTATTATGTCAGAATGTATATTGTTGGTTTACTTTCAGCAAACTAATATTTTTTAAATTATCTTTTGTTTTCGACTCTTCAATATGCTTGCTTCCCTCTCGTAAAGTTATCACGCCCCCCCTAGGGGAGAGCACCCCACCGTTAAAGAAGCACTGTTTTAGTGTGCATCTTTATTAATGTTGCTAACTATTCCAACTTTGTTTTCATAGCAAAACGATGTCATTTCCTTAACTTATCAGAATAGTGATATAATTTATACTTTGGTTGACAGTTTGTGATTTTCGATTAATACATATTTATTATAGCACAAAAACAAATATTAGATAAATGAATCGAAAATATATCTCAAGGAATATAGTACAATTTGCTGACACCAAAAAACTAATTTGGGAAAATATATTCTGTGAAGAAATCCACAATGCGTAACAGATAAATTGCTAATTTTCTTATTTATGAAATGACAGTATTTAGAAGCCCTGGCAACCGCACTAAATAAGGTCCAAAATAGAAAAGTTATTAAGCGAAGGATCTATCACGAAAAGAGTTGATGAAAAAAATCAAAAACACATTATGTGTACAAATTGGTTGGGAAGGTCTAAGGTGATTAGTGAATACGTAATGAGTAAAAAGTCCGAATCGATTGAAGTTGATTTAACGCACGTTAGTTTTTGAGTCAGACAATTTTAAAACTTTTTTTCCCGAGAAATGTAGACTATTTTTTTTCAAAAAAATAACTTGAAGTTTATGTGATTATATCAAACAAGTAATATAAAAATAAAATTTAAGTCAGTTCCTAATTAGGTTACTTTGTTTTAGCTACTTTTTATTAAATAATTATAGTTAATATAAATAAGTTTATACATAGGATAGAATCACAATAATAAGTGACAAAATAAATAGCGATTTTCTATTTTTCCTTTCTATATATGGTGTTGGATTTTTTTACTATATATTCATAAACAAAATTTAGTTATTCTAATAAAATAGTATAGTGAAAAAGAAATCATATTTTCAAAAATTAGGCTGTCCCAGGTGGGATTCAAACCCACGACTTTTGGATTAGAAGTTCAACACTCTGTCCATTGCGCTACAGAGGAAAAAAGAAAGACTTTCCTTTCTATATAGGGTTTTGGACTATTATTTTTGTTTGTTACTATGTATTCATTTTTTAATTTAATTAATGAATTAATGTTTTATAAAACCGTATTAGCATCAAGTGTCATTCACTACAAGTTTAAGAAAATGTACTTGAACTTAAATGGATGAATAGAAAATATTTTATTAGCAATTGAAAATTTGGACGATATATATATATATATATATATATATAAAATAAGTACATAATATAGGGAGAGAGTGAACACTAATAGTAGGATTGAAAAACAGTTGTTTAAAATTAAAGGCCTATAGCCTATATAGCAAAGTGTCTTGAAGTGTGTATGCATGTGCATTCACTGAAAACATTACAAAGACGTAAAAGCCGTTAAGTTCATATACCGCTTAAAAAAAAGATAGTACAAAAAAAAAAAAAAGGGCCGCAGAAAAACAGGTTCGACTGTATATGTAACCAATGCTACTTGAAGAGTTTTAACAACAATTAAAGCCGTCAGTATTATAAATATACCATTAAATACCCAGATCAGGAAAGAATAAAATTAATCTATTTGGGAAACGAAATTAGTTGTTCTGTTGCTGCGCCCGAAATCTATCAAGAAAAAGGAAAATAGTGAGATTTATGCATTAAGAAAAATCCAATTATCTGCTGTCAAGAACCAAACCGAAAAAAGATGAAAGTATGAAATCCCCCTTCATTTGATGGACATTATCCCCGTACACACATAGCACTTGAGTCCTTTTTCGTCGGCAGTTCTGAGTAAAGAGCAGAAAATCTCGTTACATCAATACAGCGACGGCTAGCCATGCTCAGAAGAAACTGGTCCACTAGAGATGGAGGGAGGGGATGACGGATGACCATGGTCCAGAAAATCCATTTTTGGGATGCGAGACTGGTGAATTTCCTATTAGTTGCTTCCCCCCGTCCAGTTTCTGCGTCGCATCGTAATTGCGGCATCTCACTTACTTAATCCATCCTAAAATGGTCGAAGCAGCTGAAAGCTATTAAAAGCTGCTCAACACAAGTATTAACAAAAATGTATTTTTCTTCGAAGTATAAGAAAGATTAAATGAATACATACGAAAAAAAATTATTATTTGTTTTTTGAAATGTTTACATATATCTTTATTTAAAAAAAAAAAAACTTGGTAACTAAATTATTTCTGCTCCAAGAACATTGTATTAATTCTTATAGTAAATAAGTACAAAACATAAAAATAACATTATGTATTGTTTTTTATGAAACCTTCACTTTGTGAGCTGGATTTATTTCGGATAAGTAATAAAATGGTCAAATCTATTAACTTGTAGAAACTAATAAAATGTTGAAAGGATTTATAGGAAATAACTGTAGGGAGTGGAAAAATAGTATTATATTTTATTTACTTATGCAGAAGTAATCATATTATTGTAAATAAAAATACTCTAATCAGTAAAATTACAACAGGGTAATGGGATTAAGGTTTCCATAAAAGGAAAAATCGTTTTCATTTGAAAATAGTTTCAAAATTAAATTAATAACATTTAGAAGCATGGAAATATTACAAACATTTCATTTTTCGTAAAATATGAATCTTGATATAAAGTAAAAATTCCGAGTTGCATATTCCATTTGAATAAAAAAACAATATACTGGAATTTTATGTACACACACACACACACACACATATATATATATATATATATATATATATATATATATATATATATTGGAGAAATTCTTAGTTTGACAGGAGAAATGCAACGGGCAGCCGTTTATCCTATTATATTTTATTTCAATATTCAGTAAAGCAGCCTGCACTCCAAGCCATGACAAAAACGAGAGCTCTTTCAGCGTTGATCAGCAGCGAGTGAGTCCTTAGTACACGCGTCTTATTTTAGTCCGGCGAAAGTTGAAGTCAAAGTTCTTATGCGGGATGTGGGTTGAGTTGTCCTGGTAGGAAGTTTACCCCAACTGACACTTGAGGGGCTGGGGATTCATCACACACACACACACACACACACAGATATATATATATATATATATATATATATATATTCTCTTGATATATTTATGATCGAAGTAAAACTTTTTGAAACATCGAAATTTCTTTAAAATTTAATTGAAGACCAAATCAGTCTATTAAAAATTCGGTAAGGAATATGACAAATTGATTTGTTAATCTTAAGTTATGACTCCCTTGAAAATGGTGACATGCGAGTTGATACTACAATGTCCAAACGTCTGTGACTTCGTAGAAGAAAATTACCGACGGAGATAAAAGATTACTAAGATCAATGTAGATGAAAAGAAGTATTTAAATGCGTATGCCTCATCTATTGTATTTCCCACATTGCAATCTATTAATACAAAAAAAAAAATTCTTTAGACGGTTTTTGAAGTTGAATCGGTACTGAACATACACATAAATCACCGACTATCTTGCTTAAATTGATTGCGTATCATGCTAAGCACAACTAATTCGATTGTTTTTTCTAAATATGACGCATAAAAAATAAAACGATTTTAAATGAACCATTTTTAGTTAAACTAATCACTGTACTATAAATGTATGTGGCTGTATGTATCATGTATTATGTTACGTATTTAAAGTTTCTCTGAGTTTAAATTTAAATTTTGCAACAGATAATTAAAACAAATGCATGAATTTAAAAAAATATATAAATTACCATTTTCTCGAACAAAAATATTCGTTTCAAAAGAACAACTATCATTTAAATATTTTTTTTTCTCTACTGGGGCTGCGGATCGATAATTTAAACTTTGCAAACTTGGTACATTCCCCAGAAGCCAGTACCATTTTTTTGAGTGTGGAACCATATAGGCGATACCAATTGCTACAAGTCTTTTTGACGCCCAGTTTTCTCCCCAGGGGAAGGCATCTGAGCTCAGACAATGCGAAATTGTGCATAGGAATTTAATTTTGCCAAGAGCATCCGACTAAAACGGGCAATCATGGGACTTCATTATGTTGCATAATCATACGACAAGGGCGCTGTCAATTTTCTGCAACATTAAAATCCTCCCACTTGAGCCGGGGTATAACCCGTAACCTTGGGTGCAGAAGGCCAGCGACAAAGCAACTACACCAACGAGCTGGTCAAGCATTCAAATATTGAATGAAATAAAAGTGATAAAATCTGTGAGGTAAGAAACTAGAACATTTAAGCTTTAAATAGCACATTTTCATTAAGATTTTATTAATCCTTCCAAGTAATAATTTAATTTAACAATCGTTGCCTTTAGATTTAGGGAAGAAGAAAATAAAGACAATTTTTATCATTTAAAATCTTTTACAATACTTTTCTATTAATAATGTATTTTGATAAGAGAATTTTTTTTTATTTTATACATTTTGAACACCCCAATCCTATAGTACTTTTCCGTACAATTTATACTAAATCCAATGCTGAGCAACCAAGAAAAGAAATCAAATATAAACTAGGATAGTCTTCTCCAAACCATTTGTCATAACAGGAAATAACTATGTACCATTATCTGCGATCGAAATCGTTAAGTTCCTCAGCAAACCTAATTCCAATGTGACGTCATTAAAGCATGGAGATATTTTATTTTAATAACGCAAGGCCCCACATACATTAATCTCAAATGGAAGGTGTCTGTAAATTCTGTCTAAATAAAATTACCAGCCTAAATCTTTCTCAAGTGCATTAGAATTGTAATCCATCATTTTGAATAAATTAATAAAATAAGGGGGGCACAACTCGGACGAACGATCGACAAAAGAATGTAATTAAGAAGATTTATTTATCGAAGAATTCGCAAGAAACCTATAATTAAATACAAATGCTCAAATACTATTGGTGCATGCGATGTATTTTAATGCTACCAATCTATGGTGAGTTCTAGTTGCTCTCTATCACTTAGATACAAAAGTTAATTTTTTTTTAAACATTGTGAGGTCAAACCATTTCCTTAAAATTTGATTTGGTGAGAATAAATATCAAATTAACTCCTGAAAGCAGCGTTTCTTAAAGTCCGAGGCATGCCCCCCATGGGGCGTGGTAACTCTACGCGGGGGTCGCAAGAGTATTAGAATAGTCGAAAACAAAAGATTATTTTAAAAAAATTATTAAATTACTGAAAGTAAACAAACAAAATCATTCTGAGATAATAAAACTAAACTTAACATTTACACTGATGTAATGCACTTATAAATAAGTATATATTGCACAATGTATATATATATAATTTAAGGTAGCCCAGTGGGTAGAGCATCGGACTCCAAACCGGAAGGCCTGGGTTCGATGCCCGATGCCACCAAACACCCTCCGAGTACGTGCTCGTTAAATCAGTGGGTCCGTAGTCTTGTGGGCTTAATCACGAGCGCAGGGACTGGAGAATATTTCCCTCCCCTTCAGTTTACATGCAGAAATTGTGGAGGTGGAGATAGAGGTCGTGTCGCCATTTATCGTCCTTTCGGGGAATTTCGCCGAGCTAAATCGTACTGTCACCTGTATGGTGCTCAAGGCCAACGACAGGCGTACCTCTTGCCCATGCCACGATGAATTTCGTGGGCCTCGATCTGACTACGTCAGACAGGTGGTATCAGAAAACAACAATATTTAATTTAATAATACTAAGCTAAGAACAAGTTTAACAATTACCATCGACTTAATATGCTTGTCATATGTAAAATTATATTCAAAAATTAACACTTATCCCGATGATTTGCACGGTTTATAATAAATCCCTTAACTGCCAATTAAAAGTTACACGATTCACTCCTCAATGCCACTGTTTTCCAAGTAGCCATGCGTATGTGATGTATATGAAGGTGAGGGAGAAAAGGAATAAATAAGCAAAAAATCCTCTGAAATAAATAAGTTGTTCGCAAACATTGTGAAGGTTTTTTTATTGCATTCCAAATCCTTCGGAATAATTTTATGAATAGCAGTGCACAGAAAAGATTGTACTTCGGAAAGACGTATATATACGTCAGGGGCATTTAACGCTTTGGCTTATTGAGATATTTATATACGCCGGTGGTACTTAAGAGGTTAAAGTGGTATTGTAGCTTTAGCGTCAAAGTGTAGTATTATTGAATTCAATGCATTGTTATTGAATGGAGGGGAGGGGCGATAAAAGTTATAATTGAATATTGGTCAGAAATATTGAAAGTTTGAGAAGCACTCCCTTAATGTGGGCGATCGAGTTAATTCAATCGTGCTAAACTGTCCTTACTGTGCGCAATCGAGATGATTCGAGAGGAATCTTAGGTTATGATGCTGTAATTTTCACACTCGATTATAATCGATCGCCCTCTAGCCCCCTCTCGGAAATTTAGATAAAATTTATAATAAATTTAGATAAGTGTTATTAAAAGTATTCTTTCATTTTGCTAGACATCAGCAGAATGCATATGTTTTGTATAAAAAAAATTGATTTGATGAAAGATTTTGATTTCAGAAGCAAATTAGTACATCACAGTACTTATAAATATAATACAAAATGATCATAGCAATCACAATATAAAAAAAAATCGTGTTGACCCAAATCTTCTGGAATTCTACGACTAATGGAACGTTATTTCCATAGTTGTGTTCCAGCTACATCAAAAAAGAAGCTCAAACACACACAAAATACTGCGCTGTGTGTTTGGGTAAAAGGGATCGCAAAAGAAAAGAAAATATGTCCTTACATGTGTAATAATTGCAGTGTTGGACCCTATGCTGTGTGTACTCAGCTTTCAAATAAATCTGACAGAAGAAAATTCTGAAGAATGTTTTTTTTTAAAAAAAGCATACTACAATTATTATTATTTTTGTTGAAATTATAAATAAAGATGTTTACTGATAAAAATATATTTTATCGAAATAGCTATTCGTAAAGATACAAAATAAAAGTCAATATGAATGCAATATTACAGTATTCGGCTCTTATCTACAATGTGGATCAAAAAATTAAAATAAAAATCTTGATTTTTATTCGGTATTTTTTTAAAATTTTTACCGTAACAAGGTTCTGAAATATCTCGGCTTTTTTTTAACATAGGTGTGCGATAAGGAGTTAATTTATTTTAACATTTTTCACGACACATATGAAGCCTCCTTGTTAAATTAAAACTTCAATGTCAAACCAAAATGATTGTTTGATTTTGTTTTAATTTAAGAAGTTTAAATTATCTGTTTCAAAAATAGCATGTTTAAGAAGAAAGGAGTAAACATTTATGAGTAGATTATTATACAACAGGGGAGGGTAGACTTTTCCTGAGCTACTTCTAATTCTTTCTAGCTGTTGCGGTTCGCCCAATATCCAAACTAGTGTTAGTAGTGTAGACTGGTGTAAATAGGTGTTCCACAAATATGTTTTTTTAAGCATGCACATCTTAGGTCTTAGTAAAGGTGGTCATGCCAAAATATCTTGGCAGTCTACCGGTCGATCGCGATCAACTTAATGCCCGCTCCTGTTATAGACCCTTCAATCAGATCTATTTATATATTTGCATACATTAAAAATAATACGTGAAAATAAAAAGAAGAGTGTTATTTAAATTTAGAGATATTTTATTGGATAACGATTTTTATTTGTAGGCTTTTCTTTTTTGTGTTTAGAATCACGTGACACAAGTGTGGCGACCAGTAGCGCACACAGGAATTTTTCAAGGGGGGTCTAGGGTCGAAAGTTCACCATTCTTGTATCATGCTCCTTTTTATTTTGTCGATTTTCGGGGACAAAACACAGTAAAAAACTAATTATTGAATAAATAATTAGTATTAATTAATAAAATTAATCATTAACAACAAATACTTAATTAAATTTTACGTACTATATACATAGAATTATAATCAATCGGAAAAAATATGAAGAGCTTTGGGGGGGAGTCCGGACCTCCAGGACCCCTCCCCTTGTGTGTGCCACTGTTTTGGTGACCTATTTTAAAAGTTGCTAAAATTAATATGTATATGGATACCATTTATAAGTCATGATTATTTTAATATTATTTATGAAATTTGTCATCAAATTTCTTGCATATTTTCCGGTCAAATGTATATATAAAAAACATCGTAACCAGTACAAATATTTCATATATATTCCACTATATAACCAAAGAAGAAAATATATGAATAAGTACTAACTAAAAAATCTCTGGTTCAAAATAAATACGGATATTGAAATTCGATAAATTATCAAAATAATATGAATTCAATTCATTTTTTTATCTTAAGTAATTTCTTTTCTTATGGTCTCACATGTAAAACAGTGATTATCTGAGGATTTTGTGAAATGATATATATATATATATATATATATATATATATATATATATATATATATATATATATATATATATAGAGAGATAAACCTGAATACCAATTTAAGAATCCGAATAACAAATTTTACTTAAAGGGAAATCGCATTCGTAAAATGCGAGAGAAGTATATTTTATTTCTCAAATGCTGTCGTAATTAATAATACCCTTTTATGCATTCTACATGAATGCATTTTACGAAATAAAACGCCAAATGGTAAATTTTATCGATTGAACTCACTATCGAAATGAACTCTAAATCCACTAGCTTTAGCCATACAGACATTTATTTTCATCTTAGGAAAGAAAGGAATAAAGAAGTAAAATATCCAAAATAAGAAGAGAGAAAGAAAGAAGAAAAAAATTATACGATCTTTGGATAGAAAAAAGATTAAAAAGTCGAAAATGGAAGAAGGAAAAAAAAGACATTTCTTTCCGTTTGAAGCTACGTGGGGAAAAAAAAAGAAATAAGATTGGGGCAGGGGAAAAAGGAAACCATTGTATCCAATTCCATTCATTAACCAATCACAAGAAAGTTTCTAACTGCAGTTGGTTGGGTAGATTGGTATAGAATAGGAGGTCCGTAATCGTCTCTCATTGGTCGATTCCTTCCAAGTCGATTGATAAAGTTTGGAATGGAAATCGCGGAGGTGGAAAGGGAAAGAAGTAGCAACTAGTTCCTTACTCATTTCGGGCCAAACGGACCGAAGGACAAGAATATGGATTCATCGCACACATTGGGGGACCATGCATATATAAATTGGCTGAGAAACAGTGTTTACCAAATTACTATTGGTAGTTGGGGCAACTTTAAGCCAAAAAATGAACATTTGAGGAATACTCTTAAAATAGTAACACCCGATTGCCCAAGGAAGTCATTTTGACTGCTTTTTAATTTCAATCAGGAAAAAAATTACATATATAATGCACAATTTCTTAAAATTTTTAGAAAATATTTTTTTTTTCCCAAGTGAAGAAAATTTTTTTGTATTGTTAATATTTACTAATAACTTGTTATATGACTGTAAATAATATAAAAAAATATCAAAAGTTGATTTTAAACAGATTCCTTTACGCATTAATCATTCTTTCACAATGCAGTCATTTTGACTACTTTTGGGCAACACACGTATATACTAAGTCTCAGTCTTTCTAGTCTTAAAGCTGTATTCACAGTTTTATTTTTATTATTCATTGAAATAATTTAAAAAAGATTTTTTAAAAAATATATATAATAATTACGTTTTTCCATCATAAATTAATTTTAAAGAAATGACAATATATTACTTCATTAAGTATATTTATAGTTCTTTATCGTATAAATATAGTTAGCATTTCAAAAACTAATTTTTTGAAACTATTAAATATAAAATCCAACTATCCTTTCCTACATCTATAATATATATATATATATATATATATATATATATATATATATATATATATATATATATATATATACGAGTAAATATATTAAATTTCTAACTAAAAACAAAACTAAGTGGCGCATCAGTCTATGGGGTCCAAGCTTACTATGCCCTTCTCAGTATTCGTGACCTTGGGCACTGAGATGCATGAAAAGATGTCCCGATCAGGTGGTTAGTCGGAAGCAAAACCCACAGTGTTCTGTCAAAAAGGAATCTTGGTACTCATTTATCGACCCACTGAAGAGATGAAAGGCAGGGTCAATCTTACTCATTCCACAGATCGAACCCTGGAACTCTGGCTTAAAAGTGTGATACTCTACCTCTCGGCAACTGAAATTTCTAACTAGGAAAGTAATATTTCATTTTTAAAAGAAATTTAAATTAAAAGGATAAGAAATTTACGAAAATGCTTGATGACGGACGTTTTAAAAATATTTAATGAAATGAAAACCACAATAAATATTATGATTCGAAGTTTTATATCTAATTTTTCCTTCGAATTATTCGTCATTACTTTCGTATAAATTGATTTATATGTACTAGTAAATATATAGCTTAATTTTTATTGGTAATATATAGCGATTAATTTATATCCAATCACATTCAGTACTTTTTATTTGCATATTGCTTTCTTTAGAGCTAGTATATATAAAATTATTATGAAATTGTATAGATAACTGTAAAAAGAACAAAAAAAAAAAAATATATCAACTGATTCTTACTTTTTCGAAAAATCTTAAGATTTTAATGTGCGTATGGAATAGAGAGATAAAAAAACTAATTTACTTTTTATCTAGAGAAAGGGGTTTTCCGTTTTATTTAGTTTGCCATAGTATATTTCAAACCTCTATTTATTATCTCCTTGAAAACAAGTAATATGTATATACGAGTATATATATACATACACTCAGGAACATTGAAAATAGCGACCCAAGAAGGAAGCTAAGTACTATCGTGAAACTTTGCAAGTAAGTACAGCGTAATGTGGTATGCAAATGATCCAAGTTTTGTGACAATACGCATGCTCATACACGCCGAGGTGGCGGTACGATCAGGAAGAGGGTGCTATATAAGCCAGCGCAAATTCGAACATTCATAAACGTGACGATTATCCGCCGATTGTAGGAAGACTTTATTAAGCGAAACATGCCAGGTAAACGAGCTGGAAGACATTTCTCACAGTTAAGCGAATTTGAGAGAGGTCTGATTATCGGGATGAAAACTGCAGGCCTGTCGACGCACCGTGTTGCTGGCCAGGTGGATCGTTCAGAGTGGGCCGTTAGAAATTGTTGGGAGCAGTGGACACGAGAAGGTACCCTCGTGCGGAAAACCGGGTCTGGAGCGACGAGGAAGACCACGAGGAGAGAGGATCGAAGGATCGTGCGGCAAGCACTTGTGTACCCCACAGTGACTCGTTCAACGATACGAGCAGACGTAGGCAATCAATTGTTTGTTCCACAAAAATTCTACAAACACCTTGCAGAAGCAAATCTTAAATCCAAGCGCCCTTTCCGTGCACTCCATTTAACACCGGAACATCGGAAACTGCGTCTACAGTGGTACCAAGCCAGATAAATGTGGAATGTCACAGATTGGCAAAAGGTTGTGTTTAGTGATGAATCCCGGTTTGTTTTGGGGACATATAATAACCGTGTACGGGTGTGGAGGCGCCCTGGTGAGCGGTACAATTCCCCCACATTGTTCTACGTCACACTGCCCATACAGCTGGTGTAATGGTCCTGGGGGCCATAGCCTATGATAGCCGGTTCACTTTAATTGTGATGCGTGGAACCTTAACGGGCCACGTTACGTTGATGATATTATTCGACCCCATGTAGGACCTTTCCTAAATGGTCTCCCAGGAGCAATTTTCCAGCAAGATAATGCTCGTCTGCATACAGCAAGAGTCGCTCAAGACTTCCTACGTCATTTTCAGACTCTTCTTTGGCCGGCCCGCTCCCCCAATTTGTCCCCTGTAGATCACGTGTGGGATCAGCTAAAACGGCAGATGCCATCGAGTCACTCTGTACATGATTTAGAGTTGGCTGTTCAAGATTTATGGGCCCATTTGCCTCAGGACAACATATCGTGTTTAATCAACTCAATGCCGGACAGTGTGGTGGCATGTATTGTAGCTGGAGGTGGTCCAACGCGCTATTGAAGTTGCCCAGTATTTGTGTCGTTGCATACCCTGTATTCGTTTAATTGTGTTGCTTTTGAGATCAAGTGAAACTATCATCTGTGTCATTATGTGTATTAAATTTCATTTCAATCCGATGCTTGCTTCTTGGTTCGATATTTCCAATGTTCCTGAGTGTATATATATATATATATAAAGTTAATTCCTACTGAGGTCAACAAAGAAAACTTATATTTTTGTTACTTTTTTTAAATAGCTACAATTAAAATAAATATGTATATACGTATGACAAAATCACTATAGTAGCTAGGGCTGTGGGTAACCTAGTGGTTAGAGCATCGGACTCCAGACGGGAAAGCCTGGGTTCGGTGGCCGATGCTACCAAATACCCTCCGAGTACACACGGAGTACGTGATCGTTAAATCCGTGGATCCCAAAGTCTTGTGGACAGTCGCAGGTTAAACCACGAGTAAAGGGAAATGGAGAATATTTTCCTCCCATCCAGTTCCATGCCTAAATTGTGGAGGAGGAGATCGGTGGTGTCGCTATCTATCGTAAAAAGTCCATCCTGTCTCACAGTCTCTGGCAACATTCATTCCTCCCCTTCGGGATGTTCACCGAGCTAAACCGTAGTGTTACCTGTATGATGTCCAAGGCTAAGACCAACGACAGGCATACAACTAGCCCCTTGCCACTATGAATTTCGCGGGCCTCGATGTGACTACGTTAGGGAGGTGGCATAAGCAACATCACAATCGAAAGAAATTTTCCTTTCTATATAGTGTGTTGGACAATTATTTTTGTTTGATACTAATTTTTCACTGATTAAATTTAATTTTACCAATAAAATAGTACAGTAAAAAAGAAATCGCATTCTCAGAAATTTGGCCATCCCTGGTGGGATTTGAATCCACGACCTTTGAATCAGAAGTCCAAAGCGCTATCCATTGGGCAAGGACACAACGAATGATTTTCCTTTCTATATATGGCGTTAGACTATTATTTTTGTTATTATGTATTCATTTTTAAATTTAAACACTGAATTAACATTTGAAAAAACTGTATTAACATGAAGTGGCATCCATTACAAGTTTAAAAAAATGTATTTGAACATGAATGGATGCATAGAAAGTGTTTAATTAACGATTTTAAATTTAAACAAGATATATATATAGGGAGAGAGTGAACTAATAGAGTAGGAATTGAAAAAAAAAATATTTTTAATGCATGGTGTTTGGTAATCCTGAGAAAATTATAATGAATGAAGATCAAAACACACAATCAAATAACTTAGAAACAATTTTTTCGCTCAATCTAAAATATTCAACAATATGTGTGTTCCTTTCATTTAAAGAACAATTTAAATTTCAAATCTTAATTGTTTAAGAAAAATTATAAATTTTACTTTCAAGATTTTTTCAGTCTTGTGAAGTTATGCTTATCTGTCAGTATGTTTTAAGAATTTACTGGAAATTATTAAAGAATATAAGAAGACAGACACAAATTTGTTATCCTCTAAAAACTTTACAGAGAGGCGTGACAGCCCATGAGGGCCAAGGCATACTGTGTCCAACTCAGTAAACTCCTTGGGCCTTGCGGTGCATGAGCAGATTTTCCGGTCAGACAGTCTGTCTGACGCGTTAGTTATCCTCAATGTTACAAAAATAGGCATAATTTTTATAGAAAATCAACTTTTATAATACTTTAAAATTATTTCGATTTTTTTTTACAAAGTAGCATTTAACACATATTTAAATTACTGCTATATTTGTGTGATTTCATGAAAAAATATTTTAGAAAAATTTATATTATTATATTAAATAAAAAATTATTTTAAAATGAATAAATGTTTAATTATATAATTCTGAGAAAAGATTGATGAATTATATTTCTTTTCTTAATTAATGATATTCACACTTATTCAATAATTACTTGAATGTGTTGTGGTATCTTTCTTTTTCAGAAATTTACATTGCAATGCAATTGAAAATTTTTGAGTCATTAATTTACATTGCAATGCATTTACAAATTCTCCATCCTTTAATACGAAAAAAAAATCCCTCTTAAAAATACCAGTTTGATCCGGAACCTTAAGTTTACCTTAAGAATCGCAATTTTATTATTTGTTTAAATGTTAAATATAAATCAGGACAGGGAAAGTTCTAAATAATTTATTTAAATGTGAATATTACTGTTAATAAACTCAATTGACTGCCGAAATGGTAATCCCACTAATGAAATACATAATGATGATTAATAATGGACTTTCTCTGTGTATCACAAGTATATACACAATTTCCATTATCCGTTTTCCCTTATCTTTGTATCTTATATTTGCTTCTAAGCCAATGAGCAGGTTTCATTAATTATTCTCTTTTGTAAACTTTAACTCTTTATTAAATAATTACTGAATGATTGCGTTATTAAGAATGAAGAAGAAAATACACGAGTTAACACAGGATATGAAAACAATGTTTATCTTTTCACTTCATATTTATGGATATATTTTTGTTATATATACCGAAGAAAACGTGTTAATAAGAATATTACAAGAGTTTATAATAAAGTAGACTTTTATACATAGAAATAAAGTAAAAATTTATTATTTTTGAAAAACTTTTTTAAATTTATTTGAATCAAATAAGTATTATATAATAAATTATTATTTATCTCATATCAAATATATAATTTGGAATAAAAATTCATTTTTTAAAAATGAGTTAAATTTTAACAAATACACTCAGAAACATTGAAAATAGCGACCCAAGAAGAAAGTATCGGATTGAAATGAAATTTAATACGCATAATGACACACATAAGAGATTCACTTGATCACAAAAACAAAACAATTAAACGAATACAGGGTGTGCAACGACACAAATACTGGGCAACTTCAATAGCGCGTTGGACCACCTCCAACTGCAATACATGCCACCACACGCTCCGGCATTGAATTGATTAGACACCTTATGTTGTCCGAGGCAGATGGGCCCACAAATCTTGAACAGCCAACTCTAAATCATGTACAAAGTGACACGATGGCATCTGCCGTTTTAGCTAATCCCACACGTGATCTACAGGGGACAAATTGGGGGAGCGGGCCGGCCATGGAAGAGTCTGAAAATGATGTAGGAAGTCTTGAGCGACTCTTGCTGTATGCGGACGAGCATTATCTTGCTGGAAAATTGCTCCTGGGAGACCATTTAGGAAAGGTCCTACATGGGGTCGAATAATATCATCAACGTAACGTTGGCCCGTTAAGGTTCCACGCATCACAATTAAAGTGAACCGGCTATCATAGGCTAAGGCCCCCAGGACCATTACATCAGCTGTGTGGGCAGTGTGACGTAGAACAATGTGGGGGAATTGTACCGCTCACCAGGGCGCCTCCACACCCGTACACGGTTATCATCTGTCCCCAAAACAAACCGGGATTCATCACTAAATACAACCTTTTGCCAATCTGTGACATTCCACATTGATCTGGCTTGGTACCACTGTAGACGCAGTTGCCGATGTTCCGGTGTTAAATGGAGTACACGGAAAGGGCGCTTAGATTTAAGATTCTGCAAGGAGTCTGGAAATTGTTTGTGGATCAATTGCTACGCCTACGTCTGCTCGTATCGTTGAACGAGTCACTGTGGGGTCCACAAGTGCTTGCCACACGATCCTTCTATCCTGTCTCCTCGTGGGCTTCCTGGTCACTCCAGACCCGGTTTTCCGCGCGTGGGTACCTTCTCGTGTCCACTGCTCCCAACAATTTCTAACGGCCCACTCTGAATGATCCACCTGGCCAGCAACACGGTACGTCGACAGGCCTGCAGTTTTCATCCCGATGATCAGACCTCTCTCAAATTCGCTTAACTGTAAGAAATGTCTTCTAGCACGATTTTCTGCCATGTTACGCTTACCAAAGTCTTCCTACAATCGGCAAGTAATCGTCACGTTTATGAATGTTCGAATTTGCGCTGGCTTATATAGCACCCTCTTCCTGGTTGTAGGGCCACCTCGGCGCGTATGAGCATGCGTATTGGCACAAAACGTGGATCATTTGCATATCACATTACGCTGTACTTATTTGCAAAGTTTCACAATTGTACTTCGCTTCCTTCTTGGGTCGCTATTTTCAATGTTCCTGAGTGTATATCGCATTTAATATGATATAATGTTTATATATTACTTTTCTACATGTACAATTTATAAAAAAAAAAATGTACTGGTTTTTGTGCAAGTTCCTCATTGTATCACTTATAGTTATAAGTAAAATGAAGAAGAAAATAATGATAATAATAAATAAATGTTTTCTAAGTATATTCTTAACTACACCCTACGTATTTCCTCCAGAGTTTCGAATACCTGCATACGAAAAAGACTACTGTCTTTTAATTTAGGAATGGTATCATTAATTTTATATAGTATTAGTATTTATTAGCAGTTAGCAGTAGTTATATAAAGAAGCAAGTAATACAAAAAAACATTAAATCAGTTACTACTTAGATCAACAAAGAAAAATTTATTTCAGTTACTTATTAAATAGTTACAATTAATATAAATATTAACATCGTATTGTCATCCAAAACAATCGTGTATATAAAATTTCAGCTCATCTGAAAAAAACGTGAGGGAAAAAAAAATTCAAGTTTTGATCCAAGTCGCCAAAAGGGTTGCTAAGTCACCAAAAATTATGCCAACATGGCTGTATTTGTAATTCTTCGAATAATTAGTTTTAATCAATTAATTTTATTAATTATAATTAAATTACTGTATTGTCTTCCAAAAGAATCTGTATATAAAATTTTGGCTCAATTGAGCGCTTAAAAGTGTATTTTATTAACGATTAAAAATTCCACCAAAAAAACTAAATAAATAAATAGAGCGGGTGAGCTAATAGTAGGAATTGAATAAATGACGTAAATCAAAATCTTTTTTGAAAATCCGAAAAATGTACGCATCAATAATTCAATGACATTGAATCTACATTTGCGTTGTTATGTATTTTTAATTAATATAACTAAATAACTAATTTATGCATGAGGATACTTTAAATAACCGTCTATCCACAAGTCATCTGGTGAGGTTGGTGGAAGGGGAAGAGAGGTGGGAGACCCCTGACCACTCCCAGGGTGTTCGCCCTCAAAATTGGGGTGGAACCGAGCAAAATCATACAGTCACCTGCATGGTGCTCAAAGCTAAGGCTAATGACAGGCGAAAAATTCCAATCCTTACATGCGAGGAATTCCTTGATCTGATGTTACTGTCTATCAGCTGGCATAAGCAACAACAACAACTAATTTGTTAAAAAAAGTAACTGATGCTGGTAAATGTAATAAGTTAAATATATAACACAGCATACATTTTTATGAGAATCAATTAGCTAAAACAATTTCATTTTCTTTTACGAAGCCAACATAAATATAAATTATGTCTAGTTTTTAAACCTTATTCATAAATGTACTACGATTATTTTGATTTCAAAGTGAGAGTTAATTTTTTTTCTTATTTTCACTTCGATGACACACAAATAGACTAACTAAAAAAATAATAAATGAATAAATAAAAATTAAAAAAAGCTTTAAAATTTCATTTATAAAAACTGATAATGCAGTTACAATGCAAAATTATGTATGATAATTATTTTTCTTGAAATGAAAAATGACTTTAATCCATATAGCTGTGTTTAAACTCGAGTTAAATACATCGAATGATTCACAATTTTATCTACTTTTGAATCAGTTATAAGTTCATAGATGATTATAACTAATATTTAATAATATTCAACTTTCAGCAACAATTGGTCTTTAATTTACTATTTTATTAATAAGTGTTCATTGCAAAGAGGAACATGGAAGAATTGAAATGCGGACAACACTGATTAAGATAAGTATTAAAAATGGGGAAAAAGTAATACAAAAATTTAATGAATCTTTCGTCGACGAATGACAAAATGAATTTATGAACAACAAAGTAAATTAATTTCTGAAAAATTCATAGCCCCATTGCTTTTGGAAAATTTAATAACCACATTTTAATAAATTATTAACGCTTATAAACTCCTAATGAAAGAGAAAATCGAGTTTTTTTTTAGTTATTCAATATTTCTCATTACTTTATTATTTTATTTCCCCATGCTATCATTATTAAAATGCAGCTATTTTGAAAACCCTGTTACGGCTCATCCTTCCTTTAAACATATAAAGTAGTTAAATATATCAGAACTAATTGGTTCTTTCTAATCCCTAGAATTGATGAAAATGTACAATTTATTTTAAACTTGCTTTAACTTGCTTATTTAAGGGTTAAAAACGTACGGAATGAGATACACAGTGAATAATTTCTTTTTTTCTTTTCATAAAGAAATGAGTATCTTTAAATATTTTATTTCAGTGAACACTTTTCAAAACAAAATTGAGATTTCATATCAAACTTTTTTTTTAATTTAGGAATTTTTTAGTAAAAATAATTTTAGGGATGGCATTTAACTAATATTAAACATTGTTTATTTATCACAAAGCCTACTTCATTAAATTCACGTATAGATTTGTTGTTATTACAGTAACATCAGATCAAGGTCCACGAAATTCATCGTGGTGAAGGGCTTGATATTTGAGTATGATACAGGTAGCCGTAGGATTTGGCTCGGTTCCACCCCAGTTTTGAGGGAGTTCCACCTTGGGGGTGGTGAGGGGTCTCCCATCTCTCTTCCCCTTCCACTAGCTTCAAAAGAAGATTTGTGGTTCGACGGCCTTACGGCACAGGCTCTACGATACAGCAGTCAGCATCACTAACCACTCTACTGGATTGGCTGCACGTACAGATTTTTTAAAGGGGTATGGAAAGTAACAATTCCATATAAAAAATAACAAATGCATTTAAATTTAGAATATTAAACACAGAAAAATAGAATATTTTGGTGCACATTTTAAACATGGTTTTATTGTAAATCATTAAGAAAATCCGAAAGAAAAGCGTTGTACATGTATTGATATATTTTTAAACAGCCACTCGAATATTTTCATTTTCGGGATCACTTCATAATTGAAATCTTAGGATTATTTTCAAGGGCGCAGCTTCTACCGTATCAATGATATGGGGCCCCAAAGCTATAAGGGTTCCAAGATGTGTAATATTCTAACACTTTCAAATAAGTGTCTTTTATTTCTTTGTTTTAAAAAAAGAATCCCCAGAGATTTTTGATACAAAGCTCACTCAGGTCTAGCTACACCAAGGATTATTGTCGGACATTTTAGTTAACTTATTTAAGAAAAAAAAAAACCATACTTCGTAATTTTAGGTGCTTGGTACGCATAAAAATAAATACACTTAGAGCTAATAGCTTAGTTTAATGAGAATAATTTTCTTAAAAGAGTGGTGTGCCGTGTATGAATATCTTTGGAAATTAATTGTAACATAATAATAGTAATAATTATTGCTTTTATTTTTAAAAAAAGCGAAATTGACATTTTTATTCTATATCATCATATTAGTAATTTTATGCTACTCATACCACGGTACTCTTAAGCCGTTCAAACAAATTGTAATAATGAATTTAAATAAGCATTTGTTTTCATAAAATCTAAATAAACACGAAAGAAAGTAATAATTTTCATTTCTGTAGCAAAGTGACTGTCTACGCCTGTTACAGTAATTTTGAAATAGTGTCTAAATAAATAATATTCTTACGTATTTAATATGAGATTAATTAAAATACAGAAACAACATTTTTTTAAAGAACTTTATTACAAGAAAAGAAAATTAAACTGAAATTTTAGCAAAAATGAAAAATAAAATTTTTTCAAAACATCCTTTTTTAATGAAAATAGCTTCTGTGATGAAGATATTTTTACAATATATAGCTAGGTCTTCCATACGGAGGACGAGCTGGGAGTTTTAAAAATATCATATTATTTTTAGAGTTACGATAAATTGAAATACTAACTATTGTAACTAACTGTACTAACTCTTTTTTGATGAAATTTCTCTACTCTGTTCTGTTAAAACATAAATAAATGTCTTTCTTAATTACATATTTTTGAAATACTTGTCCATATATAGGTAAGCTAGGCATATATAGGAACGCCTAGCAATAGAGAGGTAAATTATAATTATTATACAAATATATTTTCAGGAAAGGAGACACAATGTTATATATATAGACTCCAATTATCTGACACTAAATATCAAATATATATACAGACAGACCTCTATATACAACGAAGTCGTTAAATCCCAGAAAAATGTTCGTTATATAGAGGTTCATCTTCTAATATACTTTATAAACCACATAAAACAAATTTTAAATGTATAAGCCATATTAAAAAAGTAAATATTCACACTTTTTTTTAAAAAAAAATTAGTATATGATTATTTTATATATCTTACACATAGAGAAAAGAAAGAAAATGCAAGGAAAACAAGAAAAAGGAATGTCGCTGTATACACGGTATTTTAAATAATAAGAAAATATTTTATATTAACATTAACGAGAATTTTAAGCTCATTGTCTACTTAAAAACATACAACTGGTATTAAACAAACTTTATTTTATAACCAGAACACGGGACAACTCCACTGAGGATGAAATGGGATATCGAAGATGTTTCTAGTGAACTGGACAATGGGTGTTAAAGGTTGCACTTCTTGGATGAAACGTTCAGAATTCTATAGCTTTCGGCGAGTTAGGATCTAATAAAACCAGTTCAAGATTTATGACCACCGTAGAATGTGTTAAAGAGAGAATAACTTGAAATGTTCAGAAATACTTTAAAAATAGGGAGTAAAAAATTGAATCATAAAAGAAAAAGTTTGTTATATGGAAAGTGCAATTCGCTATAGAGAGGTTATTTTTCGAGGAAAATCATGAAATGCTCAAGGTTCCAGGCAAAAGTTTGCTATATAGAAAAATTAGCATTATAAAGGTTAGTTGTATAGAGATTCAACTGCATATGTATAACACGCATTTTCAAAAAAGAATTTTTTTGACTTAGTCAGTACTCTAAGTTACGACCTGTTATATTAACTTTGTAGAACATAATTGTCGAATGCGTGATTTTTCAGTCGCATTCTTTTAATTTATTTCATTAAATATGGATAGATATATTGTGAATCGTTACCAGAGTCAGTAAAATAAATATTAAAAACACTTGTCTACAATAGTGTAATTTACAGGAACACACAAAATCTTCATTCGCAAGACATAAAATTTAAAAATAATAATAATAATTAGATAAGGACAGCTTTTCTTGCAAAAGCAAAAATACAGTCGAACCTCTATATAACAAACCTCTATATTGCGAATTTTTCTATATAGCGAACTTTTTGATGGAACCAAGAACATTTCACGATTTCCTTCGTAAAATAAACTCTCTATAGTGAAGTACATTTACTATATAGCGAACTTCTTTTGTGATTCAATTTTGTTCCCCTATTTTTAAAGTATTTCTGAACAATTCAAGTTATTCTCCCTTTAACACATTTTATGGTGGCCATAAATCCTGAACTGGTTTCATTAGGTTTTAACTCGCCGAGAGCAATAGTGTTCTGGACTTTCATCCAAGAAAACCTGTAACCCCCCCATTGTCCAGTTCACTAGAAACATTTTCGATATCCCAATTTCACCCTTAAAGGAGTTGTCTGGTGTTCCAGTGTTCTAGTTATAAAATAATGTATGTTTAATATTACTTGTATGCTTTCAATTATAGAAAATGTCCTTAAAATTCTTTAATTTAATTTTTAATATAGAAAATACAGCGTATTCGACATTCTTTTTTTTTCCTTGCAGTTTTTCTTTCTTTTTTTGATGGGTAAGATAAACAAAATAAACATATATAAATTTTTTAAAAAAGTGTGAATAACTACATCTTTTTAAAAGTAATTTTCTTTTTAATTTTCCATATAGCGAACTTTTTTTCGAGATTTAGTGACTTCGTTATATAGAGGCTGTACATTCATACATGGCATAATATATTTTCACCAGGCTGTTTTAAGTAAGATTTTCTTTTTACTTATAAAGTGGTACTCTCTCTCCTTAAGATTACACACACACACACACACACACACATATATATATATATATATATATATATATATATATATATATATATATATATATATACACTGCTGGACAATTGCTAAGGACGGACCACAAATTGCTATGTAGCATAACATTAAGTGAGACATGAGGCCTAGTAGGATAAAATATAGTTGCCACACTGTTCAGACATTAGAATAAAGAATATTTATTGTTCTGGAAAGTACAAAAGCTGTGAAACATCTGAAACAAAAAAAATGTTCATTTGATCTGCGTACGGAGAAATGGAACAATGCATCTAAAAGTCAGAAGGCCCCTTAAAGAAAGGTATCAGTACGGGATACGTCCACCGTGGAGTGTGATGCAACCCGTCGTACCATACTTTGCACAACATTATCCAGCAGCTGTTGAGGCAATTTATCCCATTCCTCTGTGAGTGCACGGATGAGGGTGTTCTTGTTTGTCGGAGGATAGTTTCGACCAGCAACTTGCCCCCCAAAGCATCCCACACATTTTTCAATGGGGTTTAGATCTGGAGAACGCGCTGGCCATACGCGACGTTGAATACCCTCGCTGTCTAGACAATCCTGAACAGCGAGTGTTCGATGACATGTTGCGTTGTCGTCCATAAAAACAAATTTATCACCAACAGCACCACGGAAAAGACGAACATAAGGAAGTAGAACTTCATCAATGTATCGTTGGCCCGTCATAGTCCCATTCGCAATCACATGTAGGCGCGTGCGGCCATTGATCATGATGCCGGCCCACACCATGATACTGCATGTCGGATATCGGTCTTTTTCCTGGATATCGGTCCCCTGGTCTTTTTCCTGGTCCAGTACCACTCTCGCGCCAGATCAGTTGGCGTCTACAATCCGATGACAGACTGGACCTACTCTCATCTGAGAATAGTACGCATGCCCAGTCCTGTTCAGTCCAATTGTGATGCTCACGACACCATTGCAAACGGGCAGTACGGTGCTGTCTGGTCAATGGGACACACGCAACAGGTCTGCGTGCGTATAGTCCTCCTCCCCTCAAACATCTGGCAACAGTTTTTAGGGAGATCTGCTTTCCTGAGGCAACAAGAAACTGATTTGCCACCTGCTGAGCTGTGGTGCGCCTGTTCCTTTTTGCTGATAGGACGATATATCTGTCTTCTGCAGGTGTCGTACTTCTAACACGACCTCTCCCGTGTCGTCTACTACACATTCCAGTAGTTTTAAATGACTTCCACAGCCGTAAAACAACGCTGTGAGCGATGTCGAACTCCCTGGCAACATCTGTTATTTTTCGCCCTTCTTCGATCTTTCCAATAATTCGGCCACGCATAAAATCATCTATGTGATGTCGGGAAGACATGCCAAAAATTTTAAGTTCGTCTATTAAATCTTTCCTGTAAAACACTGACTTGAAACAACAACTGTCCTCACGCATCAAAACCTTAAAAGCTCTTATGAACGCTATCACGTGATGAACAGACGTGGAAAAAAATTTGCATACTCATACTTCTTACTAATATCCCGCACTTATTCTAAGTTTCCACATTTTGTTTCCTTTCATTTTGTGGTTGCTATGGATGACAGTGTTATCCGTCCTTAGCAATTGTCCAGCAGTGTATATATATATATATATATATATATATATATATATATATATATATATATATGTATGTATATATATATTATTATTATTATTATTATTATTATTATTATCACTATTATTAAACTAAATTAAAAAGAGATCGGTTATATTTATTTCCGTACACATATGTTGTAAGAATTTTCCAAAATCCACAGGTAGCCCCGAAACTATAAATCCTCAACAAGACTGTTGCGGAGGGCACTGTTTTAAGCGCTCCCGGATATGCCCGATGTGCATTCCTCAAAATGCCATTCGATTTCGAACTTTTCAGCTCTGTCAGCAAAATTAATCTCATTCGAGAAATTTTAAGCTGAGGCAAGAAGCGAATTCATCTCAGGAAGAATTGTCTTTAGGCTGCTTTATCGATAGTATCAGTCAGCGAAATTTTGCCATCTTTTAAAAGAAGAATGAAATAAAAATATACTCCAGATGCTTTTAAAAACGTATTTTTATTTTCTTAGTTTTCTCCACAAGTTTAAAAAAAGAGGAAAAGCTTTTTAGAGGTACATGTCAATGTTTGTAATACTGGTTGGAAGAAAATGACGGATATTTTTTTTAATTCGGCGTTTTAAAAATACTTTTAATAATTCTTGGGTATTACATTTGTTTACTGGTTTTATGTCTTAGGTAAAAATTGAAATATCTGACATTAAATGACGGAGAACTATTGTTAGTGGGAAAATTATTGAAATAGGAAATAATTATATTATAACTATATAAAAATATATAAAGCCATATTTTAAGCTCATCGTTTTTGAGAAAGTCAAATCACCATTCTTCAATTTAAACATGAAAAGTTTAAAATATCTCATTTGCAAATTATATTTTTAGGAATGTGGTAAAAGATAGAGTCACAAAGAGAACCATTTTAATTATGTAATCAATTTCACTAAATTTAATAAAAGTCAGTTTATTTCAGAAGGATTAAATTCACTTTCAAACAGTTGAATTGAAGTGAATATATTTTGCAAATTTGTTGCATCAATTGATTGCAATACATACTTTTGTGTGTGCAATGTAAAAAAATCTATTATGTAAATGTTAATTTTATAAGATTGTTGGCGTTAAATTGATTCTCTCTCTCTCTTTCTCTCTCTCCTTATATTTAGTATATTAACTAATTGCACCGTAAATAATTTTATACTACATTTTGGGTATTGTCAACATATGTCGTTTGTTTTTGTGATGACTTATAATTTTCCCATAAAATTGTATTTAAATGTAAAACGCATCAGCAAATCATTATTATCTTAAAAATACCTCATTTAAATAAACTCTCTGAATACATGTGCATGTTTGTGTTTGTGTGTGTGAGTGAGAGAAAAAATATTACACACTTGTGTGAGTACTCACACTGATAGTACTTATGTACTGAAAATGTTCATCTGGAAATGCTTTAAAAAATAATTATTATAAAATGTCCTTTCCTCTAACTAAATAATTATTAAACATAAATATGAAATTAATTTTATAAATGTTCCTTTAAATAATCAGCTAAAAACTAGCTGTTTTCACTAAAAAGCGTAGAAATTAATATATTTGAAAAGAAACAAAATTGTTTACTGCCCCTAAAGGCTATAAAGTTTGTGTGCAACTAGTAAAATTAAATACCTAATAGACAAAATATGCAAATTAAAACTCGTATTTAGAGTCATGTTTTCTTCGAAACAGATTATGCTGCATCTGTCAACTAAAAACGAATTAATTTATGGTATATAACATTACTATTAATAATAATAAATTTAATAACAAGTGTTATAGTAAAATGAATTTTAAAACATAAAAATAAATTTATTTATGGAAGGGGAAATAATAAGTATTTCACAGAACTTTTTAAAAATAAAATAATTTTTGAGAGAATAAATTGAATTAATTTTTAACATGAAGTCAAAAACCAGAACACTTAAATATACTGCTCATAGCAGTAGCGCACACAGGGATTTTTCAAGGGGGAGGGGTCGAGAGTTCATCCTTCTTGTATCATGCTCCTTTTGATTTTGTCGATTTTCGGGAACAAAACACAGTAAAAAACTAATTATTGAATAAATAATTAGCATTAATTAATAAAATTAATCATTAATAACAAATACTTAATTAAATTTTACGTACCATATACTTAGAATTATAATAAATCGGAAAAAAATCAAGAGCTTTGGGGGGGATCCGGACCCCCAGGACCCCTTCCCTTGTGTGCGCCACTGGTTCATAGCAATAATTGTGTTAAAATTTACTGTCGTACTTTCATAAATTTTAAAATTATACATTTGCATTCATTACAGTACATGTTTGCTTATTATTACTTTTTTTTAATTCTGGATATGCAGCTTCTTTTCTCTTCAGGCTTCTTAAGAGATAGAGTGAATTCATTAGAATAATTTTCATTATTTCACGGGTTCTTAAATTTCCAGGTAAATTTAAATATTTCCTTTCCAAATGGACTGAACTGGCTGCATTTTGGCAGCTAAAGGCCGTATCACACATACATTTTTGGTGCAACTTTGTGGACCAATTTTTCGTCTATCTGAGGGTGAAGGGTAGCGCTAAGCAAAACGACATGTTCTGACATCAGCTGCGCTCTATCTACATATTGAAAAATTAGTCATCTATTTTTTTGCTTCGGCAAACGAACAGCCAAAATTATTTTTTTTATTTCATTCACGCTTTTGTTGATGGGCGTAAACAGAAATGAAGCACCATTCTATTTAAAATATTATACGCCGATAAAATGTTATGCACCATTAAAATATTATACGCGATATTTGATGCGTTTAAGGAATTTGAAGCCACCATCTTGTTTATGACGTAGCGCGTCGAAGAATCCCATTGGCTGTAATTTCAAGCAACTTTTATTTGGAACAACTTTTTGAACTCACCAGCAAAAAGTAGTTCGAAAGCCGTTGCTTTGGAAACTGAGTAAAAAATTTCACGAATTAAGCGAAAAATTGCTCGTAAAGTGTACGTGTGATTCGGCCTTAAGCCTTTGTAGACACGGAAAATCCGCAACAGCGAAATACATTCCATTGGTGGCACCATCTAGTGGAGGCTCCCATTATTGAATTTTGGCGCATGAACTTATTCAGTTTAAGCTCGTTGGATGATAAATATTATCTAGAATATCAGAGATAAAAAATGATATTCTAGGGCAGGGTTTCTCAAACTGAGGGGCGTAATAACCGTACATGGAAGGGGGAGGGAGAGTACAAGCATATCAAAATAAAAATTTTAAAATAATTATAAATTTATTAAAGGAATCAAAAAAATTCTGACATAATAAAAAAATTAAATACATATTTACAATGATATAAGATACTCATTAATTTTCTGAAAAGGAACAAAACAAAATACATTTTGACAAATTTATACTTTAATAATACACTTATAAATGTATCAATGTGTTTGATAATTAATTTATCAACACTTAATTAAAAACAAGTTGAGTAATTACTAGTTACTTCCTTGGGCTTTTGTCATATACAAAATTATTTACAAGATATAATACTTATCTTAATAATTTGTGCAGTTTATAATTAAAGTCGCATTGTAGTTTTAGCATCAAAGTATAGTGTTATTGCATTCAATACATAGTTGTTGTATAAAGAAGGGGGCAATGAAAATTACGACTAAAAATTGGGTTGCAAACATTGAAAGTGAGAAGCTTTGCTTTAGGGATCTATTACATTCGTGCCCATGATTTTTGCATCCAGAAAATCTCCGGCCGGAATCGAATCCGGAAACTTGGGCTTACGAGACAGGCACACTAACAGTAAGCCACTAAGCTGATAATTCTAATACTTACTCGTATAAATTTATAACTAAATTTTAACACTTAAACTTTTAATTTTGTACTTATTGTGATTGTGAATGAATAATTGTGTAATGTGTGTGATATAAATAAAGCATGCCTTGGATCTTGAAGATTATAAATTAAATTCTCATGAACGTTGTAATACAAGTACAACATATTTTTTTGAGTGTTGTGTAAATTTTCCGTAGGTAGACATAAATATTTACACAAACGGATTTCAAACATTTATTTCATTTATTTTCAGATATAGTTCAATTTTTCATCTGAAGTTGTGCAAATTCTTCTAAAATTACTGAGTATATGATATACACATATGAACCAATCTCGCGATACAAAAATATATACGATAAAAATTAAAATTTTAAAAATAATAAGCTAAAATGAGAAACGTTTACTATCAGCACATTTACTGAAAATTTATTATTGTAGAATATGTCACATAAATGGGTCAAGTGGCTGAAAGTGCCGAAGTTATATCAGCACTCGAATTTTCAACATGTCAGTCATGTGGTCGCTTTTACTCATCCTTGCCGTGTTGGCATAGGGACGACTTTTCATTTTCATCGCTTATGTTTTTAACTAAAGTTAATACGAAATCATCGTTAAAATAAAGTTTTGCAGTCATTTAGGCAGCCATCTTATGGCAAACTAGCAGAAAAATCACTACTGAGCGCAGTAGGAAAGAAACTATCATTCTTTGTAGAAGGTTCATTACCTTTAAAGTTTAAAAATAATGCACTTTGATTATTTTATGGAGTAGTTAATATAGTATTTGAATTAACAATATTGCGGGAAAAGTGTATAGCGTTCCAAGAATGTGATTTCTGTGTACTATACTATTTTATTGGAATAGTTTAATTTAATTAATGAATAAATAATAACAAACAAAAATAATAGTCCAATACCATATATAAGAGAAGAAAGGAAAGTGGTAATTCGCTTTCTATTTTGCCACTTAATAGTGTGATTCTTTCATATGTATGTACATATTTATATGAATTGTAATTATTTAATGAAAAAGTAACTAACATATTTTTTTTCTTTCTTAGCCATAGTAAGAATTGACTCTAGAATTTTTTTTTATATTACTTGTTTCATATGATATTCGAAATAATTCAGAGCAATGTGTTTGCTTTCAAATTCTGCGAGAGCAGGACATGACTTTAAAGTGACAACGGCACAATCCATCATAAAACATTCTTCTTTCGAGAATTTGTCACATTCGGAAGTTTGCATCTACCACAAAAAGAAAAATACATATCTGACATGTAGAGTGCTCGTCACACAGCACAAGAACCTGACTTCAGGAATCGTTGTGACGTTGTCAAGACAAATTACATCCGGGCCCTCTAGCCTCTCCAATCCCAATCCCTACCCTCTTCACAAATGCAACCTCAGGATACACAAAATTGCAGGGAGGGAAAAGGGGCAACGAATTCCTAGAGATGCATTCCAAAGAAACACGGTTAGAGTTAAATTCTCTTTGTAAAATACTTTCAATGATCCTTGATCTTGATTACCACACAATCTAAAATACGAAGCAGTTTTTCTTCTACGGTACCAAACGATTTTAAGGGGTATAGAAAGAGGGGGGCGTTGAAGAACATGATGGTATAGGGTTGGAAGTGAAGGATTTAATTTTGTTTTCTAACGTCGTGGTTTATAGTAGGCTCACTAGAGCGAATGATTAAATGTGCCTTTGTGCTTTGCATTCCTCCTTATCTCGTTCTTTTCTTCTTTCTTCTTTTTCTTTTTTCTCCCCACCCCCTCTACTTTTCCTTAACATCCTTTGTTTTCCATCGTCTTTTCCGCTCACTTCCCATCTAGAATTGGAAAGGGAAGGCAGCAGCTCAAGTTTGTTTGTTATCGTTAGCGGATTTTTCACGGTGTTTAATTTCGATTCCATATATATTCCAGTTAGTTTTATTTTTCAGTTTTGCGTGAAATGAAATGAGGATTAAGAAGAGAAAGTTAATTAGAACTGGAGGGCATTTGGGAAGAATGGAGAGCATACGTGCTGCTGGAAAATATTCCAGAACTCCATACTACATTATTTTAGTTTCGCAATATGAATTTCATAAAAAAGATTTCGAATGCTATGCTGGTGTAGCATCTGAGAATCATTACTACAGTTATATTTTGTTCACAAAATTTGTGAGCGTTAGGTTATTTATCTTTCCAATGAATTGAGCATATCTTGTGTGATCTCATGAATATTTTCTTAGAAACATCATGCACTTTGTTCTTTTGAGAATAACATTCTGAGAAATAGGTTAGCATATATGTAACATCTTATTTGAATTTTAGAACACTTTGAACAGATTTTTATCAAACGGACCAAAATATATTTCAAGGAAATTGTAATTAATTTCTTTTTTATTTCGAATATTCCTTGAAAAAATTAAGTGATGCTATCGATATTTAAAAATAATGCTATTCATGAAAAGGAAAATAATAATAATAAAAAGGTGTTATGCGCATTTTGTTAGCAGTCATTCAATTTTAAAGTAAATTTTTCTCAAAGAATGTGCCTTTTTACATAAATAAAAAAGCCCAGTGGCTGAGTGGTAGAATATCACGCTTCCACGCTACAGGTTCGGAGTTCAAATTCAGGGCTGGGCAGGTTCGACTTAATCTTTCATCCCTTCAGTGAGTCTATAAAAAGTACCTTGGATACTGAACATTGGGGATTTCGCGTCAGACTGACCATTTGACCCAAACATCTGCACATGCACTCCAGTGCCAAAGGTCTCGTAAAGTGATATAGGCACAGTAGGCTTTGGTCCTCATGGGCTATTGCGCCTCTCAGTTCAGTCAGTACTTAAAAATAAATGTTATTTAAGAGAAAATATTTCTATTGCATTAAAAATATTCATTAACAAAATAAATCTTTATATATATATATATATATATATATATATATATATATATATATATATATATATATATATATATATATATATAACTAAATAGCAACTCAGTAACTCATCATAAGATATCTAACTATTATACCTGCAGATATCATATTTGGTGTTACTTAGAGATTGCCTAATAATGGGTCAGATAAACCTACTCTAAAAGTAGGTTTTCTGGGTTTACGAGGGCTTACAAATAAAATATAAGGAGGCGGAAGGAATAAAGAGATTTCAGTTTTAGAACCTCAAATCGTCATATATAAATTCTGAAGAGGGAAATATAAGAATGTTTTTCAATATGCGTGAAAGTTTAATGATATTTATATATCAATAACTTAAAAAGAATATATATATATATATACATATATATATATCATATATATATCATATATATATCATATATATATATCATATATATATCATATATATATATCATATATATATCATATATATATATCATATATATCATATATATATATCATATATATATATATATATATATCATATATATCATATATATATATCATATATATATATATCATACATATATATATATATATATCATATAAATCAACCCTAAATCGCTGGTCTAATTCAGCGATAGCTTTAGAAATCTTAATAGGTCTCCAGTTTAGTCCAAATATTTTTTTATATCTACATTTGTTGTGTCTTGTGAATTTCAATTTCTACCTTCTTTAACACAGTAGGTTCTAGAACTTTTTCACTTTTATTTTGTTATTCTATATATATATTTATATTCAGTGGGGGGCTGTGTCAAATAAAAATAGTCATTTACTTGTTTTCCAATTAGTTACATAAAATTGTCTATCTCGGCTACGAACTCACAATAGTTAACATGATTTTAAGACTTCAAATAGTTTTTGTGATAAGTACAGGTACATAAATCTGAGCAAAATTTTGATTCTATTTGGTTGCGAAATATGTTTAAAACATATTTAAGAAAGCATTATCAAAAATAGATTAAAAAATTAATGTAATAGTGCCTGAAGAAATATAATCGATTGGCAGTATTTAATCATAAACAAAATAAAAAATTAAAAAAACTAAATATAAGAATATATGAGATATAAGCAAATATAAGCCGAATATAAGCATTTCTATAACAATCCCTTCAGGTAATGTCATTTCCAGATACTTATTCTCCTCCCTTCTAAAAAAAAACGCCCTCAATGATCACCATTTACTACTTTCCCCTATCATTATTCCGATGTTTATAAGCCATTATTGGATTATTGCCTATTCAATTCGCCACCCAAAATACACATTTCCTAACAGAACACGACATTCAAGTCACTCTCGTCATCGATAACTCTTCTCAGATAAACGTCAACCTCCTTTAAAAGTGTATGGAAGAAAATATCCTTTGTCGCACCACCGCTTCAATGCCATTTATATAATATAGTATATTCCATTTCTCGTTCCCTCAACCCGAAAATTCCGATATCCAATTTTGGAGGGCTCAGTGTTTCTTTAAACCCCTTAAGGGAAAGGACCTTTCATGGGAAACATATCTTGGATGCCATATATCAGGATTAGGTGACCAAGAGATCTGACATTCACGACTGAATTTAGAGTGGCCCAAATTTATCACTTCAGTCAGTTCATGGAAGAGTATTACGCATACATCGTTATATTGGAAATGGGTGTATGGTTACGGCCAATGGAAAGTGAAACCGTTGGTTATGTTAGGCTTTGTAATACAAGAAGACGTATTGTTTGTGAGATCGTAATGGCTAAGATCTCTGTTTGATCTTACTGTAAAGAGATATCAGCCACTCTGATTTTCTTTATTAAGATATGAGTTCACAACAACAATTTTTTATTTAGGTTATAAAGTAGTAAGTATTTTTATGTCGAATAAATAGTAAATGCACCTTTCAATCAAATAAAGTGCTTAAAAATCTAAAGTTGTTTTTTTTTATGATTTTTTCACTCAAGTGCCAAATATGCTGCTCCAGAAATTTGAGTATGAATTTAAAAACGTTTAAAAATGTAAGTTTTAACGTTTGTTAAAACTTAATTGAAAAATGAGAAATAAATGTATAATATTAAACTATGATATAAAAATTTTATATCTGGTTAAAATGTATCTCTTAATGTGGTAAAAAATGTTACACTTGATATAAAAAAATCCAATTATCGTAATAAAAAAATCAAATAAAAAAGAAAAACAAAAGAATAAGAAATACACACACACGCACGCGTGTATATATATATATATATATATATATATATATATATATATATATATATATATATATATATATATATATATATATATATATATATATATATATATATATATATATATATGTATATATATACATATATATGTATATGTATATGTATATGTATATTTATATATATATATATATATATATATATATATATATATATATATATATATATATATATATATATATATATATATATATATATATATATATATATATATATAGGGTGTTTTTAGAGGTATAGAGCTTTAAATTTCAATAAAGCAACGAAGTATTATTCGATTGACATGAATTTTTTTTTATTCGAAATATAATCTTGTGGCATTATATTTTAAATATGATCAAGCAAGGCGTAGATTCGTCGAATGAGCCCAAAACGAGATTGCCGTTGTTCCCAATTTTCATAAGCGAATTTTTTTTAGCGATGAAGTGCACTTCTGGGTGAATGGCTACGTCAACAAACAAAACTGCCGCATTTGGAGAGAAACTAATCCACAAGTGTATGTCGAAACACCGTTACATCCAGAAACACTGACTGTTTGGTGCGCTTTATGGGCTGGGGGAATCATTGGTCCGTACTTCTTCAAAAACGATGAAGGCCACAACGTTACAGTCAATGGTGATCGGTATAGAGCCATGATTACTAAATTTTTCATTCCTGAATTGAACAATCATGATGTCCAGGAGCTGTGGTTCCAACCAGACGGCGCAACATGTCACACAGCTCGTGTCACAATCGATTTATTGAATGACACGTTTGGTGACCGCCTAATTTCACGTTTTGGACCTGTGAATTGGCCTTCAAGATCTTGTGATTTAACACCGCTAGTCTATTTTCTGTGGGGCTATGTAAAGTCATTGGTCTATGCGGATACGCCACAAACGCTTGACCATTTGGAAGACAACATTCGCCGTGTTATTGCTGATATACGGCCACAAATGTTGGAAAAAGTAATCGAAAATTGGATGTCCAGATGGACTACATCCGAGCCAGCCGTGGCAGTCATATGCCAGAAATCATATTTAAAATGTAATGCCACAAGATTATCTTTCCAATTAAAAAATTCATGTCAATCGAATAATACATCGTTGTTTTATTGCAAAGTTCTATACCTCTAAAAAAACACTATTTATATATATATATATATATATATATATATATATATATATATATATATATATATATATATATATATAAATGAATGCATATTTGTAATCGTATGCAACAGTGGCGCACACAAGAATTTTTCAAAGGAAGTGTGCAGGATCGAAAATCACACCATTCTCATATCTTGCTTCAATACATCACCCAACATATTCTATAGATTTCAATTTTCGGGAACAAAAATCAGTAAAAAATTTTTTATTGAATAAATAATTAACATTATATAATAAAATTAATTATTAATAACAAATGCTTGATTAAATTTTACGTACTATATGCGTAGGATAATAATTAATCAAAAAAATGTCAAGGGCTTCAGAGGTTCTGCACCCGTAGACCCAGTCTTGTGTGCACCACTGGTATGTATATATTTCTTATCTTATTATCATCCTGAGTTCGTTACTTTTGCATACGTGTGTGTGTTTCGAGTACTAATTTCATAATGATGTTGTATACGGAAGGGCTCTGCTACTCTTTAGTACAAAATCCTCATAGGGACATGATGAGGAAATATTAAGTACAAGAGTTTAGCTCAGATGACGCACTTGTTCACTTGTCTATAGCACAAAGGTACTATGTCCGTCACCAGCAATAGTCTTCTTACTTCGAATTGAGATGCAAAATTAAAATCAATTAGTCAATTAATTGCTTAATTGCTCCCCACAGCCATTGTTTTTTACATAGGCTCGTGGGTGTGATGTATTGTAGCAAAAAGAAAAAGTACAGATGAGCACATTTTTCTCTAAAATAAGTAAATCCTTTGCTGATATGGTCAAGATTATTTTATTGCATTCCAAAGTCTTTATAATTGGTTTTATTTTAGATTTTTCTGTATTTGGTTTACTACTTGACATTAAAAAGCAACACCAAGGAGAGGCCAGAAAGCAAAAAAAAATCTGTAATAAGAGAGGGAGACGGCTACGAAAAATAAGTAATGCATATTTTAAAGTGACAATCGTAACCGGTAGCGCACACAAAAATTTTTCCAGGGTTGAAAATTCGCTATTTTGGTATCATGCTCCAATACGCCGGCCAACATATTCTTTTGATTTTGTCGATTTTCGGGAACAAAAACAATACAAAATTAATTATTGAATAAATAATTATCATTAATTAATAAAGTTAATTATTAATAACAAATACATAATTAAGTGTTACGTATTATATACATAGGATTATAACTAATAGGGAAAAAAACAAAGGCTATGGGGGGTGCCCGGACCCCTAGGACACACCCTTGTGTGCACCACTGATCTTAACGCATAACTTTAACTCAATAGATTGTAGAATCATTGAGAATGGAGATACATGAAACTACACATCTAAGAACAGAGTCATTGAATTTAAGGATTGTGCTCTATCCTCAGCCAACCATCTGCCACAGTTCCGCCACAGAACAAGGAGGCGGCATGACATGCAAATGACGTCCCAAACATGTTCAATTGGTGGAAGATTACAGGAAAATGGTGGTCAGGGTAGCATTTGCACAGCTTTCAACCGATAAAAAAAATTTCAGTTTCTATTTTTATATCCATAATCGTAATGTATATAATACAGGTGAAGTGTAATCCTATTTTCCTTAAAAAATGTAATTCTCTTAAAATTTTATTTATTGTTGTGACAACATTCAAATGAATTTATATTCAACTATATAAGCCCTCCTTTTTCTAAGGAATGCAAATCCATGATCATTTATAGTCATTTGAAAGTAAAAATAATGCTTGCTGCTGCAAAAATATCCTGGAAAAGAAACCAAAAGAGATCTGAGAAAGCCTACATATAATACTTAAATAGCATAATACAAAAGAATAAATGAATAAATTCAGTTCTGACTATAAACTACATAACATTCTTTCCAATTCATACTCAATATACAATTTGCATCTGATACATTTTCTGCAGAATAAACTTCTACTTTGCAAAAGCAAATTTATAAACAAAAGTCTATAATCTGTTTGGTTTTTTACAAAAATAGAATAATATTATATGAAAGTTGAAATTAAGACCTTCATTATGATTTCTCTATCCTGATATCACATAAGAAATTCAATTTTAGAATTAAAGTTACTAACAGAAACTAATATTGGAAAACTAAAATACAATTCAATATGAAAGACATTTCATGAACTTGTTTATTATTTATTTCCTTCAAAAATATTTTGAGACGTAGAATGGGGGGGAAGCTTTTGTATATGTGCTATAAATATTAGTTATTAGAGTCTAATGCAAGTAATTTGTCATCTGCCATAAATTGATGACAATTGCTTACGTAGAAAATTGTACATTCGTGTTTAAAATATCTAAAACGAATGTAAAGGAAAAAATGGGACTTGCCATAGAGAATGGTCCTGGACATTTGCCAGTATCTCGTCAAATAGTCCTAGTGACACATTAATAGACCAACTCCAAACTTTGGCGAGCAAAGACATTGCATGCACATAAATCTTACAAGGATATCACTGCATATTTTTATGAGGCAATTTTACATAAACAGCTTGTATTTCATAGTTCCATAATGAATGAAGATATAAAGTACTTTATCATCAATCGTTAAACGATATTTAGATGTTGTTTATTTATTGAAAAGTCTTAAGTTAAACGTTCAAAGTTGTCTAGAACTATAATGCTCATATACATAGAGTGTTTTTAAATGTAAGGGAAACGTGTAGTGTCAGTATAAAAGAAGATTTTTTTAGCGTTTTATTTCAACTTGTAAGTATTATAAAAAAATTTCGCGTGAGATATCTTTCAATATAGTTTTCACAAATTCTAATATTCTAAGAAAATTCTCACGAAAAAATCATAATTATTTTCATTGTTTTATCCAGATTTCTAGTGATCAGGAAAAAAATTTCGAATCATGAGAATTCGAATTTTTGTACAATAGTTCAAATGTATTAGATTTTAGAAACAAATTTATTTTATAAAAACACTACTATAATTGCAAGTTACTTCAGTAGCCTCAGTTAGTACCACATATTAATAAAGATTTTTTTTCTGTAAAAATTATTTACAGAAAATTGTTAAACTTGGAACTCTACTTATTTTTAATTATTCTAGGTACTTACGTATTAACGCAATCTATTGTCGATATTATATGAAACGAAACACACGATTGTCAATTCAGCGCATACAACAGATGCGAAATTGAGGTTGCCAATTTGGCTAGTTATCTTGAACGCTTAGAATTGTTGCGATATACCTCATTCTTCATACTTATAAATGAAAATTCAATGATTTACAGAATGTATTCATAAATTTTTAGAATAATTTCAATAAGGGACTTTTTTAATGAGATCAATTATTTCATTATTTATTACATTACACTAGAATAATCATTTGATACTTTGTACGAAGAAGAAACAAACCTTTTCTTTATTCAAAATAGTGGTAAAAAGGTACTTTCCAAAGTCAAAGACGACGAACAAGATTAGTGATTTGTATAGGTCATCCGAGTATATATTAAATTGTGTGTTTTTTTTTTTATTTCTTCTTGATGAAGTATTCTGATAATTTTTGATCGATAGAAATTTCAACACTTTGATGAAATAATCAGTGGTGTTATTTTTTTAATGAATATTTTCGCCATCCTGCCGTGAAATGTACAAAAGTGATTTAATAGCAAATGATTGTATTCTTCTGTCGAGAATGTGAATTTAGGTATCCGACAACGTGTGTGTGTGTGTTCGGAAGAGTGATTTTGCAAAAGCGTATAAATGGATAATACTTATGATATTTAGTGTCACTCAGATTAGAAAATGTATATAAAACTGTTTTAAGAATAGTTTTCCAATAAAAAATTATTTAAGTACAATATTTCGGCTAAAAATTAACTTAGAATGAACTTTTTTCAAAATGTTCTCCTTTCGTGAAAAATGCTTCTATTACAATAATATTTTGCCTGTATATAGCTCAGACCTCTCTACAGAAGCTCAACTAGAATTTCTGAAATGTATAACTTAGAAGTGGGTTTATCCGTGTTTTATGACAACAGAGGGGAGCAATTTTAACAACAAAAAAAATGCCGATAATTATTTCAAATGATTATAACTCTAAAAAAAATGTTCTGAAAATAATGTGAATTGTTCAAAAATCATAGTTGAGCCTCTATACAGAGGTTTGAGCTATATACAGGCAAAATATTAATATAATGGAAGCCTTTTTCACGAAAGGAGAACATTTTGAAAAAAAGGTTATTCTAAGTTATTTTTAGACGAAATATTATATTAAATTTTTTTTGTCAAAATGTCCTTAAAACAATTTTATACATGTATTCTAATCTAAGGGACACTAAATATCATGTAAATTGTCCATTTATGCGCTTTTTTGCAAAATCACGGTTCCGAACGTAGTCAAAACCTTAGTAAACATTTTTCTTGTTGTCTCGTCCCATGTGATAGAATAAGTTGTGATTACATTCAAGTACTCTTTATATCTGTATTACAGTAATTTTTAATGGAAATAAGAAACGGTTTTTTTCCCCCTTTTTTTAAATAAATAATATAAATTAATTTACTGCTCATTGTTCGTTTTTCTTACATTTAGATTAGTGCCAATGATCACAAACATATGGTTGGACACTTTTAGGTCAGGTAGTGTGTTTGAGATGAAGTTTTACAACAGACTCGTTGTAACAGTTGGTATCCACGAGGTCGACCCTCTTAAACTTGGGTTTTTTCTGCCCTGTCAAATTGGCACCTTAAGATAAATAAGCAATTCCGCACAAATTTGAACGTCACTACCGAACAATATATAAATAGTCGGTGAGATAGATTATGATGTAGATGATTATACAGAATAATAGATATTTGTGAATGATGTTTATACATTAAATATTTCTAGAATTTTAACTCCGTAGCTACTTGAAAATTAGATCTAGGGGAATTTTTCTTTGACAAGTTTGGGAGTTTGTATGTCGTTCTAGATAAATAACAAGTAATTCTTACCCTTTAGCAAGGAATTGCTCGCATATAGCGCGCCCACATCTAACGTTCGAGGTAATCAATGTTTGTAATAACTTTTTGTCCCATTCGGATCATCGTGCTTATGGATCCTCCCTCCCCCGGGGAGCGCCAACTGGTCCCTATTTCAACCAACATGTGTAGGATACACCACGATGAATTGTGAATGTGCAGATTTTGCGCATAAGGTGAATCCATTTCAAAGCATTAAAGTGGTATGGCAAGGAAGAAATAAGTTTGTGGGTAACACAAATGAATTCTCTGTCTCTCTAATACCTAAAATTTTATGAAAACAGTTGCCTACATTTTACTCAAACGCAGTTTTTAATTCAAATAAAACTGGGTCAATTATATATATATATATATATATATATATATATATATACACTCATGTCTTTAAATTAAGAATAATTCAGAATCACACAGAAATTGAACTCTAAAATAAAAATTTCACCTGTAGAATTATCACACACATCTTGAAGAAGAATATGCAAATTACAGGAGACCACCAGATGGCGTGGATAGTACGTCACAATGACGAGACTGTAAGAGAGGGGTATATAAGGAATGGTGGCAAAGAAGTAAAATTATTCACAGGCGCTTTAAAAGCCTTTCAGTGCAATAATCGCATAGTTATGGCACAGAGGAAGAATTTGGAAGATTTTTTACGTGGTAGAATTATTGGACGACTGAAATGTGAATGTACCCAGCTGGAAGTATCCGAAGAACTTGGAATCACCCATAGTGTCATCTCCAGGCTCTGACAACGATTACAAGATGATGGTAATGTGAGTAGATGTTACAGCACATGTCTCCCCCGAGTTACAACGCCGAGAATGAGGACCGGTATATATATATATATATATATATTGTTGCGTTTTCGGGGGTTCGAAATGATTGAAGCCGAAGAGCGGGATCCAAAACAATTTTATTCTTTGCCAAAACAGTCCTCCACAAATTGTAGAACAGTTCGAGAAAGTCACGTACAATCGATGAAAATACTGATTACACAGATGTAATACACTAACAAAAGCAATAGTAAACACTCAGCACAAAAACAATAACTCAATAAAAGCAATAACACACGCACTATGCAATCGTCTCTCTCTAAGCTCAGAGAGGTATCACTTGCATGAAAGCTGAGATCTGACTAACTGACTAGCCGGCCCGGGCCTTTTTATACCTTTCGGTCAGAAACCTCTTGCACTTGCCAGAATAATCGAGAAATAGAAAGGTCTAGCAAAAAGCTCAATACAGTAATACATTCAATACAATAGTGTTACAATACCACGATAGGGTTGCCAGACAGGGTTATTAGGAGCAGGGTTGCCATGGTCGCCAAGCTTATCACCCACATTTGGCGATATATCGCCAAATTTGGCGCCAAAAATTAAGTCGCCAAATCCGTCGCCAACTTGGCGCTAGCTTCAATATTTAGCGAGTTTACCATTTAAACCAATGTTAAAGCATGGGGGCCGTGCAATGCAGTGGAAATGATATTACAGGTAAACAGGGTTGAAATCACATTAGATACGACAAATTAAACTGTAAAAATGAACACAAATGAGTAGAAACAATTAGAATAAGACTAAATTCGTAACATTGCCCCCCTCTCAAGAACTGCTCGTCCCGGGCAGTACAACCCTTCATCAGACGTTAACATAATAATAAAGCAATTGATTAAAAACAACTAAATGAATATGCAATAATAAACATGTAATACATAGTACAAAATAAACACCTAATGCATAGTACAAAATAAACACGTAATGCATAGTAGAAAATAAACACTTACAAAACAATAAACAAAATTATTTACAAGATTATTTACACACTAACTTATTTATACAAGACCATGGTCAAAATAAATTACACGATAATTGACACTAAGAATTATGGCCATAATATGGAGCAAGCCTGTCGTAATGAACGACTCTAGGCTTCGAATTCGTTGACTTACGTATCCGGATTACGACGTCGTTTATTATCTTTAAAATTGTATAAGGACCGTCCCAATGCGATTGTAGCTTAGGAGAAAGTCCTTTGCGTCGAATCGGGTTGTAGAACCACACCTTGTCACCTTCCTTGAATTGATGTCCTGTGGCTTTTGTGTCGTACCGAGTCTTCATCTTCTCCGTCCTCAGGTTGATCCGTTCTCGAGCCAAATGGTGTACATCTTCAAAACGTGCCTGGAGATTCTGCACGTACTCCTCAGGCGATGAAGGTGTATCCGGAGGAGGCGACCAAACAGCAGGTCACAAGGGAGACGAAGATCTCGGCCAAAAAGCATCTGGGATGGTGAATATCCGGTAGTCTCGTGAACGGCGCTGCGGTACGCAAGCAGAAAGAGAGGAACTTTCTGGTCCCAGTCTTGTTGGTTCTTGGAGACCATCAGTGAGAGGTTATTCAGGATGGTACGATTAAACCTCTCCACCATGCCATCTGACTGTGGGTGCAAAGGTGTGGTCTTGGTCTTGTCAATTCCGAGTAGTTCACAGACCCCCTTCAATACCGCAGAGACGAAATTTCTTCCTGATCGGAATGAAGTTGAAGAGGTACCCCATATCTCGATATCCAGTGCTGCACTACAGCCTCCGCTACGATGGGGGCTTCCTGATCCGGAATGGGGTACACTTCATGCCATTTCGTGAAGTAGTCCATGACAACAAGTAGGTACTTATTACCAGACACAGTCCTTGGCAGAGGTCCCAGGATATCGAAACAGATACGTTCGAAGGGTGCTCCAACATTGTAGCGATGCAGCTTCCCTCGGCTACGTATCTTTGGCCCCTTCCGAGCTGAACAGGCATCACAGGACTTGCACCACTGTTCCACGTCAGCTCTCACTTTACCCCAGAAGAATCGCTCTCGAACTCGGTGCAAAGTTTTCATGACGCCGAAATGACCTCCTGTTGGGCTGCCATGCAATTCTTTGAGTACCTCTGGGATACGAGATCGAGGAAGTACTAATTGCCACATGAATGTCTTTCCATCCTCTGATTCGAATTTTCGGTATAGAACACCATTCCTGAGATGTAGAGAATTCCAGAGGGCCCAATACTGCTTAGTTGTAGGACTATAAGCCGAGATGTCCTGCCAACTTGGTTTATTGCTGGAAGACTCCATAAACTCTATAAGGGGTTTAATATCAGGATCCGCCATCTGGTCTTCTCAAACTTTCTCGTCACTCCAGGGATCGGGTGGCGTCGCTGTTGAATTTGTTATCTGGCGTATAGCATAGTCATATTTGGTCTCTACTCTGGAAGAATGACGACAATTTTCTGGGCATGGTCTTCTTGAAAGGGCATCAGCATTTCCATGTGAGGAGCCTTTACGATGTCTGATGTCAAAGTAATACTCGTTGAGCCGTTGTATCCATCTGGCTACCTGGCCTTCAGTGTTTCTAAAATTCATTAGCCAGGTTAAAGAGGCATGATCGGTACGTAGAAGAAATTTTTGGCCATAGAGATAGTGATGGAAATGCTCGATGGCTTTCACAATAGCCAGTAGCTCTTTTCGAGTGACACAATAATTTCTTTCCGGTTTCGATAAACACTTACTCCAATAAGCTACGACTCGTTCCTGGCCATCTATTTCCTGAGATAATACTGCTCCGACACTCTCATTACTGGCATCAGTGTCCAAGATAAATGGCTTGTCCGGTTGTGGATATATTAAGATCGGTGAAGACGTCAAAGCTTCTTTAAGCTGGAGGAAGGAATCTTCACATTCTTTTGCCCACTGAATATTTTGTTTACTTTCTGTTAGCTTGTGCAAGGGTCTTGCGATGTTAGAGAACCATTTCACAAACTTTCGGTAATAAGTACATAGTCCCAGGAAGCTTCGCAGCTCACGGAGGTTTTCAGGGCGTTTCCAATTCTTTACGGCGGACACTTTTTCGGGGTCCGTACGAACACCTTCTGCAGAGATGATGTGTCCCAGATAATTGACTTCTTTCTGGAAGAACTTGCATTTCGAAGGGTTTAGCTTCAAGTTAGCGTCACTTAATTTTGATAACACCTTCCGGATATTTTGAAGATGTTCTTCAAACGTACGCCCTCCTATTATGACGTCATCCAGGTAAATAAGGCAAGCTTCAAAAGTCAGACCCTTTAGCACGGTCTCCATCAGGCGCTCGAAAGTAGCTGGCGCATTGCAGTGCCCGAACGGCATGACTTTGAACTGCCATAGTCCTTGGCCGGAAGTGAATGCTGTTTTTCTCTATCTTCGGGATGGAGCTCCACTTGCCAGTATCCGCTCTTTAAATCTAAAGTCGAGAACCATTTATGACCGGAAAGGGTATCCAGGGTGTCATCTATCCTTGGAAGAGGGTAGCTGTCCTTCTTGGTGACGTCGTTAAGTTTTAGATAGTCTACGCAAAATCTTGTGGAGCCATCTTTCTTACGAACCAAGACGATTGAAGATGCCCACGGACTCGAAGACGGTTCTATGATGTCATTTTCCTGCATCTCTCGTAGTAGTGTTCCGACCTCTTCCTGTTTAGCAAACGGCAAGCGTCTTGGGTGCTGTTTAATCGGCGGATGGTCTGCTGTATCAATTCTGTGTTGTGTCACTGTAGTATGGCCAATATTGCTGCTGTTTCTAGAAAACACGTCTTCAAACTCTTGGAACAGTCTTTCTGCGGAGCTTTTCTGTTCGGGGGACAGTTCAGCATTTTCTAGAAGGTCGGGAGTCAACTGTTGAGGCGAGTTGGATAGGAGCAAGCTCGAACTTTTGCAGACACACGTTACTGGACTGCAGGTTGCCAACACTTCACCTTTCTGGAACACTCTAGGTTTTTCAGTTACGTTGCAAATTCTTACCGGGATAGTTTTTCTGGAAAGGTCCACTAGCGTCGAAGCTATTAGCAATCCATTCGCTTTATTTTCCGCAGTTCCAATTAGGCCAGAGTTGAAACTCACATCGTTACCGATGTATCCAGGTACTATGATTTCAGTCCTTGGGGGAATGGTAATATTCTCGTTAGCGGTTACCTGTCGAATAGATTCTGTCCTGTGTTCAATTTTGAATATAGTGACTTCTTCGTGTATGGAACGTAATTCGTTCTTGTTGAAGTCTAGAGTGAAACCATGCTCCTTTAGAAAGTCCAGTCCAAGAATGAAAGGGTCTGCAATATCTGCGACATACACAGCATGTTGGTAGGTAGTGTCTCCAAACCTGATCTTGACTTTTAATTTTCCGTGAATATCAATCTTTTCCCCCGTCACGGTCTGTAGCACCACGCGGGGCGGGGTCCAGATAAGTTTCTCTTTTAATTTCTGAGCCAGATCGTTCGAATGATAGACACATTGGCTCCTGTATCGATGATCATGTTGCAGGAAGCTCGTTAACATGTCCCATTATAAAAATTCCATTCTCACCGGTACTCTTTGTCGAAATTTGACACACTTGAAAGTGGGGCTTTCCAAAATCTGGCAACCTCCGCCCCACGAGATGGCCATTAATTAGTTTTCCGACACCTCCTTCTGGGGAGGCGCTATTAGTTTCAGCGCCTTGGCGTGCCCGGCAGCTTCTCTGCAGATGCCCTTCTCGACCGCAGGTCCAGCATTTAAGGGTCTTCTTCCCGTCTGCTTTCTGGGACATCAAAGACTCAACTCTATTCATGAAGCTTCTCATCTGTCGCTCTAACCGCTCCACACTTGAGTTCGACGTGTCCGATTTGTTGACGGCTCGTATGGGGTGTCTGTCCTTTCGTGTTGCTTGCTGGGCTGCCTCGAATTTCATAGCAAACACTAGGGCCCCCTTTAAGTCCTTGAGATCCGCCATTCGGAGAGCTTTCTGGATTTCCGGATCACGCACCCCGTCGATGAAGTGTTGCAGCGCCAGGACTTCTCTTACTTCAGTCGGACAGTCAGAAAACGCCAAGTGAGAAAGCCTCTCGACGTCCGTCGCCAGTTCTTGGAGCGTTTCGGAAACTTTCTGCTGCCGTGACTTCAGCTGGAGTCTGCTGTAATCCTTCACACATTTCTCTCCGAAGCGTAACTCCAGAGCTTTAACGAGAGCGTCGAAATCCAGCCGCTGTGTTTCCGGCAAAGTTTGCAAAATGTCAGCAGCGTCGGCTCGAAGAGAAGCAGCTAACTGGCAGGCCTTGGTCTGGGAGTCCCACTGGTTTGCATCCGCCACTATGGAAAATTGGGTCTTATACACCTGCCAAGAGGACTTTCCGTCATAAGTAGAAAGCTTGATGGAAGGCTTGGAATAAGGAGCATGAAACTTAAATTCATCCCCTTGACCAGTCATGACTTTCTGCTTCAATTTCTCTAGGTCACTCCTGAACGAGATGGAAACATCTTCTACCTTTTCGAAAATTTTCGCCTCTAGATTTTTCACCATATCTTCGAATTTATTTTCAACCGACTCGATTCTTCCTTCCATTTCTGCAAATTTCTTGTCCATAGTCGTCAATTTGTCGCCAATGCCCTTCAAATCACTTTTCAACTCTTCCTTATTGGTGGTCAACTCCGATTTCATTTCGCCCATATTGGCATTCATGCTGGCGGTCAACTCCGATTTCATTTCTGCTGCAAAAGAGTCTGGAACTGGGCCTCCATCGCTCTTGTTGTTGGCATTCAACCCCACTTCTGACACCAATTGTTGCGTTTTCGGGGGTTCGAAATGATTGAAGCCGAAGAGCGGGATCCAAAACAATATTATTCTTTGCCAAAACAGTCCTCCACAAATTGTAGAACAGTTCGAGAAAGTCACGTACAATCGATGAAAATACTGATTACACAGATGTAATACACTAACAAAAGCAATAGTAAACACTCAGCACAAAAACAATAACTCAATAAAAGCAATAACACACGCACTATGCAATCGTCTCTCTCTAAGCTCAGAGAGGTATCACTTGCATGAAAGCTGAGATCTGACTAACTGACTAGCCGGCCCGGGCCTTTTTATACCTTTCGGTCAGAAACCTCTTGCACTTGCCAGAATAATCGAGAAATAGAAAGGTCTAGCAAAAAGCTCAATACAGTAATACATTCAATACAATAGTGTTACAATACCGCGATAGGGTTGCCAGACAGGGTTATTAGGAGCAGGGTTGCCATGGTCGACAAGCTTATCACCCACATTTGGCGATATATCGCCAAATTTGGCGCCAAAAATTAAGTCGCCAAATCCGTCGCCAACTTGGCGCTAGCTTCAATATTTGGCGAGTTTACCATTTAAACCAATGTTAAAGCATGGAGGCCGTGCAATGCAGTGGAAATGATATTACAGGTAAACAGGGTTGAAATCACATTAGATACGACAAATTAAACTGTAAAAATGAACACAAATGAGTAGAAACAATTAGAATAAGACTAAATTTGTAACAATATATATATATTGGCAGTTACTGCCAAAAGAAACAGACGGAGCACAGCATCAGACCTGTCTCGTCAACTCTCTTAAGCTACTGATACGACAGTTTCAAGGCAGACCGTGTACAGACGCTTAGGGCACATTGGTCTATATGGTCGTAAGCCTGTCAGATGTGTTCCACTTACCGCAACTCACTGTCGCCGGCGATTAACCTGGAGTAGAGAGCATGCATTGTGGACACCACAACAGTGGTCTTGTGTGATGTTTTCCGACAAGTCTAGGTTTAGTTTGCAGTCTGATTCTCGCCGGACTTTAATACGGAGAGCGCAAGGTACCCGTTACCATTAAAAGAACACCATTGAACGACACCGTTACGGTGGTGCTGGATGGCTGGTATGGGAGGAAATATTCTTTGTTCCAGAACTGACCTGCATGTTCAGAGTATAACGATGACAGGCAAACATCTAACGGGATGTCATTCTTGAACAACATGTACTTTTGTTTCGGGGTGCCATGGGTGATGAATTTCTTTTTATGGATGACAACGCCCGTCCTCACCGTGCAAACATTGTAGACGAATGCCTTCAATCGGAGGATATGACCCGTATGGATTGGCCAGCATACTCATCAGACTTGAATTCAATATAACATGCGTGGGATATGCTTGGCCGACGAATTGCAGCCTGTCAACCTCCTCCCACCTGTCTACCAGGACTTCGGAGGGCATTGCTTGATGAGTGGTGTAATATTCCCTAAGATCAGATTGATAATTTCATACTCAGCATGCCTTGGCGTTGTAAGGCCTGTATTGCATCCTCCGGGAGACATACTCCGTATTAACCATCATACTAACCACGTTATACTGTTTTTTGTAAATAGGTTCTTTTTTGAAATTTGCTCCAGAGAGTAAAAATCGCAATTTTTATTAATTATGTCAAACATATGGCATCTTTTTTTATCTTTACCTCTTGTTTAATAAATAGACTTTACAAATAAGTCAAATTTGTTTTGCTTCTGTCTCTTTCTTTGCCTGAACTTCATTATCCTTAATTTATGGACATGAGTATATATATATATATATATATATATATATATATATATATATATATATATATATATATATATATATAGTATGATAAAATAAAAGTGAAGAAGTACTAGAACCCACAGTGCTAAATAAGTAAGAAATTGGAATTCAGTAGACACAACAAATTTTCCATATAGTAGAAAGAGAAAAAAAGAACCAAGTTGAAAAGTTAAGCCTAATACAACACGTGGATGAAGAATCTAATAAAATAGTTAAAAGAACTTGAGAAAAGAGATTAATAATGAATCTCTCAAGAAGAGGAATATATATATATATATATATATATATATATATATATATATATATATATATATATATATATATATATATATGGCATGCAGCCAAAACCAAGCAGTCTTCGCGCGCAGGCGCAGTGAATTAAAACTGAAACTTGAACTAGTGAAAGAGAAATAGAAACTCTTGGACATTAGAGAGAAAGGAGAACGCGAGAGGTGCGCGAGCAGGCGTTACCTTCTGAATATCATCGTCAAACTTATCTGTAAAAACTTATCTACCTTTTTAATTAATTTTTGTTAAAGTTTTAAAATAAATGTGAAGTAAGAGAAACAGAGAAAAAGATCCCCTTGTTGTCTCCCACAAATTATGGGGGCTCGGCCGGGATCGATAAAATTTCGATTTTGAACCAAAGTCTGGACAATGAACAACAGCGTCCGTGAAGGAGACGCTCCGCCATTTTTCGGAAACTTCGTTCAACCTGTGTAGAGGTTGAATTTTTCAACTTCATTCCGCCTGTGTAGAGGTCGGAACAAATAACAAAATAACCTGTGCAGAGGTGTATTTTTCAACGAACCATCGACAAATATTCCGCCTGTGTAGAGGTCGGAACAAATAACAAAATAACCTGTGTAGAGGTGTATTTTTCAACGAACCATCGACAAATATTCCGCCTGTGTAGAGGTTGGAAAACCCATCGACGAAAATTCCGCCTGTGTAGAGGTTGGAACCACTCACAAACACCTGCGAAGAGGTGTCAATTCAAACAATTTCAAGAACTATTTTCATCTAACGATATAACCTGCGAAGAGGTGAAATCGGTGGAATCAACGTTTTTATTGGATACATCGTACGTGCGAGCAACAAGGGAGCCAGAGAAAAAAAAAAAAAAGGTAGGATATTTCTAAATTTTTCTAAAATGTATAAAAACGCTCTTAAAGAGGATCACATAAGAGTTGTTGAGGAGCTAGACGGTACTGTGGAAAGTACTGACAGTATAGTTAAACTAAAGACTAAAATTGAGAACAGTAGTACATTTGAAAGTGATCCAGATTTCGTTAAAACTTTAATTCAAAACTGTATAGATGAGAGAGCATCGCAAAACGAAAGAGAGGTAACTTCAGAACAAAAAATTGAGCTCGCGAAACTTCAGTTGGCAAAATTAGAAAAAGAAATCGAACTTCAATTGGCTAAAAATAAAGCATTAAGTTTAAATCCTGCAGCTAAAGTCGAAGAAAAACAGTTCGAAACTAACATAGAAAATATGATAAAAAGTATAAAAACTTTATCTCTTCCTGTTCCCACCAGATCTGAAAATTTTAATCTGTTCTCCCAATCATTAGAACGCGCATTTTTAACCAAGAAAATAAATGACGAATATAAATCTGAAATTTTAATAAATCTTCTGGGCGAAAGAGCTCATAACGTCTTACTGTATATTAAAGAAGAGGAATTAAATGACTATGAAAAACTAAAATCTATAGTACTCAGAGAATTCCAATTAACCCCTCGCGAGTGTTTAAACTCATTTAAAAATGCTGTAAAATCATCAGGCGAGACATACATCCAATTTGCTGCAAGATTGACGGCAAACTTCCAATATTATTGTTCGTTAAGAAAAGTTAATTCCTTTGAATCTCTATGTGATCTTATAATTTCTGATAAATTATTTGAAACTTTAAATAAGGAAACTGCAACTCATATTGGCATTCGAGAAGCAGAAGATTGGTTTAGGCCTATTGATTTAGCTAAAGAGTGTGATATTTATATTTCATCTAGAAGCGGATCACATAAAGAAATTCCTATTACTTATGGATATACCCAAGACCCCTTTAAAAATAGATCACAAAACTTTAAACCAAAGGTTAAAGAGAACTATCCCCAATATCTTGAAAGAGAAAATAAAAATTGCTTTATATGCGGTGATTCATCTCATTGCGCAAGAAACTGTGAGAAGCGTTTTAAACCTAAAGAATCTAATGATCACATCCATAATAAAATAAACGTGAATACTTTGAAAATCGAGAGCGAAAAACAAAATAGCGATGAATGCGCAAATCTTCAATACGTAAACATTTTTGTAGAAAATCAGCCCGTAACAGCATTGATTGATTCAGGTTGCCAGATCCCAGTTTTAAATTCCTCACTAATTAGAGTGCAAACACCTTCCGAAGAGATCATAACATTAAGTTCATGTTTTGGCGAACAGCGTATGGTAGAAGTTAAACCCATAAATATTTCTCTTAATCAACACTCTCCTAGCTTAAGTGTGAGAACGGCGATATCACCGACCTTGACCGAAGAATTTATTATACATCCCAGTGTATATTCTGAAATAAAAAAAAAACTAGGCCACGCAAAGAGCGATGTTTTATTAAGTGAAAGTGAATCCTCTTTGAGTGCAGATTTAGGTGCTCATGCTTATGCTTATTCTAGTGCTATTTCTTTTCCAAATGTTTCCGTTTCAAATGTGATAGAAAACTCTAGTTATGATTTATCACATGTTAAAAACTTTAATACTAGAAATGATTCGAGTTCTCTAATTAAGGATTATAAATGTAATAAAATTAAGATTACTAAGTTAAAATTGAGTATTGTAAGAGAAAAATGTTCTGATATAGTATTGTGTAAGAAAGCCAATGGTGCCATGAAAACGAGTTCCGTGGAATTTATCTCCCGCTCACCTAACCCTTTACCTATGAAGAGTGAACATCGACGGTTTGTGTTGCTCCGAAAAATTTTTGAGCCTTGGCAGTGGAAGCGAAGGAAAAAGAGAAATCGTTTTGAACAGACGTCCAGAACTCTAGAAAGGAAAATATCGATGCGTTCAACCAAAGATCAACTTGTTAAAAAAGACGTTCTTATGCCTGTGAAACACAATGTTTTCCTGTGGAACCTTCCGGATGTGGAAGAGGTGCCTTCACATGATGGAGAAACTGTCTAGTTCAACAAAATTATATGTTTAATCTCTATATATTTGTCGTATAGTCCTTGTCTGTTCCGTTTTTTTTGTATGTTTCAGATTCTCCTCTGGTCTCCATGGAAATACCGCTGCGGACAGCGTACGGTCAGAATGGCCGTTATGGCATGCAGCCAAAACCAAGCAGTCTTCGCGCGCAGGCGCAGTGAATTAAAACTGAAACTTGAACTAGTGAAAGAGAAATAGAAACTCTTGGACATTAGAGAGAAAGGAGAACGCGAGAGGTGCGCGAGCAGGCGTTACCTTCTGAATATCATCGTCAAACTTATCTGTAAAAACTTATCTACCTTTTTAATTAATTTTTGTTAAAGTTTTAAAATAAATGTGAAGTAAGAGAAACACGTCTTGGACCCCTTGTTGTCTCCCACATATATATATATATAATGCATACATTTATTTTGTACAAATAATTATTAATAAAAGTGCAACAGGAAGAATTACAGAACGTTTTTAAAACGTTAAATGCGTATGATTAAAGTAAGTCCACTGAAGGAGAAGTGATTCTTCATTTATATAGAAATATGATATCGAAAGACTTGAAATTTTTCTACCATGTTGATCGAAAAACTGGCTGTTTTGACAGCGATACAACTTTATCCAGATAAGGTGACTGAGGTGTAGCAACACAGATGCTGTAAACGGAATGGAACGTTTGCTTGGCTGAGTCTTCAAATAGACAAGAATCGAATTTTTTTTCCCAGCAGGAATTTTCTTCTATCAGCTCCATGTAACAATGGCGTGAGTACTTGAAGCATGAATTTACAATGGAATATACAGACATTTAAACTTAAAAGATTATTTTTTTTATTCGCATTAGAAGTAAAATAAATTAAATTGAACTACAAATCTAAAAACAACCAGAAAATAAGTGCGATATGTTTATAATACGTTGCCCATTGAGACTTTTATTCAATTTTATACTTATCACTCGTAGGAATTTTGTCTGAATATCTATAGATTTATTTCTTTTTCGTTATAAGGTAATAATTATGGGGGGAAATGCTAAGCCTTATTATTTTTAACTTTAAAACTTTCGTTCACTTATATCATAGAGAACGTTATAAATATTTTTCAAATGTTTATTCACTACACACACATAACCTTTTGAATTTAAATGTATTTCAGTAAAGGAATTTTAAAACAAATTGAATATAAATTTAAGCTACAAAATTTCAACATTTTTAGTTACGTGTACTCAAAGTATGATATTTCAAAATATTTATATTAGTAGGTTTCTTGTGTTCTCTAAAAAATGAAAACTCTTACCATAAAAAACAATTCCATAAAAACATTTAAAATGATAGAATTAATATTCAATATTTTTTGCTATACATCGCCATTTCTTTTTAATAAACCTCTAGGGAAAAAAATGAACATCTTTGCCTGTACAATTTCTCGCAAAATAAACACTCACCATGAAAATGATAATTCATTAGAAATTAAAATGCATTAAGTCAATCAAGTAAGGTTGTTCAAAACCTACCAAAAATATTTTCTGATTAATATCACTTTCAAACTTTTAATAATTCGATTCAACAAATGAATGATAAAATATTAAGTGTCTTCTTTTCCTATGCAACTGCATATTATCTATACCAAATAATTGGGAGTTTGAAGTACTTCTAGAAATTTAGAATTCGCAATCTATGACTAAATTTTAACGAAAACTTTCTATATTTGATGTTAAATTGACTGCAATTAAAAACTGAAATATTTATTTTGCTTTATTTACAACATACCACAACTCAGTTTTATTTACGTTTAAATATACAGTCTATGTTTTTCCTTCATATTGTGATTCAAGGTTCAAATGTAAAGCATTTTACTCATTTTAAATTAAATTAAATTCAAGAAAATACATGTTAAGCAAACAATGGAAATAAGATAGTTGTAGTCATACACAAGTTGCAAGAATGAAAGGACGATTTAAAGAAACAATCTACATCAAAGAGGCAAGAAAACCTAGTTATAATTCTTTAAAAGAAATCTGTAAAACTTCACGAACTACAGTTAGATTACGCTTACACAAAAGCACACAGTATTGACCTCTTCTTCCCACACTTGAGCCAGTTTTCTTGTAAACGGTTATCGAAATAACTGAATGAAAAGCTGACCAAGGTGTCAGCAGAAAGAAGATATTGCTGGTGAAATTTTTTACGCTGACAAAAACACGAAGAAATGGAGCGTAAACTTTTCTCGGTGGGCATTTCTGGCCGTGCGCTGCTGACGACATCTGCTGTTGTTGTCTTCTGTCTCAATGCAATTTTATGTATTTTGTCCCCCTCCAATCTTTTTCTTTATTCCATATATGCAATATAATAGATACCCCACCGATGTTTTATTCCATTTTATTTGAATTTTGAAAAAACTGCACATTGAAGTATGACAAGTTTCGTATATTGTATCAATTTCGATATGATTTGCATATAAGGATATAAGCAGCTACCACATCTACTATGCGGTTATATCATAGCGCCTTTACGTCAAAAAATTTAAATATGGCTACCGTATTGGCGCAACTTGATATTTACATTTTTAATACGCATGAAATAAATTTGAAGACTAATTTCTCATACGTAAAATTGTTTCTGGATAAAATATGATCAAAATGAATTCATCGAAACAGTCCGATTCTGCTATCTTACAATCCTGTTACTTTCCTTTCTTTTTCAATTTTTACTATAAGTTCACACTCTCCCTATATATATATATATATATATATACATCTTGAACTAATGAATAAATAGTAACAAAGAAAAATAATAGCTCAACATCCTATATAAGAAGAAAAATCGCTCCTTGAGTCCTTGTAACGCAATAGATAAGCGTTGGACTTCTAATCCAAAGGTCGTGGGTTCGAATCTTACCTGGGGTTGCCTAATTTCTGAGAATGTGATTTACGAATGAATAAATGGTAACAAAAAAAAAAATAGTCCAACACCATATATAGCAAGCAAAATCGCTTTCTATTTTGCCACTTAATATTGTGGTTCTGTCATGTGTATATGCATATTTATATTAATTGTAATTATTTAATAAAAACTAAAATAAAATTTTTCTTTGTTGACCTAAGTAGGAATTGACTTCATTTTTTTATATTACTTTTTCTGGATTAATTGGTTTACATAAATAACGCTACTTTGTAGTTCTACAAGTGTACGATGCATGCTTTCAACATGCAGATGTTCCTTCATAACTTTTTTTCTCTTTTGAGATTTTAGAAAGATTTTAAATATTTTACATTTAAGTGTTTGAGAAAGGAACTATTCGTGGTAGCTCCCCAGGTAGCTTTACGGTCAAAGCCGTGACATCGTGGCTGGCGTATCATAAGTTCAAGCCCCAGGGCCGCTGAAGACCCACCGTGTAGAAATGCTGATATCTCGTGGTTCAAAATGTTCTGTTGGCGTGGTGTGGTAGCGGTGAAGGAGGATTTTAGCTCAGCTGTCGTCCTCGTCACCTCACTATGGTTCAAAATTGCGATGATTGCCGCCAATAGTCCTTGTATTTCTTTATAGTGTGGCGCTAATAAACTCTTACTCACTCAAATCTATCTTTGTTAAATATATTGTAGTCGAAACTGAACTCGGATCACATTTTCAGCAGAGATAATGTCCTGATTTTCGTGAAAATTCGTTACGTTTCAGTTCATACATTTGTGTTTGCGTGTGTGTATAATCCTTTATTTTTTAAATTTGAAATATTTTCTATAAATAAAAATTTTTTTGTCCCTTTTTCCTTCTTTTAACGTGTAAACTAAAACTCAGATGTTATTACACTATAATAGAAGAAATGGTAAACACATTTTATACCAGATGAAATGAATCAAATTGAAAAGAAATGAGAAGTAAAATACACTGGTGAGCAAAAATTAAGGACGAAGCCGAAAATTTAGCATATAAGCTGAACGAAGAGGCAGAGCTGACAGAAAGAGCAATCAGGAGAATAAGTAAGGTGATGTACGGTAGCACATGCGCAGATATGCAGGTAGACGTAATGGGGGATTGTCTGAGTAGTATAAAGCATGTTCTCGGTGTAAGATCAGTATTTCTGGCAAAGAGATTGCACGCCGTATAGCAGTTAAAATCACACCGAGTTGCTGCCTCAGCGAGAAATGGCGAATAATCAATCTGTTAGACGACATCTGGATGCTTTTACCCGAGGTCGAATCATTGGGAAGTTGGAGGAAGGCCGCAGTGTGACAAGAGTGGCTGCAGAGCTCGGAATTGCTCACAGCATCGTTTCACGAATTTGGAGACAATTTCAAACTACAGGAACAGCTATCTGGGGGTTCGGCAGTGGTCGTCCACGAGGGACCACACCCGCAGATGACCGGTACATTGTCTTACAGGCCAGAAGAAACAGGCGGCAGACAGCGGGAGAAATCGCTAGACACACGACACAGGCGACTGGACGACCGATATCGCGTTTTAGCGTGGCCAGAAGACTGCACGGTGGTGGTCTGTTTGCACAACGCCCTGTACGGTGTGTACCTTTAACGCCTGCCCATCGGAGAAGGCGTTCTCTGTGGTGCCGGGAACACCGGAATTGGAGAGACAATGAATGGGGACGAGTACTCTTTACAGATGAGAGCAGATTCAGTTTGAGTAGCGATTCCCATCGTATACTCATCACTAGAGAGCGGGGAAGCCGCAATCATCCCTCGAACATCATTGAAAGGGACAGGTATGGATGTCGCGGTGTTCTCGTTTGGGGAGGCATCATGCTTTGTAGTCGTACAGACCTTCATATCTTCGACGCAGGTTCAGTCAACGGGACCCGTTATTGTAACGAAAATCTTCTTCCATATGTGCGTCTTTTTAGAGGCGCTATGGGTCTGCAGTTCCTTTTCATGGACGACAATGCACCATGTCATCGCACAGTAGCCTCCGAACAGCTCTTAGAGAGTGAGGATATTGAATGTATGGATTGTCCGGAACAATCTCCGTATCTCAATCCCATCGAGCATGTATGGGATTTTCTAGGCAGACGCTTGGCATCTCGTACCTTACCACCAGTAACGATTCGGGAGCTTCGATTGGCGCTGCAAGACGAATGGGCAGCAATGCCTCAACAACTCATTGACACCCTCATTCTCAGCATGGGCAGACACTGTGAAATCTGCCTAGCCGTCAGGGGAGATCATATCCCCTACTAAAGACCGGATGTTTCTTGCTGGACACCCATCACAGGGATGATCGGCCTTCGGTCGCATTGCGTTCCATGCTACTTTTTCAATCAAGCTTCTTTTTATCCCTCTGATTTCTCTTTTAGTAAGTGTTGCTTACATTACACATGTCCTTACGTATTGGGGATCTTACGGTATTAAATGTGTTGATTTGGAAAGCTTTTGTACGAAGTTATATTGAAAAAACCGTCTCGTCCTTAATTTTTGCACACCAGTGTAAGTTATAAGATAGCAGAGCAGTGTAAGTCTATAAAATAGTAAACTTGCAATATAATATTAAAATGGAGCATTGTTAAACAATTCGAAAAAACAAAGTACTTATTTTAATCCTTATTGCTTAACATTATGCTAAGACAACCTTATAAAAGCTAGAAATTAGGATATTTTAATGTAATACAGGGGGCAAAACCTTTTTCAAGAAGGTACTTTGTTTTAGTTGTAAATTGTAAATTTTCTGCTTTTAAACCTAAAAATATGCTTTTAGTTAACGTTATAAGCATTTTTTTTCATTGCAAGCTCACCCACATAATAAGTATATTTTTTTAATGCTTTCTATTATATTTCTATGTTTTATTGTATTTCTCTGCCATAGTAAATACCAACTGTGAAGTTGGATAGTACAATTTAATCAAAATTAAATGCTTCAATTTAATTTAGGGTTCCCAATTATTAATTAATAATTTTTATTTTATTTCAATTTCAACTAGTTGCTTATTTAAGATTTGAACCAAATTCATGTTGAAAAATTATATTGTCTAGTTTTTTTTTTTCTTAAGCAGTTTAATATAAATTTAAAAGGCTGGAATTTAGAGAAAACCACATAAGTGTCAGTTTTACAGTTTTATTCTGAATTTGACATTCACCGCTCAATTGAGTAAAAAAAAATAATAATTTTTTTAACAAATTGCATTTCGTATAATTTTTTTAAAACTAGTTTATGAGTTATTTAAATGATAAAATCTAATGGAAAATTAAAGAATCTTTTTTTAAAAGTAATTTTAGTTTAGTTTGTAATCATGAATGCTGTTTTATGAAATCCATACCTCATGAATGAAAACAATCTTCTTCTCGTAGAAATTTTTTTGTTTAACTTGATATGGCTTCAAATGAACAATAATAGTTAATAAGGAAAACAAAATTATATTTTTTTGTGTAACGTACTGTTTATAAATAATTTATTTTACTTATTTTTGTAACATCCAAAATGTGCACAATCTTTAATTCCTGAGCTATAATTAAATATTCAAAATATATTCCTTTTAAATATTACTTTATTAATTAGAAACTGTATATCAGGTAACTGTTGATATTAGGGGATAATTTAATTTGTTTGAAATGAAAATACCCTGAAATCTAATAATAAACAAATAATTACATTTAATCTCTCCTTAAAGAAGGTAAACATAAATTTTATCTCGTCATTCCAAAGTCTGTTATAAATATTTACTTTGCTAAACTCGCTTTAGTTTTACCAGGATAAACTGCTTACGTATATGATTGATAAACACACAATCTCACCCATTTATTACGCGGATACGTAATCCATAAAAGATATCCGAAAATTAATGTAATAAATCAAATTAGGGAAAACAAATAATTAATGCAGTACACATTTGGTTATAATTTTTTAAAAATTAAATTAATTATAATTATTTGAATTTCTTATTTAGAATCAATTCTTTAATGTAAATTTAATGTGAGTTCTGAACCTTTAGATGGCAATAATAAGCACATTGATTTATGAATATGTTGTTGGTGTCTAGCAATGTCAAATCAAAGCCAGGGGCGTGGCTACCAGCCGTATCAATGATAAGGGGCCCCCAAGCTACAAGCCTCCCTCCATGTAACTACAGTCCCAATAATAAGGTTCTCATATCTAAAAAAGGGCCCAAGATAATTTTAATACAGATCCCACTCATAAATAACTACGCAACTGATCATGTCCTACGAAATTCATCTCGGTAAAGGACTAGATGTACACATGTCATAAGCCGTAGCTTTGAGCACCATACAGGTGACAGTACGTTTTTGGCACGGTTCCTTCTTAATTTTGATGATGAACATCTTTAGGTAGGTTAGGGCATCCCACCTCTCTTCCCGTTCCACCAACATCGAGAGAGGACTTGCTGTTCGACGGTTATTTAGAATCCACCATAGTTTAATGCCCCTCCCCATTCCTGTTCTAAAGCTTGAAGAAATAAAACTTCCGTAAGGTAAGGAAATCAAAAATAAAATTAAAGTATAGTTTCATCAAAAAGTGGTCAATTTCCACGACTGAGGGTTGTAGCACACATAGTACTTTTGATGAGGGAACTATTTGTTAAACAAGTGCAAAGGAAAGTGCTGAGTGTAATTATTATGATAAAAATTAAAAATATGCTGGTCTATGGAAGGGTTTGAAACGCCAAACTCAGCGTTGTGTACGCCAACCATCAAGGAAACCTAGATTAAACAAATGTTCGGACAATAGAGGGCTATATAGAAAATAAGGTTTATATCATAGTAATTGTAAAAATATGCTGCTGTTTTTTCGATTTAAAATGTTTTGAATGAAATCAAGACATTGTATTTTCACTTCTTCAAAGAAGCTTGGTAGATACAGGATGGAGCTTAGGAACTTCCTGTTTTGAAAATGCAACAAATCACACTACATGTTTAATTTGACTTCATTATTATCAGCCTACCACAAATTTAATTGAATTTACACAGTTTTAAACACAATGTCTGTTACATGTGACCCTCCCATATCAACACACTGATGCAGTCTCAATTTCGAAAACTTTGAGTCACCTTCAGGAGCATATTGATCGGAATTTTGTCAATTTCGACTCGGATGTTGTTCCTTATGCTTTCCAGGGTCTTAGAGCGATCTTTGTAAACTAGAGATTTGAGATAAGCTCACATGAAGTAATCAGGTAGGGATAAGTCAGGTGAGCACGCAGACCAGTTTATGTCCCCTCGCAAGGTGATCAGTCATTAGATGAAGGCAGCTCTTAAAACGCCCGTGGAAACCCTGGAGGTGTTAGCTGTGGCCCTTCTTGTAACCCCACTTTGTCAAGATCCCTTTCTAAGACAGCTGGTAAAAAGAATTATTGGACAGTTGTCGCATACCGGTCTGAATTGACACAGAAACTCCTTCCATATTTCCAGGTGTTCTAGCGGTCTTCGGAGGCTCTTTCCTTTCTTTGGAGACAATACCGTTGTTCGAAAGGCATCTCTCCACATTAAAACACATTTCCAATCAGGAACACGATCTCGTGGAGGAATATCGAAATGACTACGATAGGCAAGTTGTACTGCAATCTCCGACCGATAGTAAGATAACTATGCCACCAGGAAAAAGCCCGCTGCCCCCTTGACCACAACATGTTTGAGACAGACTGGCGGAACACAAATATTCTCGTCCACGCCTTCCACCAAACCCCTCCCCTTCCTACGAAGATCACTGCAACATGTTCAAAACAGGAAGTTCCGTACTTGCCCCGCTCCCATCATCTTAATTTTCTTTCTTAGATATTTGGGCAGCCAATGAGAGTCATTTTCTTCTCACGCTACGATCCAATAAGAGAGCGACCACTCATCTCTCTCCCATGCAACGAAAAACTGGAATTTTGGAACTTTTCCAAACGATTGGCTTGTCCAATCAGAAGCGTCCTCCTCCAAGCCTAAGAAAATAAACAATTGCTCCAATCTACATATCCGATATGGGATGGAGGGCCACATGCGGCTCAGGAAGTTCCCTGTGACCCACCTTGTAAAAGGATTCTCACCCTTTTCAGATATAAAACGATTAGGCTACTATGGCCCTTCAACTAAAATAAAAATAACTAAAACTAGCCAAAGTTTAATAAATTTGATTTGATTTCTAATGGATTATATGAATTTAGCAGTATTCAAAATGAGATTATATCTCGTAGTTTTACATAGCAAAAAATAAATAAATAAATAAATAAAAAATAAATTAAAAAAAAAAACTTCTTGCCAAGTTCTGAAGGAAATTTGTCTTGTGGTGACATAAATTCAATTTGATTGGAGTAAACTATTTGCTTTTCAAAAACAATTCTAAATGCGTCTTTTAGAAGCTAACGAATTAGAAGCTTGAAATTAATTTAGGTATTCAAAAGCAAAAATTGATCAAGTTTTATTGTTAGAAAATTCAATCATTTAACGGAAAAGGTACGTGCTTGTTTGTCTTAATTGTTCTTAACAAACTAATAAAGCAATTCAATAAACTTTGAGAAAGAAAGATAAACTTATTCTATCGCTTTTATGAGAGAGAGAGAGAGAGAGAAAGAATAAAGTTTTATATTAATTTATCCAAGTTTCTGTTGTTGTTTTTCCTTTGTTATTGTTTTTTTTTGTTTTCAATAATAAACACAAATTAAAAATGCTTATTTTCATGCTTTTTATAATGCATTCTACTAAGAATTGATTTTATCCTGAAGGATGAATATTTGTGTCTTCAACAAAAGATGTCAAATTTTTATCTGGTCTGTGTTTAATCTAATTTGCGTATAGAGTGCCAGATGTTTGGAACAGCCAAGGAAATTAGACTAATTATCAAAAAGAGAAAAACAAATTATATTTTAGTGTTTTTTCGAAGCAATATTTTGTTTGTCTAATTTGTTTTAATGCTATTCAGAAACTAAAAACTAAATAAAGTAATAATTTAAATCAGGAGATAAAATTTTTAAAGTTTGAATTTTTAATAAAAATATTGTCTTAAAATGTCAATAATGAAATTTGTAGGTTCAAATATCCAAAACAGCTTATAAAATTGAATGTTATGTTATTTTATTTGCTTTGTACAAGAAAAAAATTAAATGGTATTAATGAAAATAAAAGTTGCTTAATTATTTCAATAATTTCTCTACAGTATTAAAATCACAAAAATATTTCAAACAGCTTAAACATATTAACATTTTTAAACTGAAAACTAAGACACTAATAAATGAAATATGTATTTTCTTCACGGCAATTATTTATTATTGAGACGCATTTCTTCGAGTTATAAAGTACTATCGAAAGAATGAATAGTTTAAAGAGTAACTTATAAACAATTTAGGCCTCAACATTATTTTTTAGAGAAAATACATTAAATTTTTCTTTTGCTGAGTTTATAAAAGTTCATCTTTTCTGCATTCACATTTTATTTTCATTCAGTTTAGTTCACTAAAGTTCCAGCAGCATTCTTCAATCGCTTACTCGGGATAAATCTTAATTTTTCAGGTGGTAGTTTTGAAACTTGTAGACGATTTACTTATTTCTCATGAATGTAAATAGAGTAATTCACATTGATTTCATTTTATTTAAACACAATCTCAACTAAGTCGAATGAATATTGCATATGTATTGAGGTTCGGATACTATACATACTATGTGAAATAAAATTTACAGTGGAATTAGCCCTCCAAGCATAAATGTTAGATCATTTATGTTTTTATAATTTCAGAAATTTTAATGTGCACAGAAAGCAGAATATAGGATGATCATTGGTAGCACAGATTGCCCATTTAAAAAGTGCTCCAATAGAAACAAATAACCATGTAGACTTTAGTGATAATAGACTGATATAAAAGTAAACACCTCTTTAACCATTTCTTGGACCATTTATACCTCTTTTGAATTTCTCGCAGTTTTTTATGGTTTATTAAGAATTAAACAATAGAAATTAAGGGAATATATTTTATTTCACCGAATTTTATGTTTACGTTTACATTTTATATAGGGTGGGTAGAATACTTCCCGAAGAACTATTAAGCGTCATAAAGAAAATGAAATTGAATGGTGATTATTTGCCATGAAAAGACGAGAAGCATGCTGCAAAGCACAAGGGGACATCGCATTCTGCACACGTGTAGACGGTTCTCTTATCTTGTCCCTTTCTACTACATTTCTTATACCATCTGTAGTTGGAAATTATCTTTGTTATATGATTTCCCACACTGTCTAAGCACACATCACCTGGGGGACTACACACTTCTTTCCCTGGAAGCTAGCAGGACATCATCTCCGTTTTCTTGAGTAATATCCATCTATTAGCTATACGGAATCTAAGCTAGTCTAAACTTCTGTTTTTTTGTTCACTATGAAATTATTTATGATTCCAAAAACAATAAGAAAATTAAAGATTTGTATGGGAGTTAATTTTCCCTTCGTTATAACACAAGGATAATATGCGAGTATTATAATGGATTTTGCGCTTCTCACAGCTGTATTTTGTCATCTTAACTTTAAATTCCCAGCTGGACAAACTTTTCCCACTTTGTCACATAAAAAATAAACAAATATCTTATTAAAGTAGTTTCAGCACAATTAATATTTATAAACTGGGCATGCCTTTTAACAAGGCAAGCTCTAGTAAACAGTGTTTTTTTCCAGGTATAGAAGTTTAAGTTGGCATTACTTTCCAAGATGGCAACCAATTTAACAGCTGTCAAGTAATTTATTCTCGGTTTGGTTTGGCAATTGATAAAAACGATCACCAAGCAAGGCGTAGATTCGTCGAATGGGCCCAAAACAAGATTGCCGTTGTTCCCGATTTTCATAAGCGAATTTTGTTCAGCGATAAAGCGCACTTCTGGTTGAATGGCTACGTCAACAAACAAAACTGCCGCATTTGGAGTGAAGCTAATCCACAAGTGTATGTCGAAACACCGTTACATCCAGAAACACTGACTGTTTGGTGCGCTTTATGGGCTGGTGGAATCATTGGTCCGTACTTCTTCAAAAACGATGAAGGCCACAACGTTACAGTCAATGGTGATCGGTATAGAGCCACGATTACTAAGTTTTTCATTCCTGAATTGAACAATCATGATGTCCAGGAGCTGTGGTTCCAACAAGATGGCGCAACATGTTACACAGCTCGTGCCACAATCGATTTATTGAAAGACACGTTTGGTGACCGCCTAATTTCACGTTTTGGACCTGTAAACTGGCCTCCAAGACCTTGTGATTGAACACCGCTAGACTATTTTCTGTGGGGCTATGCAAAGCCATTGGTCTATACGGATAAGCCACAAACGCTTAACCATTTGGAAGCCAACATTCGCCGTGTTATTGCCGATATACGGCCACAAATGTTGGAAAAAGTCATCGAAAATTGGACGTCCAGATTGGACTACATCCGAGCCAGCCGTGACAGTCATATGCCAGAAATCATATTTAAAATGTAATGCCACAAGATTATCTTTCGAATAAAAAAAATTCATGTCAATCGAATAATACATCGTTGTTTTATTGCAATTTAAAGTTCTATACCTCTAAAAAACACCCTTTAGTTTTGCCGCCTCGGATAAAAATGGAAAATGCTGCCTCTTCTCTAAAGCAAAAAACTATAATTAAAAAAAAATTAATTGTCCACGTAGATACACACCTAGAAAACTTGAATAATTTTTGCGAACAGAAAGGCAGTATGACAATTATATATATATATATGTATTATTTTAAATCTTAAAAAATAGAAAATCATTCGAAATTAAGAACATAATTACATGTTATTATTTGAAACGAGTAAAATAGAAGAGAAAAAATAGAACCTTTGAGCAAACTAATTTCTTAGAAAAAGAGTCTACTGATAGTGGGGATCACGAGCGTTAATTTTACCTTATAGTAACTACATTCGAGGCTAAAATAAAACATCTCATGAGGCTCTCTATCTATCAAAAGCTCTAATTATCCTTGTCACCTTTTGGATAGCAGACACCGAAAATCGTATCGTTATAAGTAATGTTCGTTGGGACCTCACTCCGGACTGGAAAGAAATTTGCTGGAGAAAGATGTGTAAACATATGAAATTTCATGATTTAACATGTACTACCGTCCCGAACTCTTCACGATTCAACAGAAAAGAAGACTGGCATAAAACGTACAGAGTACAAAATAAGGAAATTAGATATGTTTATTAAAATACCAAATTTCCATCCAATCATATTCCAGAAAATATATAAAAATCCCTGTAACAAAAAAGTAATTCTCAAATTCGATCCAAATACAGTCCTTAAAATATGCCGCCTCGAGCAGTGGTCCGTTTCTTCCAGCCTTAGAGCCGACCCTGCTTTTAGTTCATCATATATTGTGTGTAGTTTGTTTCCTATTTATAACTGTAACCAGAGGCATAGCTACAGCCGTATGAATAATACGGGTCCCCAAGGCTACAAGGGCTCCAACACGTGTAAATACCAGTGGTGTAACGCACAACCCCCAACCCTCACATCACGGGACCCTGGGCTGTATGGGACCCAAAGCCTGACTGCCGCCATATACCTACCTTTGTAAAATTCAACTTGGGGGCCCAAAACCTGATTTTTCAGGGGGCCCAAATGTTCTCCGTTACGCCACTGGTAACTACAGTCCCATTAAAAAAGCTGTCAAATCTAAAAAAAAAGAGCCCCGAAGGAGTTTTGATGCAGATCCACTTAGAACTAGCTATGTCAGTGACTATGACAGTTTAAATTATTTTTGCACCATGTTGTTTAAATAACATAAAATGGGAAGATAAAATTACATACTTATACACATTTTAGAGTTTCTCAGTTAATGTTCTTTATTGACGGCTTGTTTAGTTGCGAACAAAGCATTTCTTTTTTCAAACAATTTCGTGTAAATTACTCTTTGTTTCAAATTATTCCTCGGTAGCCTGACTAATACGTCATTACTCGAGCTCGTTCAACTACTTATCAAAGTAATCGCCAAAATGCCAATCCTATGCCACGATCAATCATTAGATCGCCTTTTCGCTCACTCTATCAATCACGAGCTAAAAGAAAACAGCGTCACGGACGACTTCGATCCTAACTCATATTCATGGCACTACATCAAGTGAAGTAGCCGTTTTGTAACTGTTAGTGACGTCACACTTTCTCTTTTTTTCCCTTAACGTTCTGTGATGTCACATTTCACTAGACGTGACGTCATGACTTAGAGTTCTGATGGATTGCATTCTCCGACACTAAGTCTTTTGGTCAATATCTTTTGAAATCTGGTATGGTAAGTAATATGGTAAGCATATATAACATTTTTTTTTCTTTTTCTCTGAATTGCTTTAAGTTTCAGAGGATACAGTTGTTTAAAAGTCAGATTGAAATATTTTACACAATTGAACTGAAATAGGTGCAAGTTCTTACGAGAAATAAATAATGATTATTGACAGTTTGGGAATTTTATTTTGTTTGCATCAAATTTCTTGTAGGACCAAAAAGTTTCTGAATTTCGATAAAAAGGAAAGTAATTACTTAAAAATTACAAATATTAAATGATTTTATTAAAAAAATAATAAAAAATATTATCCTTCATTTATTTTGAAGAATTTTACAAAATAAGTTAAAAAAAAAATATTTCGGAATTTTTTTTCTTAAATTCCTCTTATCACCGTTTTCTATTTAACTTCAATATTGCAATATTGTTTATTTTGAGTACATTAATCTTGAAATACATTTTTGCAACTGGATATAAGTAATAGTCCAAGGTTAAATAAATAAATTTAATTATAAAATATAGTGTTGTGATTATTATTGACTTCATTAATTTTATATGTACTGACTTCAATAAATCTAAAATTAACTTTGCTTAGACTATTCATATTATGATATGAAATCAATTGAAAAAGTTTTTGGTGAAACCTTTTATGTTGTGAAAAATTTCTGTGTAATAAAGTATTAATTAAAGCTTCATATAGCGACGCTATAGGACAAGGGTGGGCATTATAAGTCGATCGTGATCGACTGGTGGATGCCGAGACATTTTGGGGTGGCCTCCTTTACAAAAACTTAAGACGTGCATACTAAAACATATTGATGCGACGCTATTTTAACTTCTTTAATTTCTAAATTGTGATCCCAGTTTCCTAATTTCACATCGCATCATGACATGGTTAAGGTAAACAAGAATCTATAATTTAACAGTAAAATAAACAAGAATCAATAATTTAACAGAACGAACTTTCAACGTTTAAGATAAATTTATTTTAAGCACACGTATAGAGAAATTTACTTTTACTACAAGAAGATCAAAAATAATTAAACTTAGTTTGTGAGGGAGATGGTGCAGGGGGGATGGACATGGTTGTCGCCCGGAATCTCGGCGTCTGCTCTTTGAAGGTTCTTCTGCAACTCTGGGATAGGCTCTCTCTCGAAATTCGGGTGCATGCCCTTTTTATTCAGCACCTCATCACCCAAAAATCCTAGAGCTGGACTATTTGCCTTGTCCAATATAATTTCTCCGATTGGTCCCGAGGCCGGCGCAGTGTTACACCACCTCAAAATTTATGGGTTTAGTGAACTTTTTAACGCGGGAACTTTTTTTTTGACACACCCCACCAAAAGGAATTTCACCACATCCGGTCAAGGGGGGACTCGTATAAAAATTCCAAGCCATTTCAGGGGTGAATTCTAAAACAGGAACAAATCTGGCCTCCCATTAATATGAAGGGGGATTAGAACTGAGTACCTTTCAATCCGAAAACAAGTACCTTAGCCACCATGCTAAAACGATCACCATAGCACAGAGGCTATTACTGGTTTATATAGATATCTCACCGCCACACTACTCCCCTGCCAATGATTCGGTTAACGAATGATACCATATTCATGGCGAGCGTGTGAGAAGTTGCGTCATTTTGATTGCGACGGCTTTGTGGGTTGCGTCATTCGTGTGTGACGGCTTTGTTGGTTGCCTTTGTGGTGGACAGATGGCACTACGACTGCTGTGGTTCTCTTTGCACGGTGTGGGTCACTAATGAAGGAAATATTTTAACTAGGTATCTTCTAACCCGAAAACGAGTATCTTAACCACCCAGCCAAAACGATCGTCGAAGCAAGGAGGTTATTACTGGTTTATATAGATATCACCAAAACAGATACATATTTGTGAAACATCTCTGTCAGCTAAACTAGAGACCGGGTAGACCAAAACACCTTTAAAAAGTTAGAAGTAGCCCGTACCCTGGAAAAATCTGCCCACCCCTGCTATAAGGCATCTATTTATAATACAAGTCAACTATTTTTATAATAACAAGGCACCATTGTGTAGGCTTATAAAATGTTTTGTCTTAGTTAATATACCCCAACAAGCATGAAAATTTTCTTTTTTAAATACTTTTCTTGAAGAAATTATCTTCAACAATAAGTTTCTTACATTGCTTTTATTAATTAACTGGGTTAATGTAAATTTGCTAGTCAGTGTCTAATAGCTGCAAAGAAAAGAAGTATGTGTATATAAGCTTAAATATAAAATCAGTCGCACAGTTATGTTAAGAAAAGTTTTCCCGAGGCTTAAGAGTTGCAAGAAAACTAAATATCAACGAGAAACAGGTACTAGTGACCGTTCAAGAAAGATATAACAGCAAAATACTTTAGAATTTAATCCAAATGTGTTGATTCAACTTTTTTTTTAAATTTATTTTTTTTGTTAAAATACAACACGTCTCATATAGATTTAGAAAGTCAAAATATTTATGTTATGAATTTGAAAATAAAAAAATTAAAGAAAATTGTTGTGGTTGTTTCTAATCTCTCTCTGGCTTGCCGGAGGCTAGTCCTAGACCTTCGAAGTCTGACTGGGTCATTTTTACCGTATTACTTTCCACTCAGATTCACACCATGCCAAATGAAGTCCTAGAGCTTCGACAGAGATTTAATACACTTTTATCTCTCTACACTGCAGGTATTCAGAAAAATGGGTATCAAGGAGGGATAAACATACCCCGAAGAATAAGAGAAGTAATACTTAAGGGCACATAAAAGTAGATTCACGATCATCTGAGAGTGTATACTAGTGTATCACATGAGTGAAAAGTTTTGTCACTTATTTCTGAGTGTTTTCACAAGAAACTGAAGAGCTCAGTATCAAAATTGATTCGGCTTTAAAACGCATGCGCAGGAAGGGGTCGGCAACCTACGGCACATGTGTCAAATGTGTCACGCGGTGCATTTTTAAATGGCATTCTACACCACTGCAAAGTTATGACATAATGTTAAATAGCGAATACACAGATATTGAGAATGATTTCAGTCAAAAGTAAAATTCAGTTTGTTGCCCATCGTGAACTATACACAATTTCTAATTTTATAACACGTTCTTAGTTTTATTGTTGTGTATCTTTTGTTTAATTATTGTGATGGTTCCTACCTATATATATAATTTAAATGGTTACTAAAAAAAGAAAACTTGTTGTTTGCGATTTTCAAGACTCTTCAACGAATGGTTATGAATTCGTTCAACAAAGACGTGCTGTATGTGTGCTATGTCTCGACAGCGTCGAATGTCGCACGTCAAGTGTACAAAGATATTTTCAAACTAAATATAAGTTTGCCTTAAAGAATGTTGATAAGCATTTCGGATATAAAAGAGCTGTTACTGGATATAAATAACGTCTTTTGTCAATTTGCTGGAATCAAACTTAAAGCGACCGAATGTAGTATCGTAATTGCTCACAGTGTAATTGCCAAAGTCAAATATTTCACAGATAACGAATGTAAAAAAGATGGATGTTGCTAATAAATGGATTTAACTGATACATAATTATATAATAAAACTTTAAATCTCTGTATGTTGGACCTCCATTTCCTAAATCTGCATTTTTATCACAGGAATCGAATTAAAAGTTTCTTTTTTGTGCGTTATCCTGGATCATATTGATAAATTAGTTTTGGCACACTACAGCTAAAAGGTTGCCGACTCCTGGTTTACCCTTTTATCGAACGGGTAAAAGTTAAAGTATAAAAAGTATGATAAAATGATGATAAAAAAATTAACAAGAAAGATTTATAAATAATATTTTGAATCTTTTTTAACTCTGTTACAAATAATATTCCAAGGGGAAAAAATGTTTTTGTAAAAAAAAATGCAATAGTCATATAGATATAGCTGAGTTACTCGGCATTTTCTAGGATATCTGAGAAAGTTAGGCAATAAAACTCGGTAAAAAATAACAAAAACACTTGAGCATGGAGTTAAAAATATTAATTTCAATAAAAAAATTCATAGTATTACTTTTGAAAACACAAATTGTTTCTTATTTTTCCGTTTTGGAGTAGAGAAGCGTAGTCTTTTGGATTGATGACCTGTGGACAAAATTGGTCTACATTTAAAATAAACTATTTTACATTCTCTCTATTTTTTTCATTTTTGAATTTCAATAAAAAACAGCTTATTCATTTGCGATAAAAATATACTTGTATATTTCAAAAAATTCTTCTCAAAGTGTTGTGAAAAACAAATGACATCGAAAATCTAAAAATTATGAACACAAAAATATGTATGATTATAAGTGACAGTAACATCGATGAAAGTGGGAGGATTAGATAAAAATTCTCGAAAAGTAAATTTGATTTCTTCTTTTCTTTACTGTCGGGAATGTGATTGTGACATCCAAAAATCAGAGAAGTTATGTAAATTTTTTTAGAATGGAACGATCAGAGCAGTGAAGATTCGTGTACAGAATAAGCAAAAACAAGAAATCAAGCATTCGAATTTAAATTTCAAGTTTTATTACATGTAGGTTTTGTAAATTCCTAGGGGATGTGTTCGTATTTGGGGATTGGAGCAAATATCAGCCAAAACACTTAAAACACAGTTTTATTACTTAAATTAATGAACCAACACAATTAAAAGAAGGGAATGCACTCAATAATAAACCTGGAAGAGTAATCGCATAAGCTTAAATCAACTAACATATAAATAAATGTACTTAACTGAGAGCGCTTTTGACTCCTACGCTTGGATTCTCTTTAAATACCTGACTTACCTAGACGACCTCCGGTTGTAATCTTGTTCACAATTTAATCTCGACTGTTAACCGTCAACTATCAGCCATTGACCATCCTCGCGTATTCTAATGCCAACGTTTAAATAGAAGTACTCATTTGCCTAAATGTCGTTTTTCTCACCTAGAAAAGTTTTTAACTGAACTTTCAGTTGAAAAAAATAATTTTATTCAAGAGGATTAGTGAAAGATTCACGGATAGTATATACCCATTATTGTATGACTTAAAAATATTTTCGTCTTATGGTACGGCTTTAAATTGGAACCACTGCATTGTAGGAATCATAATTTAAACTTGTGATTTGGACAAGAAAACTAAAGACAAATAATTATTATTTGCTTCATGTAAATAATATTAATAATAAAAGAGAACGCGAGCTTAATCAAATTCTCAAATTAATGTTTGATTTATTAAAGGCTTAAAATAGCTTAATTTCAAATAGATTTATTCTTCTGATCTTTGAAATTACATCATGTTCTATAAATTGCGGTTTGTTGATTTAAAAGATACTATCAGCGTGTATGCCCTGAATTAAATTCAGTTTCGCCAAATGATCTTAGTAACTTACGTGTAAATCGAAAATTTCACAATAATAAGTCTGTATTTCAATTATTATTCACAATAATTATTTCTGCTTTATATAATGGAATAGACAGTTTCAAAGCATCATTAAAACCCGCTTGCAAAACTTTTCTTCTGTGTTTACTTTTATAATTGCTTTCAAATCCTCTTCCTGATTTTTAACCGCAATAATATTTGGGCACCTATCTCCGGAGCAAAAATTGCCGTGAAAAGGAAAAGAGCATGCATTAGAAAAAGGCAGCTCAAGCGCTTACACCAGTGAAGGAGCAGGCATTTTTTCTCTCAAAAAAAAGTGGAGCTCTAGAGAAAAAGCTCATTAATTAGAAAACTTGCGCAACCGTCAACAAAAGAAGTAAAAGCAAATTAACAACGGCAAAAAAAAATGTTGAAAGGAGATTTAGCCGACGGAAAATTGAAGTTTTCAAAAGAAATAATGAAAGAAGATAGGAAAAAAACAATATTCAACTAAAACTCTTTTACAACACTGCTATACCGCAAGTATCTTAAAGGGAGAAAAAAGTCAACCTCAGTTTTTATTTTTTGTTTCGAATTTTTTTTTTTTTTTTGAAGTAGAATATATCTATCCAAAGATTTAAAACAGTGGCAGCGATTTTATACCTTTTTTGTTGGTGTTGAATTTTTTTTTTTTGCCATTTATTTTTAATTTTATCTTTTACCTTTCCTGAAATGGCATGTAAATAAAGTAGAATTTAAACAAAAACAAAAAAAAAAAAGGGAAAAAAAAGGAGGTGGGCGTTTTTTAGTACAGGAATCGTCATATCTCGACGTGTGCTAATACTTAACTTTTTTTTTCTACTTTTGACAAAAAGATGGAAGGTTTATTTTTCGGATAATTTTTTATCTTCCTTAAAAAGTGTTGTAATGAAATGTTAAGACACAGTAAATTATTCATCACACTTTTTATCAGTCATCCAATATCAATGTTGATGAACCGTCACAAATAACCATTACCTTCAAATTGAAAAAAAAAAGGTTATACAGTTCATTATTCATTCCGAAATCAATGATGCTTTTAAGTAACTTCTATAAAAAAATCGGTGAAATTGAAAAATGCATTAAATGTTTTGCGAGAGCTTAGTTTAATGTGATAAATATAACAAAAAGAATATTTTGTTTTATATAGTTTCTCGACTTTTTGTTGCTATATGACTAATAGCTTTATTGCCCAGGGAAAAAATGCTTTGTTAAAAGCAAAGTATATATTACTAATAGGTCATAATCTATAAATGCATGAAAAAAACGCTTGCAGAATTAGAAATCATGCTTTTACTAAAATGCATTAGGTAATAGAAAAAACCATAGTGTCTAAATAACAGTATCTGTTATAAACATTTCAGTGGTTGATTTTGATGAATACTATTTGTAGTGGCTGTAGCCTACTGGAAAAAAATTAATAACTCGTGTGTTGATTTGTGACCAATTTCACCCTGGACCAAGTCGGGGGATTTCCATGACGCAGAAAATTAACAGTGGTCATATCGCATGATTACGTGACATGTGTAAGATATCCCTTAAGTGTCTGGTCGGCTTCGGTATCTCGGTAAAATAAAACTTCTAAGTACGGTTTCGCATTGCCAGAGCTCAGGTGCCTCCCTCTGGGGACAAAAATGGGCGTCGAAATTACTTGCGGTGATTGGCAACCGCCTGTATGGTTCCGCACTAAAATGAGGTATCAGCACCCAGGAAATGTAATAGGTCAGCAGTGGTAAAACACTAATCTACAGCACCATTAGAAAAAAATCTTTTATAAACCTTTTTATATGTACATTCTAATTGAAATAATTATATGTATATATATATATATATATATATATATATATATATATATATATATATATATATCAAAGTAATAAATAATATGTTATGATTTCGCAGAATCATGATTCCGAATGTAGACAGATATCTTAAATGGTTATTTCATTTCCTTCAAAAATGAATCAATTTAAGTGTGTGATAAAATTAATACATTTAATATTTTACAGATGTTTTAAATTATTTTATCGCGATCTAAAATAGAAACGAGAAACCCAGCACATTGTGTTCCGTTTTAGCTTACCTAAGCTTTTTATCCATGCCTGAAACAGAACACTCAATGACAATGTTATTCAACCATCCAATACGAAATTTAACACTAGTAATTTTCCTAAAACAGTCCAATTTCAGGCCGATTAAAATTTCCGTTGCTAAAAATAAACGTGGCGCGTGCACATAAAAAAACCCCAAATTCCCCAGACAAAAAGCTTAACTCCTTTCTCCATCAACACATTACCCAGAAATGATACGTGACGAAAAATAAATCAAGGTTCCTGGCGTTGACTAAGCCATTTTACTCGGCCCTTTATTGCTCACAATGGTCCAATCGGTAAACAAGACGAAAACTGCAGATATTAACGCTAACACCTTCCCATAAAAACAAAAGCAGAGTAAAACCATGAAATAACTGCCGAAAAAGACCACTCGTGGGTTTACTCAAAGTCATTTGGGGTTAATTTTCCCTCTCTGGGGTCTTGTAAGCGACGGAAAATGACCCGCACGTAGAACTCTGAGAAAGGAAAGGACTAAAATTTTAGCTTTTGGAGTTCATAGATCAAAAAGTAATGACACTGTTTTTTCCCTTCTTGTTTGGATTTCACTTTGCTGTGTCACAAGTAAGAAGTATAGGATTTTTTGGTTGATTATCCGCTTTAAATCAATCTTTGGGTATGGTTTTTGTCGTTTTGATCGGGGCAATGGAGTGAATTATTTGTTATCAATGGTAGAAGTCTTCAGACTGTGAAAAAAATTCCATTGGTTTAAACAAAAAAAATATCTACGAAGGAAATGTATATTATATATCTTCAAATAAATTACAACATAACTTCTTAGACACGCATCAAATTATTAATAACAAGATATCGATGCATTTCAGATTTCGGATAAAATAAACCTATTATCTACTTCAATTTTAGAGATTATAAGAAGTTATTAATTAGAAGTTCTGTATATATATATATATTTTTTATATCAATAGGTGACAGTTGCAGTTATAAGAATATATGTTTCAATACAATCGAATTTTTAATGCAAGGACTTGGATATCATTATATATATATATATATATATATATATATATATAAACAGTATATTTTTATACAGTATCATGAAATAGCCAGTGAGGTGGGTGCGCAACTGCTCGCATATATATATATATATATATATAAACTGCTAAATTGCAAATTTATTTTTAACTCTTATAAATAAAAAATACTTTACTATTTGAATGTTTTTTTCATATTTTTTTCTTCTTTTTTGTCTACATAAACATGAGAACATTTTGAACCTTACCCAGCATATCGATAAGTCGAAAATAAAAAAATATTTACAAAAGTTATTATTTTACTGAAAGGAAGCAAAACAAAATACTTTTTAATATAACAAAAAAGTGAAATAGACATTTGCACTCATAAATATATCAGTACTGCTCAATGTATGTGCTTATCATTTATATATATATTTATATATATATATATCAGTATTAAGTTAAGATAAAAAATTTCATAATTACTAGTGACCCCACAGGATTGGCATATACGAAATTTAATACTTTTCTTGAAATTTTGAATGGTTTATAATTAAGGTCATGTTGTTGATTTAGTGTCAAAGTACATTATTATTAAATTCAAAACATTACTGTATGGACGGCAGCGCGATGGAAATTATGATTGAAAATTGGATCCCAAACATTGAAGTTTGAGAAGCCCTGTTTGAAAGAGATCCAGCTATTTTAACCTTGATACTTTAACATTTGAAAAGAATTAAATTCTTCACTCTCTTGTACTTTCATACAAGAAAAAAGAGAATGAGAGAAATGGATAAAATAATATTTATCCATCATTATTTTTCCTAGAAAACTGTGATACGTCCTATATTTGCTTTAAATGAAGCATGGCAAACGAAAACCCCATGAACTATTTCCCTGTCAATGGGGTGTCAGCACACAGTTTTCCCTACCATTTACTTGTCAGGTTATAAAAAAAAAGAATTAGATTTTCCTGGAAATGTTTTTTCTTTAAGATTCGGTCCTGTATTTTTATGCTATTTTTGGCTTCTGATATTTGCGACAAAATTTCTTCTTGAGAGCATCGAATCTTTTATGGGGAATGTTGATAATATGAAATAAAGTTGTATTACGAAAATGTAGGCTATATTAATAAATCATTGACTGTATTTTGCTTATAAAATATCGCAGAACATTTGAAATTATTTCAAAAAATATTAATTCATTTCCTTTTGCTTATACTAACTTAGTCACTATATCCTATTTATATACGTATTTTAAGCTGTCTTCGGTTAATGTTAAATAATAGGACCAGAATTTTGAACATTTTTTTCAAATATAAAAGAAATGAAACATTAATATGATATTCTGGTTTCACTGTCCTTTAGAGAGGAGAATATTTTTTTTTATCATACTTCCCGCTTTTAACCGAGTTTATTCATTTTTTCTGATATAAAATGTGCTTCGCGTTTTTTCTCCTATACCCTAATGTTAAATGGGTAATAACTTCACGTATTATAACAAAAAAGAAAATATTCATGGAATATTTTGGCATTTTTAAAACACTTTATTGTTAACAGATGTATGAGTTATTAAATTGCAAATTTCCATGGAAATTGACGCATTTTTGCTGTCTGAAAATGTGCTTCGCGTTCAGTTCAAGATCTCGTACTTTTACCGAAGAGACAACCTTAATGCATTCTTATTTCGAAATGTTGTTTCTAGTATTCCGCAATTTCTTGAACTAATATTTCTCAAAACTTACTTCTATGTTAATGAATAATTTGATCCAAATTATGTGGTTATGTAAACAAATAAATAAAATTAATTAATTATCTAATTTAAAAAAACAGAGAAAAAATTTAGTTTTATACAGGTAAAGAGATTTATACAATAATATTGTTTTCCCACATTTCATGTACAATGTACTGTCCTACCGCATACTCAAAGGCCTGTGCGTGGTAGCTTAGTGGCTGTGGTCACGAGTTCGTGCCCAGCATATCATAAATTCGAGGCCTAGTACAAGTAAGATCCGCAGTATAGAAGTGGCTGACCCGCATAAAATCAGTTTTAGCTCAAATGCCATATGAGTTACAGAGTGAGAATAAATATTTGATTGAATTAGTGGTGAATTTATCCGTAAAATCAATTTTTAAATTATTACAAAAAGCTTTATATTTCCTTTGCAAAAAATACCACATTTCAAAATCAGATCCTTTAATGGCAGTGTTTCTCAAACTGTCGGTCGCGTCCCCTAGGAAAGAGGGATATCCCTGCGTGAGGGACGTGAACATATAGAAAAGTTGGACATGAAAGATGTAAAATAATTAATTAATTTACTGAAAGGAAACAAAACAAAATACATTCTGACATAATAAAAGATAAAACATACATTTACACGGATATACTTATAAGTGTATCAGCACTGCACAAAGTATTTGATAATTAATTTATCAATATTAAATAAAAAAGCAATTATTAACGATTCTCATGGGCTTGTCATATATAAAGTTATATACAAATTTAATACTAATCTTGATAAATTGTGTGGTTTATAATTAAAGTCGTATTGTAGCATTAGCGCCAAAGTTCATTATTCTTGTATTCAATACATTATTATTGTATAGGGGGCGTGACGAAAAATTGTGACTGAAAATTGGGTCACAAACATTGAAAGTGTGAAAAACACTGTTTTATGGTATTAAGGCTGCTTTCGCCATATGTGTGAGACAGTGTAAACTTAACAAAGAGCACATTTTCGGACAGAAAAATGCCTCATTTTTTGTAAAAATTTGTGACATTGTAACTCATGCATTTGTTTATAATATAGTGTTTTTAAAATTTCAAAATATTTCATAAATAATCCCTTTTTTTCTTTTAACATGTAAAGGGGAGGCTCATTTAGCATTACGGAATAGGAGGAAAAAGGCGAAACACATTTTATAGAAGAAAAAATGTATCAACTCGGATAAAATAAGTGATTCTCTACAGGATAGTGAAGCCAGAAAATGTAGTATTAATGTTTGAGTACTTTTTTATCTGAAAAAATATTCCGAATTTGGCTCCTATTCTTTAACATTAGCCGAAGATATCCTTAAAATGATTGCACGTTTATATTTGAGAATATTCAGTTTCCCTGTATTCAATATATTTCGACAAATATACTACATGGAGTCGTATCATCATTTACAAAATTAATAATACCATTATTACAGATACATTTTCCTTCCTTACAAATTACATTTTCCTTCGTCCAGAGACGTTTGTGAAAATTAATGATTGCGTGAGAGTTCTGAATTTAATTTTTTGGTTTATTTACGTCACAGCTATTAATTACAGTACATACTTGTACATTGAAGTTATTCAAAAAATATTGGTTACTTCATTAGGGCCCAGAATATGATATTTGTGCAAGAGGAAGCCACAGCCGTTCTGTTTGGTGTTTTACAACTTCTCTTTCTGCTCTCTTCTGGAGTGGGGTGGTCTCTTACTGACACCTCGAATTACACTCCGAGTTTCCTACTCACGGTCAGGTGTTGAATCCAGTTGTTTGAATGTCCAGCCACCGATCTTGGGTGATGATAAATCAAAAGTCGCCGAAATAATTGGAAAGGAACGTGTGCATAGTAAAGTGATCATTCTATGCACAAAAAGAAGCCGATGTTTCAGCTTTGTGATGCGAAAACTTCATAGTCCTAATAACAAGTACCTTTAATTATGTTAAAATAATGATATAGAAAATGGTATTTCTGCATGGGTACTTTTAAAATCCTGGAGGATAAGCAAATTTGTTCAGAGCAGCTCAGAATTGTGTTATACTTATTTATAAACGAGTATTTATATACTTATTTATAAACGAGTATTTATATACTTATTTATAAACGAGTATTTATATAAGCTGTCATGCAGAATTTTCGAAATGATTTGTTAATTTTTTACCCTTGTTGAAGTAAAAACCCCAATCAAGTCTTATAATTAATTTATAATAATTTCATTGTTTTTTAGTGATTGTAAGTGATAAGTTGACCGATTAAAGGGGTATAATAATATTCAGTACTAGTCGGTGACACAGTGTATTGTTCAAAACCATGATTGTTAAAAATACAACACATAACTTGTTACTTTGTGTGACGAAACCAGGCAAAAATATTGTCATACATTGAAATCAATTTTATGAGGAAATTTACTTGGTTTTATAGCCCAGTGGCTAAATGGTTAGTGCATCACGATTCCACGCCACAGGTCTGAGGTTCAAACTCCGGGCTGGACAAGGTTGACTCAGCCTATATACATATAGTAATATATGTAATCATACACACACATATATGTATATTATATTTATACATGTTTTTTTTCACTTCCCAATGGCAAATAAAAACCTTAAACTGACTTATATCCGAAAGTCCATTCTTCCATTCAAATGCTGGGGCTTTGTTTTTATATTGCGCTTGGGCATATTTTTCGAAATTATTGCTAACAAGTAAAAAAAAAAATCTGGTATGAATTTTTCAAACACAAATCAAACTTATCTTTTTAAATATAGTTGTAGTTGAATTTAGAATTTATGTTTTTCTTTTCAAGTTCTCAGTAAGCATACATAAAAAAAAAAATGTTTTATGAATACCAATCGTGTTATCACAATAGCACGACGTATTTGTAAGTCAAATTTTTTGTTTTTAAATCCATTATTTTTGAAGCAGTGGCCTTTTAAAATCACTTCATTATTATTTTTTTAATTTTCCTTTGGTTAGCTTTTTCTGGTATTAGGACAAAAAGTATATATAGTATTCTATGTAATTCTTATACATAGGAAGCAACCAAAAATTTTGTGAAAGTCATTAAATCAAAGATTTTTTTTTATAAATAGTATCATGTCCCGTTAATTTTAAATAACAGCAAATTATGTTTAATTTAAATATGTATAACAACAAAATAGCTACATAGACATTTTAGTTGAATATATATTAATATTTAAAAATTCCTATACACACACACATAAAATTAGCTTGAAAATAACTAAAAAGTACAGTCCTCTTTAAGTTTTGACAATTTATACAATAATATAAATACATAAACTAATTTATTATATAACATTATTGTCCCGTAACAATTCTTATAACCATATTACGTATCCCATATTTTTTTTCTTTATACATTCTTTAATGATAAAATGAATATGAAAGTTTGTAAATTATTGTTAAATCCTAATAATTTATGTTGGAATTTATGTTTTTATGAAATGTAAACAATTCAACATTTTAAACAATTTAAACGAAAATAATTTAGAATTTAAAAAATATTATCAGGAGGTAGCTTTTCAAATTCGATATAATAAAGATATTTTATGTTCAAATTATATATATATATGTGTGTGTGTGTTTATATATATATATATATATATATATATATATATATATATATATATATATATATATATTATTTTATGTATATTTGGTAGAAATTATTAACTTGTAGTATTTTATTTGCATTATAATTATTTTAATACTGCGGCAATACTCGCATTGTAGGAGTTATTCCAGTTATATGATTTGTATTATTCTAACAAAAGTGTAATAACATTATATTTTCTGTCAAAAATTCCAAAGTAATAAATTTAAATTTTTATGTCTTTATAACAATTTTAAGAGACTTTTCTTTAAACATTTTTTTAATAAAAATAATTCATTGGATTCAGCTATGAAAACCCAATTTAATTTTGTGTTCAATGCGCTTAATCAAAAAGAAGATCTATAATCTTTTTAACGCTGAATCTTTTTGATTTTTTAATCAACATATTGCGTCAAGTAAAAGTGTTTTTTTTTTAATTTTTTTTTGAAGATGAATGCAAAAAGAGAAAAATTTTTAATTACCTCAGTAAAAGCAAAAATAATGACCAAACATTCAGAAAAGTAACTACCACACAAATAAAAGAAAATAACGATATCTGATAATATTTTGATCTGTCACTTTATAACTAAAGTAAATTTAATTCCAATAATATCGCGTTTCAGCTGAAAAACTACTCTTGCACATTTTTTTTTCATAATTAATTGAAATATTTTTTTCTAATCTTAGCTCTAAGAAGATTTCTAGAATTGGATATTGAAATTACAAAAAAGTACAAATTACTCAAACCTTTGCTTATCTCGATACTTTAATCCGCCTGCTCTTGTTAATTACATTTGGCGATAATTACCATCGAGATTAAAATTCAAATTTCTGCACGAACCGAAAACTCCGAAGTAATTCTATCCCGAATTTTACTTCGAATGCTCCGAAAATGACACGCAGATTAGCAGAAAACTCGTCGTCATAGCAACGAGGTACTTAATCTCCTTTACTACACCCTGCCCCATCAGAATTTTCATTTTCCTTCTACTCTCTTCAAATAGTGTTCACCACCCCCTCGTCCACCACCCCTTCGAAAATCTTTTCTCATTTGACGGATTAGAGCTAATGTATGGCTAATCAGATGTTAAAGAATCGTCATATACGGAAGCTCTTTTGGCGCTATGTCGCCGTAAATCGGTACGATAATCTTTCTCCATTAGAACACGACAATGATCCTCTTTAGGGTTTGATTCGGAGGTTCAAGTACGGTTGCGTGAGGTTTTGGCTCTACTGGAAATTGTAATGGCGTTTGTGATCGTGATATGCCTCATTTGTTTTGGTCGGAGTGCGTTCCGACTGTAATTTGAATAATGAATTAAAGATTTTCAATGTTGGATTTGGGAGAGGCGTATAGGTCTTTATATCATATCATTACAGCCTCTTTTAAGTCCCTTCTAATACCAAACTCAATCAGAGAATAGTCTAATTTTGAGTTTCTAGTTGGATAGTTAGCATTTAATTGAGGGGGAGAGTCTCAATATTGGGAAGACCCAAAAGCTAGGTTTTAAATACACACATAGAAGATGCCCCAGGTTTAGAAATACACATAGTATTTCTAGTACGCTATTAGATGGATTGCACTAATGTATAGAAAAAAAAATATTACTAATTGGTACATTCCTATGTGGAAAAGTTGATCTATATGGCAGGGGTAGGCAGCAAGTCTATCGAGATTGACCGGTGGACCACCAAAACATTTTAGGGGAGCACCTGAAGATTAGTTAGTAGTTGTATACCGAAATATTCAAGATCGTTTGGCGATATGCAGTCTTATTCTTCAACTGGCTATAACTGCGAGAACTAACTTTAGATAAAAATGCATTATTTTTCAAAATATTTTTAAATTGCTTGGTAATAAATGTATCATTTGATTATTACTACAATTGTGACGATTATTATTATCTTTGTATCTTTCGTTTTTCTTAAAACGCGATTTTAAAAGTGTAATTTATTTTGTTGTTGTTATGTAAGTAAGTACATATTTCGCATTCATTAAGTTATAAATATTGTAGATCTTTTTCTGAGCTCATCACACTTATGCCACAAGGTGTACTGCAACACCTTGAAAAAACTCGAAATAGCCCGTACCCTGGAAAAGTCTGCCCACCCCTGATATATGGTATGGAGATTAGTAAAAAACTTTTTTTAAAAGTGTTTCAAAATTTAATATTGTCACAAAGGAATTCAATTTTGAGAAAAAAAAACCTGCAAAGGTACTTAATTTAGGTTAGGTGATTTTTTAGACTCAAAAAATAACTATTTTCCTACAGTATATATAATCAAATGTGGTGATTACCGATGGGTTAACAAGTAATTAGTATAATGTACTTTGCAACATTTTATTACCAAACTCACTTTTTCCACATCTTGAGGGAGCGTAGCCTAGTGGTTATGTTCACGAACTTGTGGCCGGAATGTCGTGATTTCGAGCCTTGACCACTAAAGACTGGTGGTATAGAACGGGTCGACGCACGTTTAATCGGTTGACGCTCAATATCTTTCCGATGGTGAGAGGTGTGTTTGTTAAGAGAGGGTGATCCAACTCATCTGTCATCCTCGCCATTTGAACCGGGACTCAATTTTACCAGGTCTAGTGCCAAAAGGCACGATAGGGTTGGTTCATTCCGTTTTGATTTACAGTGCGCCGTAAATTACTCTCCTTCATTCCCCTTACGCACTGTCGGTCTCCGCAGTTCAACCCAATCTGTTTAACTTGCAATGTAACTTCAATGGATGTTTTTTTTTTTAAAAAATTTATGCTAAATAAGTTAAATGTACCTGAGGTCTCTTTCTTAAAACTGTCTAGTATGTGTCTTCTCATCGCAATAAATGTTAAAAAAGTACTAAAATGCTATTTTACTTTGATAAAGATCACTTTGTTTTTCATAAAAAAAAAACATGTACTACAGAACATCTTTTCCGCATAGATAGGTTTTAAAAATAGGTTTAAATGCCCTCTAATACGTATTTATTAATTTATTTTTCCCCCCGATATTTGTTACATCAGCAAAAATTCGCTTAACAATCCATTGCACCTTTTACAGACTTTTTCACAGACGTAATCGCAAAAATCACATTGTCGTTTCATGTATGATTGCATTGTTTGTGAACAGTGGCTTACAACGATAATTTGGGGGGGTAACACTTAAAAACACGCAAACTGAAGAGCCGAGACGTAATATATGTTAACAATTAATCATCTTTTTTTGTATGAGAAGTGTTCGCATCTCCAAACTCCCCCCTAATGTACGCCACTATCTGAGTCTCGTATGAATCCCGTCTTGATTCCACTAAAAGGAGTTATATGTTGCGAGCTACACAGTGGCGCACACAAGGGTGGGGTTCACGGGTTCAGACCCCACCCTTGAAGTTGTTACGATTGATGATAGTACGTAAAATTAATTGTTAACTAACAAATTATTTTATTAACTAATACTAATTATTAATTAAATGATTTAATTTTACTCTTTTTTGCTCCCCAAGTCGAAAAAATCAAAAGAATACGGTTTTGACGGAATGTTCAGACCCCACCCTTGAAAATATACACTTGTCGCAAAAAATATATGCACCCAGAAGAAATCAAGCTACAATCACGATAAGAATACGTAAAATATAATTGTTAACTAACAAATTATTTTATTAACTAATACTAATTATTAATTAAATGATTTAATTTTACGTAACCGGCGGCAGTACGAGCAGCTTGCTCCCCAAGTCGAAAAACAGTCAAAAGAATACGTTTGGCACCAACAACGTCGCTAGCATCGATTCAACGCCACTATCAAGAGAAACCATAAGGAGACGACTGACCGAAGTTGGAGTCCGCTTGATAGTGTCGACTGGATTTTTGAGAATGGTGGAGACGTTCATCTACCTTGGTCCAGTCTCCACCGCACACTTTGCGCACCGGAGCGGTCCGAACCGGCATTTTTCGTTCCGGTTCAACTAAGAAAATATATATCGGTTCAGTTTTGGTTTACAAAAATAACGGTTTTCGGTTCAGTTCCAATGAATAATTTTATTTTGTGTATATATATTCATTTATCTTAAACACCAGATTCTAGAGTCCATTCAACAGGAGAATTAACTGAGATTAAATCTACCTTCTACAAGACGCCGAATTTCGGCTTGTAGCCAAACTGATTTTTAACCTTTGCAAGCTGTAACAGAACAGTACTATTGTGGTGGATTTATGTTTTTACTGGACAGAGTGTTTTTGCTCATTACTTGTGTATATATAAGTAAATGAATAAAACCTATTGTGGTGGATTTATGTTTTTACTGGTTTTTGCTCATTACTTGGAAGTAATGAATAAAACCTCAGGGAGGGGTAGAATAATACATTTAAAAGACAAAAAAATATCACCAATACAAAGTTATGGAAAAACAAGACTTTACAAGACAAATAGAATTAAAAATTTAGAGAAACATTAAGAGTAAATTTTAGTTAAATATAGTCCATGATTGGACGGCAAGGTGGGAAATCCTATCTGGTTGGGATTCGAGCTGTCTCTGATGTTTCAAACAGTGGGTTTCAAGTTCATGCTACCGATACTCATCTGTTCATAGCGTAAGGACATATAGCAAGCGTTAAAGTATTGAATATTAAAACAGGAAATCGAGAAGCAATGCACATGTAATGATGAAAACTATATGGTTGCATTTAAATTAGAAAATATCAATAAGTTAGTTAGAGTAACAAAGAGACTGAAGATATATCGAACCGAAAAAAGCCGATGTTTTTTTCACCGGTTTAGTAAGGATTTCGTTCCGACAAAGTATCAGTTTTTTCCGATTTTTGGATCAGAACTGGCTACAATATTTTAACATATATTGAAATAAGAACCTCATAAGAAAGAATTATATCTGAAGCATCCTAAGAAAATAGGAGGATGTCTGGAGGTGAATACATGTACTAAAATGTAATATAATGAAAGTTAAAACTTTTTTCTCTTTCAAAATTGAATAATTCTCTTTAACTTCATAATAAATGAGGCGGATGTTTAGAGATAGATAAAAGAGCACCTACTCCAGACGTAGCTTAATCCTTTCAGTCGTGAATAAATTTGGTAGATAATGATAACATCATGTATTGCAATATGTTTTACAGAAAATTATTTCAGACAAAAGTGGAATTAAGTTTTTAATGTAAATAATATTTTATTGATTTAAAACTAGAATGTCCATTTGTGTGTCGATTTGACACCGCAGCCTGTTTATTTTTACCTCCGTTCCACACTTTTGCAAGGCATTTGAAAATTTTTCGGGACTCTTAATTATTTTTCCTGGTTAATACACAGAAAAAAGTGTTATGGTTCTAGATTAATTAGGAGAGATTTTACAAACTAATATACCTAAAATTTCCACTGGTGCGTTTCGTCGCCCAGACCATTATAAAAAGCTGTGATTCAGTAAAATATAGTTCACTAAGTAGATAGCATTAGTAAAACAAACATTCCAAAGTCCTGCCACACATTTATTTGACGTTGAATGTAGTGATATTGGTTCACAGCGGAAATGAGTCATTCATACTAAAATCGTTTTGTCTAAGTATTTTGTTACACATCATTTGTTTATCTGCTCATTAAAAATTGCCATTTGGCTTTAGAACCTTGTGCAGAACAAACTCCCTGAAACGATGACTCATGGAAAAGGTCTAAGCCCTGATGAAATTCTTAATTTGTTGCGAGAGCTTTCTGAGAATGAATTGGATGGGGGTAAGCTGTCTTGCCCTGATTTGGATTCCGATGAAGACGCAAGTTTGAGTGAAAGTGACTGCCAAGTATCTGAAGAAAGATATCAGATAAAATTGATAATATTCTAGTAAATCCTGATATATATCTCACTAAGGGTTGCACAAAATGCATACTGCATAATGGAAATGTTCTTGACAGATTTGCGACTCAAAATGATTTGCGACAAAGCAGTGGTCCACAAGCTCCTGGAAACATAATGTCAGCGTCAGTTTTTATGATATGAAGGGTGTTAATATATGATAATTATATGAAATAATATTAAAAAGTCTGAAAACTAAACTCTACTGAGCAGTAACCCTGTAATTATTTAGCTATTACAATTATTTTATATATCGGGTGCATCGAAACGACATCGATGGATGTTTAAAGGGTAATCGAATTCCTAGACTTCTAGTTTTAAAAACAAAAACTTTACAGAGTAATGATTAGTATATTTTAATACAAAGTATCTTGTTTTCATATACAAATGCATACGTGCAATTGCATATATCGAATTATATGACAGTGGCTTTCGACTCATAGTTTTTGTGATGGCTCTTGTTTAAATCTAACTAAATGTTTTGAAAAAGATGGAGGAAAATAAATAACATGTAACAAAAAAGAGGATTTTTTACTGTCAATACATAATTACAAATCGAAAATTCCATAACATGTGTTGTTCTCTGAAATAAAGAGTAATTATCATGCCATTTGGATACACAAAGACAACATTTTACAAAAAAGTATGTTGAAATATTTAAAAAGTTACATGTTGGAGTTTACATTGGTTTTACAGAATCTTGAGGATTTTGTGTGTAAGAATTCTGCATCATACCACCATAATGCATTTTAAGAAACAATTATACAAGCTACTGAAAGCAACTATTTGGGAATGTAATATGATTCTTATTTGTGCTTACTATCTTACAATTTATTATTTGGTACAAATTGATGTCTTTTGATTATGAGACCTTCCAAAAATTGTCAACAATCAGAATACTAAGAATATATTATCCACCAATTATTTTCTTATTGCCAAAATTATTTTGACTCGGTGAAATTCTTTTCACAGCAAAAGACTCAGTGAAGAGTATAAGTATTAATCTTACCGGAATTTTTAACTTAGAAATGGATACATAAACTTAATCAATTAAGTCAGAAATTTCTAAGCAATTAAAGAACAATTAAATTTGTTTTTATTTGGTATATTGTATAGAACAGGGGTCGGAAACCTATGGCATGCGTACCACATGTGGCACTCTGCACAACTCTACAAATTTGCCAATTTTTGAGTGGATGGAAGTTGACAAATTTGCAATGGGGTTTATTTGATAAATATCTTCAGAATTATGCATATTTAAGGAAATACTAATAAAAAATCTTTTAGAAAATCCTAAAAATAAATTTGAAACTATTTTGTAAATTATTGAATGTAATTGAAGGAGAGATTTAATTATTTAAAGAGAGAAAAATGCATGTAATCTGCTTTCCACTAATGGTTCTACATATAAATAAAAAAAAAAATTACATTACCCATAATTTTGTGATACTATTTTTTGATATTATTATTTTGTGTGCATTACAATTTTTATTTAACTGTAATGAAGGGAAATACTAATATTTTACGTTGTCTATTATTTATTTTAATATATATAAGTTTAAAAATACATAGTAAAGGGACAATTTCAATTGTTTTAAACTTTTGTTGAAGAAAAATTTATATTTTATGCTGTTTATTTTTGCGTTCAGAATATCTTTGGATGTTGCAAAATTAATATATAACAAAACTGCAGATCTATATTCTTGACCTGTATTTCTAATTCTTCATGGAATATCTCGGAAACGGAATGATTTCAAATATGTTCTACTGTGTGGCATGATAAATCAAATTGGTAGATTAGTTTGGCGAGCCACAAGTAAAAAGTTCCCGACCCCTGATCTAATATATATTATAAATGTGAAAGTTTGTGAGGATGTTTGGGGTCTTTCACGCAAAAACAACTGAATGGATTTTAATGAAACTTTACAGTAATATAGCTTATACATCAGAATAACTCATTAGCTATAATTTATAGCATAGGCTATAATTTATAAAGATATTGTATGAAGTGTCCAAAATAAAACGATATTTGTCAAGTAAGTAGGAAAAAATTCTGCCATCTACAAGCAATTCTGGCGAGCGCTGCAAAAAAGCCCACCACAGCATATATCTATCTTTTGTTTCTGAAAGAACCCTTTTTGTTTTGGCTACGCAAGGCGCTCGCTTCTAATTAATTCCTGTGATCAGCCTAATGCCTATTTTTTTTTTTTTCAGAATAAAACTATGTTTTAAAGGGAGAGGTTGTTATAAATCTCTCTTTATTTTAATGTTTTTTTATGATTTTATTATGCGCATTTAGTAGTAAGAAATTGATCTTTTTTCAAAATAAGTGCTTTTATCAGTTCTGGTACTTAAAGTAAATAAACTTTCTCTTTCATAATGCATCATTTGGACAAATTTTCAAAATTTGTTTGTGGTTAGTAGTTAATTATAACGTTATAATTTTAATTGAATAGGCAGGTATTGTGTTTTTAAATATAAAAATAATTATAACTACTGTACTGTATTTTTTGGAGTGTGAGAGTGAGTGAACATTAACGTCTCATTGTTCAGCTACACGAGGGCTTTTGGCAATCGATCACGTAATTTTGAACCATGGTCAAGTGACGTGGATGACACCTGAGGTGGCACCTCCTTCTCCTAACTACCACACCACACCGACTTAGAAGGAATATTCTACCAATAGTTAGCAGGAATATTCTTTGAAATCCACTCTTCCAAGGTATATGGCAGCACGGGTCTTATGATGAGTATTTTAGCGGGGAAGGCGAACAGTTTTGCAGCAGATATGCGTTTTCAGCGGATTGCAAAGATTATTATTTTTGTCCCGAAAAAATAGTTTATGTCAAAATTTAAGTGTCTTATGTTTTTGTATGTTAATGAAGACCTTAGAAAACGATTTGACTATTTATTTTAAGTGAATGGTGTATATAATGAATTTTTCAGTGGAATATATTTAATTAATTTATTATCTCTAACAATTAAATTTAAGTGGGGTATTTCGTTTATGTATATCCCTTAATTTTCAATGTAGTGATCTAAAAAAAAATATTGCATGAAAAAACTGCAGTAAATCATAATGTGGTAGATAAAGTATTAACGTGCATCGCGCCCCTACACGGCGGGTCTTATAAAGCTCTAATAAAGCTCGAGCTATGACAGTAGCTAAACATTTGCCAACTGGACTCTATCGTTATCATTTCGCTGTGTTTTTCATTGAATCGCCGTTATAGCCATTATATTTTAAGTAACGGCGTTGCTTGCGAATATTACAATTTTAACATAAAATAAATGCAACAGAAAATAATATTAATGTATTACACTTTCAGATATGAATTATTTACACTATTTTAAGCGTTTATTACGCAAAACTTTTAACAATGTGTTACTTTTGCTGAGCAGAGATCAGCTTTGGGAAGTATTTTCAAAAATTTACCCTCAAGAGTGTTACGGGGAATTATAAATTAAAAAAAACCCCTTTTTATCAGCTATTAGATCTACATACTTAAAATTTAACAAAGTTGTTTTTCTTTTTTTTTTGTTTGTTTAGCTGAGATATGCAAAAAGCTTTTTTTGGTTTAATTTGCAATTCACGTAAAATTAACTCATTGAAAACCTCTTTATCCTTCAATCTGTGTTGTTTAATTTTTCATTTCACCCGTGTGAAGAACGGGTATACCAGCTAGTATAGAATAATGAGTAAGGAATACGAATAATACGAATATGAAAAGCATGGAAACCTTTCATTTATGATACTTTAAGCTTAAATCAAGTTAACGTAATAATTTATAAATTACTGTAAAATAGTCATTGAACAAATATATATCTGTTTCAATTATAATATTTCTTTAAAAAATTGTTATAAAATCAGTGAAATGTTAGAGCCATAAATCATTCTCTTTTTTTCCTATTATTGAATTTTTATGTATGGAATTAAAGAAATATTTAAAAAAAATATATTCAATGTTTCTTACAAATAACGTTTATGGCAATTAAATTGCTAGACAAATGCAAAATGTTATCAATATGAATATAATAATTTATAACATTTTGTATTAGTTTACAATAGTACCACCACAAACTAAACCTTAATAATTAATTGTGATTAATATTGTCAATAATATTTATCACAAATAGTTCACAAATGTAGTAATTTGTAATCCATTCCATATGTTCTTTCCTATGAAAGCCAAACGTTCGAAAAATATTTCTTATTTTTATGAAAAAAAAAAAGTATTTCTTAACTCTGCGAAAACTATTTCTTTACACTAGTATAGTCAATTTAAAAGTTAAATTAATTTACTTACAGTATTTAATTTTGCTACTTGAAACATTGTATTAGTAAAAAAGAGGACACCTTTTATAAAACTATTTTTTTTCATTCATTCACAACCTTAAAGTTCTTTTTCCCTATTCTAAGAGTTCCACAATATTTCATTCGTTAAACGATCCAACAATTTTTTTTTTCGTTTTAATCAACTGCACATCGATTTGGAATGGTTTTCCCAGAGTTTAATACAACTTCCATAATTCATGAGAGCATTAATTTTAATTAAATTCCATGTCTAAAAGCCGTCCAAACTTCTCAGACCATTGGAGCATGGAAGTTCAGTTTTTTTGATGATCTATTTTTTAAGACAACCCTCTTCTACCACTCTATTGCATTATTCTTCCTAAAATTAGTACTTTCTCGCGCCTCATAAAACCCTTCATTGTTACCGTAACCTTGTGTTAAACCTAGCAAGCTGGGAGTCGAATTCTCGCTCGTAACTTTTCCCTTTATGAGCCAATATACTGGATCTTAATGAAAAGTGCATTTGGAACCAAACACTCTGTCGCCAATGGCGCTCTTGGCGTCGTAAAGGGACTTCGTCTTTTCCCTTTACGCTGTAATGTTTTGAGAAGTTCAGCGCCTTGATAGACCCTTGACAATAATTTTAGATATTTTTAGTATTGATGGGCTTTCTTAGGGATTAAAAAAATGTTGAAAGTAGAGTTTTCACAAGCATTTTTATTACGTTAACATTTTCGAAACAACTTTTGTTTGGTTTGCGATGATCACAAGTAAATTACTTTTTTCGTTCAAGAGTGCAGTGATATATTTAAGGCAGCTTTGTTTTTTTATTTAAATTTAATTTAGATAATAAATTTGCACTTTACTTAATTCTACTATTTCAATTTTTTTTCTTGCTATAAGAAGCTATAAATTTAATTATGAAGAAAATAAAATACACCATAGTCCAGTTGCAAAAACTTATTTTTTGCAACTATTCATTCAGAAGATCAGGGCAGTATATTTAAGTCAGAAATTTAGGACTTTTAATATGCACATTACCTTCAAAGTAGTATTTTTCATGAAATAGTATATTATTTATTATATGAAAATAGTAAAATATACTTAATTTATACATGAATAAATATTAATACCATCATAATATTTTGAAATATTGTTATTCCTGAACATCTACCTCTGCCCAAGCCGTACAGAGCGTCCAATGAGCCTCATCACGTAGAAATTGAAAAATTGACCCTTTATAAATTATTACAACAAGGTTGGCAGCGTGCAGCAGACCAACATGTTAAAAAGAAAATACCTCTAAAACAATATGCCTCCATCTTCAAATTTTATGAGAAACACAATAGTCAGTATCAGAACGCGTTTACTAGGCAAACTGTACATTCAGGTTTTAACATCAGATTGTCAGAAAGTATAAATTGATTGGTCAATCCATAACCCGTAACGTCTTTTCTCAACAAAATTGTCCGATTTTGCATTGCTATGAGTGATGTTTTATATTGGTTACAATAATATTTGAATTTTCTAGGTAATGTTCCTTTTGTCCATACTTTAACTACATTTACATACAAAACATTGAAATAAACCATTAATATCTATTAATTCCAACTATACTATCTAAGGTTTGCAACCCCGAGATTCCAAAATCCTGGGATCCCAGTTTTTTTTTTTTCCAATCCCGAATCAGCGGGATTAAATTAACTATACCCGGGATTTAAATATTTGTCTAAAATATATTTTTAAATTCTTTTCTCATCAAAATTTTCTAAGAATTTAATTCTAAGAAAATTTATGTTTTGTTAATGAAATATGTATTTAGAAAGTTTTTGTGCAAGTATAAGTGCTATAAATAATATATATATATATATATATATATATATATATATATATATATATATATATATATAAAAATATTTCTATATAATATTTCAGGAGATTGATAAAACTAATTGTAAGACGTGACGAGTGGATGTTATTACTGTAGCGAACCAAAGGTAGGGCGTGGCCGGTGGCGAGTGAATGATTGTATATTAGATACATTTCTATGTTGGTTGATGTTAAGTATTTAATACTATAGATGAGGCAGTCTGAGACATTAATCTAGTTTATTGAATCTTGAAACACATAGAGATCAAGTAGGGACGGCATTACACATAACAAGAAGCAAACATCATGACACAAACACAGAACGCATGACAGCCGGCTGATTACATGATGAAGGTAAGCAGACAAAAAAGGGGAGAGTGAGAGGCGGGATTTCCAGAGACATCGGTTTTTATACTTGACGGTGAAGACCACGTGACATTTTTGTAATAAAAGGTCTGATTGGTTACAATGGGCGGGAAAGAGATTTATGATGTAATAATATTAGTCGATTACGATTAAGATCAGGATGTTAGTTTTGAACCAAATAATTAAAAGTTTATTTGAATATTATTAAAAGATTTAATTAAAAGAATGCTAGGAGGAATTATTACATATATCTATGCAGCTCTTATTTCTGGTACGGGAGCACGTCGCTCAGATCTAAGTGGTTCACAGCAATACTTACACAATAATATTTGCAACATCTCAAGAATAGAGTTTGTCCCTAAGCCTTTTTCAATTAAATGTCGTTAATTAATAGCGGGTTTGCTTGAAAGACTTGAAACACTTTAAATTCCTCTGCATTACTAACAGCTCATGCAACTGGATCTTCTACTTCAAATAAGGTGACACTTGAAATTGATTCACATTCTGATTCTATAACTGAGATCAATTTATGCCCAAAAACCATTAAGTGTAGCAGAACTAGAAAAAGTTATGAAAGAGGTATATGCATCAATGCAGTCTACTAGATTTCAGACACTGTCATCAAAAGTTCAATAAGAAATGTCCATTTTTGAAAATGGAGGGAGATGCGGTGACTACCTGAACAGAACATTCTCTTATTTAATGACGATAACATCTACTAGTATATAATCCGAACGAGCATTTTCTTTGGCAGGACAATTTGTAAAAGAAATAAGAAGCCGTTTGAACGATAGAAAGCTGTGTTTTTTAAAAGATTATTTACAGAAACACAAGAAATGCAGAAATGTTTTATTAATTTCATCTGTTTTTTATGATGAATTAAGTTTTTTTTTATTTGTTTCAACAAAACTAATATTAAACCAATTTTCAATTATATTTTCACAGTTTTACTATGCAATTTCAACTATGACAATATGTAAAAATTTTTAATAAATAGTTCAATCCTGATCCCGGGATCCTGGAATTTGGCTAATGTAATCCCGAAATCCCAGGATTAAAAATATAACGCGGGATTGCAAACCCTAATACGATGCCAATTCATTTTCGAAGTTAAACAGCTCTTTAACAATACAGGTATTAGTTTACTTTTTCAATTACTATCTATATATTTATTTATATATGTATCTTGTTTATAAATTATCAATCGTTAATAAAATACTTTCCATTCATTCAATCAAGTTAGAATATTTTTTTTAAACTTGTAGTGGATGACACTTCGACGTTAATACAGTTTTTTCAAGTATTAATTAATTACCGGCTTTTGACGCCAACTTAGATCCGTCTCTATTGCTGTAATAATGTAACTGTTAAAACAAAGACAAAATTTGGCGTCGAAAACCAGTTTTTCAGCGAAACTAGCCAAACCGGGGTGCATTGTTGCAACAATGCAAACAAACCATGCTCTTTTTTCAATTCCTACTATTAGCTCACTCTCTCCCTATATATATATTTTAATCAAATTTTCAATCCTTAACAAAAACTTTCTATTCATCCATTCAAAGTAGGAATTGACTTCAAATTTTTTTTTTATATTTCTTGTTAAATAAAATTTTGACATTTCAAAGTATACCTTGCATTATACCTGAAAAATAATCCTTTGGCAAGAATACAGAGAATTTTTGCATATTGTTGCTGTTACTCAAATTAATTTTTCAAATTAACTAATTTAATAAATTACTCAAATTAACTTTTGATTCACTATTGATAAAAAGCTGTTATTAAATTATCTATGTTATAATTATCCTTAAACGTAAGATGATATGCTAATAAGGTAAAGTTTATTTTATAGTTTAATTTTAAAATAATTAATCTGCATGTCGAATGAATAATTGCTTGAATGATGAAAACTTGTCGAGAATTTTCATTGTTCACATTTCTTTATCGTAAAAGAAGGAGGAATCTGTACAAAATGTACAAAATAAATTAAATTAGAAGCCACAAATAAACATTAAATAATCCAGAAGAAAATTTAAAAGAATCTGGAACACTTTTTTAAAGTACGTATAAGTAATTTGATTCAAGCATTTTGTCTTGGAGTATCGTACTGATTCTCTATGACCAAACGCGAATTGTAGAGTTATTTTTTTCTCTCAAATTCGATTTTTAATTAGTGACATAATCAGTTAATGGCTAAGCATTGTAACAAAATATTTATACATTCAAACAAATCTAATAACGAAAGAATCGCAACAATCAAACGACATTCTTGCAAAAGTATAAAAATAATCCACCGCCAAAAGATATTTTAACGCACACACAATTAGTATAATCCATATATAACCATAAAAATTTCTATTGTAAATATTTAATTATGGATAGAAAGCTTTTCGAAATCAAATATCTTTCGTCAGAATAATTTTGTTTTAATATATATAAAATAAAAAGTATTTCGACTTGATTAATATGTGAAAAAATGATTGCTCTTAATTTAATACAATATTTCTTGGGAAGTATGTAGGCTATTGTAAAATCTTCACAAGAATAATATACTCAATAAGGTTAGAATTATCATATTCTAATCAACTGGGATTCAGAGAAGATATAATTATGTAAGGAGCGAATTCTGCAAAGTGGAAGTAATTTAATAACATAGACATAAAAAGGTATCCCATTAGACTGTATAATTAAGCGATATAGTAATCAAGACTTGATATTTACAAACATTTTACATTTTACTATTCACAAAATAGAACTATTTTAATGAAATTAAATTGAACAGAAATATAAAATTGAAAAATTGAAGGGATTTTGATCTTTGAAACGTTATTAAACTACTTCCTAATTAAAACTACGGTACTTCCTATATTGGAACGTCTTACGCCTCTCATTCCAGATATAACTGTTAACCCAACATTTTTCTGTGTATAAGCCTATAATTTTAAAAACTTTTTCAAAGTTAAAATGGATGGACTTAAGTTCGGATAAACAAATCTCGGGAAAAAATGTAGTTTAAAATTAAAAAAAAATCCTTTATTTTATGTTAGTTTTAACCTTTTAACGTTTGAAAACTTTTATTCTTAAAGAAAAAGAAAGTCCCGAAAAATTCTTGAAAGTTACTGTCAGAATCCGAGTTTTAGGATAATTCTTAAAACTCCCATTTAGTCATATATCAGGATGCCAGAATGATTATACTCATCATACGGCAGTTTCCACCAAGTTCCTAAGACATACGTCGAGGATCACGTGCTGCATACGTATTTCTCTTCCATTCATTTACCAAGCAAAAAAAAAATTGCAGAAAGTATACAAGATAACAAATGAATGGAGAAAAAGTGTGTTAACTTCAGCTGAAATCATGAGAAAAAAACAATAGTCGTTAGCGTCTTACTTTTGCAGCAATTTGATTGGAAAGTATTTCGCTCGTCTCACCCACTTAGAAACATTTTCACCTTCATAATTGAAAATTATAAACTTATTTGACGTATGTACAAGTTTCGAATGAGGAGTAAGTTTTTGAAGGAAAAACGTACACCTTCGGTTAAAACACTATAGAATTATATTCGGAAATAAACGCTATATGTATGATTAATTAACTCTTGAACGGAACCTGTTTACTTTGTTCTCCTTTCCGCATTTTTGCAGGGAATTTGAGAATTTTTCGTGTCTTTAAATCATTTTCTCTGGTGATAATACAGAAAAGGTTTTGTTATTATAGAGGTTAATTATGAGTGATTTTACAACTAAATATACTTAGAACGTACGATGTTGTCATTTCAAGACCAAGGCAATTTATCAGTAGCGCACACAGGATTTTTCAAGCGGAACGGGGGGTCCGGGGTCGAAAGTTCACCATTCTTGTATCATCCTCCTTTTCATTTTGTCGATTTTCGGGAACAAAACACAGTAAAAAACTAATTATTGAATAAATAATTAGCATTAACTAATAAAATTAATCATTAATAACAAATACTTAATTAAATTTTACTTACTATATAAGAATTATAATCAATCGGAAAAAATATCAAGGACTTTGGGGGGAAGGGCCGGACCCACAGGACCCCCCCTTGTGTGCGCCACTGCAATTTATCATTATAAAAAGCTGTCGTTTAACAAAGTAGAGTTCACTAACTAGATACTATTAGTAAAACAATCTTCCCAAAGCCCTATCGCACACTTATTTGACCTTGAATGCAGTGTTATTGAGTGCACAGTGGAAGGAATCAATTATACTAAACTTTTTGAGTTTCAGTGTTTCGTTACTTAGAGTATTTGCTTATCTGCTTATTAAAAAAAAATCTTCATTCGACTTTCGAACTTAGCTCAGAGCAGACACCTTGAAACGACGGCTCTTAGAAAAGATCTAAGCCCTGATGGAATTCTTAATTGGTTGCGATAACTTTTTCTGAGAATGAATCGGCTCTAATTTAGATTCCAATGAAGACATAAAATTGGATGAAAGTGATTGCGAAGAATCTGAAGAAACTACAAATGTTATACATAATATTCCAGTAATTTCTGATATATACATCGGTAGGGATGTCTCAGAATGGCTAATGCATAATAGTAATGTTTCTGGCAGATTTGCGACTCGAAATGTTTTGCGACAAAGCAGTGGACCAACAAAGTTCACGAAACATAAAGTCAACGTCAGTTTTTTATGATATAAAGGGTCATAAAATATATGATAATCGCATTAAATAATGTAAAAAAGCCTTAAAACTAAACCCTACAGAGCAGTAGTCCTGCAGTTATTTAGTTAAAACAAATACTTTATGCATTTTATATCGCGGTTTCAAAATGACACCGGTGGACGTTTAAGGGTAATCGAAATACCGGACTTTTTAGTATTAGTTAACTATATAACTATATTTAAATGTAATTCTTAAAAGAAATTTTTCATGTGATTATTAATTTAGAATTTGTCTCAAGATTTTTAAAAAAATTTATACAGAGATGCCCCCTCACTAAATCAAGATACGTGAGTACTTTCCATTTGTTTTCTTTTCCTCGAACTTCAATGCACAAACCGTATTTCCAACTTCGATCATTTTCCATTCCATACCCGAATTAGTTTCCTCTTCACTGGGTACTTTGAAGACGTAAAGCTTCATTGCCTACTTGCCTTTCCCCCAAAACATATCCTATAGACTCCTTCCACTCCGTAACAAGCCGAACGAAGCAACCTCTTTAGAAGGAGAAACCTCGAAAAGAAAGAACACATAAGAAAATCCATCGCTCTCAAATTTGACCAATTTAGATAGAGGGAAAAACTTCACAAGACTCCGCTTTTACTCTAACGAAATAAAGATGGGTTGGTAAAAAAAAAGGGAGATATATACACCAGACCTCAACCCGAGTGGAAAAAGAGTGAAAACAAACGATATCCCAAGTACTTCTGGAAAACGTGACAAAATCAAACAATTCTACACTTTTCCCACTCCGTAGCATTTTCTTCTAGTTTTCTTTCTTTTTCCTGCACACATATCTCGTTACAGTTGCCGTATCGGTAGAAACAGTCGCTGGTGTCAACATCTGAGGCTGTCGTCTTCAAATAGGAGCGTTCAGTAGAGACAACATTCGAGGGACTGTCAACAGTTCTTCTTATGTCTCGGTGTTTGCTGCGAATGACAAAGGTCCCCCCCCCTGAAAGGGAGAGGGGGAATCTGAATGGAGGGATGTAATCAGTCCACGTTCTTTATTTGCTGTTGGATTGGTAAAGGGGTGGGGTGGAATCAGATGGATTTTTTTCCACAGGCTTTATGTCTCCCTTCGGGTTGACACATATCCAGTTGCTTTGTTGGGTGCTTCTTTCTTTCCGTTGCAACAGAAGAAGCTTGTTAATTTAATGGACCGGAAATAATAGTTGGGGTAAAGAAAACTACTTTTGTGGGATGTTTAAAGTGTAGAAGTGTTCTGGTGAAAAGTGAAGATGAAATTACTTTTTTTCATTCACTAGTGGATAGATTCCATTTCCTGGTAATTGGACTTATTATTATCAAGCTATTGTACGTCATTGTGATTTATTGCAGCAGATAAAACTGATTAAAGATGTGTTACTTCACTGTCTCTTAGACTGAGTTCCAATATGTTAATTTAAATTATAGAATTTAGGAAGTCTAGATATAATATTAGAAGCGAATTATAGTGTGATGTTTTCACAGAAAACATTTACCGTAAATTCCTTCAACACACAAAAAAAAAAGATCGAAATTTACAGGTGCACGTTATACGCCTGATATAAAAATGAGAGCTTTAAAAATAAAAGCAAAGTGAGCACACAGAAAAAAAGTTAGACTTCTGCATACATCGAAATAATGTTTATTTAAAAGAGATGTCATTCATTTTTAACTTAAAGGGTTGTAGCTCTAGAAGTATACTTTTTTTTCTAAAGCTTGCATTAATACCTCGAAAAAATAACTTCAAAACATAAATCATTGCACACATACATTTCAGGTTTTATCGTAAAAAAGGGAGGGGGCGCATTATACGGCAAATATACCTTAATATTAAAAATTGACGCTTGAAAGTTCAAGTGCTCGATATACACCGGATTTTGCTGTATGTACTTTTCGGACGATTCAACGTAACTTTTGACATTTCAACATTTTAAATCAGCGTCTCTCAAACTGTGGGGCGTGCCCCCAGGGGGCGTTATAAACCTACCTGGGGGAAGTGAGCATACCGAAAAATCGAAAATAAAGAATTATTTAAACAAATATCAATTTACTGAAAGGAAGCAAAACAGAGTGATAAAAAATTCTGACATTTTAAAAAACAAACTACACATTTACACTAATATAATATACTTATAAATGTATCAGCACAATGTATTTGATAATTAATTTATCAATACTACATTAAGAACAAGTTTAATATTAACTGGTGACTCTTATGGACTTTCTTTAGATATTGTTACTCTAAAACCTTTTTGTCTATATTTAGCTGAGGTCATTATTTTGTCTTCAAAGTAACCATGGTAGAAAATCTGGTTTCACAAATCAGGATGTTGAAAATTGAAGTTTAGACTCTAGAAATGAATAAATGAGAAAACAAATATTTAATTTAATGAAAAATTGTTTTGCAATTTGTTCCATTTTAAAAATTAGAAAAGAAAAGTTACATAATATTTACCCTGCTACTTAAAAAAGTAACATATACAAATGTTAATTCTTATCTTGATAATTTGTACGAGTTATAATTAAGATCACATTATAGCTTTAGCATCAAAGTATATTATTGTTGCATTCAATACATAAAAGAGGCATACATACTTATTGTGAGACATACATAAAAGAGAAAATGAATTATTTTGTCTATTTACCTGCATCCACTCAGAAATATACAGGAAACGGAACTCTACAAAATAAAAGGCTACTTACAAAAACTAGATTGCTAATGAAAATTGCAATAACATCACTTGAGTCCCAACAGGTTCAATGTGCCTACAGTTAAATCCGTGTCCACTGCAAGTGTCTGAGGATGTTTGCTATTTAAGAAAAAGTACAATTTACAACATCCAATTTTTCCTTATCACTTTGTCAAAGTATGTCCTTATATATTAAACCAAAAAATATTAATACCTTCTACCTTTAACATACTTGCTCAAACAAATTTTGAAAGTGAATTCGAATTTCCCAAAAATGGAATCTATGAAACAGAATGAAGTGATATTTAAGAAAATGCCACACGACAATAAAAAAAATCATAACCTCACATATAGTTTTGTAAGCTTACATTTTCCCCCCTAACCTCCGATCTTTTCCGTATAAGATTGCCTACATATCGCTTTAAGAGCAGAAATATTAACACTTAACATAACAAATCTTTACTGGAATTAGGCTTCGGACTTGTTATTAGGTTGAGTAACATAGTCCACGAAGCGCAAAACAGTAACCTCTATTTTATGGGAATAATTAGTATTTAAAGCAATATCAAGTAAAATATTCTCTTTCATTATTTTCAAATTAGTCTAAGCTCTGCCAAAAAGCCTCAGGGTTTCATAGGGTCGTAATCACTGCCTACTCTGAATCAGCATTACAGGCTCTATCTCAAAATTACCACTGTAATTCACAAAGAATTTTAAAATGCAGATTGTTCCTATAAGATTTTCATCAAAAAAATTATTTTCAGTGGATACCGGCTCATTGCGACATTGCTGAGAATAAGCATGCTGACCTTCCTGCTAAGAAGGGATGTCTTGTGATCCAAAGAACTACGAGAGTTTTAATCGTTAATTCCTTAATCCAGTGCTTCTCAAACTTTCAATACTTGCGACCCAATATTCAATCATCAACATCATCTCCCCTTCCATACAATAACAATGTATTAAATTCAATAATACTATACTTTGATGCTAAATTTACAATATGCGACTGTAACCTCAAGACCGTATATAAACGACTCGCTCAGCCTGTGCGTTGCTTGCCCCGGACGTCTTTCCAAAGTACGATCTTTTCTGTGAACTGCTATCCATACAAATTATTCCTGAGACATTCGGAATGCAATAAAATGATCTTGAAAATATTTGCGAAAATTTACTAATTTTGATGTAGAAACCTACTTAGTATGTAGAAACCTATTTTTACTTAGAATGTAGAATCCAGCAAGCATTGATTTGTGTTCCTTAACTCCTTTTCTACCCCACCCCCCAAACACCACATAAGGCTTGCCACGTGTTATACGGTGGCATTGAGGAGTGAATCACGTAATTTTTAATCGGCATTTTAGAGACTAATCATAAACCGTACAAACAGTGCGACGTTAATATTCAATCAATTAATCAATCAATCATAAACCGTACAAATTATTAAGATAAGTGTTAATGTTTGCATATAATAGAATATATATGACAAGCCCATGTGGTCACTGGTAATTATTAACCCTGCTGTTAACTTATTATTGTTATAAATTAAACATAAAATGCATTGCGCAGTAATATACTTAAAAGTGTATTGTATCAGGGTAAGAATGTAATTTTATTTTATTATATGCCAGGATTTTATTTTTTTACTTTCAGTAAACCAATAATCTTTTGTTTTCGACTTTTCAATATGCTCGTGCCCCCTCTGATAGGATTATCACGCCCCCCCTAGGGTTGCACCCCACAGTTTGAGAAACATTGACTTAAGGTATCCGACTACTTGCGACAACTTTTTTTTGAAAAAATGGAAATTTGAGGATTTTTTTGTGATTTTTAGATTTATTCAGTATATTTTAAGGAAAAAATCTTAAAATTGAAAGCAGAAAAAAAATTTATTACTATTAAAATGGGAAAAAACTTGTAAAAATGTACAAAAAATTACATAAACGGGGCCCGCTCTGTACAAACTTTTTTTGAGCAAATTCTCAATTTTTCAATTTTGATGTGTTACTTTATTATTCGTGTTTGAAATGACCTTCAGGATAAAAGATATTTCAATTTTTACAAAACCTAGAGCACTTTATCTTAGTGATTATACGAAATTGCTTAAAAAGAAAGTGATTATATCCACATAAAGGACTGTAAATTTTAAAATAAAGCAGCGATTGATAAATCTGAAAATCAAAACACTTCTACTGTTATACATAACATACTCAAAAAATTTCAGCAAATTATTTTCAAAACTTTTTGAGCAATCGCTGTCCCCGTTTGAACTTTTCGCGAAAAACACATTTCGAGTAAAACGCATTTTAAAGTTTGTCATCTTGTGTAAAGTTATGGCATCTGCTTTTACTAAAACGCTTGTAATATTTGTTCTAGTGAATGGAAAATAAAAAACTTGGTATTTTTATTGAGCTTATATGATAGCCTATAAAATAAAATCATTAACAAAATTTGTCAATTTTTGAAAAAAATCATGCTTTTAGGGTAGTCGGATACCTTAAGGCATTCTACTAATATGGCCTTTAAGTATAACTTTAAAATGGAATTTGCAGAGATGTCGAAGGACAAGAACTGGGCAATCTTGAACCAGAACCCGTCCTGGATTCCTGGAACTCCTAGAAAAGCTGCTGTAGTTAATTTTAGACTTTTGACAGGTCATACCTGTATGAGATCTCATCTCTACAAAATTGGTATCTCCGACCCACCAAATGGTCACCTGTGGGACCATGGTCCGCCTATGAAAGCTAATCATTTGGTTGTATGCCGTTCACTAATTAGTCTTGATTCTATTTCGAGAAATATTGGAGAGCACGTACATTAATGTCGTTAGTGTTATCGTAGAGTGTGTGGCATTTGTAAAATTAAAAAAAAATATATTTTCAATTTTTTTATTCTAAGCTATACAATTATTTATCCCTAAAACAATCTCAAACATCTTACGTACGCAACTTAAAATCGATTGAATGGGGCAGTTAGAAAATTATAGTGTAAAAAAAACTAAAAAACACGCTTTTATAGTGAATCGAACTAAAAAGTAAAAAAAAAAATCTTAATATAAGAATAAAATGATTAACGAGAAAAACAATGTTATTGGGATAAAAGCGTGGAGTGCTTCTATATTAATTTTTATAAGCTCTTACTAGTTCTATTCCGAAATGCTGAGTTAGTGTAAAAATGTAGTACCAAGCACCCCACGCTTTTACCAAAATGACATTAATTTTCTCGTTAATCATTTTATTATTATATTAAGAATTTTTTTTTTTACTTTTTAGTTCGATTCACTATAAAAGCGTGTTTTTTAGTTTTTTTTAAAACTGTAATTTTTTTTTCATTTTTTAGTTCCGTCTACAATAATAGCATGTTTTTTTTTAGTTTTTAAAACTATCATTTATGCTTTGTTGAATTTATCCTTGAGTTTGATACCTGGGGCCAGAATCCTGTGGCTGCTGGAATTAATCTTGTTATTTAATGGATATTAATTAATGGATCTGAAGGGTACTTATTCTCTCTGTTTACGAGGCCTTGGATGAGTCCCATATCGTTATATTTCAAAGATTCCGTCTCTATAAATACAGGTCTAGTTATAAAAGTGTGTTAAGAAGAAATATTATAATGACAATCGCATTATCACCTTTTAAACGCATTGCAAGAATATTAATTCGTATCATCACTTCTAAACGTATTGCTTTATAAAAATTTTAAAAAAAATATTTAGCAGTTAGAACATAAATTATTTTTATTCACATGCATGATTCTTTTTTTTTATTTCCATTTCAGAAAAACTACGCACCCACCCTACCTTTTTTCACATAAAGAACACTTTTTTTGTTTTATTTTTTATTAACCAGAAACATATTTGTCGGTTTTAGGGTTGCACCTTAATCTTTTAGTTGTTAAATCTGGAATTAATCGCCAAATCTAGAAATGGCATATTGAATTAGTCGCTAAATCTAAAAAATGGTTTATGCAATTAGTCGCCAAATCTAGAAATGATATAATGAATTAGTCGCCAAATCTAGAAACGATAAAATGAATTAGTAGCTAAATCTCGTAAATCCTTAATTATTAAAATTCTAATCAGGAGGACAATGAAACAAAATTATGAAATTATGGTATTGTCATGGGTCCTTGACAAGTGTGCGAAACTTCGAATTAGTCTAATCTTTTAGAGTAGGTAAACATAGAGTTCAAAGATTCCATTACATACAAGTGAAGCTTATAAAAACGTGTTAAAAATTTTTAGCAACCTCAAATATGTTAGAACTGATATTTTATAGTTTATTCACCAAATTATTTGTTTAAAGAAGAATCCAACAACATTGAAGGCTTTTTACAACTTATCCATAGAATTTCCGCTCGACAAATTATCTATTATGACAGAACTTTCTATAGAAAATAAATGCATTCCTACAAGGAAAAAAAGTTCTTCGTTCTCTCTTTATGTTCCGGATTAGAGTTGATCTTGCAACGAACAAGCTCTATAAGAATTATAGTTACTTCCTTCAAATCTCCGGTGACGAAATAAAGCTCTTTTGATAGTTGTCGAAAAGAACGAATTGTACGTGCTCATGAAGAAAGTTTTGGATGCTTGTATTTCTTACAGAAATTAAGCTTAGTGGGCGCAATTATTATTGTAGGCAATTAAAAAATATGTATGAAGTGTTCTATTATAAAAAAATAATAACTGGAGTTCAGTAATATATTTGAAAGAAAAAAAAATAAATATACAATACATTTAAAAGAAAAAAACCAATAAAGTAGCTGATAAATAAATAATAGTGCTTATATTCTTCCAATATATTTTACTAGCACTATTAGTTATATATATATATATATATATATATATATATATATAACTAATAGTGACCTATATATATATATATAAAAACTAATAGTGACCTATATATATATATATATATGTTACGGTGTTAAAGCATGAAGAATTCATTATTTCATAGATTAAATAAGTATTTCATGAAATAACTAGATCAATCAGTTAAAGTATATAAAATTATTGAATTCTACGATTTAACTAGGCATTCTATAGAATAACGACTACTTGATCATTAAAGTATGGAAAAACGACACTCGAAATTTCTTTGAAACGGTTCTAACTGCTCTAGGAAGAAATTTTCCCATTAGGTGGAATCAAACAACTGTACTCTAGATATCAGTTCAGTATACGTCAGCAAGAACTAATTGCTATTGAAGAAATTCCGATTATTGATGCAATGCTTCGATATATTGCAACAGTTCAAATTTGCTGTTCTGGACAACTAAACAGTGTGCTTGTTTATAAAAAAATAATAAGCAGCTCAATCCAAAGTATCATCACAGCAATCCTTGTTCTAGTAAATAATGAAAAGTAAAATAAAGGTATCTCATAAAATTTTAATTAATATTCTGTTACATTTTTAATTAAAAAAAAGTTTAATCAATGTTTTAATAAAGAAAAAGTTTTTCTTCCGAGCATGCATTTTTGTTGATAATATTTAAGTATTATCTATTTTTGCAACACACACACACATATTCCTTTTTCCCCTTTTCATTTTACCTAATAGCAATATGAGCAATATGATAAATTATGTCATCTCTTATATTTTCCTTTTTATTTTTCTATTATTCATCCGCAAGAGGGATAAATTTTTTCGAAATACTTTATATATATATATATATATATATCTTTATATATAAAAATCTTCTGTGCGTGTGTATGTCACTTAACTCCTCCCAAACGGCTGGACCGATTTCGGTGAAATTTTTTGTGTGGGTTCAAGTAAATTCGAGAATGGTTTAGATTCACAATTCGGTCTGATATTGCAATTAGTTAAAAAGATATTAATTAAAAACATTAAAAAATACAACTCAACATTCACCTGCATTGTTGTAACAAAGCTATTGTTATAAAATAAAATTTCCTTTCAACTGAATGCTTTAACACGAAAGAAAAAAAACTTTTCAAATGTTGACATAAGTCGCCAAAAGGGTCGCTAAGTCGCTAACGTGGCTGTATTTGTAATTTTTGAAATAATTAGTTTTAATGAATTAATTTTTATTAATTATAATTAAATTATTGTATTGTCATCCAAAATAATCCTGTACATTACATTTCAGCTCAATTGAGCGCTTTAAAATGTATTTTATTAACGATTGAAAATTCCACCAAGATAAATAAAATATGTATAGAGGTCGTGAGCTAATAGTAGGAATTGAAAAAGACGTAAGTTGGGGTCGAAAATTGATTTTCAGCCAAACTGGTCAAACCCGGTATTTATTGTTATGAAAATACAGACGATTCACGCTTTTTAGCGTTTTTAATTAATATATTTTCAAATAATCTTTATATATGTAATTCTTCTGTGCGTGTGTATGTAACTGAACTCCTCCTAAACGGCTGGACCGATTTTGATGAAAGTTTTTGTCTGTTCCAGTGGACTCGAGAATGGTTTAGATTTATAATTTGGTATAGAAATGTTTATTTAATTATGTTTTTTATTTATAAATTGTTGATCATGGAATGTTTTACACTGGGATCCGGCAGACTGCACTACGATCGCAGTAGAGAATATTCAAAAATATTTTATTATAATTCAAGTTGGTCCCGACAGTTGGTGTTGTGATCATTTCAGGTAAATATTTTGTCACTTCGTGTTATTATTTTGTTGAAATAAATGGTGTGTTAACTAAATTATTACATTCAGATATAATTAGTATTTGAAAAGTTTTGAAGTGTGCATAAAAAACTACACATTCTCCAAATTTAGTATGCAGTTGAAGTGAGTATTTTACATGATTTTCTATTAAATTTACACGTGTGTTGACAACAATTATCCTAACCTACAAATCTATTTGTGTAGCTAATTGATTACACACATTATTAAACTTTTTGTTTACTTAAAATTATTTCTTATCGAAAATAGTTTGTGTGTATGTTTCACTTCTAAGCAACCCAGAAAAATAAAACTTGGCACATAATTACATTGTAATAAATTTTAATACAAATTTTACTCAAAACGGTCCAGATTGTTAAAGCTTATTCATAAAAATTTGGAATTTTTGAATTTAAAATGTGTGTACAGGACAACTTCTGTCGAGTCCTCTAGTATATATATATATATATATATATATATATATATATATATATATATATATATATATATATATATATATATATATATAGCTATTTATGTTAAATTAATTTATAAAACATAATTGAAATTGTTTATTTTTCACTTTAACGGTCTATCCTAGTTATTTCATGGAATTCCTAGTTATATTATGGAAAAATTAGTTTTCTCATGGAATAACTAGGTAAAGCATGACATTGTTTATTTATTATATACTTTAACTGACTTGTCTAATTATTTTATGAAACATCTAGTTATTCTATGAAATAACTAAATTATACACTTCAACGGCAACATAAATATACCAGTGGTGCACACAAGGGGGGTGTCCTAGGAGCTTGGACACTCCCCATAGCCCTTGATTTTTTTTCGATTTGTTATAATCCAATGTATATATTACGTAAAATTTAATTAAGTATTTGTTATTAATAATTAATTTTGTTAATTAATGTTGATTACTTATTTAATAATTAAATTGTATTCTTTTTGTTCCCGAAAATCGACAAAATCAAAAGAATATGTAGGGTGGCGTATTGGAGCATGATACTAAAATGGTGGACTTTCGACCCTGGACCTCCCCCCTTTGAAAATTTTTGTGTGCGCGACTGATATATACCTATATCTCCCTTTTTTTTCTCTCTCTCTATATATACACAGGGTGGTCCCGAATTTATGGTGCAAACTCTTAGGGATATAGTAACAATCATTTATTGTATTGCAATGTATGGGCACAAGTGACGCGGCGAGGCACAAACTCAAAGAGATAAGGGAAAGGCAAAGTGTTTATTGAAAGCATCCTTGACAAGTGTAATGATTACAATAACAGTTCATAATTGTTCAGCAAATGAGCTATGAAGTCCAGCTGCAGCGCTCATTGCTGTAGCCCCCAATGGCAGCTGGAAAAGATAGTGTGCTGGAAAGAAAGTTTGTACTCGCTGAAAATGGAAGATGTGTGAGTGATGTCCTTTTAACACTCTACAAACGGTCTGATGACTCACACTTACGTGATGAGCAGCAGCTTTCGTATTTGAGTCGGGTCTATCAGCCAAAACGTCCTTATACTTTCTTCTAGGCTTGGACTGTGTACAGCTCATCGTCGACGAGTATCATTTCCGGTGACTTGGAACGAGCGTGTTTCAGGAAATTTATGATATAACCGCTGAAAATTCCTGTGATCCGGCAGTCGTCGATCAGGAAACTGTACATGATACATTTGCATGTAATGCATGTCTGCATTTTCGGCATACATAAAGTTTTCCATCGTAGACGTCAGCACTTTCGCGAATGGCGCTTTTCCTTACTGAGATGCATCATGCTGAAAGGCGGCTAGACATCTACTGCCTCCTACCAGCAATGCTACCAAACAATAACCCCATTTCTCTTATCTTTCATTTCCGCTGTTGCGCCTCACTACGCCACTTGCGCCCATACATTCCTATACATTAAATGATTGTTACAATGTACTGTATCCAACCTTAAAGTTTGTACTATGAATTCGAGACACCCTGTATATCAATATATATATATGCAAAACCCTTTTGTTATGGATCTCTTCTCTGTAAGCGAAACATGTTTATTAAATTTCAAGTATGCAGGACTAATAACTCAGAAACAGATAATTTTATTTTTATATGGAAATATATATATAACGTGTCCTCGCTGGGAAGTCAATTTCCGCAAAAAATCTTTCTAGGTGGATATCTACTCAATAATAGAAAAATGTTCACCAAGTCTATAGGTCGAACAGTTCATAAGAGGATACTTTTGCATAAATTGCTCCAGAAACTCCCTTTAGATAGGATGTTTTAAAAACCCCTTTCTTAGCAGATATTTACACAACAAGAGAAACATGCAGGGAAAAATGATATGTCTAATAGTTTTGATGATTTCTTAAATTTAATTTTGTTAATGAAGCTTATTTATTTATGTTTATTGCTTATTTGCAAAAAAAAAAAAGTTTTAATGTATCGTTATATAAAGAAAGTATGTGATAATAAGTCTAGAAAATACCAACAGTTATATATAAGGCATCCAAATACGTTCGAAACCGAGATTTTTAAAAGCGTACAAACGAATATTTTTCTTAGCATTAATGCCCATTACATTATAATGCACATATAAAATTGTTTTAAAACTATGATTACAATTAAAAGTTATTTAAAGGTGATCTTTCGGCAAGAAAAAAAAAAATGCAAAATTACATATTTTCAAAACATTCCCCTTTTATGAAAAATATTTTCATAATAATAATATTAGGTTGGACAAAAAGTAATCCATTATTTTTGCATAATATTCAAGAGTTTAACATATTTCAGATTGTCCAATTTGGCTCAAATATGCACCGTTTTGTTGTATAATTTTTTACCATTTTAAATGTAGCTTCATAATGCATCTCTCATAGAAGTCTTGGTCCTTATTGGCGAAAAACTCTAGTAATAGATTTTCACAATCTTCTCTTGATCCCAATTTCTTATCACTCAGAAAGTTTTGCAATGCAAGAAAAAAGGTGGCAATCGCTTGGTGCCAGGTCTGGACTATATGGTGGATGCATTAAAACTTCCCAACCAAGCTCCCAGAGTTTCTGGCGAGTCACTAAAGACGCGTGTGACCTGGCGTTGTTCTGATGAATCACAACACATTTTCTATTGGCCAATTCTGGCCGTTTCTGGCCAATCGCTAACTTCAAACGGTCCATTCGTTGACACTAGATATCTGAATTTAGTTTTTGGCCATACAGAAGCAACTCATAATAAATTATTCATTTTCAGTCCCACCAAATACACAGTAGAACCTTCATGGCCGTTAGTCCTGGTTTACCCACCGTTTGAGCTGCTTCCCGCGCTTTGACCACGATGGTTTTCGCACAATATTGTCGTATGTGACCCATTTCCATCCCCAGTCACCATCCGTTTCAGAAATGGGTCAATTTCATTCCGTTTGGCCAAGGCTTCGCAGATGAAAATTCGATTAATCATGTTTTTTGGTGTTAATTGGTGTGGCACCAAACATCGAGCTACTTTTTGAATCCAACTTTTCGCAAATGGTTTAAAACTGTGTTATGGTCGATCTTTAGCTCCTGGGTAATGCTAGGACTACTATCATGCCGGTCAACGTGTATTATTTCTGTGATTTTATCGACATTTTCGACGATGGGCCTGCCTGTGCTAGGTGCATCTTTAACATCAAAAATGCTTGAAAGGAATCAACGAAACCAAAATTTCACGTAATTAGATGTTACAGCATCGGCACCATAAAAACCATTAACAATTTCAGCCTCCTGGCTTGCATTTTTACCTTTATCAAAGAAAAACTGTAAAATGTACCGAATTTTCTCTTTGGTGACTTCCATTTTAACACCCTATAACTCAAAACTGAGTGGACCAAACAAAAAACAGCAAAAGAGTTTTCTTAGTGTAAACTGTCACTTTGACAACGAGCATAAATTTGAAATTTTTTGATCGGTACTTTTCGAGATATTGACACTACAGCCATATACCGAAAAAATAACGGATTTCTTTTTCCCCATCCTAATATTTTGCCTATGTATAGCTCAGACCTCTATACAGAGATTGAACTAAAATTTTTGAAGCATATAATTTATAAAAAATGATATATTCATATTTGAACACATCAGGGTGAAAAAGCTTTAGCAAAAAAGCACTGAATACATTTTCAATTGGTAGTTACTCTGAAAATAATGTAAATTTTTCAAAAATTCTAGTTCAGGCATTATGGAGAAATTTTAACTAATTGTAGGCTGCATATTATTATAGAAGCATGTTTCATCAAAAGAGAATGTTTTGAAAATAGGTAACTCTATGTTCTTTTTTTTTTACTCTATAATATAGCATTTCAGTATTTTTGACATTTTCTACTATTTGTTCACAAACTATCTCTCTTAATTGTTCAAATTTTCAGTCGTTAATAAAATGCTTTTTATTCACCCAGTCACAAGTTCAAACACATTTTTTTAAGCTTGTAATGAATGACACTTGCTGTTAATACAGTGTTTTCATATATTAATTCATTAAATAACTTTAATTAATGAATAAATAGTAACAAAAAAATAATAGTCGAACACCTTATATGAAAAGGAAAACCGCTCGTTGTGCCCTTGTAGCACAATAGATGTCGCGTTGGATTTATAATTCGAAGCTCCTGGGTTCGAATCCCACTTGGGATGGCCTAATTTCTGAGAATATACTTTTTTATGATATTATTTTTTGGAAAAAAATGAAATTTAAGTAATGTATAACTAGTAACAAACACATATAATAGTCCAACACCGTATATAGAAAGGAAAATAAAAAATTGCTAGGAAAATCACTTTCTATTTCGCCTCTTAATACTGTGGTTCTGTGTTATGTATATATACATTTATATTAATTGTAACTATTTACTAAAAAGTAACTAAAAAAATTTTTGCTTCGTTGACCTTAGTAGGAATTGTCTTTTAAAAAAATTATATTACTTGTTTATTGTAATATTCTGAAAAAAAATTGATACGTGTATTATAATCTAAGTGGCACTAAATATTAAAATAATATTCGTTACATTCATTTTGCAAAGTCAAGATTCCAAACGTAGTAGGGTACCGTAAAAATATAACTGCTCTCTTATACAAAAAAATAATAACAAATAACAAATAGCAATTACCATTTCCGTTTTAATTTTGCACAATGAATTGTAACGATTAAACGATACGAAATTTAAACTACAGTTGAGCTACTCTCCTTGAAGGGCAGCAAACAGAAAAGACCGAAGGCACAACGTTAATTAGAACCAGAGGATGCAACCAATTTATCTTCAAAAGGTTGAGTTCACTCTTAGAGTTTTGCTCTTTTCCATTATTCATTGGGGAAGGAGACTGAATTTTTCTTGAATTTAATTCGAATGCAATGCGAAGAGGAGACGACAGACTTTGAAGATTTGATATAAGCGATTTTTAATGGATAAAGAGGGAAATTTCCATTCTCTATTTACAAACTTGCTCCATTCCATCAGATGCGTTGCAGTTCGCTGGAAATTGGGATGCTATTTCTTTTTTTTCCCCGTTTAGGTTCCAAATAATAAATATGTGCTTATGACTGTAGAATAAATTGCATAACGTGCAGGTATTGATTATCCTTCAAAAAGTGTATCAGATTAACTTATTCATGATTTTTGAATAATACAGAACACGTAATGATGTGTATTCGAATAGTGCTGTGAATAATTTTACACGCATTGCAAAGCAAATTCAATTGTATTACATGTAAAAATGAGCGATACGTTTTATATATTTTTATTCATTAAACTATTAAACGCTATGAGAATATTTTTTTTCTGCTGCATTTTGGGAACCAAGCCTTTGATGATATGGCAAGTCCCCTTGTGAGAGCCATTTTATGAGTGGCACCATCTAGTTGGGGACTCCCGTTTCCAAATTTTCACTCTGGAATTAACGAGGGTCAGTCGGAAAATAAGTTTCCCTTGTTGACTGTGGTCAGAGTTGTGTATGAAAGTCAAAACATAGAATGAGACATTAACGATAAAACATAACTTTATTTTTCAACGTAAGTATCAAGTACATTGTGACATTTGCTATACCGCTTGATAAGCTTCAAAAAGCCTTGCAGGAAAAACTCAGGGCTTCGCATACGAAAGAAGCTTTTAACGGCTATGGGCAAACAACAAAACAGCAAGTGAACGAGCGCGACACTAATGCATCATTGGTTAGATGTCAACCGCGATTAAGCAGATGGATTCGGAGAAAGTTGTTTGGGCTTCTCAGATTTGGTGCTCTGCTTTTGCAGGACAATGCGAGACCACACTCGGCAACTGCAATGCAAAACCGCAGTGCAACTTTTGGTTGGGAGTGCCTAGACCAAGGGGGGTAAACATTTTTGGATTAACATGCCGTTTTTTCTGAAGAAATGTTTAATGAAGTATAGACGTGCCGTCAAATAATTTTGATTTGTGATTATTGGGAAAATAATAAAACTAAATACTAACAACCCAAAACTCTTTAATTACAACGAAAAAATACATTTTGCACAGTATAGTAGTAAATGTTTTACTTATACGTGTAATCCAAATTAAAGCTACATTAGTTTGAATTTTGTTGTGATATATTAGATGACAAATAACTTGTATTAGGATTGTAAGATGTTACTTTTACCAAAACGCAAGCAGAATTGGAGTCATCTTCCAAACGGTTTCTAATTGAGTTATTCAACTCTGAAAATAATGACTCGCAGGCATAGGTAGATGGAAATATGGTTAAAATAGCATGCGTCAGTTTTTTCAAACAGCTAAATGTTTCTGGAAACAATTCAATGTTTCCAAAATTTCTTTACTAGCATTTTTACTTATACTGCTTGTTAATCTTCCTCTTTTAAGTATATAATTCCAACTTTCTCCTTTTTTCAACAAATTTTTGAATCCATATAGAACTAGACTGGAAATCTCTCCTTTTGGCGAGAAAACAGAGCGTAAAAATTACCAGCGGCGATTGGTATCTTCCTATAAGGTGCCGTACTGAAAAGAGATATCCGCTCCCGGGGAATGTACTAGGTTTGCAATGGTAAAACACCAATCTGCAGCCCTGTTAGAAATAAAAAGAATTGTATTTGTGTACAAATGAGGTGTGTGTTGTGTGAATATCATTTACAATATCAAATAGCTTATTGCATATTATATAGTCATTTAAAGATAAAAAATTCAAATGATTATCTAAAATTTTTAATATAGAATAACCAATATTCTGCGATGAAATTCAAAATTTCAGAAATAACAAACTAAGCAGTTCCATCTAAATGATTATTTTCATAAATTCTTGCTTAGACATGAATAATTTTCAATAATTTTCAGACGCTAATAATTTTCAATATACATTTTGAAATTTGATTTCCTGAAATTAAATTCAGGAAATTGTAAGCTTCAAAGACTCTTAAAGGATTTTGATAATCTTATAGTTGAAATTCATCATATTATAGCCAGACGGATTTAAGTTCCGAATTCAGTTTCATCAAAGGCCATCATGAAGAATAATGAGCTCTTAAGTGGAGAAAAGTGGTCCGATAATTTAATTCATGATAAGGAATCTGTCTGGCTGAATCCCCTCACAATGTTTTGCATGTTACATTGGATGTCTGGTAAGGTTACAGATTTATGCGATCAAAAGCTTGTAAACTTGTAATTTATGCTTCTGAAAGAACAATTAATACGAAATGGAAATGAATACACATTTTATTTTTCATTAACTATAATAATAAGAAGAATCGCTACACATACATATATATATATATATATATATATGTATAATATATATATATATATATATATATATATATATGTAGATATATAAATATATATATATATATATATATATTTATATATGTATTTTTCCAGGTATAGAAGTTTAAGTTCGCATTACTTTCCAAGATGGCGACCGATTTAACAGCAGTCAAGTGATTTATTCTCAGTTTGGTTTGGCAATTCATCAAAACGATCATCAAGCAAGACGTAGATTCTTCGAATGGGCACAAAACGAGATTGCCGTTGTTACCGATTTTCATAAGCGAATTTTGTTTAGCGATGAAGCGCACTTCTGGTTGAATGGCTACGTCAACAAACAAAACTGCCGCATTTGAAGTGAAGCTAATCCACAAGTGTATGTCGAAACACCGTTACATCACGAAAAACTGACTGTTTGGTGCGCTTTATGGGCTGGTGGAATCCTTCTTCAAAAACGATGAAGGCCACAACGTTACAGTCAATGGTGATCGGTATAGAGCCATAATTACTAACTTTTTCATTACTGAATTGAACAATCATGATGTCCAGAAGCTTCAATTCCAACTAGATGGCACAACATGTCACACAGTTCGTGCAACAATCGATTTATTGAAAGACACATTTGGTGACAGCCTAATTTCACGTTTTGGACTTGTGAATTGGCCTCCAAGATCTTGAGATTTAACACCGCTAGACTATTTTCTGTGGGGCTATGTAAAGTCATTGGTCTATGCGGATAAGCCACAAACGCTTGACCATTTGGAAGACAACATTCGCCTTGTTATTGCCGATATACGGCCACAAATGTTGGAAAAAGTGATCGAAAATTGGATGACCAAATTGGACTACATCCGAGCCAGCCGTGGCAGTCATATGCCAGAAATCATATTTAAAATGTAATAATGTCACAAGATTATCTTTGGAATAAAAAAAATTAGTCAATCGAATAATACATCGTTGTTTTATTTCAATTTAAAGTTCTATACCTCTAAAAAAACATCCTTATATATATATATATATATATACTACTGATCAATAAAATTGCTGCACCAGAAAGAAATGCAGATAACAAAATGGTATTTATTGAACAAATATGTTATACTGAAAATAACATGTGATTAAGTTTAAAGAAATTTGGCTGCATAGATCCTGGGAAATCAGTACCCAGAACAACCACCTCTAGCAGTAATAACAGCTCTTATACGCATGGGAATTGAGTCAAACAGAGATTGGATCGCATGTGTAGGTACAGATGCTCATGTAGCTTGAACACGATGCTACAGTTCCTCAACCATAGTGACTGATGTATGGTGACAAGCCAGTTGATCGGCAGCCACCGACCAGAGGTTTTCTATTGGCGAGGGATCTGTTGAACGGGCAGGCTAAGGAAACTACCGAACATTTTCCGTACCAAAGAAATACCAGCAACATGTGGTTGTACATTATCCTGTTGGAACGTAGGGTTTCACAAGGCTCGCGAATAAAGGGTAGAACCACAGGTCATAATACACCAGAAATGTAAAGTGCACTGTTCAAATAGTGGCCAATGTTTACAAGAGCTGACCGAGACGTGTATCCAATAGCATCCCATACCATCCTGCCAGGTGTGGGCTAGTATAACGATGACGAATGCATGCTGCCAATGTGCGTTTGCCCCAATGTGCCAAACACGGATGGGGCCATCTTGATGCTGTAAATATAATCTGGATTCATCTGAAAAAAGGACTTCTTGCAATTCGTGCACCCAGGTACCTCGTCACTCACACCAGTGAAGACATTCCTGTCTGTGTTTCAGCGTCAGGGGTATCCGCAGGTATGGTCTCCGAGCGGCGAGTCCATGCTGCTTCAAACGTCGTCTAACTGTTCGTGGAGACATTTGTTGTCTTGCAAAAGATCCCTATTCTTGATTCAGGGCGTGTGACGTGGCTGAATGATCCATTAAGGCCTTGCAGGTAACAAACCTGTCTTCTTGGCTGTTATTGATATAGGACCATTGAGATCCAGCACAGCCTTCCATTTTACCGTCCTGATCCCATCTATTCCATATTCTACTAACAGAGCAGCAATACTATGACACGATAAACCGCAATCCCAATACGCTACATTCGACTTTTTTCCAATTCAGAAACTTGCTGGCACGCGTTTTTGCTTCTTACACGAGGCATCACGACAACCTTTCACCAAGTAACATCGTTCAAATGCAATTTGTGTATAAGAAACCGACTGAACAATTTCCTCATTTAAACACATTGCAGGTGTCGCTAGCGGTGCATGCTTTGTCTGAATGTGATGAAAAACTTATCATTTGCAGATTACGACACCTTCTTCTGGTCGTTTAAATTTCACGTCTGCAGTATATCGCTTTCTTGGTGTAGCAATTTTAATGGCTAGTAGTGTGTAATACTCTGTTCTAAAGTAACAATGCACCAATACACTAATAACATTTTACAAATATTTTTTTTCTGTGAGATAGGTTATCTCTACCTATCTTTTTAGTGGGGAAGATATATACCTTTATTGTCTCGTATTGTTTTTATGTAAAATCTATAAAATAAACTAAACTTCAAATTATAAAATATTAAATGTGCTTTTATGTAAAAAAAAAGTTTTAAGATATAATTAGATAACCTTGTTTGTGACGTGAGTCAAAGTTAGGAGATCCATTTAATTATCCCTATTGTAGTAATGAAATGCAGCTTTAAAAATCTCGCTCTCTGTCTCTCTCTCTCTCTCAATCGGCATTTTCCTCTATTACATTCCAGAAAATTTCTTTCTACCAAATATTGACTGTTAAACTGGGTTGAAGGGGACTAACTTCCAGTAGTTCCAAATATTAACTAATCAATTAACAATTGAATTCTAAAATTATCTTTCATAAAAGTAAAACAATTTTTAATTCTTAGGACCTTTAAACTTAAGAATTTATTTCAAATAAGACTCAAAATATCAAATTCTTTAAAACTTTCTGTAACATTTTTTCCAGAATTTTATCTGTATTTAAGTTTAAAATAATGTACACTATTATACATTAAAAAGCTATTTCGAAGGTATTGTATTTTAAGGTACATTTAAACAAATTTTTAAAAAACATTCCCGTCTTAAAACATTATACTTAATATTTTTTGATACAATTATTCTTGTATTTCAAACAATGCTTTCTCGATCATGTTTTGAATTTTTGTGAACTTAAAAATAAACAATGATACGTATTTTTCTCTAGTTAAGACATCATTTGCGAAATAGTACGTCAAAGCTTCCATGTCTATGTAAAAGTGTATGCGTGTTCAATTCAAACGAGAGTACTGCATGTTTGGAAATGTTTAAAGAAAAATTCATTGCATCTCAATTAAGAAAAGGAATTAACATGCAGAATTTGGAGTATCTTATACATATTTAAACAGGAACGCTCGTTTGTACTACGTGGTACCTGGAAAAGGAACACGATATCATCTGTCATGCTTTGAATATTTAATATGTTCTCAAAATCTCACTCCGGGCCTAATCAAAAACCCTCCATTTTTCCTACTCATAACATGACTGCCCCATAATCACTGGAGTGTAAAAAGGAAAAGGAAAGAAAATAATAATATTAAAAAAATAAAGACATTGACAGAGCGCAATTACAAGAAAACACGTTTTAATAATGGAGAGAAGAAAAAGAGGGGAGGAGGGAGGGGGTGTAAGAAGAAAAAGAAATGTTAGAAATTATTAGTTTTCTCCCGATACTCTAAGCTATTTCATTTTTCTGTAACCATGGAAACCATTTCGAAATAGCTTTAATTGGCTGGGACTTAATGCAAGAATACCATTTGTCGCTTTATGATCGTGCTTTTATTTTTTGATGATAATTTTTGTGGGTTTGTGCTATTAACATGGGGGAATTGATGGCATTGATTTGGTACGAAATACTTAATTGGCTAAGGAAAGAGGTAAAAAGAAATATTTGAGGAAGGAAAATTAATTTTCTCTGATTTGGTTTGAAAAATTTTACCGTTTTGCTTTCAAGACTGGCTTTTTTTTTCATTGTTAGAGTAAGATTTTGCATAAAAATCTTGTTGTTTTTAATAATTTTAAATATGCAATTCTTAAAGGTAGATTTTTTTCTGTTATAGCGTTATAAAGGTCTTTTATTCTCTTCAGGCTAGCTAAAAATATTTTTATTCGATCTGATTTTAAATTTGATTAGTAGTTTTTGAAAAGTAATTATATTCTCTCAAACATGTACCTACAGTTTTAATTATAACTATATCCATTCATTCAATATAAATATTGTCTTCTTAAATCGGGAAAATATTTTTTTTTCTTCTTTTACTAAAAATTGCAATCAATTAAAAATATTGAGCGAAATTTTTTTTTAAATAAGTAATAAGAACAGAAAAATAGCAACTTTAAATAAAGTTCTGAAAAATGAATTTCTATGTATAAAAATAAACATTCCCATTTTTTGAAGCAGGGCATTCTACATTATGATAATTGAATAATCTGTATTAAAAAGCTAAAAGCTTTTTTTTTTAAGAAAAAAAAAATTGTAGACTATTTACTTTGTTCTTACAACAAGACTTTTTTTTAACTGATCCAATGAGCTTTTTTTTATCTTCATTTAGATTAATTAAAAATAAGAACTTATAATATTAAAATATCTAGTCTGTAACTATCTAAGTACAGCCGCATGTAATGTTATGTATTTAAAATTGCATAATGAACATAAAATAATAAATTACTGCAGTTATTGAATATATTGTAGTTAAGAATTACATAAAGATGCTGAAAAAGAAACCTCTTCAAATCTGATATTGAAGATTATTGTGGAAAGTCCGTGAATTAACTTAAATATATTGTGAAACCATTTTCAAGTTTGCTTTTAATCATAAAGTCGGGACAAATAAATATCTTACAAAAATTGTTTAAATGGGGTTTTATTCATTGTAACACAGCGTACAAAGGAATTTCTATTTTCTTTATTAAAACTTTTGAAAATATAGATTTCTATTAAAAAAGAACCAAAATTATATAATTGTGTATCAACTTATATTAACTTAAAATATTTTACTAATATTTATATTATGAATAATCATTAAAAAGTTTTCAAAAATAAAATAATAAGTGCCTTTATTTTCAAACAAAATATTTTTTATTATAAAAAATGAAGTTTTTTGTAGAACACACAAAACACGTTTTAATATCAAAGCTGCAAATTTAATTTCAGAATTACTCACTAAATTTAAAAATCTACTTAATTTCCGTAGCAATTTGTTTTTATATCCAAAGTATATTCAAAGTAAATGTCAAGCGAGGCAAATAAACTAAATCCGATGAAAAATAATTCTAAAAAATATCTCACAGTTGTATTTGATTATGTATATAAACCTCGGGCATGCAACATATAATTGGCAGTGTGAAAAGCAAGGGTTTTCTAAATCTATGCCGCAAATTGTCATTGTTTGACCTTGTGACTTATTAATGGTCATAGCAAATACTAAGCGAAATTGCAAACATTTGTCTGGGTAGGTGAGTCTGAAAGAATCATTGGGATCTGTGGTAGAACAACTTCACCTTGAAATTTACTGCTCAAAATAATGGCATCAAGAACATTGCCCACGATTTTCTTATGAGCAATCACGCGACCTTACATAATTTTGGCGCATTTTAATTAATTGCGATATTGGACTGAATTGTGAATCTAAATCCTTCTCGAATCCACTTGAAACCCCACAAAAAATATCATCCAAATCAGTCCAGCAATTTAGGAGGAGTTCAGTCACATACATACGCACTGAAGAATTATATATATAAAGATATATGCCATATCGCGTGGCGAAAGGAATAATCTTTCTGATACTGTAATTATTTTTTGTCTGATTTTGCTAGAGCAATTAGATTGCAATTTTAAAAACGGCAAAAAATATCGGAAAATTATCCCCTTTTTTAATGTTTTTAATTAATATCTTTTTAACTAATTACGATATTGGACCGAATTATGAATCTAAACTATTCTCGAATCCACTTGAACCCTCACAAAAAATTTCATAAAAATCGGTCCAGCTGTTTAGGAGGAGTTTAGTCGCATACACGCTCACAGAAGATTTTTACATATAAAGATTTTGCAATTTTTTTTGTGAGTATTTCGTTTCAGAAATAATGTTTTGATTTTCAAATTTAATACAAATATTCGTACTTTTTGAGATATATGAAACATAATTTTGTTTCATGGATTGAGTTATATAGAGGATATTTTTTGCTATTAGTCTCAAAGAGTAAGATAAATTTTTAAGAACGATGAAAATGCATAGGGAAAAAGCAGTATTAAAATATAGGATACGGCGTTAAAATTCGCACCAGAGGGTTTCCACATTTTTAGACACAACTATCGGTGTCTAAAAATACAAGAACTTATCTTTAAAAGCTTATCCGCAAGCAAACACTTTCCATTGAACACTTTAGCTGCTTAAGTAATACTGACTCAGTTTCAGCAAGCGACTTCTATTTATAGTCTACGCGGTTATCTTCCAGCGCTTTCACCAAAAGTCCACTTACCTCATAGACTGTGATATTTAGGGTCGTATTCTTAAGACCACGAGCCCCTATAAAAGAGTGGGCTCCACCTGTACCCTTAAAAATAGATAGCACATAGCATACGATGACAAATACTCGTACAAACGGAAACCTGAAACAAATAAGTGTGTGTCACGCACAATCTCACAAACCTAGGCACAAACAAACTCGTGCAATTGCTGCTTTTCGTCTATGTATGGTGATAGGTCTAGTGCGATACGTGGACTACGATCATTAAAATTATTTGGATACTAAGCTTTCTGATGTCACATCGAGAAAAAGATGTGACATCCTATCGACGTCCGGGCCAATTTGGCTCAAGCATTATAATGTTCCTGGCAGGGGAAGATTCATATACTTAAGTTCACTATCTGTTCAGGATTTTCAAGCAGTCTGTTAGATTTATAATTGTGACGAATCTATACGGCACTTTTCCACTAATACTCTTAGGCGTCTCAGGGGATTGTAAATTCGCGTATATTTCCAACCAGCTCTAAAAGAAGAAAATGGGATATGCAAATGAATTAAGGTATTTAAGGAGAGCGTTGCAAGTTAGCAGATAGAAGGCGATTGAGCCAAGAGCAGTAGTGACGAAATTAAGAGGATTCAAGTGGATTGCGAGATTAGAGTATTGCTGTTATTATTCAGCGAAGTAGCAGTAGAAGGATTGATCTACCTGGAGAGAACGACATTACAACCAGGTGATATATTATAACTTAGTTTCTCTGACCACAAGAGTTAATAGATAATAAAGTTAGTGAAAATTTAATGAATGTTAATAATTCAAGTTGCGTACATTTCTCGGTCCTCTTATTTCGGTAAACCCGTTCGATATTGAGCTTAGTAGTTGATTGATATCATATTTTGTGATTTAAAGTAATATTAAAGGTAAATCCCTTTGACGTAGACATATTGTTTAATATTTGTAATTAGAAGGTTGATATTTGAATTAAGTGAATAAATATAATTTGTTATTCAAAAAATGTCGTCTGTTAATTCTTTGCCTCAATTCAATCTTGGTGTCCAGGGTGGAACTCAGGAGGATCCTCACGTAATTATCACAAATATGCGCAGCATCACACAAAATATAACACGTATCAAAAAATAATAATAATTAAACGATACTAAACTCCCACTCAGGCCGAGGCCCTGGGTCCAGTTGAACCAAACCTTAAGATGCTCCTGCTGCTGTCATAGATTTCTCCAATAATTTCTAGAAGCATCCATAAGGTCACCAAATCCCCAAATGTAGCCACCAACATGGTCGCCAAGAGGTCATATTTTGTTGCCAAAAATAATGTCAACTTGTCTGTATCGCCAATATTTCGCCAACTTATAATTGGAACACTATCATAATATAAGGGGAGGAGTTTCTTGCGTATATTACAATTTTTATGATAAAATAAAAATAACAGAAAGTAATATAAACTTATTAAACACCCAGGTATAAATTATTTACACTATTTTAAGATAAAATTGCATTACTTTCAAAAAGTTCGTAACAAAATATTAAACATTAATTACTCCTGAATACATAAAATACATAGTATACAAAGTGAGTATATTTTAACAATTATTTTACATATGTTACACGATATTAATGTTTTTTAGGAGTAAATTATAGTGCCCTTTCATTCTGTATCAACCCTTTATTTTTTCTCTCTCAGCATAAGTACTTTTTTTAATAAATTTTATATACTCCTTATCCTTTACACCATAACGAAAATTATTTTGATAACTAAAACAACATTTTAATATGCTTAGTTCTTTAAAAATTATTTAACTTTAAATGTGTGAAACATGAACCTCTTTTGAAGATTTTCTATTTTTAAAATAAATCTTTAGGTATCATAAATCTTAAAAAAAAAATATTTTCATAGTCTTCCACGTTATCAAGAGATTCGTATCTAATTTTTTATTTAATTTGACTAAACATTTTTGGTTATTTTACGTCAAAATTATGTTTGATTCTGTATCTGATTAAAAATGCACTCAAAAACTCAGAAAATGCTCTTGCAAAATCAAATTTTTAAAACTCTTAAATTTTTTTTTTTTTTTTTTTTTTTAGTTTTCTCGAAAAAAATTTTTTTTAACTTAAATCTTTTTACATCAAAGTATTAATTTTTAAAACTATGTCATATGATAGAGGGAACATCAATCAATATATAATAAACTGATAAAACTACATCATTAATTCTGAAATATCGAATATCCAATCATAAAGCTACATTTTTTCCCCCTGATTTCATTACTCGCTATTTTTTTTCTTTTTTGAAACTTTCAAAAACAAATAAGTTGATGATCCAGTTATAAAATAATCGGAAAGTTAGCAAACAAATTTAACCCCTTCCCCAACTTCCACAGCATGTTACGCTAATCTAAAACATAACGTGATTAAAGATTCTATGTTTTTTCATCCGTTTTATGTTTGCTTGGAACACACCAAACAGCTTTATAAAAATAAAAAAGAATAAGAAAAAACTGTGCGTAATTACTTTTTATGAAGGTAGAGGTCAATAATAACCATCCCAAATGACTTCGATAACTCGATTATGCGAACTTGAAGTTTGATTTTACGAACTGAGGATAAAAATTGTCCAAAACGTGACTTAACCTCGACTCAGGGAATTGCTTTTATTACGAAGAGCGGGCTGTATTCTGTTATCTGTCCTTTTGCTTTTGTTTTTAACTGAGTGTGGAATTTTTATTCTTTTGCTCTTGAGCTTCTTTTTTTTTCTCTTTGGTATTTTTATTGCGGATTCGGGTTGAAAGGGGAATGTTTGACGTTTCGGATATTATGTTGCGGGATAGCTGAGTTTTTTTAAAACTTATTTTGCACTTTGATCTATGTTCCTAAATAAAAGCTCTTACGATAAAATAAAAAGAAAGCCAATCTTTTGAAAATTGGTTTTATGTTTGTTCATCCTAGTTTGGTTCTGGGATATATATTTGAGCTTATACCGACTTCTGCAGAAAGGTTGTAAAAAGTCAGAAACTGAAAAGTTTAATAGCTGTCTTCTTTTACGAGTTGCTTGGAACTAAATAGAAAAGCATAGGATACATAGTTGAAAGCTTTTTTTTAAACTAGCTATTAATCACTGAAAATCTATGGCTCTTAGACATCAAGAATTTTTTTCTTCAACTAATTGATTGTCATTGGGTGGTTTTTAAAGTCACACTTATTTATATTGCTTGTTTTCAAAAGAAATTTGCTTGTACTAGTTAATTGTGAAAAAAAACAAGAAAAAGTTTGCAAAACAATTTTATATACTTCCGGTATTTAAAAAACGAAAAAAAACTTTGTCTTTTTATTTAAGAAACTATTACTTACCAACAGAAATTTCAAATATTTTGATCATTATTGGTAATTGTTAGCTATTTCTTCTGAAACATAATACATTGAACCATGTAAAATGATAATGTAACTTTGTTGGGGCTTTAAATAAGATTTCATGATAGAAGTTTAGAACTAGAAATACATGTTTAGAAATTATTATTTCATTAATCCTATATTCGACACAAAGATAACGTATATTTGCTGCTATGAGCAGTATTTCAGTAACCAGGGAAGTTTTTAGGCATGAGTTAACTGGGCCCAGAAACTTTTCCACGGTTGGGTCTCGTCTCGTTTTCGCCTCAGCCTCAATAAGATTATGTTCTGAATAAATTTAATCGTAAAATGCTACTCCCGGGCATGTTCTTCCAAAAACTGAGAATTTTCGACGATATACCAACTAGTAGAATTGATAAGATTGTATTATTATATCTTGTCTGTCATCCGTGTCTTTGCCAGGGCCTTCTACCGGACAATACAATGACTGGAGGCAGTACGGAGAGTCGGTTTGTGACTAGATTTGTGAGATTGTTATTCAAGCACCGTTATTTGCTATAGGTTACCTACCGGTTGTATGGGTATTTGCCATCGTATTATATCTACTCCTTTTCCCAGAAATTTTGCAGGTAGAGCTGATTATTTTTGCATAAGGCCTGTTAATCCTTAAGACGGCCATTTATTTCTCTTTTGAATTTTTCGCTGTTTTTCATGCTTTATTAATTATTAAACAATAACATTCAAGGAAATATAGTTGGTTTTGTCAAATTTTATGATTAAAGACATTTTTTTTCAAATCAAAAACCATTTGAAACATTTTGAGAACTTAGCATCATTTTCGACATTTCTATTTGATTACATATCTTTTTCTAAATGACATCAATTCAAATTTCTTGAAAATGCTGAGTAAAATCTCACAGTTCGAAAAAATATTGTACACTAATAATATAAGTAATTAAATCGTTATAGTTAATCGATCTTTTTAAATCCATAATAGTTTAATATTGAGGAGTGTCGTTGATTATATAGATTTATAGGATTTAAATTTCTATTTTTACTAATATTAACTTAACTGAGATAAATTTATAACTTAGATTTAGATGCTAGTGATTCAACTAATTCAAGAATCTAATTATATTGTTCACATTTACTTTATAATTTTATTATTCTGTTTTGTTTCTCTTTTATTTATTTTTTATTGTTTAATAAAGGGTGTTTTTTTAGAGGTACAGAACTTTAAATTGCAATAAAACAACGATGTATTATTCGATTGACATGATTTTTTTTATTCGAAAGATAATCTTGTGGCATTACATTTTAAATATGACTTCTGGCATAGGACTGCAATGGCTGGCTCGGATGTAGTCCAATCTGGACGTCCAATTTTCGATCACTTTTTCCAACATTTGTGGCCGTATATCGGCAATAACACGGCGAATGTTGTCTTCCAAATGGTCAAGCGTTTGTGGCTTATCCGCATAGACCAATGACTTTACATAGCCCCACAGAAAATAGTCTAGCGGTGTTAAATCACAAGATCTTGGAGGCCAATTCACAGGTCCAAAACGTGAAATTGGGTGGTCACCAAACGTGTCTTTCAATAAATCGATTGTGGCACGAGCTGTGTGACATGTTGCGCCGTCTTGTTGGAACCACAGCTCCTGGACATCATGATTGTTCAATTCAGGAATGAAAAAGTTAGTAATCATGGCTCTATACCGATCACCATTGACTGTAACGTTGTGGCCTTCATCGTTTTTGAAGAAGGATTCCACCAACCCATAAAGCGCACCAAACAGTCAGTTTTTCTGGATGTAACGGTGTTTCGACATACACTTGTGGATTAGCTTCACTCCAAATGCGGCAGTTTTGTTTGTTGACATAGCCATTCAACCAGAAGTGCGCTTCATCGCTAAACAAAATTCGCTTATGAAAATCGGGAACAACGACAATCTCGTTTTGGGCCCATTCGACGAATCTACGCCTTGCTTGATGATCGTTTTGATGAATTGCCAAACCAAACTGAGAATAAATCACTTGACAGCTGTTAAATCGGTCGCCATCTTGGAAAGTAATGTCAACTTAAACTTCTATACCTGGAAAAAAAACACTCTTTATTATAGAAAAAACTCTTAAAACGCTGGATTATGTGGAAGTGAAACATACTGGGCCGGCAGGCAAAGATATAGAGGGAATTTCTAAAAATTGAACTTTAATTACATTAATATAGAAAAAACAAACACATCAGGAAGGGCTGATACCATGGAGGGAAAGGGGAAATTTGCAAGGCAAAAATTTGTACACTTAAAGAAGCCCATGCAGTGACGGTCAATGCAGCTCGTTTCTTTTCTCGTTCAGACGGTTCATGTAGCAGTTTATTATTTGTAAAATTAAATAGCCGATTTGTGTCACTATACACCACAATACATACCTTTCAGATATTGTTTTTTTAATGAAAATTGAAAATAACAATATATAGTCATTATTTATAAACTTTTACTTTAAACAATTTGTGAGAAGTATTACCGTTAAATAAAATATTTCAGTATGAATAGTAATGTAATTCATGCTTGAACAAGTGGTAAGAAAATTAACCATTTGAAATAACTAACGAGTGTTACCCTATTGGAAATTCGTATTGATTTCTAACTTTAAATGGTCCTATAAAAATATCTATAGAGGAAATATATTAATGCAGTTACTAAAAAAATCATGAATATTTTAATATATTAGAAAAAGTATCAAAAGATAGAACGATGTGAAACTATTACGGCAGTCATAGACGTAATAAACTTTAACCTAATATAATTTTGTTAATAAGAAACTAATTCTTTGGAATTTTTTTAATTAATACGTATTAAAAGTGTACACATAAAAAAATAAAAGAATGAATTTCTTGTTCCCTATCAGTTACACGGCAAGATCCTTAATTTGTATCATCATGTATTTTTACTTTGAATTTTAGCATTAACTAATGTAAAAAATATATAAAAGGAAGTTACCTAATCCATAGTTACTATAATATTTGCTTACATTTTAAGTATGATACTTAAATATATCATTATTTATAAGAACAACAAAAACCATATTTAGTATATATAATTAAAAACAAACATATAATTTTAACAAGTAAATATTAAATCTTAAACTGCATTTATGTTTGCAAAGTTGCAAAGACGCATGCATACAGTATACAAAATACTTTACATTGAATACATTCTTCAGCGCAATTTAGAAGTAAATGAACACATCCTACAGATGTGTTTATGTTTCCTGATAACTTTAAGGAAATGGTTCTACTTTTTACAACATACACATATTTAAGCACAAAGGAGCTGGGAACATTAATCACTTTATATTTTTTGTGGAATCACTTCTTTTTAAAAAAGATAAAACTTCCTTACAATATACTACTTGCTGAAATTTTCTAGGCGTTAACTTCATATCAAGGCGTCCCTTAAAATAAATAACTTTTTTAATACTAGGCGGGAAATAAAGCTATGCACGCCATCCGAAAATTAAGTTTTCAATTTAGGGGTGCATTTAAAATAATGCAGGTTATTTTTTTACAAAAAAAACTCCTTTTGTGGTCTAGTCTTTTGGAAAATTGGTTTCTAGGAAATACGTTATTTTTTCTCTCTTGCATAAGAGGACTCACGTTTTAATAATAATGAAAAATAGAACATGGATTGCCATAAGAAAGTGTTGAATAGCGCATTTTTATTATGATGTCATGCAACACTTTGCCTAAAAAAGAGTATATTTTCACTTATCTGAGGTTCTACAATAACTATACAAATCAAAAAAATACAGCTGGTTAAAAAAAATACACTTTAATACAAAGATAAATTTTTTATTTACTTTTGGTTTTTTTTAATGTGCTGCGGAATCTTGTTCTACCATTGCAGAGATAGTACATTCCCCGGAAGCTGGTATCTCTTTTTAGTGTGGCACCATATAGACGGATACCAATCACTGCAAGCAATTTTGGCTCCCAGTTTCCTCCCCAGAGGGAGGCATCTGAGCACTGCCGATGTGAACCAGTACTAGGATTACTTCAAAGCCAGACACTTTAGGGATCTTTTATATACCGTATAATCATATGACGTGGCCACTGTCAATTTTCTGCATCTGGAAAATCCACCGACTTGGACCAGGGTCGAAGCTGCAACCTTGGATGTAGAAGGCCAGCGACAAACCAACCACGCCAACCAGTCGGCTATTTATTAAATTAGATAAACTGCATTTATATAAAAATATATAATTTGTAATCAAAAGTGAGAGGTCGCCCCTCCGGTATAGTGGTTAGCGACACCGACATAGCAGCAAGTCCTTTCATGAGGGTGGTGTGTGCCACTGTTTCAGACTGTTTGCATGATTTACTAAAAACTTAAGTTCCCATATTTAATTTGATCAACATTATTGTTTATTCTAGCTCAAAAATTTTAGTTAAAATTATTTAAATTAAATTCAACAGCTATTAATGAATATCAATAAAAATAATGCTTATAACTTATAATGGAGATCTGATTATTTTCTTCTATATAATCTATTATTATTCTTTCACAAGAAATGTATTAGATTTTATTAATTAAGAAATTATGTATTTAAAAATAGTAAACGAATTTGAACTTTTTTTTAACACAATGAAAGTTTTCTTTAACAGAAGGAAAAAATGGAAAATAAATAGATTAATTTTCCTAATATTTACAACCTTCAGATTTTTAATATACATTACTAATGGGTAATTTTTCTCGAAAATTTGTTTATGATATTTATGAATTAAATTCAATACAATTCTATTAATGAGATATGCTTTCCAGATTTGCAATTCCCAGAAGAATCAAATATTCCAAAACTTGTATTATTTTATAACTTAGGTTAGTTTTAAATATTCTTGAGTATGCATATTGTTCATTCAATATCGCTCAAAAGATCAAATATTAAGAATTCATGGGAATTCGAAACTTAGTCCTAAATAAGTTTGTTAATATATCCAAATACAAATAAATGCTAGATGTAATTTTAGATGATCAGAAAAATCTGTCAGCATCATTATAAATCTATATAAATTTTATATTCATTAATACAATAATACCGGGATTTTGAGAAATATTTTTGAGAAGTACGCTTTATATCTTTAAAACATTTGCAACCCAAATAAGAAAATAAAATGCGAGCAAATATGCCTATATTTATTTTGATGATATTTTTCGATTATAAATAAAATGTGAAATAAAATACCAAATAATAAATACAGAATTTGAAAACTACACCATATAATAAGATATATTTAATCAAATTCTCAAAATTTCAAACTCTCCACAGTATATTTCATAATTATCGCATAACTATAATGTCTAGAGATTTGAATATATTCACAAAAATATATTATTATTATTACTAAATATTGTTTTCATTTACAACTTATCTACATTTTACGAAATAAAGAATAAGATCTTACTGCAAATTCTCTCTCTAATTGAAGGAGTTTTTTTATCAATAATTGCAACAAACTCCCAAGTAGCAAAAGACATGCAATTGTGAGATCATTTATTTATATAAATTTTATTGTTGAAACAAATGATATTGTTATTTGTCCTTATAGCAATAAATAATGTCAACAATGCATTATTGTGTTTAACGCAATAATTTATGTTACAACAATATAAATTTTAACAAATATTGCTTCCTTTGTTTTCACTTCTTGTTTTAAATGCATAAAATTTTCTCATTCGGTTTTTATTTTATTCTGTTATGTTTTAAAATCACAGCTGGTTTTATGGCATTTAATGCTTTATATTGGTATTGATAAATTTGATGATACTTAGTCTGAATGCCAATTTTATTTTATTGTAAGAAAAGAGCTAAAAAAATGTGTACGTAATAAATAATAATTATATTTCACAATAGTTTTTATTTTTTTAGTTTTATGGAAATCTTTTAAAATTTTCTGAACATTGATAATTTAAAAAAATTACATGCATAAAATATTTAAAAATAATTAGCTCATCTAAATCCCTTTAATTTAAAGTTTCACAATGACGTTAAAAGTAATTTTCCAGACTTTTCAATTTACTGTAAAAAATAATGGCTTCCTAATTTATTTAAGGTATAAAACAGTCCAGAGTATTAATGGTACATGATTTGATTTATTATTAACGTCGCACTGTTTAGCTACACGAGGGCTTTTGGCGACGGACCACGTAATTTTGAACCATGGTCAAGTGACGTGGACGACACCGGAGCTGGCACCCCCCTCTCCTAACTACCACACCACACCAACGGGAGGACGTTTCAGCTCTTGACAGATTTAACGTGCACCGCTGCCCTACACGGCGGGTCTTTAGTGGTACTGGGCTCGAACTCGTGACAAGGCAAGCCACGGTCCGATACCTATACTACCGCGGCCGTATTAATGGTAATAATCAACAATTATAAGTCAACTGCATGTTGGTTATAATTTGAGAAAAAATGTCTTCTTTTTTCAATTTTTGGCTTAAGTATAGAGTAGGTGGCTTCTTGGTCCCTTTATTTAAATGCCAGAATGAATCTGGCTTTCCGTTACTTCGGCATTACTTCATTGCTCTCGGAATACTAATCGTTACATATAGGTAATTCGGTGACAGATTCTGGTAGCCAAAAAAACTGGATTCGCCAAGGAGCTACAAATTCAACACTTACACCTAATTTTTTTAATAAGTAATCAATTAAGCACTAAAAACAATTAAAGTATTTCCCCCTTTCCGGGAAAGTCGTGGTTTCCAGTGGTATAGGTCACGGACTAGTGGCTGTCAGTACCCCTGAAGACCAGCTTTGCAGAGGGGACCGATGCACGTTAAACATGGCGATCTTCAAACGTTCTCCTGTTGGTGTGATATGGAAGTTAGGAAAACTGCAGGCTCAACAGTCGTCATCATCATTTGACCATGGTTCAAAAGTAACGAGGTCCGCCACCAATAGCCCTCGGGCAGCTTTATATTTTTACGTAAATATAACTCTCACTCCTTTCGGAGGACCGTTGGTGACGATTGAGGGTGGGTTTTTTTCTATTTATTTATTTTATTTGTGTTTATTATTTATTTTATTTTTATTTATTTATTATTTAGTTTATTTGTATTATTTATAATTTATTTTATTTGTATTTATTATTTATTTTATTTGTGTATTACTTTATAATTTATTTTATTTGTATTACTTTATAATTTATTTTATTTGTATTACTTTATAATTTATTTTATTTGTATTTATATTTATTATTTATTTTATTCGTATTTATTTATTATTTATTTTATTTGTATTTATTTATTATTGATTTTATTTATTCATTTATTTATTTATTTGATTTATTCATTTATTCATTTATTTTATTTATTCATTTATTTATTTATTTTTTCATCGTCTTTCCGCAAATGAGCTATAAGCATTCATACTCGTGAAACTTCTGGCAGGGTTTTTCACTATTAATAAACTATTCATTGGCATTTGGTAGTTGTGGTGATTTCCTTTTTTTTTAATTTATGGCACCCCCTAAAGAGAAAAGTACTTTAATAAGCCCATGGTTTTATTAATAGAACAAAGATATTCTATATTGTTGAATTTCAAAACTTCTGTAAATTGATTTTGAATGCAAAATTATTACTTGGCATAGGTCTCATTAAACAAATTTGCAGAAATATACCAAATTCTCTTGAAATTAATTTACATATTTAATTGCAAGACCAAAAAAACAAACTATTTTTAAAACCCTACATATATATTCTTCTGTACAAAAAATGGAATAAACAATTAGTATTAATTATATATAGTTATAATGAAACATTTTTTTTAGAAAACCTACTTTCTGTAAGTAAAGATAGTTTATTGCATACCTTAAACTTACAAAACCGTACCATTTCGTGAGAGATAAATATCCTTCATTCTCTAAGGAACCCTTGACTAAAAACCGCAAAGGGATATTTAATTGTTAACGCTTGAAAATGCATGAAAAACGAAAAGCTTTCATTTTTCTTGCGCGCACACTTTTATTCCCCGTTGCCTCGTTAACAGTCTCATTAGGAGTAAGTCCATCTTAACAGCCTTAATAACATGTGTGCAATTAGTTTGTGCTTTGAGTTCGAGGGAAAAAACAGCACAATAGTGAAAAGTTTTTGTACGAAAACATCTAAATGAAGTTTGAAAGTGTGTTTGTTAAGTGAAGCGTCAAAAAATTCTTTGGAATATAAAAAAATGGCTGCCAGTATTATTCTTAAAAGTATTCATTGCTTTGAATTTTCTTTTTCAGTAATAATTAGAGTGAAAATAAGAGAATTATAGTTTTTCTTCTGATTTTCTTTCTAAAATAGAAATTTTTTTTCTCTTAAAATATCAGAGTAATGAATTTTCAGGCAAAAGTTAATGACATAGCATTCTTACAATTAAATATATAATTGATTGGTATATACATCTATGTAAAAGGTGTTTTTTGAGAGGTATAGAACTTTAAATTGCAATAAAACAACGATGTAGTATTCGATTGACATGATTTTTTTTTATTCGAAAGATAATCTTGTGGCATTACATTTTAAATATGACTTCTGGCATAGGACTGCCACGGCTGGCTCGGATGTGGTCCAACCTGGACGTCCAATTTTCGATCACTTTTTCCAACATTTGTGGCCATATATCGGCAATAACACGGCGAATCTTGTCTTCCAAATGGTCAAGCGTTTGTGGCTTATCCGCATAGATCAATGACTTTACATAACCCCTCAGAAAATAGTCTAGCGGTGTTAAATCACAAGATCTTGGAGGCTAATTCACAGGTCGAAAACGTGAAATTGGGCGTTCACCAAACGTGTCTTTCAATAAATCGATTGTGGCACGAGCTGTGTGACATGTTGCGCCGTCTTGTTGGAACCACAGCTCCTGGACATCATGATTGTTCAATTCAGGAATGAAAAAGTTAGTAATCATGGCTCTATACCGATCACCATTGACTGTAACGTTGTGGCCATCATCGTTTTTGAAGAAGGATTCCACCAGCCCATAAAGCACACCGAACAGTCAGTTTTTCTGGATGTAACGGTGTTTCGACAAACACTTGTGGATTAGCTTCACTCCAAATGTGGCAGTTTTGTTTTTTGACGTAGCCATTCAACCAGAAGTGCGCTTTATCGCTAAACAAAATTCGCTTATGAAAATCGACCATTATTTTCGAAATAAAATTGCACAATTTGAAAGCGTTGTTCAGGCGTGAGTATATTCATGATGAATTGCCAAACCAAATTGAGAATAAATCACTTGACAGCTGTTAAATCGGTCGCCATCTTGGAAAGTAATGCCAACTTAAACTTATATACCTGGAAAAAAAACTCTGTATATAAAGGATTAAAATTTAAACAGTTACTCACTCACTCATTACGAGTTCCTTCGAACTATTTGACCTATAAAATTGATATTTGGCAGACATGCTTCTTTCATGGAGTAAAGATCAGCTAAGAACGGATTTTGCGAAGATCGACACATAAGGAATGTTGCAATGCGTGAAGGCAGTGATCCGCTACCTTTTTATCGCTGTGGACCGTTCAACGTTTGATAATTTTACCGAGGGTAGGGCACGTTGATTGTGAAAATTTTAGATTGTTTTGATTTAACAATTTTAATTTAGTTGCATTTAAATATGCCTTCAGAATAAAATATAGTTACACCAAAAATGAATTAAAGGTGATTTAACGTGAAATTTAAAGTGATTTCTGTGGAAAGTTGCGCAAATCCGAGAGAAATGCACCACTTTAAATAAAATGGCAATAGTTTAATGTTCTTCGGCACCATTTGATCCACGGAACGAGGGTTGCGGATCACTGGGTTCAGGAACGTTATTGATAAATATTCCTATTTTTGATCTATTAAAACTATAGCGGGTCCTATTCGAGACTCCAATTAATCAATTTGGGGAAACTCTTAACTTTTGCTTGATTATAAGATCACTTTCTGTTGAGGAACCATGACTTATGCTAATGGGAGTTGTTATTTAAAGTGAAGTGAAGTGTGTGTGAGAGAGAGTTAGTCGATTGTCGTCAGGCTGTTACAGAATTTCGAATGTTAGAGTAATAATAATGAAAGCCATCGGAGCTTCAGGAAGGATATCGGAGATCACAACGGAGAAAAATCCTCAGTGCTGTGAAATTAACCATCTCTCTCTCTCAGTTCAGTGATCCACTTAATTGTTATAGATATCTGGATAAGTAATTAAGTCGACCACTTTCTTTGCTTAGGTTAAGATTTGACAGTAAATTGATACGTAAAATAAAGGTGTTGATTTTATTTAATTATATCTTGATTCTGTGCATCAAATCTCACTAGTGACCGAAGGTACATGACAGACCTACAGACTTGAAGACTTGAAATTTGTCTGGCATGTTTCTTTCCTATAGGAAAGATTCACTACAAAAGAGGTTTTGAGAAAATCGACACATAAGGGGCGAGAAGGGTTACGGATAACACATGCTCCCGCTTTTAAACTATTAGACCCGTATACTTGAAATTTAATAAGTATATTTCTTTTAATGAACAGAGATCCACTAAGAATGCATTTTATGAATATTGATTCCTTTGGGAGAGGAAAGGGGTTGCTGGGAGTTACTGAGGTGTATAGATAAAGAAAATTCCATTTGTGAACTACTAGACCTACAGTAATGAAATTTGTTATGCTAGTTTCGTTTGTTCGGTTGAAACACGCTAAAAACGGGTCTAACGGATATCAGCTCTCAAGGGCGTTGCAAAACACGATGTTAAAAAAATTCCGTTTTTGAAGTATTAGGCTTAAATTTGGCAAGTATGTTTATTTTGTTGAGTAGAGATGCAATAAAATTGGGTTTTGCAGAAATCAACATTGGAGGAAGGAATTAATAGAGCATATTAAAAAGGCATTATTTAAAAGGGCAATTTGAAAGCGTTTATTCTCATCCAAAATATCCTGAATGGAGCTGAAGATTTAGAAAAGTTAAGTGCTCCCAACCACCAAACTACAACTACAATTTCTATTACAGGGACTTTTATGTAAATTAGTCTTATAGTTTATTAAAAACTGCTTTTAATAATTTTGAAGTTCTTATGTCAAGAATCTTTCAAAATTTGACTGAAGTTTTAGCATGTAAAATTGTAACTGTGATAAAACAAACAAAAAAATCAAATCTTTCTCATATATGTTGATAATAGAATTTCTCCGTTATATTCAATGAAAAAGGCAATTTAAAATGTGTGCTATTTCAAATCTCAAAGCTAAGATTTCTCATATATTTTACATCTTCTTATACTTCCTGTTAATACAATAGCACTCACTATTCTGTATTAAATTAATATGATGAGTTTACAGTGACATACGCATATTTAAAATTCAAAAATGTTAATCTTGTCATATTTAATACATCAACTATAATATAACTCAAATATAAATAAAAAATATGGTACGTATTATATATATATATATACCGTCAATCAATTTCATCAAATCAAAAGATGTCACCATCACAAAAATATCGCCAAATACTGCCGTCACCGTTGTTATTATTATTGTGTTCAAACATGCGATGAAATGGAATTTGGCGATGTATTTTCACTACGGTATAATAAGCAAGTACGAAAAATATTTAAATTATTCCTTTATTACAAAATATTTATGACACTTGTCCTAATTTTCCCCGTCTGTTTAAAACTAAAATGAGAAAAATATTTTGAGGATTCACATAAACAAATAAAACCAAATGAAAATCATGTGAGAAATATGCTTTTTGAAAGTAATTTTTCTATACAAAATTTTTTAGAACTGAAAATGCATAACTTTCAGATACTTTATCAACATAAATATTCTTAAAATATTCATCGATTTCTATAATCAATGATTGCTTAATGCTGTTGAAGATTAAAATTATATCTCTTGTATTCTTAAATTAGTATTCCTTCATTATAAACTTAAATAGTTATAAATTTGACGGGAAAAGAAAATGAAATTGTAGAATTAATAAACAAGACATAGGAGGAAATATGACATGTAAAATTGAAACAATTTAATGTAATATAATATTAATACAAGTTTCATTTTAACCATTAGAAAGATTAAAATGTTACAAAAATGTGTCTGAAGAGTGTCTATATGAAGATTCTACGTTGCGTATATTATAACTTAACCAATAGGACCTATTAAGAAATTAAAATGTGAAACTTTAAATGAGCTTCACATTTTTAATATCGACAAGTGTTCTATCAATATTTCAGTACTAATTATTTTAAGCACATCGCTTTTCATTTAAATAGTACCCGATTCTTTTTTACAATGATAAAGATAAAAATGAAAACTACTTTTTTTCACTTCAACAATTACTTTTATTCAATTTTTATTTTTACTCATTCTAGTTCCATGCTCTAGTATTATTTATTTCTTTTTTAATTTGCTTATAGTTTTTATCGGTATCCCTTCATGTTTTTTCTTTTGATGCATGCTTTTCATTTTCATTTTCATTATTCATAGCACTTAGTATAATTGAATTCTGAATAAGATGTTTTTGCATGTTTTGTCTTAAACTGTAGCAATATTAATAATAGTATGTACGTAATTTTTTATCAACTGTTCATCAGTATAAAATTAAGTGTGCGTTGATATATCTAATGTACAGATCTGTATCTGTAAGTCACAAATATATATTATGTATCATTCATATACATGCATATGTGTATATCATCTCTCTCTCTCTCTTAATATGTCTATATATGTGTGTGTATGTATATATCTGCATTAAGGGGAGTTGGAAACCTCTCTCTCTCTCTATACTGACAATGTTAAATTTGCTGTTTTCGATGTACCTTTTCTCAAAATCTGTTTTATGTACATGCTTGAAATTTTTCATACTATTAAAGTATACCTCTCTCATTATACTAAAATGAGCTTTTAGCTAATTTTGAATTTTTTAATAAATTAGGAAATATTTTATCGAACATTGCGAAATTTGACAAATTTTTACTTAAAAAATTTTTAAAAATTAAATTTTTGAGTTTTTTACAAAAAGCTCATTTTAGTATATATTACACATCATTATAAATAATTCATAAAAAACTTACATACCTGTGAACAGTAGTTTCTCAGAAAAGGTACATCGCACATTAAAATCTACATTTTGAGATAAATTGATTTTAATGTATACAGTGAGACTTCTAATCGGCTAGGAAATAAAAAAATAAAAGGCTCAATTTAAAATAAAAGATACATGTTTTGGTTTATATCAGTCGTTACACTTTTAAGCAAAAACAAAGTAATTTGTTTACAATTTTCGCCATTAAAATGGGCGTGACCCAAATTCAACGATTATTTAAAAATACGTTTTAAGGGCTTCTAAATACCCTAGAGGTTAAAGTAAGGTATTTTTAGAAAGGTTAAAATCTATACAATTTGAAAATGTAAAAATCTCAAATTGTCAAAAAAAATAAGAATTTAGCTTTCCAACACCCCTTAAGGTAAATAGAAAATGTTTTTTCGAAAGTTTAAAAAGCCTATCTATGCGGGAAACATGTTCTATGATATGTGGATGAAGAGAAAATAGATTTTTTTTAAAAGTTCAGGCAGTGTGTTTCTCAAACTTCCAACATTTTCCACCCAATATTCAATCATAATTTTCATTGCGCCTCCCCCCATCAATACAATAGTGTATTGAATTCAATAAAACTATACTTTTAAGCTAATGCTACAATATTACTCGAACCTCTTAAGTGACACCGGCGTATGTAAACGTCTCAGCCAGCCAAAGCCTTATTTGTCCCCGATGTATATGTCCGTCTTTTCGAAGTACGATCCTTTATGAGCAATGCCATCCATTAAACTCTTCCGAAGGCTTTGGAATGCATTTAAAATGATATTGATAGTGTTAGCGAAGAATTTACTTATTTCAGAGGATTTGTTTGTTTTTTATTCCATTTCTCTCCCTCCATATACATCACATACGCACGCCTACGTGGAAAACGAAAGCATTGGGGAGCGAATCCTGTAACTTTTAATCGGCAGTTAAGGGATTAATTATAAACCGTACAAATTATCAAAATGAGTGTTAATTTTTGAACATAATTTTATGTATTACAAACCGTGGAGGCACTGGTAATTATTAAACTTGTTTTTACCTTACTATTGTTAAATTAATTATGAAATACTTTGAGCAGTTCTGTTACATTTATAAGTGTATTGCGTCAGAGTAAATGTTTATTTTATTTTGTATTATGTCAGAATGCATTTTGTGTTTGCTTGCATTCAGTAAATTAATATTTTTTTAAAAAAAATATTTTATTTTTGACTTCTCAATATGCTCCGCTCCTTCCCCTCGTAAAGTTATAACGCTCCCTAGGGAGTTGCGCCCCACAGTTTAAGAAAATCTGTGTTAAGGTATCCGACTACCCTAAAATCATGATTTTTTTAAAAAATGGACAATTTTTTATGATTTTATTTTATAGGCCATCTTATTAGCTTCATAAAAATGCCAAGGTTTTTATTTTCCGTTTACTAGAACAAAAACCACAGGTGTTTTAGTAAAAGCAGATGCCATAACTTTACATAAGATGTCAAACTTTAAAATGCGTTTTACTCCGAATGTGTTTTTTCCGAAAAACTCAAACGGGGACAGCGATTGCTCGAATTTTTTTTTAAATAATTTGCTGAAATTTGGTGTGTATGTTTTGCATAACAGCAGAAGTGTTTTAATCTTCAGATTTATGAATCACTGTTTTATTACAAAATTTACAGTTCTTTATGTGAATACAAACACTATTTTTTTAAGCAATTTCACATAACAGCTAAGATAAAGTGCTCTAGTTTTTGTAAAAATTAAAATATCTCTTATCCTGAAGGTCACTTCAAAAAGGAATAGCAAAGTAATACATCAAAATTGAAAAATTGAGAATGTGTTCATTTACTATTTGTACAGAGCGGGCCCCGTTTATGCAATATTTTGTCAATTTTTACCCATTTTTTCCCCATTTTAGCAGTAATAATTTATTTTTCAATTTATAATTTTAGTTTTTTTCCTTAAAATGTACTAAATAAATCTAAAAACCACAAAAAATCTCCATATATCCATTATTTTTTAAAAAAGTGGTCGCAAGTAGTTGGATACCTTAAGGGCAGGCAACGGGGGAATAAAGTTCGGTGTTTAAGCTTTTTTTTACGGTATGAAGTCAAAGTAGTTTTTGATAAAATGAAGCAGATATTTTATTACTTTTTTAAATTTATTGCAATAAGGCAATCAAATACTAAACTGTTATATAAAAAAAGAAGACTGTCACTTTTAACTGATCACTTAGAATGAAATTTAAAAAAAAATCTACTGTCAAAATTACAGTGTCTGAAGCAAAGGAAGACAAAATAATAGCATGGTTAGAGCTAATTCAACAGTGCAGGGTGACAGAGCTGCGTTATAAAATGTTGCAATGTGCATTACACTAGTCGCTTATCAGTAGTCATCACTTTTAGTTATTTAAATTGTAGAAATATAATTATTTTAGTCTAATATTAAACAACTAAAATTAAGCCTTTTTTCGAAAATCAAAGCTCTTTGTGTAAATATTAAGTTTTAATCTTTCTTATATCCTTTCAATAGAACATATTTTCAGCATAGGTAAGATCAGTTAATAATTTACTTTTATCCATGTTTCCGCGATGCACTGTGATACATATATGTATATGTATGAATACGTGTATATTACACATGACATGTTTAAAATGTACAATATACTTAACACACATAAAATTAAAACATTAACATTATATTAAAATATAAATTTATATAAGCCTAACATTAATTAACGCATAGAAACTAAAAAGCTTTATTAAAATTACATTTCAATTTTTGTATATTATATAGTCAAAAAATTGTAGAATTCCTTAGAAAAAATCACAACTTTTAAGACAATTTTTATCGAAAGAAAATTACTTATCTGTAAAATAATTAACCATTTATAAAAACATACTTCAATCAAAAGTATGGAGAACAATGCTGGAGAGAGACCTAACCGAGCTATGATTGATTAATGGTAGAAAAGTTCAATTTTTATCTGAAACTGCCCATATTCCAGTTAAAATATATATTTTACAAAACAAAAGTTTTTTGAAAGAAGGGGTAAAATTTAAACTTTCATTCCAAACTATTGGCAAAATTGGTTCATATCTTTCATCAAGGTTTAACCTGAAGTAACATATTTTTTAAAAAAATTTCCTTTGTTCAAATTAAATCTTAACTAATGAACCTCTGGTAAATAACCTCTCGGTTAATTGTGTCGTCTTTTCTGACAGCACGAAACATTTTTACACGTCATCTACGCTTCACATCATGATAGAGCTGAAACAGAGCCAACAAAGCTTAACATCATTGATTAACTTTGACTCTTTTTCCCGATCGTTAATTCAATTTTCTAATGCAAATTTGTACCGGATGGTTAATTGCATTGAATGTTTACTTTGACGCGCGTGGTAAAAGAAGAGGGAATTAACAGAGTTGTGTGTGGAATGTGAAGATTAAAGCAGCTTATAAAAGCAATGAAGCTGAATCTTGCGTGGAAAGAAATTTGCACAAAGCATTTGAGAAAAGCCGATTACAAACTCAATGACTGAAAATTGAGTTCTTCGATTATTTACAAATGTATTCTATTTGTATACATTGTATATATGTATTCTATGCGCATTGAAGTGAATTAGCGAATGTCAAGATCATTTTTTTTAAATGAGAAACGGATTGATTGGTAATATAAGAGAAAGGGAAAAACTAGTAAGATATTTTTAAACACAATCCAGAAGATTAAACTTATTTCTAGTACTTAATTTTTTCATATTAGATCAATGCGTCTCAAATTCTCAATATTTGCGACCTGATTTTCAATTAGAATTTTCATCGCACACCACCCCAATGTAATAATTATGTATTGTAGTGGGGTGGGGTGGAATCACTTAGTTCTTCCGAATTTTCATCTCCTTTCAGGACATTTTGGATGACATTAAAACGCTTTAAAATTACTCTTTTTAATAAATAATATTTAAAAATTAAAAAAAATAACTATTGAGAGAAATAATAGAAAGAGAAATTACTTTAACATGAATAAATTTACAAATATAAATAAAGATAAAAATTGATGAAAAAAATCTTGACTTAAAAAAGAATTTTTTTCCTTTTCGAGATGGGAGTTGGAGGAGTGATGCCTAGCCATTACGGTTGCAGCAAATGAGTCCGAGTTAAAGAGATAAATTATTTAGACGAAAAAGTTAGAATGAGCTGGTATCGAGTTGATCTTCTATGAATGGCTGATCAGAGAAGTCAGCTACTTTTGCATTGAAGTTTAGGTGAGAAACTCGACTCATCATTGAGTAGTAAATAGAGATAATTAAAGAAAAAAAAAATTACAAGAAAAATAATATATGTAAATAGAGCATATTTAGGAATTAAAGAAAAGCATGATCAATTAAACCTGATCTGGGTCTGTGGAAATTAAGATCACACAGGAGTGTATTTTTCGATGCTAGAGATCGATTTATTATTAGAGTGGTCAAATTTAGTAAAGAAGTTGGTAGCATTTCTTCTGATCGTTTGTCTAATAGTGGGTATTTTACTCGCAGTTCTGAGGTATACAATTATGAATTGAATACAGTTATTATGTACTTCGCGCTAAAACTACAATACGACCTATAAGCCGTACAAATTATCAAAATGTTTATCTTTTAATGCGTTTCTTTTAAGTAATAGATACTTTAAGTAAGTTACCTTTAAATAATAGAATGAGTATTATGTTACTTTTCCATTCTAACATTTAAATGGAAATATACTGCAAAAATAGTTTTAGTTAAATTAAGTATTTATTTCATTAGGTATCAATTTCTATAAGCATACTTGTCAATAGAAAAATAGTCTAGTCATTGTTGCTATCTATCTTATATTCATCATAACTGGCATTCTCACGGACTGATGTGCAAAAGTCTTGGTAAACTATTGGACGTTTGTGCAACCGTCTGCCTTTGAATAAATTTTGCTGTGGAAGACAAGCCCATGAGAGTCAATAGTAATTATTAATTTTTTTCTTAATCTAGTATAGATAAATTAATTATCACAAATGTTGAGAAGTACTGAAACATTTATAAGTATGTAAGTCAGAGTAAACGTGTGTCTTATTTTTTATTTCGCCTGAATTATTTGTTTTCATTCCTTTCAATAAATTAATAATTTTTATAAAATCTTTTATTTTTCGTCTTTTAGATACGCTGGTGCACCCCATTTAGGACTATTACACTCCCCTAGAGGGGTGTGCCTCACAGTTTGAGAAACGCTGCATTAGATAGAATATTTTGACAATAACAATGCATGGAGACTAAATTGTACTGTACGAGTCAAATACGTACATTACTTGGTTAAATTATAATTAACATTGCTTTACACACAGAGATAGTTGAATATGAAATCATTTTAAGACAGGTAATATAAAAAAAATTAAGTCAATCCTACAAAGGTAAACAAAGAAATATTTTATTTTAGTAACTTTTTAACAAATAATTACAATTAATATGTATATATATATATATATATATATATATATATATATATATATATATATATATATATATATATATATACATACATATGACAGAATTACATGACTAAGGGGCAAAATAGAAAAGCGATTTTCCTTGCAATTTTCCCTTTTCCTTTCTATATAAGGTGTTGGACTATTTTTTTTGTTTGTTGCTATTTTTTCATTAATTAAATTTAATTATTCCAATAAAATAGTACAGAAAAATAAACAACATTCTCGGAAATTAGGTAATCACAGGTGGAAATTTAAACGCCACGACTTTCGAATTAGAAGTACATTGCGCTACAGGGACACAACGAGTGATTTTCCTTTTTATATAGGGTGTTAAACTATTATTCTTTCGGTTCTATTTATTCATTTTTTAATTTAATCAACGTATTAATGTTTTATTAAATTGTATTAACATCGAGTGTCATCCACTACAAGTATATAAACTTGAAAAAATGTGTTTGAACATGAGTGGATGAATAAAAGTATTTTATTAACGATTGAAAATTTGAACAAGATATATATATATATATATATATATATATATATATAGCAGTAAATAAATTAAAAAGAAGACTAATAAATCCTAAAACATCTTAAGAACAAACCGAAAGAATCAAGAACACGGAACCATTACAAACCAAAAAAAGAGAGATATAGCTAGAGTGGAAAAAATATTATGGTTTCCCGAGCTGTCACTGTCTTAGGACAGTGAAACAGAGTTAAGCAATGTTTTGCGAGATCTCAACCCTTCCCTTTAGCGGAAACTTTCGGCATAATAGGATAGGAGATAAAGCAAGGCAAAGGCCCAAAAACCCACGTGGGTGAATATAACATCAATAGAATAGAATTGGAAAATTCAATTACTATAGGAATCCGGACGATACATATATATATATATATATATATATATATATATATATATATATATATATATATTGTTAGCAGTATCGGGGCATGTTTCCTTCAATAAAAGTAGAAAAAAACTCATATGTGCCTGTTTCCAATTTGAACGAATCCTGTTACGAGTATTCGTAACAGAACATTATTAAAAATAATTATAATTAGAATCTTACTATAATTAGAAGCTTTTAACTCATAATACAATTAGAGAGTTTGGGTTAATTCTAAAGCCGAGATTGCATTCATTTTCTTTTAATTGTGCCTGACACGCCATTTAATCTTGGCTTGAATATATTTTTGAACATTTAAAATACTTTTAATGTACCTAAAACAAAAATTTTAATGTCGAAAGATATTGTACTGTGTCTATTCCAGGGGTCGAGCAGCTATAGCTCTTGGGCCACATGTGGCCCTCGGTACAATTCTCAGTGGCACTCTGCACTACTCAACAAATTTGCCAATTTGTGAGAGAATGGAATGCATAAATTTGTAATGGATCATATTTCACAAACTTCTTCAGAATTATGGACATTCACGGAATTACAAAAGAATTTGAAAGTCAAATCTAAAGATAAATTTATAGGAATTTTGTAAATTATTGAATGTCATTGCTGGAGAGATTTTATTGTTTGAAGAAAAGAAAATTGCATGTACTCTGCTTTTGGTTCTGCATATCTAAGAAAAATCTTTTGAATCCGCAAAAAAATTGTTGACCAACTTGCAAACAACAACTGAATACCCACAATCGTGTCAAATTGAAAGTCACAAATATTACCCATGATTCTGCGATAGAAAGTTATATAGTGGTGTAAGCACTAGTGGTTCACATTAATTTTTTTATTTTTCTATTTAACTATAATGAAGGGTAGTACTTATAGGTTGTATATTCCTTATTATATTTTAGGTTGTCTGTTCCTTATTTTAATAAATATGTTTAAAAAGACATAATATATGTATACAACTTCATTTTTTATTTTTGTTGAAAAAGTAAATGTATTTTATGTTGTTTGTTTTTATATTAAGAAATAACTTCTAATGTTGCAAAATTAATGTATGATAAAACTGCAAATCTATAGTATTGATGTCTATTCTCCAACTCTGCATGAATTATCACTGGAAGCGTATTGTTTCAAAAATGTCCTTCTGTGCGACACGCTGAATCATATTCGTAAATTGATTTGGCACGCCACAGCTAAAAGGTTGCCAACCCCTGGTCTATACTTCACAAAACTTCCAAAAATGAAAATGCATTTTAAGGTCGCAAAATGGTCAACTACCATTTTAATTTCATACTAGTTTTCATAAACAAATTACATTCAAGAAAATTTAAAATGACATGCGTTTTTTTTGTTTGTTTTGTTCCCTACAAGCAAAAATTAGTTTAATTTCAAAATACTTTCCCGGAGTAAAATCGATTGTAAGAAGAATTAAAATGCTTTTCTTTATTTGCCTTTGTTTTGCTTAAACCAGAAGTTTAATTTTCCTCTTTCGATTCAAAATCAAACACAGCCAACATAATTCATTTTTTAAGCAAACGAAGTTTTTTGTAGAAAAACTTTTGAGCAATCATAAACACATCAATTTCCATCATAAACAAATAAAATAAAGCGATTATTGTTGAGAAAAGTCAATTATAAAACTTTCAACGAAAATCGTATTAACTGGTACGGTACTCATGACAAATCACCTGGTATTACCAAACTTTCCTACGAAAAAAAAGCAAATTAAATTTACAGCAACTAAGACAAATAGGAATATTAATACGCCCCTTTCATTAAAAAAAAGGGAAACATATAAACGCAATACTCAATTAAGGTTTTACGAAAATCTCTTTTCAGTTTCTTTGGTATTAATCTCTCTCATTTTAATGGTTGAGTAAAAGTTTGAAAGAATTTCAACACATCACTGCATAAACAGTGCTTTTAGAAAAGAGCAAACAAGATAATGAGAAAGAAAGTCTCCCGAAATAGCTGTGAAACCTCGGAGTGCAAAAAATAATAAAGATTTTAAAATATTAACTCACGTCTTTGAAAATATAATTAAAAACTTTTTCGTGGTATACTTCATGCTCTCCTACCTCACTATCAACAGTCGCGAATTTTTCTTTTTTTTTCTTTCGCTTCCACCAATTTTCTCTTTCTTTCTTTCTTTTTTTTCTAAAATTTTTTCCATTATGACTTGAAACGGAAAGCAGCATACAGTAATGACGCAAAGTGTATTAAATAGTGAGAAGGAATCAAAATATAGCCCGAAGAAAATTGAAATTTTAATTAAGCGCATTACTTTTTCGGTGTTTTCTTTTCAAAAAAGAGCTGTCCCAGAGGAAATTGAGTCTTACCGCTTTTGTTTAGGTGTTAATAATACGAATAGCTGCCGGTTTGGTGCTGAAAAGTTAATAAGAGCGGATTAAAAAGTGGAAATTTAATGTTTGCGATTCAAATTTTTTTCTTCTTTCTCTCCTACACTGTCAGCTTATTCGTGGCTGTATAAACTAATAAACTAAATTTGACAGTCCAAACTATATATATATATATATATATATATATGAAATATTTACTCTTAAACCTGGAATGAAATTAAAAGTCTTTGAAAAATTGCCTTGACAAGAAAAATATGCGTGCTTAATTTATTTCACTTGGTGAAAAAAATAATAATACAGATAAAACTCCCACAATCTGAAAAAAAAAATTTTCTGGCTACACTATTTAAAATTTTGAGTTATTTATGTTTTTCTACAATGTCATTCCTAGATAATGATTACTTGAAGTCTGACATGAGGTTTAGTTTCATGTAATGAGAAAAGCTATTTCCGAATGAACGTGTAAAATATTTTTCATAAATAATTAAATTACTTAATACATATCAGAATGAAAAATGTCAAAGAATTTTTAAAAGATATAATAAATGAAATTTCATTTAAAAATAATCTTAAATTTAAAAAAATCCCTTTGTTTTATATATATAATCAGAAATTAAATTATCAGAATACTTCATTTTTCTTTACTTTTTTAATCTCACTAAAGAAATTATGTCATTTCTTATGATTTAAGAAAAGTTAATTACTAACTGATTAATAATTATTATTGAAACCGATATATTTTTTTATGTTTGGCATAGAAACGAAGATTCCCAATTATCAAGTTATGAAAATAATCTGATCGATATATTTGCCAGACAGTTAATTTCTTTTCATTTTAAATTATCTTAAATTTTATTTCGTTCATTACATATGTTGTTTATAAAACTCAGCTACAGATTTACGCTTGCGAGAACTTATTAACTTTGATTGTAAAATGTTAAAATGGTCGTAATTAGGTAGATAAAAGTGGTTTACTCAGGATAAGAAATTAAAACCATTTGTTTACTATGTCTTTGATAATTTTGAAATCCAAAGTTGGTTGGAACTATGTTAATAGAAAAGAACAAAAAAAAGTAATTCTTTCGAATAGTAATCTAATAACGATTATATTTTAAATATTTATAAAATAATTACAAGTGAACACAGTTTAGTGAATTAAATCATAGCCATTTCAATTGCTGTAAATTTTTAAATTTAAGTATTGCCAATTTTATTTTATCGAAAAATTTAAAAGGAAATGCTAAAAAATGTTTCTCTTGCAAGTTTTTTTTTAAAAAATAAATTTGTTATTTTTTTTTGTTAATTAATCACTTAAAAGGCCCAAATGCACGTGCTGAAAAATGTACCGAATATGTATTCAAATCGTACATAAATATACTTTCGTATATAAATCTATCATCAAACTGTTATTCATGTTGCAATATTCACGTAAGTCAATGCTTCATAAAATGTTAATGTCTTTTTTTATTGACCTCTTAACCCAGTGCCAATTTTCAATTATAGCTTTCATCGCACCCTCTTCCACACATTAGCAATGTATTGAATTCAATAATAATATACTTAGGCGCTAAAACGACAATATATACGATTTTAACTATAAACCGTTCAAATTATTAACCCGCGGTCACTCACACCTGTTCTTGCTACCGTCATTACTCGCGGGGTGTAGAGAACACCCCAAACTTTTAACGCGTGTATTTAATTATGGAAATAAAATTAAGTCATTATGATACATATTTATAAAGCGTAAATGTTTTTTGTATTATGCAAATAAAATTATTAAGTTTATTGCATAAAAATATGACTAATATTAATTTAAACTAAGCATACAAAAGTTTCATTTTAAAACACCTAATTTTATATTTTTTCATAAACCAGTAAAACGCATATACCAGTTATAAATATACTTTATAAGTGATGAGATAATGGTAGTAGAAAGTAGAAAAATAATATTTTAATCATTTTCCAAACATTCAGAGCAGACTGTATACATATGCTCAACTTCTCCAGGGAGTTCTCAGTTCCTCAGATAAACTTTTGAAGGTCATTACATTCCAATTGTTCGAGAAAGAGGGATTGCATCAGGCCTGAAGGTTCAATGACCTAAAATGTGCTGCTGCAGAAAAATTCTTTGCTCTGCGCATTCTTTTTAGAATCCTGGGAGGATTTTCTTGTTGATGGGGTGTACAGAATACCCCGCGCGAGTGATCGCGGGTTAAGATAAGTATTAAATTTTGTATATGACAAGCCCATGGGAGTCGATGGTAATTATTAGTCTTGTTCTTAGCTTAGTATTAATAAATTAAATATCAAATACTCATTCTGCAATACTGATGCATTTATGAATATATTATATCAGTGTTAATAATGTGTATTTACTTTTATTATGTCAGAATGTATTTCGTTTTGCTTCCTTTCACTAAATTTGTAATTTTTTTAAATCTTTTATTTTCGACTTTTCGACATGCTCGTGCTCCCCTTGCAAAAATATCACGCCATCTTAGGGGGCGTGCCCCACAGTTTGAGAAACGCTACCTTAGCTATTTTCTAAGCTGTACGATTATTTTTCCTAATAGTATCGATTAAACAAAAAATTGTAATATATTCCGAATATATTCCAATTTTTGTAGATCCTAGAATAGTCTTCAATTAAACGATTGGTCATATAATTTCTTTTAGGTTTTTGTTAGCATAAAAAAAGAGTCGTTAAAAGTTTCGAAATTTAAGGAAAAGTTTATTGAATTCTCTATTTGAAGTATGTTCTTTTTTTAACTCGAAAAATAAATTTTTTTATTAAAATAATATTAAAATTGTATATAATGTCCAAAATCTTTATCACTTCATTACATGTTCTTAGATATTAATTTTTAATGTTTGAGATGTAAAAATGCTTTATTACACCGGTTTAAGATAACTTAGCGTTGTTATACAAATGATTAAGCAATACAATTTTATTAATTATTACTTACAGTTAAGAAAACTGATGATGATAGCTCTTATTGTTTTTATGTTGATTGTTGCTGTTTTTCAACGACTCTATATCTGACAGAGGTTTCTGATCTGCAGAGGCTCAAATTCATCATGTTGGCTAGATGTAAAAGCTTGGAAAGTCGGGTGTCAGATCAAATGTCCTCCTATCACTTGTAACCGTAGTTTTAAGTTATAAAAACTACAGTCAAAATAAGCCTAGTGTATTTTTAATATGTGGCCTTAAAAAAGCCCCTAAGCTTTAACTTTTCTCCCTACGCTTAAGCCTTGCATACATAGAGGGTATGCTGTTAACGAATGTTTTTTGTTACCGTTAATGTGTAAATTTTTTTCCGTTTGTGCCTCTATCCGACACTTGACTCTCATATCTCTGTACAAAGATTGTTTGCTTAAGTGAGCTCTACCAACCCTCAAAGCTTGTCCCATGATTTTAGAGTCATCGTGTGTTACATATTATATATATACAGCACACTATGTTTATGGATACACAAAAATAAAGGTTTAAAAACTTAATTTAAGAGTATTTTCACACTAATTAGAAACAATTTGAACTAACAGAATAACTAAGATATGTAACAGAAGATAAAATATATAATTCATATTATATATAATCCCTATATACATATTTTTTAATTAAAGTAGGGAGGGAGAGATATAATCCATGATTTTTTTTCAAAATTTTGTCATTACCAATGATATATTTGGAACTCGAGAATCCATTATATTAATAAAGGAAAATTATTATTATCAGCATTATTAACTCAAATTACTCATATATTAGTGTATTTTTCTTTAATGTGTATAGTCTGCTATTTGATGAGTACAATAAAAAACAAACTTTCACTCTCAATGGACTGACAAATTACTGATTAATGCAAGGAATAATAAATTACAAAAAATGAATTCATGTTCTTTTTCGATACTAATGAATGATTCTAATTTTTAATTGGTCTGGGGTTTTGTAAAACTTTACGCGAATGGTATGGACATTATAAAATAAATTTTTATTTGATATCTCGTTTGAAATAAAGAGATAATTTTGGTTCATTAACTATTTTAATGATTGTGTAAAGCACTTTAAAATAATTATTAGAGAAAAATGCGAAATTTATGATAAATAAAATTTTACAAGGAAGTTACTTAATTATATTTACTTGCAAAAGTTTGTTTTTTTGCTTATATAATTCCTTTTTATTTCCTAAGAGTGAATATATTTGTTATAATTATCAATTTAATTTTAAATAATATCGAATTTCTCTCAGGATTAATTTTTCGAGGACTCATAAAATGTCTTGGATATGAATGAATGAATGGACATGGATGAATTTTGAAAACGTTTTGCAGACCTATCATAATATTTAATCTTCTTATTTCCTTTTTCGTTACAGTGTTATCAAATAATTTTTATATAAGGACCTCCATTAAAGTTTCGATTGTAAATGTGTAGCAAAATAGGAATTTGTATAAGAACAATTCTTTTTATAATGCATAATTAGCCAGATTTTCAAAATTTTATTGATGCTGTTTATGATTTACTCCCAATTGATTGATTGCTTGCTTATTTGCCTAGCACTTTAAAACAACACGAAGGATTTTGACGAAGAAATCTATAACTGAGCCACAGTTAAGGTATCCGATTAGGTCGGAGATAAATATTCAAAAATTGATTTTCTGTAAAATTTCATTATTTTAAAGAACATAAATAGGCTTAAAAAACTATAACTATTAAATAACTAACGTTTTTTTTTTTTGAAAAAAATTATTTTTGGAAAATTTAGCAAGATTTTTTAAGTTAAGAAAAACGTGATAAATAAAACTAAATTGTCCATTATGCAATTTTAACGTCTCTGATATACTTCTTGATCCCTCTGAAGTGTCACAAACCGCAGGATAAAAAATATCTTAAGAAATAAATATTTTATTAGCATTCAAATTTGATAGTCATGATTTTTCGTCAAAATTACTGCATGTTCTAAGCTAAAAATGGCTGTAAAGTATGGTTAAATGTAGCTGTCTTAAAACCTGCGGTTTGTTACACTCTGAAGGGCCCATAGCATATATGTTATGAATTCCATTGCATTTGATAGGATTACTTAGAAGATATCCCGTTTTTTGTGCACAGATTATCATGAAAAGTTCATTCTTCAAAAAACGAATTAAAGAAAAATATTTTTATTAGTTAGATAAAGTAAATGCTAAAAAAAGAACTTAAAAACTCTGTAGTTTTATGCATTAGTCCTTCTTCCTCAATAATTAATTTCTTTTTTCCCTACTGACCCAAGCCGCACCAAACATGAAACACCTAAAAAGCACTTTTTCAATCTAGTCGGATACCTTAAATGACGATGGCGTCACGTTAGAAACCCTCTCCAATTTTCAAACTCGACAAATTAAACGAGCATCACTATATCGCTAAACAATTTTTTTTAACATACAACAAAACAAAGAAATAAAAAGAAGGATCTTTTCAGGAAGTCTGCAATATTTTTAGTTTTCTGAACAGTAATTCTGCATTCTTTGTTAAATGTCCATTTAAAACGATTTTGAAGCATAAAAAAACTATTGAAATGTGTAGAAATAAGTTAAAAAAATATATATAAACCACACAGCCATTTTTTAATATTAACCGTTCTAAATATCATTCTTCTCAAGTATATATAGATTTTAATTCTTTTATCAGCTAATACAGGGGAGGCCAACCTTTTTGTGAAGAGTGCCACTATTTGATAAAAAATAATTAAACTTGCCACTTCCAATTTTTCCAACAAATAAACATGGAAAAGTGACAAAAAATGTTACTTATAAGCGTATTATGGGAATTTTACGCAAATAGCATATTTTTTAATGCAAGTCTATGTAGTCGAAATTTAAAAGTAATATAATAAATAAGACGAAAGTACGAACTTATATAGGTTTTATTTTAATAAACTTTTAAAAAGTCCAATCAATTAAGTTAAGTTTAAAATAAAAATGAGTAATTTTTGAATTATTTAATTCAAAATATTTTTTAAACGCTCAGTATTTACTTTATGTGCCTTTTATATTACTACTTTTTTACCAAGTCATCTATATTAGGATTAGCTCTGTCTACAAAATTAGGTTATTAAAGGTGCACATCAGCTAGTTTTGAGTGATATTTATTTTATTATGTTCTCAGCAGAAAACATTTATTCACAAACATTTTGATCCAAATTATGAGGGTTCCTTATCTGTGACAATCCCTTTTCAATAAAATTCTAAAAAATGGTTATTTAATATATTTCCAAATTTTTTTGGAATTTTTCAGTAAGTCAGCCATGGTTACAGTTCCACCGTGCCATATTGTGGCACACGTGCCATGGGTTGGAAAGCCCTAATAGAATACTTACGTGTATTCCTTGTCAAATTTAACTTATAATAAATCAATTATTTGCTACAAAGTAGCAGTGCCCTGAATGTATAATAAAACCGAGCCAAACTTGCAATAAATTCATATCTAGAATGTGGAAAAAAAAAGATATAACTCAACTCTTGAAAATACCAAAATCCGAACCACTCCTTAAATAACCAAACTCCTGTCACTAAACTCTTCCCTCTTTCCGAAATTTCCCCCCAGAAAGCCCGAAACCAATAAAAAAGTAACTTCTCTCACGCGGAAAATTCCCGGATCACTCCAAACATTTCCTTTAAACCACATCCGCTATCGGGACATTTAGGGAAATCGTTCTCCCGATTTCCAATGGAAGGAGGAATCTCTCGCTACGGCCTCCCTTTAGATTTGCAATATCGCCAGCATCTCTTTGCAGAATCGTCTGCGCCTGAATTTTATCACACTCGTCATTCCGACCCACCCGTCCGAGTGACTCAAAAGGTAATATATCACGGTTCAGAAAACTCAATTCCTTTTCAGCTCCCCCTCCTTTTGTTCTTCTCTTCCACTACCCCCCCCCTCTCTACTGGTTTGTGTCATTAATAGCCTTGGATTCCGTGCTGAAATCTGAAATTTGAATGGTTTCCTTTGACTTATATTAGCACTCATATGAATACATTGTTTCTTTTATTGTTTACGAAAGGTTACCCCAGTGAAGTGTGTTGTATTTCGCATGATGCAAATACTAAAGGATAGAACTGTGAATTAATTGGACGTGAGAGAAAATTTAACTAAATTAAAAAAAAATAATAAATAAATAGAAATTAAAACCGTAGAACTAAAAAAGAAAAATGAATAACTTAATCATTTTTTAAGGGATACAAAATTATTCTAGCCACTCTTTGTTTTCTTACATACGTTTGCTAGTGGATTTTTCAATTCTAGATAATATTATGTCCTTATAAAAATGTATTTCTATTTAAAAGGACCCTTTTAGATCAAATTTTGTATAAAAACAAAAAAAAATCATAAAATTGTAATATAAATACATATTGTAAAAAATAAAGTAATAGAAAATGTCCATTTTTATTTTTGATTATTCATTTAAAAATTGTTTACTTTTATTATTTTTACGAGAATAAATTGCTTTTCGCAATTCATTTATTAAATAAAGTTTTTATTATTTAATAACTCAGTTTCTTGAACCTATTACATTTTATGTTTAAGTATTGGAAGAAAATTCCATAAAACATTATTTCAATTTTAAATCTCAAGAAAAAAAAATTATTATTAGAAAATAATATTATATATGAAAATAATTAATTATATGAAAGGAATAATTAATTATTTTAATTACTATGAGGAAAGAGACGTGAACATTGTTCAACATATCTTGTACATTCTACAAACATATATTAAATAAGATTCATGACAAATGTCATGAAAGTGAATTAAAATTAGAATAATTGTTAACATTTTGAAACCATTGCCTCCTTAATTTTGAAGAATTATGATTTTTCAAAAGAAAATATTATTTAAAGATTGACTTTTTCTGGATAACCTAAAATTACATTAGTTTTATAATAAATAATTTTTTTTGTTAACGCAAAATACATTTGACTGATACAAATAAAAGTGACCAGGTCCTTTGTAAGCCACTAGCTTCGAGCGTGAATACTGAATACTCTTCCGAAATCTCAGAAACAAAAAGATCACACAGATGTTTCAAGTTATGTGAATGAATCATATATACTCCTGATAAAAACCCCGTGAAGACGATGAGATCTAATTAAATATGCAGCATCGAAATATGAAGGTTTGACCTGCATTACACATTTAAAACATTTTATTGCAAAGAGAAATGAATGAGACAAACTTGAAGAATAAATCCGTTTTAGAAGTATATGTATATATATATATATATATATATTATATATATATATATATATATATATATACTAATTTTTTTAAACATTTCAGATTGTTTCCAGATTTACTATCAACTTAAATAATCATTTGTGATTTTTGTTAAAATTTTTATACTCTAATAAAATAAAAAAAATTTCGCTCCTAAATTATATATTTCAAAAATTTGAGTTTAGTCCAATACAGAACTCCTAGTTATGTTTATTTGTATAAAATATTGATATTATATCATCAATTTTATGTAAAGGAAATGCTTTGAGAGAGAAAATTTCTCATTCTTCCTTAACTTTGCCAAAAAAATGTATTAAAACAATTTTTTTCTAGTTATAGTACTCATAAAACATTTTATACGTATATTGTAACTCAACTGACCCTAAATATCAAAAAGTTACCCATTTATACAATTTTTAAAAATCATATTTTCAAACGTATTGAGTTATCTTGAAGCATTTTATTCTTAATTTTCAATTTTTTTTATTACATGCACCATGAGTCGCAATGTAGCTTTTATATGCTGGTAAAATAAGTTTTACGTTAAAAAAACGTTTATGTAAAACAATTTATAAACTCAAAAAGAAATCTCTCTTCTCTACCTAAAACATTCACTAAAAAAACCTACAGTTCAGTAGCTACCTTCATACCGTTTGAATAGAAACCCAGACACGGTAATCAAAATGTTGCCAACTATGAGAATCTTTATTCTGAGATACCTACTAATGGTGATGCCAGGGCCAAGGAAAGGAACAGAAAAACATTTCTTACCTCCTAGTTTGAAGATAAGACTGGCTAATGAGATTTAAATTATGCTAAGTCGGTCCCTATCACGAGGTGGCATGGCTGCTCTGGGTTGAAAGAAGGCCTGCTGAAAAGTTTCTGATTAAAATGGAGATTTCCGAGGAAATTATGAGTACACGTGAATTTATTACCCCATGAACTAGGTATAGGAGAAATACAGCAGGTGGAAAACATTATGTAAAAGAGGGTTCTTTTGTCATGGGGGTTATGCTTCAAAAATTGAGGTGGGATGCAGGAAGGTTGAATGTAACCAGTGGGAAGATTCTTTGATTTAATGGAATGATATATTTTAGAATATATATCTTTCGAAATATATTTCCTAAAATATTTAAGATCAGTATATGAGAAAATAAATCGCTGAAGTTAAAAATAGGAAATAAAAGTGCGGTATTTCAGTTGTTGGTGGTTAGTTTGAAAATGATTTCGAGAAATGCTGTATTTGTTTATGAATTAATGTACACGACAGAACAGATACATTACGTTAGCAAATCATTTGATCGAATACATTTCGTTGAATAGAAGTATATTAGTAACAGTAATGTATTTGTGTTTAATAGCTTTTAGAACAGGTAGTTCTCTTACGCTCAACAGTGTCCTAAAAATCCTCGTGTTGCGTCTTAACATTTTTAATTTTAACTTCTACTTATAATTTTTTGACAAATATACTGCCATGACCTCCAAACCCAGGAGCCTTGGAAAGCCATGGGAATTTCTGGCCACTGTAGATACTATCCCGAAGCACCTGGAGAGAGCCGAGGATGTTGTCCGCTATCGCCTAACCACCGGACATGATTTTTCGGGAGTACACCTCCACTGGCTTGACATGGCTGCTGACGAGGCCTGCCCACTCTGCGGCCATGCTATAATGGATGACGACCACCTGCTCCAATGCACTGGACTCAATGAATACCCGACTGATGACATCGTCAATCGGTATTGAGAAGTTCGGCGTTAAATGGTCAAGAAGCCAGGTACGAGCGTTGGATAAATAATTTCATCGTTTAGTTTTCTTCGCAGTTAAGTGGTGTTAGAAAAATTAGCATTAAATGTGGCTCGTATAATGCAGAATAAATGAAGGAATTATGTTTTACTGTGACACTTTTCCTAAAGTTTACTGCACTATTAGAAATGAAGAAATTATGTTCTCTCTTGGTTCTCTTTAAATAATAAAACCATATCCAGAACTCAATTTTTTTTTTTTTTTTTTTGCATCTCATATTTTTCTCCACCTTGTTTTATTAATCCAAACATTCCCGAGGGGATATTTAAAGAACAAAGTTTATGAAGATAAAACTTAAGCAGAAGATGATGCATAAAAATTACTGTCACTCAGAGGATACAAGAAGTGACTTCAAGTAACTTGAAACGCGTTTATCAAAATATACGCAAACGAGCTCAGTTTTGTTTCTAAGAAGGGAGATACCCTATTGAACATTTATTTGAAATGCCTCAGATCACAGTATGCTATTCTTATACTTTATGTTTGAAATGTTTTTCACCATTACCGTATAAATACATGCTTATAAGTTCATTACTTGTCCTACAATACATACACGAATCATCAAAAATTTATAAAAACTGGTATTAATCTTTATTGCTAAAAATATTACTGTCTACGTTTCTAACCAGACATGCTGCAATAGAAATTTTTAAAGCACTGCATTTCAATTCCTTAATAATTTGAAAAGGTACGGAAAAATTCTACTTGAGATTTTATTTCCACGTACAAAAGAAAAAGTATTCTCTGAAATTTTAATTTTAATTATTTATTATAATGTTTCTACTGTATGTTTTGATGATGACTATAACAAACAATGCTGTTCAACATTTTTGGAATTTAAAATATATGGTAAAAAATTTTTATTTTTAATTTCAGTGAACAATTTTTCATTTCATACTTCTCTTACATTTATTACTAAGAAACTGTAATTACTGTAAGCGAGTGCAGCAAGATGTCTATTTACAGTTTTATTCCTAATATTTGATATTCTACAGGTTATTGAGTGGATATAACTTCCTTAACATTTATTTCTTTTCTTATTCGTTTTCCGTTTTTATTTAAATTTACATAACGATTTGCTATAATCAATTTTAAAATTTACATTTAAACTTTTCTTTGTCTATGCTTAAGAATGGCATTGCATCCATTGGATTTATATTTAATTTTTTAAATGACAATAAAAGTTATGTGATTCAGTTAGATCCATTAAACACATACATAACTTTAGAATTCATAAAAAGTATAAATTAAAATCTACTATTTTACTTTATATCACACATCAAATAACTATTTTATTGCTATTAATTCATTTTATTTAAAGAGAGACATTATATTACGTTATTTCTTGTTACGTTCATTATTTACTATTTCTTCTTTTTAATGTATTATATAAATTTCTTTCATATATATATAAGGTCGGACCTCTATATAATGAAGTAGCTAAATCCCGGAAAAAAATTCGTTTCATGGAAAATTCGTTATATAGAGGTTCATCTTTTAGTATACTTTTAAAATCCCATAAAACAAATTTTAAATTCATAAACATTATATCTTAAAAAAAGTAATCATTCACACCTTTTTTAAACTTAATATATGTTCATTTTATATATTTTACCCATAAAACAAAAGAAAGAAAGAAAAACTGCAAATAAAACAAGAAAAAAGAATGTCGAAGATAACATTGTACTTTCAATATTAAGAAAAAAAATATTAAAATTAATGAATTTTAAGGATATTTTTTTTTTAATTTAAAGCATACAAGTATCATTAAAAATACATTGTTTTATAACTAGAACTCAGGAACATGTGACAACTCCATTGACTGTGAAAGGGGATACCGAAAATGTTTCTAGTGAAAAGAACAACGGGGGTTAAAGGTTGCACTTCTTGGATTAAACGTCCAGAACTCTATTGCTCTCGGCTAGTTAGAATCTAATAAAACCATTTCAAGATTTATGACCACCATAAAATGTGTTAAAGAGCGAATAACTTGACAAGTTCAGAAATACTTTAAAAATAGCGTCAAAAAAAATTGAATCTTTGGATAGAAAATGCACTTCGCTATAGAGGGGTTATTTTACGAAGAAAATCGTGAAATGTGCAAGGTTCCAGGAAAAAGTTCGCTATATAGAAAAATTCACATTATAGAAGTTTGACCGTATATATATATATATATATATATATATATATATATATATATATATATATATATATATACAGTTGAACCTCTATGGTTGGCTGGCCAAAAAACATGTGTCCAACCCCATTTTTATATAAACTATTCTATAAATTAGCTGTCCTATGTCAGTAATGTTTTAATACTGCGGCAGCCATTTTATAATTTTTAAATTTCGGTTGCTCATGTGTCCTTCATCGTGTGATTTTCTTAATGTCTATGTGTTTTTCGAATGTGATTGATGGGTGTTTATCTCTCATTTGTAGAGAATTAGACTATATATATATATATTACAGTAGATAGATACATAGAGAGAGAGATACAGATACATACATACATATATATATATATATATATATATATATATATATATATATATATATATACATAGAGAGATAGATACATACATATATAGATATATATATATATATATATATATATATATATATATATATATATATATAGATAGATAGATCGATATACTTATTTGTATACTGATTGGCAATGCTACTATTCTACTTTCATTTTTTCAACTTACAGTATGTATTTGATCATTAAATCTAGAAAAAAAATTATGTGTGATTGCTTTGATTCGAGTATGATCTATACATTTTCGAATACCTGTTCCTATCAGTAAAGGGCTTTTAAATTCTGCCCATTAAACTACGCTAGACTTTTTTCGATATTGTAACAAGAAAGAGGGAAGGATGGCTAACCATAAAACTGGCTGGATGCCTTTCTCTCTCTCTCTCTTTTATTTTATTTTTTTTAAACTTTCCTTAGTCAACAATTTTTTATAATACTGTAAAATATGTTAAACTCCCAGCAAACAACAACTGAATTATTTACATAAAATAAATTATAATAGTTCATCAAAATCGCATTATATATTGACTCTCTTCTTACAATCTGAAGGTAAAAAAGTGTAAAAATGATTTATTCTGCAGATTATAATTGATTTTTTATTAATGATGTCAAAAATTTGCTCATTAAATATCTTAAAAGAAGAACATGCTAAATAAAAGAAATTGTTTAAATTTTAAAAACAGCAAAGCGTATCAATACTCCAAAATCTTAGAAATTACCAGTAACAGAGCATTTTATATTTATGATTCAGTCATATAAATTTTAATAATTAATCACATCCATAATTAACATATAAAAGCACAAATTTAAAACAATATATTTAAAATACATGGTTGCAAGGATTCAGATTTCTGCGGAAAATCCACATCCCTGAAATTTTAAACCAACAGCCATGAACGAAAAATAAATCGTATTATCAATCATTCACCAAACCTCTAGACTCTCATATAACGTTAAGCCAATAATTATTCTGAGCAAAAATAACGCCAAAATTTTGCGCCAGATGATTTAACAAACGAGAATCCAAACCCCAGTATTCATCAATCACCAGATTTTCACTCCATGACAGAAAATTATCGAAACATATCCAAACAAAACCACTCCCAATAGATTTTAAGGACATTTCATTGTTTGAGCAAGCCATGAAATGATCATGACCTACAGTTTTACTAGCTAAAAATGTTGCTGGGAACAGTCGGAAATATAATTTCAATCCGGCTACACATTGTTCTCTGTAATCTACTTGGCGAGAATCCAAGATATCAGCCTGTTCCGCTTATTTGGTAGGAGAGGAATTTTCTGTTCCTTTTGGGATTTGGTTCGGGAATTCCCATATGGGTGGAGACTGACGAAGGATAAGATTTTCTTGATGTACTCGCGTTATTATTTTCATATCTGGTTTAGTTGTTTCCAATTCTTCCCCAAATGACTGAAAATTGACCAGGGGAGGTTTTTATAATTCCTCCCTCATGGACTAAAGTTAGAAAGTGTAATAACTTCCGCTGGTTGTGGGTACTGGACGACTATAATCATCGCAGCTTTAAATTTTGTGTTAGCACACTGGCTGCTTAATAATTCACCCAAGCATTTAAACAATTAATTTTCGGGTGAAGTGTAGCTCTTTTCATGTATGGTGTAAATCATTCTTGAGCCATAAATTATTTCGGCTAGCCAACAAATGCGTTTTCTGAAGTATACTTTGCATTTAAAATTCATAAGCGCTTTATTGCTACGTTTTTTGGGAGTAATTTTCGTTAACTTAAGTTAATTTTGACCTGGCCTTTAGAACATTTCTATTATTTATGACAGTTTTTGCTGACTTTTGTGTCATTTTCTTTCTTGTCTGTAATACCTTAAAATTATAGACTGGTCCCATGATAAATGCTAAGTTTTATAAATAAAGTATATTTTTTTCTTCTTTTAGAAGAACAGAATATATAAATAATTCAAACAAAACTTGGCAGTTTTATATTTCGTTTTTGATCGTTCGGTTGGGTTTTCTTGTTAAGACAGCTAAGTTTTTCAAGGAAATTATTATCTGCTTATAATTAGAATGATAACATGTTTTGGGTTCGTTAATTATTTACGAAGTTCCTTCAGACTTCATCTTAAAAGATTGCTGAAAAATTTCTAAAAAATAATGAATACATACTCTCTTTGTTAAAATAGTTTTTACATAAATCAAGACAAAAAATTAATAGGAACTTAAAAACATCAAAATTTTAATTTAATGCTGTATTTTTTATGTGTTAGTAGAATATTTTTTATGAAAAATACTCTTCTAATTAAAACCATGTAAATGCATAACAGAATTACGACATTTTTAGAATAAACTATTTTTTTAGTTTCTAAAAATTAAGATATACAGTATATAAACAGCATTTATATATAAGCAAAATATAGTAGCATGCTGCCAGTTTTTGAATATATTTTAACTTTAGTAGATTTTTATTTCATAACATAAAATATTTAATTAGATCCATTTAACTTAAAAAAACCCGAAAATTTTGAAACCTGTTTTTAAATATTTGGGTTTTGAAGACTCCAGAAATTTATTAAAACAATCTAAAGTTAATTAGAACTATTGTTTTTTCCATTTACCATTATACTTTGCCAAAAAGTGCGCGTCGAAAAATACCGCATCAATTTGATATCTCTTATTTCACCTATATTCTATGAATGCATTTCAAAAAATTTGTGTGATTTAATTATTAAATACCCCCAATGAAGTAATAATTAGAGTGAATTGCAAGAAATTCAAAACAGTATTATTGCTACATAGTTAATCATATAGGTTTCAAAGTACAAATTCAAATTACCCGCTGCCATGTAGAAATTGCTAATTTCATGATATTCAGGGTTTTTTCGTTGAACTTTATGGATATAAAATAATATTCTCCATATGCTTCTTCAATAAAAAGTAATGAAGAAAGGAAACCTCTAACAAAAATTTATGAGCAACTTTTATATCTTTATATATTACTTTACAAAGTTCCTAATAATTATCGCGTAAAATTCACATTAATTATTGCATTTAATTAAAAATGTTAACAGTTTTCCATGTGTATTCAAAGCGAAAAAAACTTCGATAACCTATAAGAAGTAAATATTTGCAAAATATTGTACATAATGCACTTATATTTGCCTAATAAACAACATAACTTACAAAATAAACTCAACACCACAAACATAAATTGTTCGGTGTCTTCAGTGAAAAATTATTTATGACATCTTATATTCGATTACTTATAAAATGTTCTCTTCTTCTCTGTCTCAATCTACACGATGTTAGAAATAAAAATTTAAAGTTTTTTATTTCAAGGCTTTAAGTATTCTATGTGATGAAATAATAACATTAAGTACCTGTAAGTTAGATTTCTAAGAGGAAAAACACAAATTCTCAATAGCCACCGTAAGTTGTATATGTGGATTCTCAGTTTCATTTACCGTAAAATCCGGCGTATAACACGCACCTAAACTTTTAAGCTGATTTTTTTTATATTTTTAGGTATGTTCGCCGTATAACGTGCAACCCCTTTTTTACGAAGAAACCTGAAATATTAGTGTTCATTGTTCTTATGTTTTGAAGTCTTTTATTCGAGGTACTATCCCAGACTTTCGGAAAAATGGTACACTTGTAGAACTACAACTTTTTAGTTCATAAGGCAAGTAATTGCTCTTAAATAAACAGTATTCGATACATGTGGAAGTAGATTTTTTTTATGCTCACCTCTTTTGATATTTTTCAAGCTATCACTTTTATACCCGGCGTATGACGCGCACCTTTAAATTTCGATCTTATTTTTTGTATTAAAAGTGGGCGTTATACGCGGGATTTTACGGTACATAAGAAGCAAAATTTTTCATTACTTCCCTTATTGTATACAGGGTGGTCCCGAATCCATGGTTGAAACCTTAAGGGTAGATATAGGATAGTATATATAACAATAATTTATTATACAGGAATGTATTGGCGCAGACGGGGTGAGGCACAAACAGGGAAAATAAAAGAGATAAATAGAATTATCGATAGGTTGCGTCACCGGTAGGGAGCAGTATATGTCTAGCCACCGTTCAACATACTGCATCTCAGAAGCGAAAAACCCCATTCACAATTGTACTGAAGTCTATGAAGAGAGACTTCTCGTATGCCGAAAATGCAGACATCCATTACATGTATGGCAGAACTGTTATACGAATGTATCGCGCTCAATTTCTTGATCGGTGAATACCGGATCACATATATTTTCGGCGGTTACATCGTCAACTTCGGGAAACACGCTAGTTCCACGTCACCAGACATGATGATGGTCAACGAAGAGCTGTACGCAATCCAAGCCTCGAAGAAAGCATGTTGAAAGTTGTGGCTGATTGACCAGATTGAAGCACAAGAGCTGTTGTTCATCGCGTAAGTGTGAGTCTTCAGACCGTTTGTAAAGTGCTAAGCGAAAATCGCTTACACCTCTTCCATTTTCAGCGAGTACAAGTTTTGAATCCGGCAGGATATCTTCTCCGACTGCTAATAGGAGATACATCAATGTGCACTGCAGATGGACTTCCTAACTCGTGTGCTGAACAGTTATTGCAAACATTACATTTGTCAACGACACTTTCTATAAAAACTTTGTTTTTCCTTTATTCTCTTATTTTTTTGTGTTTGTGCCTCACCTCATCACTTTCGCTCATACTTTCCAGTACAATAAATGATTATTACGATGTTTTGTGTACTTACCTTAAATTTTGTACCATACCACCCTGTATAATTAAATGCTTCTTTCTACCTTTTCCAGGATGGCACTACTGTGAATTTTGTATAACATGATATTTCAATTATTTTAGTGAATGAAATTTTTGCTGAAATATTAATATATACATTTTTCAAAAAGCGTATGTTTGATTAGACTTTAATTTGTTTATTTTAAAATTTTTCACTTTGCATCCTCAGAAATCCTTTTTCTCACACCCCCAGTGACATGTGTATTCCACAACCAACTATAAAGTAATAAGACTATACTTATGGCAACTACTACTATAACTATGGCTACTACTACTACTTAACACTACTATAAAGAAACCTACTATAAAGTAATAAGAACTGAAAATAATAATACAAATAAATCCCTTTTCCTTTTGGTCCAATGAAACACTTTCTTCCAAGAAAGGCTTCCTGGTTTCAAAAAGAAACTACGAATATTTAATATTTTTGAAAGCAATTTTGAACATGTCAAACTTTCAATACCCGTACTATTTCCGATAAGGATATAAGCCACCGACAAACGCCTTACGCTCTTCTTTCACGAATATCTGACTTTCATGACAGCAGATTGACCACACCTGCCTATTGATATCCTTTGAAGTCTTTTCTAGAAAGAAATCAGAATATGTCCGCCTCGTAAAATTTAGCTCAAAATTATTAATACCTCACGCGAACTAAAATGATTGAAAGTGTAACCTAAACTGACATCAAATAATTCTTAGGTGAGATTTATTGTCATGAAGTGATTGTGTTTGATAATTGCTGAATTTACACATTCGAATTTTGAAAAGCAAATTCTGTTTTTTATTATGTTTTGCGTAAAATCACGGTAATACATTTAGGGAACTTGATTCTCAAATTTATTAGCTGAAGATTTTTAAGATTATATAAATGATCTAAACTAGAGGAATTCTCCAAACTTTCGAAATTTGTGACCCAATTTTTAATCATAAATTTCATCGCGTTCCTCCTTACAACAACAATCAATGCATTGAATTCAGTAGCGTACACAGGAATTTTTCAAGGGGGAGGGGTCCGGGGTTGAAAGTTCACCATTCTTGTATCATGCTCCTTTTGATTTTGTCGATTTTCGGGAACAAAACATAGTAAAAAGCTAATTATTGAATAAATAATTAGCATTAATTAATAAAATTAATCATTAATAACAAATACTTAATTAAATTTTACGTACTATATACTTAGAATTATAATCAATCAGAAAATAAATCAAGGGCTTTGGGGGGGGTTGGACACCCAGGACTCCCCTCCCTTCCTTGTGTGCGCCACTGATTGAATTCAATAATTATGTACTTGAATGCTAAGTCTGCAATATGACTTTAATTATAAACCATACAAATTATCAAGATAAGTACTAAATTTTGTATGTAATTTTGTATATGATAAGCCCATGTTATCACTAGTAGTAATTAAACTACTTCTTAACGTAGAATCGATACGTTAATTATCAAATACATTGCGCATTACTGATACATTTATAAGTATATTGTGTAAGTGTGTATTTTATTTTTTATTATGCCAGAATGTACTTATTTTTTTGCTTCCTTTCAGTAAATTAATAATTTTTTCAAATAATTCTTTATTTTGGACTTTTTGATATACTCGCGCTCCCTAAGTAGGGTTATTATACTCCCCTAAAGGAGTACACCCCACAGTTTGAGAAATACTGATCTAAACATAATTTTTAATCTGGAATTCTTTTAAATCTATTATCATATCTTTTTAATCTATATAATTCATGTAATTTCAACATTAATTACATAAATAAGTAGTAGATATAATTATAGTAAAACAAAAATATTTCAAGCTAGAAAATTTATACGGTTATCCATGCACACTTGAAATATGCAACATCAATTTAAAGCAGTAATCTTCAGACACGGAACCCAAGGGTTCCACAAGCCATACCAAAGCATTCCAGGATTCACAAAAAAGAAAGAAAAAAAAACAGAAAAAAAATATGTATGCAAAAGGGATTCCCTTTCTCTATGAAGTGTGTATTGCTACAAGTATCTAAAGCTCATCCCTTCCCCAAAACTGAAATTTATTTTATATATGTAATAACTTTATTTTGAATTTCTTTTAAAATGTCATTGTAATAAAATAAAAGAATATTAAAACAAGCGCGCGCGCCTTTTCTTTATCTATACTTCCTACTAGATTGTGAATATTCTATTGTTCACTATCTCAAGTTCTACGAGATAATTTTATACTCATTATAGTTAGCATAATGTCTTGCAAAATTAAATAGTTTTCTGATGAAAACATAGCATTAGTGGAAAACAACAATGAAGGAAATGGAACAGCGTATCAACAGAGTGTTTAAGTTAAAATCCAAGTTTAAGCAAGGACAGCATCTAAATTTTAGGTTGCAAATTCGTAAAAATACACGGGATTTCTTACGCAGCTATAAAAATTTTAATGCCTTCTAGAACATTGTGCTAAAGTGGAATACATTTATCAATGTAAGTGCCTACAGAAACAGAGTATAAAGACAAATAAAACTCAGAATATATGTAATGAGATTGAGGATAATTTCAATAGACCTAGACTTCAACAGTTGCTATAAGAAATACCATCATATATCCCAGTTGCTAAATATAATGCATGGGTGGGTGATACTTGAATCACAAATTAATTTAATTAATGAGTAAATTATATTTAAAAAATTACATTAGAATCTTTTAATAACAAATGCAAAATATGTTTTCAATTGCCTTTACATATAAAGTGCCTATAACATTTTGATCTACGTAAAATATTCTTTTGAGATATATTCTTCGAAGTATGTGTGTGTGTATGGAATGGGGTGTTCTACGAAAACACTTTCTAGTTCTGGGGGTTCAGTGAGTTGAAAAAGTTTGAAGACCTCTGATTTAAAGTATATGTCCTTTGTTTACTTCTTTTTTGTAAGAAGGAAACATTTTAAATTTTCATTTTTATTTATAGGAATACAAACAAAAAAAAACAGGATTTATTTATTCGAAAAATTTCTACAAATGAATTGTAATAAATGATGGCAACATGAAAAAAATAATTTAAACGAATTCGAAATAAGTTGTCTTTAATGAGGTAGGCTGCCTCCATAGCTCTAAAATAGCTAATTAGCTATTTTAATAGCTAATTAGCTCCATAGCTAATTTTTTAGTAGAGAAAAAAAGCATCATTTGATTTAGGGTTAGAAAAATTCTGCAAAACAAGAGTAAAAGAAAATGCTCACGAGCTCATGAAGCAAATGAACAACTTATAGCAACTTATCACGTGACCATGTTCTATCAGTTTCGATTGTTGCCATAAATGATTCATTGAAAAATACATTAATTCAGGATTTTTAAAAATATAGTAAATATTTTTTCGTTCCGAAAAAAAGAGGTTTTAAATAGATGGATAAAAAATAAATTTACCTAAATGTATTTATTTAACTTTGAAGGAATATGTCAGAATCAGTTCAATCGAAACATACAAATTATTTCAGGGCGTCCCGAGAAAAGAAGTTTTTGTGATAAGCTCACTGTGGGTGTGGAGTTTCATTTCTTTCTTCTTTTTAGCAACATCTATATCTTGAATATTTTAAGGAGAAACTCATTATTTCTTTTTATTTTCGAGATAAATTCTTTTCAGAGTAATAAAACTAGCTCTTCTAGAAATTAAAAAAAAACCCAGTTTTTTAGCAATATTTGCAGCTTTACTTGCATAAAAATAATGCAAAGGAACAAATTCTTATTAGTATAATTGCTAATTTTTCATAAAAGCATATCTCATCAAATAAATTCCCTTTGGAATATTTTTTCCTACTTCGTACTGTATATACATATACTGGTGTATACATTTTAAAAAAGAAGCTCATTTTCACGATATTTTTTTTAAAAAAAGTACTGAAACATATTTAATGAAAATTCGTAGGCATAATAAAGAAAATTTGCTTGTTCTTGTCATCCAGTCGGATTAATTCCTGATTGTCGAATCAAATTAGATTAATACTTTTTACTTACTACAAATTAAGAAAATTGATACAACATTCACTTAAAATATTATTCAGTGTGGTTTTCGTTTTTCTCATTCTTCTGAAGGCTTGCGAATTATTTTTTAAAAAATTTTTGCAAGCATGGACAAAATATCAACTTCTGGCTGACTGTAGTTGGAATATTAAAACTGGTACATTCACAAGACAGCATGACAAGATGGTTTAAAGCATCTTGAAATGGGGTTTCCAGATTATAGAGCTGTAATTTCAGGATATCGGAACAATTTCCAGAAGTTCGGTTACATCTCACATACAGCCACCGCAAGCCTGCTATTCGGCAAAGTTCAGTTAGGTGATGACCACTACTTAATTCGAAAATGAGCTCCTATTGGTAATTGTAATTCTAGGGGTACCGTTTTAAGAAGGTTCGATGGGGTAGGGCTTTATATCAAGGTACAAGTGAATTTGCTCATTGGAGAGTCTACCTATGTGGTACAACATGCTTGGACACGTGAGAAGAGGGTCGGTGTTATGTACACTTAAGACTCGAAATTACGTCTTAACAGGGATACTCAGCGTGATAACAGATGAAGAGAAAAAAAACTGTGTGTGTGCTTATGACCACACGACAGAAGTGAAAACTTATAATTTATTCTGAGAAAGATAATCCAATTGTTCAGATGTACTACGTTTTCTTTTACGACATTTTAGCATACGGACGTTAAGTGGTTATCTTTTTTGTGACCCTTCATCGGTGAATTTGTTTATTTCATTCATTTTCTGTTTCATTCAATGTTTAAATAATTAAGCATTCTTATATATTTTTTGTACGGATACATACGATTTATAAAAGTCAATTAGTACAATTATTTAATAGTATTTATATGTAAATTACTTATGTAGATTATATTTACCGTAAAATCCGGCGGATAGGGCGCACCGCTGTATATATAAATCGCACCTATACATCCAAGCTGCATTTTTCAATTTTTAGGTACATTCGCCGTATAACGTGCACCCTTTTTTTTACGAAGAAACCTGTAATGTTCTTATGTTTTGAAGTCATTTATCCGAGGTATTATCTGAGACTTTTAAAAAAAATGGTGTTCTTCTAGAATTACAACCCTTTAAGCTCATAGGGAACGTAATTTCTTTTAAATAAACGGTATTTCGATACATGTACAAGTCTATTTTTTTCTATGCTTATAAATATTTGTTTATAAATTTCTCATTTTTATACCCAATGTATAACGTAATTTCGGTCTTATTTTTTGTGTTCAAAGGACGCATTATAAGCTTTATTTTATAGCATATAATATGTATGTTTATATGGTACTTACGTACTATCTCAAAAATGCCAACGCTCAAGATAACTCACAATCCTGATTCCCCAAGTACGCGATGAGTTGGCAACCATTGGCCTCATTTCACATAGTGCCGCACCAATACCGTTGTGATAATACCTAAGAGAGTAACGTTTATATAATTTACATAAAGCCGAAAACAACGTAAGACTGGGTAAACTTTTGCCTTGAGAGCCGTTTACTTTTCTTAAAATCTCTAAGCAAATAAAAGGTGTGGGTTCGTACTTTTTCACAAGTAATGTTTTTATTTTTTCGTAATCTCTGGTATTTTCTTGTCCCTTTCAGCTTAAAGTTGATTTTTTATATTTCTGTTAATGAAAGCAGTCCAGCTTATACTTATCGGGCCTTTTATATTTGCCTTCATTCATTTTAACTATTTGTGTAAGAGGCTAAAATATTAATTAAAGTTTTGTTCCGTATATATTTAGATAACTCATTCAACATGGATTTATCTTTGTTATTTTTTAAGAAGAAATGAAACAGTGATTTTGATCTTAAAGTTCTAGAAAATAATTTACTAGTAATTTTTCTGAATATCAAGTAAAATGTTTCGACGATGACTCAATGTAATGTAAGTAAAGTAGCATAATAGAATTAATTAAAATTATCCGAATTTTATTATATCTTTTTTTCAAATTCCAAGCCCAATTTTATTCATTTCACTTAGCACATCAGGTGGCATTAGTAACAACAATTTTTCCTGCATTCGATATATTTTTATCAGATTTCGGAATTTTTTTTTTTATAGATTTTAAATTATACCATCGTATGAAAATGTCCTTTTTTTTAAAGATATTATTCAAATTAATGTCTTTATTATCCAATAAAATGTGGAAATGCACATAATTAAAAAAAATTTAAACTGCGTGAAAAGAAACATCAAACATTTTCCACAAATAAATCTTTGTAAAACACCACTAATCAGTTATCTCGAGAGACTTAAATGATAAATTTAATTCCTATTAAATGTCTCGTAATTTGTAGAAAATAGATGCATTTAAAAAGGCTGCTATACCTCTGAGACTATAACTTTTATTATGATTTAAATTGGAAAAAGGTCCATAGCTTAGAATCTGGAATTTTTTTAAAGGGACAAAATGCCTCCTTACTAAGCTTAGGAGTAAATTCTCGAAATATACTACTCACAAACTTCCCCGACGAGCTACTTTTGAGAACGAAATCATCTAAGTAATATTGAAATAAGAAGCTCGGCGCGCGTGTGCGAAAAACTGTTATCCTAATCTTGGGAATTGGAGTCTAGAATATTCCAATCACGTCCTGGCTGGAAGACTATCTCGTTACTGCATAGAATCTGCGTGTACAGGCAACGACAAAACGTGATCCCGATAGTAGGGAAAACGTGATCTCACCACAAAATGGGGAGGGGGGAGGGACTTTATCCTTTAATCTGGTAAAATTTTGGGAACTTCTCATTTTTCTCGCCTCGCTTCCAAAACAAATTTGGACACTTTTTAACGGGTTTTTTACGTTCTCTTTTGGAGAAAATTTATACGCTGGAAAAAATGCAATCAAAACTAGTTGCGTCGGCGGGGGTCATTTTTTTTGGAGGGATGGGTATTTTCCCCACCCATCGTTATTGTACGATATTTTTAAAGGTTTACTTACTAGATAAGGATTTTTTTTTTTAAAAAAATCTATTATTATTTAATGATTGGTGTAGGAATAAAATTTAAAGCAAAGCCATCTGAAAAAAATTGTATGATTATTTTCAAAATTATCCTTTACGTAAGTATTAAAGCTAGATAACTTATTAGATGTTCTTGTTCTCATTGCCATTATAATCGAAATTTCTTTTTTGTACTAGATCCAAAGATATAAAAATGAGTACACACTCAATTTTGAAAATGTAGCGATTTCATAGGAATAAAAACATTTTACTGGAATAACTTTATCTTGTACACCAGCGTTTCTCAAACTGTAGGGTGCACCCCCTAGGAGGCGTGATCACCCCACGAAGGGGGGGACAAGTATATCTAAAAGTCGAAAACAAATCATTATTTAAAAACATTATTAATATACTAAAAGGAAGAATAACAAAATATATTATGTTATCATATATATAAAATGCGAATATATACTAATAAAATATATTTATCAATGTATCAGCACTGCACAACGTATTTAATAATTAATTTAACGATACAAAGTTAAGAACATATTAAAACAATTCCCAATGACCCCATGGGCTTGTCATGTTTAAAAAGTTTAATAATTTTCTTGATAATTTGTGTGGTTTATAATTAGACATATTGCAGTTTTACGTCCAAGTACTTTATTATTGAATTCAATGCAATGTTAATACTTCTGATGGAGGGGGTCGGGAGGAGCACAAATAAAATTATGACTGAAAATTGGGTCACAAGTATTGAGATTTTGAGAAGCGCTACTGCGCACCAATCCACAACCTATTTGAAATAAAAATAAAAACTTTATCTTGTCTTACACAAACAAAGGTACGATGTTAAACACAACAAAACAAACACACGTAGCCTGAAAGCGTTTTTTTCCTGTTCCGGAGATCTCAGCTCTTATAGCTTCCTCATCCGGAAGTTTTTAGAATCATGTAATTTCTCTTTTAGTGGCTTCTGTAGGTGGTTACAATATTTAGATGATGCCATATTGCATCATTTTATTTTAAAAAAGTTCGAAATTTGTAAATCTTTAAGAAATAAAGTTGTGGTTAAAAGGATTCTATCGGGTAGGTGGCTGAACTAAAAAAATATTTATCATGAGGAGTCTTCATGGGCCCTACACCCCATTATTAATTAAACACAATTACTGGAAAGAAAATTTAAATGGTTTATTGAAGCATATATCTTTATTTTTATTGTTAAATAAATGATATTTATTTTTTCTTTAAAATGATAAGAAAACAAGCAACATTAAAAAAAAAGTCAATTCCTACTTAGGTCAACAGAGAAAAATTTTATTTTAGTTACTTTTGATCAGTAATTACAATTAATATAAATATGTATATAGATACAACATAATCACACGATTAAGTGGCAAAAAAGAAAGCGATTTTCCTTGCAATTTTCCATTTTCCTATCTATATAGGTTTTTGGACTATTTGTTTTGTTTGTTACTATTTTTATTCTTTAAATAAATTTAATTACTTCAATAAAATAGTACAGTAAAAAGAAATCACATTCTCAGAAATTAGACCACCCCAGGTGGGATTCGAACCCACAACCCTTGGAGTAGAATTCCAACTCGCTATATATTGCACTACAGAGATCCAACGAGCGATTTTCTTTTTTATATAGGGTGTTGTACTATTATTTTTGTTTGTTACTATTTATTCATTCATTAAATAGAATTATTGAATTAATATTTAAAGAAACTGTATTAACGTCAAGTGTCCTCCACTATATGTTTTAAGAAATGCGTTTGAACTTGAGTGGATCAATAAAAATAATTATATTTTCTCTAAAAATTCTCCCTTTTGTAAAAACTGTTATAAACATTTCATGAAAACAAACATAAACAATTCAAAACTTTTTATAAAGTAGATATAAGCACCGCCTAAATAAAACTCTAACACGAACTCACAAGTAAAAGCAATTTCGCTCACTAATTTTACTCTATAATTCATTCCTTGTTGCATGCACGGATATTAATTTATTCCAATTACTGAAACTATATTTCTCCGAGGAATGATCGCTATCCAAAGTATGAACGCCGGAAGAATTTTAACGAATAAAAATTCGGTTTTCCAAATTTCTTGCGACGAGTTTTCAAACTTTCACCGTTGCTATGACAACCCATTTCTTTCCGTGATAATCGTGCTGCCGCTCTTCCGAATCGCTGTTGCCAGATTCCTGAAAACAGATCGGATTACGAAAACTTCTTCCTCTTCTTCTTGTTCCTATGCGAGAAAACTTTCCCGTAATCTTTATGACATACTTAATCACTTGGATAAGTTATCAAAAGTGCGTACCCTATCACTTTGTTGCCGTACTTCTTCTTATGATAGAGTGCTTTAGCAGGTTTCGATTTTTTTATGGAGTAATTTGTGAAAAATGGATAAGAAATACTCTAGGAAGGGGTGTATTTTGGACACAAATTAGAAATATATATTTATGTAATATGACGTGTTTAAAGTGAAACATATTTTTTCTTTTACAAAAAAAAATAAATGTAGATTTATTTGTATGTATGGAAGAAATGGGAAAATATTTTTCAATATTTATTCCTAGTATAAGTACTGTTTTCGTTATGAATGTATTTACTAATGAAAACAATCCACTAACACGAATTGTGATGATAAATTACGGTTGTAAGTAAAGTATTAAACAAGTACCTGATAAAGGATATAAAATGAAGAAAGATGGAAAAGAATTAATTGGTGAAGTACAATCTGAATTGATTGATTGATTGCTTATTACTACTTCACTTCAAAGCAACACAAAGGGTATTATATATAGACCGCTTATGTTTAAGATAGTCAAGTGACCAATATTATATCTGAGCTGATATCCCACTCTCGGAATTTCCACATTATGCCAACTTATAGAATATGTGCCTCGATAGGTTTAATTCTTTCAGTCTTTCTACACATAGGGCTTGTAGTTGTTACCAGGAAGCGAACTAATAACACGGCAGACGGAGTTCCCGGCCGTGACCAGTCATCAACCACTGCCACATAAGCCATTTATGAATGAAATTTCTGAATAAAATTAGCTTAACACATAAAACTGATTTCAACAGAGGGTTAAGCAATTTTTAAGGATTTAGAATGAGTGAGTGAATATTAACGTCCCACTATTCAGCTACTCGAGAGCCTAACATGGCTTACTTCGAAATTTTGTACCATGGTCCAGCGACGAGTATGAAACCTAAGCTGCTCCTCCCCTATCCTAACTTTCACACCACTCCAACGAGAGGACGTTTGAACCTCATCCTGTTGAACGTGCATCGGCCCCCTCTGCATGGCGGAAATTCAGCGGTACTAAGCTCGAACTCATGACACGCCGGCCACGAATACATTGCCTTGACCCCTAGGTTATCGTGGACACAGGATTTAGGTTTTAGTTAAATAATAGAAATTAACTTAGAGGGGAGCTTCAGATGCATATTAATCTACTTACAAATATTCCTTTATAATTAAAATGTATGCTGAAAATAATGTATACTTAGGCATTTATCATAATAAGTAATACTATAAAATCAATATAAAACACTGCTTAAGAAGGTTTGAAGGAATTCTTCGCAACGACATATTTTTGAATTATAATTTCACCCATTTTAATCTTTGTGCGCGAGCACGTATTTATTAATTTAGTATATTTAAATATTACATAATGAAACATTGTTTATAGTATGTATGTAAAAATAATATTATGTATGTACTCTCACGTTTATTTATGATTTGAGATTATAGTATGCTATACCTATATTGAATGAATGAAAACTGCTAGATTTTGATAAAAACTTCTCCGAACTGAAATATCAGAGATAATTCTGAATTATTTTGAAATATTATGTAAAATAATATTTAAACTCTTTTACATAAAAGACCAACTCATGCATATAAAATTATTTTAATGAATTAAACAGAGAAATGAGATGTTATATTCATGCAGATGCAAGAATTAATTCGTAACCTTGTGTACATAAAATCATTTTCTTAAAGGAATTTTAGCTACTAAGTATTAATATATATATATATACCAATGCTCACAAACTTAAAATAAGTATAAAATTAAAAAAATGCAACCCTTTTTTTGTTAATCGGTATACAGCTTAAGTGTCTTGCAATGTCCAATTGTGAGCACATTATGCTTCTGCAGCAGCTGAATGATCCAAGTCCTAGGGGTCAAGTGGTCTTAGTGCCACTAAAGATCTGCTATGTAGAGCGTTTGTGTTGACACAATATCTTCATATTGGAGTGGTCGAAAAATGTAGAGTGCGTGCTTGTTGAGGTGTCATTCTCGTCACTTTTCCAAGGTTTAAAATTATGAGGCCCGTTACAGCCAGCCTTCAAGATGCAACATTAATCCTTCTATTGTGAGGATGTATTCAATTAAAATTTCAATATTTTTGGAAATATTTTATTTTATTTATTTACAGAGTGATAGCTCTATAAGCATATGTACATGTAAATGCTGCTTGAAATTACTATTAAGAACTTTCACCTTAACTTAACTCAAATCAGGAATGTTCCGAAGGAATCAAGATGTATATCAGGTAGATATATTGGAATTTGTTCCAGTCCGTCTAAAATATAAAACATCTTTAATAACGAAATTTAAATAATTTTCTGAATACCAAATTACTTAAGATATACGACTTGTGATTTCTTAAACAGAATAATAAATTAACCTAAAAGATATTTAAGTTGTAATTTACAAAATGTAACATTTTGAAATAATTTCCAAAGCACTCAATCCATTTTGTATATACTTAATTTAAATTTATATACGAACCTATCTACATCAATATCCAAAATTCTATTCATCAATGCCTTATTTTAATACATATATGTTCTTACAGACTTATTACATTTATTTTATAATCCATGCATTTTATGCTGCTTATGTGTATCAAAGTTTTCCTTCATTAAAACTGTAATATAAGAATTTATTGAAAACAGGAAACTCGCATTATAATATTTCAAAGTAATGAAATTTTAAGGAAGATATCTTAAGTTAAAAAGTTACGAGTATATCTCCAGGATATATAGACGCATAAATTATTTATTAATAAAAATTACTATTAAGTTTTCGTATGTGCTAAATTGTATATAATATTTATAAATTTTCTGCACTGTCTACAATACATATGTGACGAGCTATCTCTTCATTATTAATAAGAAACATGATGCATTTTATCTTTTACTCACTTATTTAATATTTCAATAATTAAAATCAAAAAACAAGTAATATAAAAAAATTAAGTCAATTCTTATTTAGATCAACAAAGAAATTTTTTTATTTTAGCTACTTTTCATTAAATAGTTACACTTAATATAAATATGTATATACATATAATAGCATCGCAACATTAAGTGGTAATTAATTTTTATTAATTAACACTAAAGTATCGCATTGTCATCCAAAACAATCGTGCATATAAAATTTCAGTTCAACTGAATGCTTTAAAACGTGAGAAAGAAAAAACTTTTCAAGTTTTGACACAAGTCGCCAAAATGGTCCCTAAGTCACCAAAAATGATGCCACCGCAGTTGTATTTGTAATTCTCTAAATAATTAGTTTTAATCAACTAATTTTTATTAATTTTTATTAAATTACTGTATTGCCATCCAAAATAATCATGTATATAAAATTTCAGCTCAATTCAGCGCTTTAAAATGTATTTTATTAACGATTGAAAATTCCACCAAGATAAATAAATAAATAGAGAGTGTGAGCTAATAGTAGGAATTGAATAAATTAGGAGTATAGAGTAATTTAACTTAACTCGGTTCTGACGAATAAGGATTATACTGAAGATGACTTATTTTGCGATCTCTAAGCAATAGTTTTGTTTTGTAACCTCCATTTCTTATAGGCCGCAGTAGCTCAGTGGTCATGGACACGTTGTTGGCATATCATGAGTTCGAATCTGGTGCTACTGAAGACCCACCGTGTAGAGGAGCTAATATATGTTTAATCTGTCGAAGTTTAAAGTCCTTCTGGTGGTGGTGTATGGAATTTCAAAGAGATGGTGCTAGCTCATATGTCACCTCGATTACTTGACCATAGTTCAAAATTACAAGACCTGCCCTCAAGAAATGTATACTAATGTTTTGTTTAATAAAGATTGATCGTGGGGTGTTTGTTTCCCGGAGATCGCTTTTTAGTTCTAAGCCCCTTTCGGGTGAGGTCGGTTCCCTTGGGCATTTCGCCAATAGCCCTGGGGTTGCTTTATAAAGTAACGTTAATAAACACTTACTCCCGATCCATTTCACTCATTATACTTCTTTATATAAATAATTTCTTTCTTTCTAAATGGGGTTGCGGGTTGGTAATTACCATTACAGACCTAGTATATTCACCGAGAGCTGGTATAAATGTTTAGTGTGACACCATGTGTAAATGGATACCAATTACCACAGGCAAATTTTGACAACTTGTTTCCTCCCCAGAATTTAATCTTGGCGAAATTATCTTCGGAATTTAATTTTGGCAAGAGCCCCTGTAAGCCAAACAGGGACTCAAAAGATTTTTAATATATGCCGTATAATTATACAACATGGCCACTGTTGATTTTTTTGCTTCATGAAAATCCACCGAATTGAGCCGGGATCGAACCTGAAAACTTCCGTGTACGAGGCCAACGCTTAACCAACTACGATTCTCAGCCATCAAACATCTACATAAATAATATTATTTATTTGCAAATACCAGGCTCGTTCCAAGGGGAATATTCTTGTATCATTTCATTGATTGTTTGCTTATTAATATCACACTTCCAATAAAAAATAAGAGGGTGCTTAACAATAGGATACATAAATTTGACCTATGGTCAACTGACAGTAGTGACACCTGAGCTGGCATCCACACTTTCAAATTACGTCAAAGAGATGTCTTTGAACTTCGATAGGTTTAACGTGCTTTAGTCTCTCTATATGTTGATTCATCTGGACACCCACACGAACTCATTATTTGACAATGCTGACCACGTGCTCGTGACAATGACCACTCGGCTGCTTCGGTAATGGTTCTTATCTTACAATATAGTAAGATATTTTCAGAGATTGTTTAACGAAATGCGCATGAGAGAACCCGCTACAAATAATATAAAATCATTTAAACGCCGGTATGATCAAATGTGATGATATATAATTACAGAATCATACTGAAATAGTTTTTAAAAGAGGCTTCTAAGTAATATAAATATCTATACTGATATAAATTTTAAAATATTTCTTTAAATAGAAAATGTGTGTAGCCATTTTCTCTAAAAAAGATTCCTAAAATTATAATCTGTTGCTTAAAAACAGTATTTTAACAGCCACACTATGCTGTGTTAGCTATCAATGTTGGGGTCAAGTTACAATCGAAGTCAATTTGACTGAAAATCACTGTTTTTTTTTTAAAATTATATATAGTAGAACAACTACTTTCACATCTCTATCATTCCAAACATATATCATTCATTTTCAAACTTTTCCAACTCCTACGACTTGTTCACACTCTCTCTATATAAAGGGTGTTTTTTGAGAGGTATAGAACTTTAAATGGCAATAAAACAACGATGTATTATTCGATTGACATATTTTTCTTTTTATTCTAAAGATAATCTTGTGGCATTACATTTTAAATATGATTTCTGGCATATGACTGCCACGGCTGGCTCGGATCTAGTCCAATCTGGACGTCCAATTTTCGATGACTTTTTCCAACATTTGTGGCCGTATATCGGCAGTAACACGGCGAATGTTGTCTTTCAAATGGTCAAGCGTCTGTGGCTTATCCGCATAGACCAATGAATTTACATAGCCCCACAAAAAATAGTCTAGCGGTGTTCAATCACAAGATCTTGGAGGCCAATTCACAGGTCCAAAACGTGAAATTAGGTGGTCACCAAAGGTGTCTTTCAATAAATCGATTGTGGCACGAGCTGTGTGGCATGTTGCGCTGTCTTGTTGGAACCACAGCTCCTGGACATCATGATTGTTCAATTCAGGGATGAAAAAGTTAGTAATCATGGCTCTATACCAATCACCATTGACTGTAACGTTGTGGCCTTCATCGTTTTTGAAGAAGGATTCCACCAGCCCATAAAGCGCACCAAACTGTCAGTTTTTCTGGATGTAAAGGTGTTTCGACATACACTTGTGGATTAGCTTCATTCAAATGCGGCAGTTTTGTTTGTTGACGTAGCCATTCAACCAGAAGTGCGCTTCATCGCTAAAGAAAATTCGCTTATGAAAATCGACCATTATTTTCGAAATAAAATTGCAAAATTTGAAAGCGTTGTTCAGGCGTGAGTCTATTAATGATGAATTGCCAAACCAAACTGAGAATAAATCATTTGACAGCTGTTAAATCGCTTGCCATCTTGGAAAGTAATGCCAACTAAAACTTCTATACCTGGAAAAAAACACTCTGTATATATATTTCTTTTTTATATATCTTGTTCAAATTTTCAATCATTAATAAAATACTTTTATTCTTCCACTCAAGTTCGAATAGATTTTTTTAAACTTGTAGTGGAGGACACTTGATGCTAAGTTTTTTTCAAATGCAGTTTTTTCATATATTAATTCATTAATTAATTTTAACTAATGAAACTTTTCAAAAACGGCCGATAAAAATGAGTAAATCTTACAATTGAAACGTTCTTCGAGCACAGTGGCTTAGAGGTATGGTGCTCGCTTCGTAAGACCAAGGTTGTCAGTTCGATCCCGACTGGAGTCGATAGATTATTACCACTTAATATAGTGATTCTGTCACGTGCATATACATTTTTATGTTAATTGTATTTATTTAATAAAAAGTAACTAAAATATTTTTTAAAAACTAAGTAGGAATTGACTTTAAAAAATTATATTACTTGTTACTAGTTTATTTAAGCTTTCTTAAATGATACAAGTAAAAATAAAGTATAAGCATATCTGAACACTTTACATAATGCAACTGACTCTTTTCTTGATTAGCTCTTATTTTTCGCATGAAATATCTTTCTTCGGAGAAGCTTTAAAAATCTGCATAAAAGAGTCATGCGAGTAAGCCAATCTGTTCTCACGAACTATATATTACAATACTCCCTACTTTTCTCAGCAGTTATAAAATATTAAAATCTCCAGCTATAAGAGCCAAATTTGCATGTCGCTACAATCTTACCTTCGCCAAATATTCCCCTTTTTCTTTTTTCCCCAAACTCTAAACCAACACCCTCTTCCATACTTCGCAGGCAACTTGCGTCATATATCTCGCCAAAAGCTCAGCATGCCTTCAAACAGCGTTTATGGCCTGCAACGAAGTTCGCCAACTCCCCCTTTCTCCAACAACACCCACCATAAACATTCAACCGGAGGGGTACCCTGCCTTTATTAAACATTAAATCATATCATAAATCAAGAACCCAATGCGTTTACTGGGCAATTCCCAAGCATCTATACTACGGAAGGCAACGATCGCTAAAGACCGCAACATGGTAACTGAAGCAATGTGCATGGTCTATTAGAAAGGAGTTGGGGACATGCTGCGAGGGAAGGAATTGAAATCCCTTTGGGGAAAAAAGATTTTGTGCCCTGGTGAGGCTGAAATGTCAATGCACCGCAGCTGCTTTTATTGAAATTCTTAGAGGGGAAACAGTGGGAGGTTGGATTAAATTGATTCTGGACAGGGAAATTTTTATGCCATATATACGCATTCACTATTCTTGGGTCCATAAAGAAGGTATAAAACTTTTCTAATGAAATGAATAATGGCGTGTTTACAGAAAGAACGCGTTTATGTCAACTGCTTATAAAGTTAATGTTATTGGAAGAGTATTATGAGGTTATATATATCAACAACACATTTAATATTTAATGAAAACAAAAAAAATCGATCAATTACTATATGTCAAAGTTATTGTTAAAATACTATACAAATTATGACGTATTTATTTAAAAATTTCAGTTACATTCAATATATATGTTTAATTTTCTCTTATGAGGAAACATTAAATATTAAGCTTTTCTATATTAAATTATTTTAGTATTTTTTTTTCTCTTTAAAAAACTAAAGGAGAAATATCTGATAAAATTATGAACAGCTACGCATTTCCAAGTGTGAAAAATGGATTTTTATAATTTCTATCATCTTAATATAATAGTTTATTTTCATTTCACAACAATGAATTTAACTTATCTAATATTTTTGTAGTTAAGGAATTCTTATTAGTATTAGTATTTTTTTATTCGAACCAGTCAATAAATTTTGTAATACAGAAGTTCCTTCTTCTCTTTGTATAATTTTTTGTTTTGTTTTCATAAGCATATTTTACTATTTCACAGTTTGATTTTTAAACTTGATTTATATACAATTTAATTTTTATATTTAATTTTTTTTCAATAAAAAAGAAGGTAATGATTTTGATACAGATTATTTAATACTAAAAACATTGCCTCAACAAGCTTCATATTTTTCCTTTTTTACTCGTATCTATCTCAAACGTCTAGAATCGTCTTTATAATAGCAAACCATTTCTATAGAATTTCTCCTCTTCAGTTTTTTTTTAAATAAAATAAAAATTCCAGCAAACTTTTGAGAACATATTACGCATCTAAATTAAAATAAATATTTTTAAATGCTTATATTATGTTTTGTAAATAATAACCTTATCTCAAGTGATCGTTTTATTTTTTTTAAATCATCTTCATATAAAAATCAGTTTATATTCTGAAAAAAATTCTATGAAAATAAAAGTTTTCAAACAAAGATTGTGAAACAAATGTAAGTTAAATAAATTTGAATATTTATGCAACATTAAAAATTCGTGCATTTGAAAATGCTGCGAGTTGTTCGGTATGAATACTATTTATATTAATTTAAAATAAACAGAACATACACAATTAATTGTCATTGTTTAACAGTACCAGCACATTGTTAAATATTTCATTCAGCAACATTGTAAGTATTGTAAGTAAAAAAAAAATTAAAATATCAAATACCTAATTATTAGATTTATTTATTTTACAAATGCCAGGTGATTGACCATCAGGTCATTAGGCAACGGGCTCTCCAATATCTTTTTACAATGCAGTTAAGATCATTCAGTGCAGAGCACTCGTCCAAATGAGCGGCAGTCATGTCTTGTCCAGTGTCACACAAAACGCAGATAGGTGAAGTCACTAAATTAAACAAACAGATGAGCACAAAGGCAGTCATGTCCGGTTAAAAGTCTAAATTTAGCCACAGCAGCAGCACGAGGAGAACTTGGAATACCGTCGGATTTCTTACATAGTGTACTCCAAGGCTTATCACGAGCAACACGAGAAGCTGTAAGGCGAAATCATTCCCTACCTAATTATTAGATCAACAGTAATTTAAATGAGACAATTTTTTCTAAGCATACTAAACTTAAAACAATTAAAGATAAAAATATATATAAAATTTGTGTACTTCATAATTATGAACTAGGTTCCTATATGACATTTTCACTCCCTAGAACTTGACATTTTATTTATATTTTATGAATTTATATTACTATACATTCAAAATTTAGACATATTAGCTATAATAAAGCTATTTATTCAAATTGTGATTTAAAACTAAATTGAGTATTATTTTAACTTTTACTTTAAAATGGAGTTAAAATATATCTCTCGTAAGTTGAGTGCATAAAATATTCCTTACCTAACTGTTTGCTGAATAGAAAGAAATATATGTATGACAAATGTTTAAATGATGTAGTATCACTACCATCATGTGTCTACTACTTCGTAATATACTACTTTTCTTAACTGACCTGAGACGCATATTTCACAAATGCATAAAATATTACAAATGCTCGTAAATTTCCTTTAAGTCTTGAAGTTTAAAGTATCAAAAATATTTTCTGGAAAGCGCATTGTTCATCATATACTGTTTCCTTTCTGAGCAATGAAGTAAAGCACATTTCAAGTGAAGTAGAAATAAAAATGACATTTATAACTACTCGAGAGTTATCACTCCTTGAGTGTTTACGTTTGCCAACCCCCTTGGAGGCTTTTGCAGTTTCTCTTTTATTTCTTTTACTCGCCGTGGTATTTCCATTTCACTACTAGATAATATTAATAATTCACGTGCCAGACAATGGAAAAAGACTTGAAAATTCGATAATTTTATCTTTACTGCCTTAAAAGTATGGCTTTAGATCAGCGTTTCTCAAACTGTAGGGCACACCCCCTTAAAGGGACGTAATAACTACACGAGGGGAGTCGCGAAGCTTATGGAAAAGTCGTAGGCAAACGATTACTTAAAAATATATATATTAATTTACTGAAAGGAAAGAAACAAAATACATTTTGACATAATGAAAAGAAAATACACATTCCCACTGATATAATACACTTAAAAATGCATCAGTACTACACAAGTTATTTGATAATTAATTTAACAATACTAAATTAAGAACAAGTTTAATAATTACCAAGGACCCCCAGTTATAAAATTATACACAGAAATTAGCACTTATCGTGATAAATTGCACGGTTTATAAGTAATCCCTCAACTATTGATTAAAAGTTGCGTGATTTGCTCCCTAATGCCACCGTTTTCCACGTAGGCACGCGTATATGATGCATTGGGGGTGGGAAGAAAAGAAACATAAACTCCTGTTTGTGAAAATTGCAACACCATGAAGGAAGCATCATAGTTCAATGAAATTTAATACACAGTTGAGTGGTAATGGTACAAATAAATGATTACATTTTCAAACCAAACAAACAATTAAAAGAGACAGAAATTAGTATTTTGTGTGGCCACCACGCGCCGCAATAACAGCTGCTACACGACGCGGCACGGAGTTAAACAAATTTTTAATATCTGTCTGCGGAAGATTATTCCATATTGTTTGTATGCGCAACTAAAGTTCGTCTGTCGAAGCAACAGGACGAAGATCACGAGCGATACGCCGCCCAACGATATCCCACTCATGTTCAATCGGTGACATATCCGGCGAATACGCAGGCCAAGGAAGAAGCTGTACCTGCTGCGAATCAAGATAGGATTTGACAGTCTTGGCGACATGTGGACGTGCATTATCCTGCTGGAATACAGCCCTGGCAATCCTTGCAGGAAAGGAATATCTTAGGGCTGTAAAACTTTGTTTATGTATCGAGTACTGTTCAAATTTCCACACAATTCGTAGCAATTGTGATCATCCATGATATGCTATGGTACCCCAGACCATAACTCCGGGTGTTCGTCCACTGTGGCGTTCGATAATGCACTCCGGAATGCGCCGTTCACCGGCATAGAGCCTGACTCGAATTCGGCCATCATGGTGCCACAAATTGAAGCGGGATTTGTCAGAAAAAGACGACCTGCTGCCAATCAGCACGCCAGCTCCTATGCACATTGGCCCAGTGTAGTCGCAGGCGGCGATAGTTTTGCGAGAGGAATCCTGCATAAAGGAATCCCTTGCGCGCAGCCCACGCTGCAGCAGACGTCTACGAATTGATGAAGCACACAATGAAACACGTGTAGCTGTTGACCACTGTGCTGCCAGTTGTCTAGAAAAGCTTTGCGGTCCGTCTGAGCCATTCGCACCAGGCGTCTGTCTTCGCGAGCTGACGTCACATTTCGCGGTCCACTCACGGATTTCCGAGCTGTCCGACCCTCCTCCGTCCACTACTTCGAAACACGCATGATTGTGCTGCTGTTACGCTGCACACGAGCGGCTATTGCACGATAACACCATCCAGCTTCACGAAGTCCGACGATTCTGCCCCTATTCAAACACCGAAATTTGCTCAAATTTCACTCTCTTTCATCGACGAGGCATAGTAAAAATTCAGTTAACGTTTACACTAGCATATAACCACCGATAATAATACACGCCTCGCGCTACAACTGTCTATTTATATTCGGTTTGATCTACCCTTCAGAGGGCTCTGCTCAGCATACGCATGCGCTACCGGTCTGTAATTCTAATCATTTTCATATCATGCCCTACTTTACATTTCCTGAAAATTTCAGCTCACTCGCGTAGGTCCTTCGTGGTGTTGCAATTTTCACAAACAGGAGTATATAAGAGCTAAACCCTTGAAATAAATAAATCCTTCGCAAACACTGTTATTGTCTTTTTATTGCATTCCAAAGTCATTGGGGGTATGTTTACGTATGGAGAACACAGAAAAGATCGTAATTCGGAAAGACGTATATATATATGTCCAGAGAAAATAACGCTTTGGTTAAGCAAATGTTTATAACGTTATACATCATTTAAAAAGATAAAGTCATATTGCAGCTGTAGCGTTAAAGTATTGTATTGCTGAATTTTAAACATTGTTATTGTATGGAAGGTAGGGAGAGCGTGAAGAAAATTATGATTGAATATTGAGTTTCAAATATTGAAAGTTTAAGAAGCACAGTTTTGGATGTAAGATAAAGTAATTTTAAGCATGAAATTTAGAGGGAATTAAAATAAAAACTTAGGTAATTAAAAAAATTTATATAATCAGAAGTATTAAAATAGAGAGACATTTATTTTATTATTTAAAAAACCAAAAACGAAGGATTTTTTTTTCTTTTGTAAATTATTAGAGACTATTATCCCCTTTATGATTATGAAAACGAAAGGGATAAATGAAGAAAAACTTTATAAGAGTGTAGCAAAAATTTTATATAATTCTGCGCTTCTCAAACTGTGGTGCGGTCCCCCCACGAGGAATGACAACCCTACGTGGGAGGGTGAGCATATCGAAAAGTATATAAAAAAGATTATTTTAAAATAATAATAATTTACTGAAAGAAAGCAAAATAAAAAAAACTGCCATAATAAAAAAAAAAAAAAAATACATATTTACACACATATAATACTTTTATTAGTATATCAGTACTGCTCATATTGGATAATTCATTTTACTAATATTAAATTACGAACAAATGCAATAATTACCAGTGACTCCATGAGCTTGTCATATATCAAGTTATGTACAAAATTTAATACTTTTGATACTTTTATAATTTAATACCTTGATAATTTGTACGGCTTATAAATAAACCGTATTGTGGCTTTACATTCAAGTACATTATTATTGAATTCAATACACTGTTATTGCATGGAGGAGGGCGTGATGAAAATTGGGTCAACAATACTGAAAGTTGAGAATCACTGCTATAATTGCAAGAATCCCCTTGACTTTAACTTCCTGCTTCGGTCTTGTTGTGCGTGTTTCTGAAAAAATACATTTTATGTATCTTGTATAAGTATTCATTTGATGTACTGTATCAGTGGGCTGTTAATCGCAAAAATAGAAGGCTATTAATTAACCTGGATGAAAGTATCATCATCCAAATGCTAAAAATGCCTTTCACTCACATATGTGGCATCAAATATTAATAATTTCATTTATTTCAAGTATTTCTACGTGTGTTAAATCGTTTTTCTGATTAACTAGTAATAACATATGTAATTTATTTTAACATGTTTAAAATTTATTTTTAACTCAATATCAATAAAGTTGGTTATGAATGAAGTATAATTGCATTTTAACGATCAGAAAGAATCATGTGTTGGTTATTCTATAAAGTTATTCCCAAGGTGGTCGATATTGATCCCCAGGAGTCTACGATGACATGCAAGGGGTCCATGAAAGAAAAATAATATTCAGGTGGTATATGCGGCTTAATGGGGGTGTCATCGATAGTGTCTATTATTTAACTTCTATTGATGGGAGGCCAGAATTGTCCTATTTTAGAATTCGCCCCTGAGACGGCTTGGAATTTGTATGCGAGTCCCCCGGACCGGATGTGGTGAAATTCCTTTTGGTGGGGTGCGTCAAGAAAGTTTCCGCGTTAAAAAGTTCACTAAACCCACAAATTGTGAGGTGGTGTAACACTGCCCCGACCTCGGGAACAATCAGAGAAATTATACTGGACAAGACAAAGAGTCCTGCCCTAGGATTTTTGGGTAAAAAGTCACCGAATATAAACGGGACGCACCCCGATTTTAGCGACAGAGAGCAGATCCCAGAGCTGCAGATAATAAAAAAAAACCCCGAGATTCCGGGCATCAACCATGTCCAATCCCAGCACCCTCCCTCTCTCAAGCTAAGTTAATCTTTGATCTTCTTGTAGTAAAGTAAATTTCGATATGCGTGTGCTTAAAATAAATTTAATAATGTTTTATATATATAAAAAACTATACGATCAGTGTTTGATTTAGTGTGAGATGAGTGTTTTAATTTAGAATTAGTTAACTTAATTTCTAGTCATGATGCGATGTTAACTTATAGAACTTGGGTCAATATTAAAATTAATAAGTTTTAATAGCGTCGCATCACTATTTATCTCGAATTAGGGAATACCGTCAGAAGATTTTTGATTGTTTTCCCAGTGATAAGGAGTTTAAATGGGGTGTCCAGTCCCCCAAGCAGGAAGAAATAGAGAAAGAAATAGACACGGTATTAATAACTGAGAAGATTTAGGGTTAAATCTAACAAAATTGTTGCCAAATGTTGAACATTTGTCATAAAGCATCAGATTTCCAACCCTCTCATTAGAAACATTTGTTAGTTGCTCAGTTATTTTATTTCACAGTTATTTTCATTAAATCTTAATTTTAATTTAGTAAATAAATGTTTAAAATTTTAGCACGTAATTTTTAAGTTTTTCTCCCTGCACTCACTACAGTCAGGAATTAAAATTTTGTGAAGTACAATAGCCACTGTCAAGAACACGTTTAAGTTGATAAAGTTACAAAAATTCACGATTAGTTTAGCGGGGGTCTAACCCAAGTCCTTCGCTTATCGAACCCGCCCAGAAAAATAGCAAGTGGTCCATGAGATAAAAAAAAAGTTTGGGAAATTCTGTTCTATAGTTTCCCCCTTTATTCTTATATTCCCATAGAATTCCTAAGTTGTTGAACTCTGCATGCAAATGCTACATACAGAGAACATCAAATTCAGAGACCAATCAGAAAAGGGGGGAGTAAATATATGGACAAATCACGTCGGACACATTTAAAATTATACCTTATTTGCAACACTGCATTACTTACCATTGTCTTAATAAAAAGTTTTGCTTTTGGATTTACATGAATATTTTTTGCAAATTAATTGCAATGCTTTTTTTTATCTGAAATTAAGTATGCACTATAAAGGATAACTTTAAATATTGTGACTAAACTCCTAAATTGAGAAATAAAACATTTATTTTTAAATAATTTGAAAATCTAGACTTCTATAATATAAGCACGTATAACAACTTAAATGGAGCTGAAAGATCATTTATTCTAACCAAGAAGAGCTCTTAAGAACTCTTCCTGATATATATCTACAAAGTTTATATTTACTAAAGTAATACATTTTAAAATTTACACACTTAATTAAATACGTTTAACATAAGAATTTACCTAGAAAATTGCTGATTATAAAAGCATGTTTGCAAGTACTGTTGTATATCCAATAAATGAGTTTAATCCTTTTACATCATCAAAACTTGTATGGTACAAAGTGAAAATTTAATTTATGTATTTTGCCACATTTTTATACAGGTTAAACTATGATAGTTTAAGATGATAGCAGACTTCACGTCTGCTGAAGTTAATTTTTAAACTCTAACTCACTTATTTTTAAAGAGCTTTTCATTATACATAACATATAATTATTAAGAAAATTCGATAATAATAAAAATACATTGAATCATTCAACCTATGATAATACACCTTAACTAATTACATTACTATGTAAAAATTTCTTTAAAAATATGTTAGAAGATCGATAATTTTATTCAAATTTATATTCAGATTATACCATTAATTAACACTATTACTAATGGTGCTCCAAAAATTTACTTTTTCGAAATTAAAAAAGTACTTAATTAAATATCCTAAATTCCTATTCAGCCTGACTTCACTCTTGAAAGACATGCTCCATTACCAAACTTTATACTTAGTAACGAAATGATGCCTTAATCAAGCATAAAAATGTATCAAATCTCGAAATCAGAATTCCTTAGTACCAAGCGGAATGCCTCAGAAGACGAGCTCTCCTCTAGAAATCTTCCCAGAACTCCCTCAAGTGAAATATACTTCAAAACTTTCCAATTATACATCACATTAAAATTCAGATCAATGCATTGCAGTCTTGAAAGGTAATTCAGGGCGGAGGGTGATTGAAATAGAGGTAGGCAAATCCTCAGGAAGGGCTGTAATGTCCTCCACCTCAAAAGCAGCAGCAGCAGAGTTGAATGATGAATGGAATTCCTCACACGCTGGCCAAGGTAAATGGCGAGGGAGAAAACCTGATTAATAAGGAACAGCTATTGCAGGGAAGTCTGAACCGAAGAGTTATTACGGCTTGGATCACCTGCCCGCTTCATTGAATTAAATCCCAATGCTTTTCAAGTGATCATCATTAATTAAACAATGCTCCCGCACATCTAAACTTCACATCCTTGTTCTGAACAGCCTAATTGATCTTTATTGTTAAAAAGAGGGATATCGCAGGAGGACCCTATGAAAGTCGTAATGTGCTCCTCAGCGCATCCATGCAAATGGATTATGTTGTCGTTTTATCAAAAGGCCGGTTAAGGGGTTCACTACATTCGAAATCATGATTTTGAAAAAGCGTAGAAATGAATATATGTATATTGTCGGACCCCCATTTAACGAACCCTTATATAACGAATTTCGGGATTTAACGAATTTTTCTCTTTTCTCGATTAAAATGAAGGCAAATCCCCTATTTAGCGAATAATAAACCTTGATTTAACGAATTATTTCAAAAACGAAGAGCGATTCTGATGTGGATATTGATAATGAAATTCCTACAAAAAATTTACGTTTTCTAATGTTTTACATTGTTTGGAAATTGTGAAAACGTACCTTATGCAGCAAGATGTAAAGGATGCAGTATTTTCTTTTGTGCTCAAAGTCGAAAAAAGAACTCCTTCGAGTCAGAAATCAAAAAGAATCTCAAACATCAATTAGTCAGTATTTTAAAATTCCCGATTAAATAGAGCATAAACATTCCATAATAGTACTTTAACTGTTGAATAAAAAGTGTGTAATTTTTAGCTATGTATGTATTTTTTTTGTAGTTGCTTATTACAGAATTTCCAAAAGGCAACAGTGAAAGTTTTTTCTTTTGTTTGGAACTCAATATAACGAATAGCCCCGATTTAACGAACAAAATGTTCGGTCTCTATGAATTCGTTAAATTGGGGTATGACTGTATATAATTTTTGATATTTAACGTCACCTAAATTAATACACATATTAACGTATTGTCATCCAAAATAATCGTATAAATAAAATTTCAGCTCAATAGAGGGATTGTGAACTAATAGCAGGAATTGAAAAAATGTGATGGTAATTTTTTTTTATACTTTTAAAAACATGCAATCTTCTCTTGTAGTTTGATTGCTTTATTGTTCAAACAAGGGGTGATGAATATATACAATATCGAAAAGTTATATGAATATGCAATCTCAAAACAGATATAAGTGTTTGTATTTATTTGTTCTAAAATTCTCCTTCAAGCGTTTTTATTTGCATCTCTTAATGATTTATTTTTATGGATAATATTTTAAGCTTTTTTTAAAAAAATCATTCGCCTAATTGATAGAGCAAAGTTGAAAACCATTTTAAATGTTTCTATCATTCATCTTATCAAATTGACAATGAGAGATTAAAATAACTTTAAAAATCAATAAATTCTTACTAAGAGTTCTTATCCTTCCCTTATACATCAGGGGGGAAAACTTTTCCAGGGTACGGGCTATTTCTAATTTTTGCAAGGTCCATCTAGCGTTTTAGCTGTGTTTAACAAAGTAAAAGGCCAACAATATTTTTATTAGAACTTAAGAATGAATACGGAATATGCACTTACGTACACAAAAACATATGACTTAGATGTGTAAGACCATGTTTAAAGCAAAACGCAAGATACAAATATAATAATAATAGCCCCAAATATAAAAAAAAATCAAATGATACATTTGTTACGAAACAAATCAAAATACATTAAAACAATAAAACATATTTATCTAAAGTTAATACTAGTATAAAAATTCAGTAGAAGATTTAGACTGCATATAAAATCAACCAATCTTGAATATTTCAGTATGTAACTACTAACTGCTAATCTTCACCCTAAACTGTCTTGGAGATCCATCGATCGATCGCGTTCGACTTAATGACCACCCCTGCTCTACAAGCATCTCAAAAAAATAATTAAATTAATTAAAGAAAAATAAATCAGCAATTTCGTTACAACATCGATTACACTTGAATGAAAAGAGAGAATCTTATTCCAAATCACATAATCAATTTCAAACCATGCAACGTGTTGAAAGGGAAACAGAGTATAGTTATGAGAAACCGCTCTGATCGAGTACGAACATTGCAAATAATAACATTTTATGTGCTTCTGCACATAACCGCCTGCAGTTTATTACCCATCTTCATTTTTAACTTAACCATTTGTTCACTTTTCATCATGCGCAGGTGAAGTGCTTTAACGATGTCGTTTACGATAATGGGACGTTACGCGACCCCTCGGAACGTAAATAGCCGGCGACACGCGATCTTATGGTTGCATTCTGTGAACAGTTGCATTTTGAGAAACTGTTGTACATTTATAAGGTGGTGAATTATTGCTTTTGACCTCTTCTGGTTTCGAAAGATCCTAGAGAGTATTAATTAAGCAGAATTATTCTTTGTTTGCTATAGAATTTTATATGGTACTGTGTTGAGTGGAATGTTTGTATCATTGAGCGTCATTACAGTTACATTCCTTTCACTTTTAGAAATAAGTTTGTTCTTTTTAGTGTAGTTTTACTTTTAGAATGCATCTTTGGAATTTAATTGCTTTCAGGTATAGAATTTGTAAATATAAATTGATTTCGATACATAAATATATATATATTTCATGTCGCGCGTCCCTTAACATACAATAATGGGTCTATGCATGAGAATTGTTTTAATTTTTGACTGCTTTTTTTCATCGGAAATTCGTTTTAAAGAATAAAGTAAAATATTGGAATATTGAAAAGAGGATTTCATTATATATGTAAATGAGGGTAAGTATTCCGTACCGTTTGTAGAGCATGAAAATTGAAAGAAACAATGAATTGAGCCTCAGGAAGTGTATTTATTGCGCAATGCTCGAAATTATTTTTTTTTTTTTTTTATGTACAATATATATATATATATATATATATATATATATATATATATATATATATATATATATATATATATAAAAAAATATTATACTCATGCAAAAAAAATTAGCTCGCCAAGAATGAATCGTCAAAATGAAACGAAATTTTACATACATAATGACTACTTTGATATAAGTAAACGATTAGAGAATCAAAGAATAATGATCATTTATTTCAGAGGAAAACGCAAAAGAATGGAGGATTTAATACTCTGTTGAACCCCTTCTAGCGCGAATGCACGATGCGATACGAGCGGGCATTAAGACATACTAGTTTTGTATGATGTCTTGAGACATTTCGTTTTATATTTGCTGTAAACTTGCCCCTAGTTCGTTCAAAATCGTGGGATGCCCAACTCAACGTCCCAAATGATCCCAGCTATGCTTGATTAGAGACAAATCTGGGGATCAGGCAGGCCAAGGAAGTGTAGTAAGAGTGCGAAGACAGTCTTGAGACAAATTGTCGTGTAAGACCGAGCATTGTCTTGTTGAAAAATGGCTCATAGGAGCCGTTGACTGAGTGGAAACACATGTGGTTGCAGGATGTCATGGGCATAAAACTGGGCTTTCATGGTACCACGAATCAATACTAGGGTGACCGTGTATTGTAGGCATACACACCAGGCACACACATGTAGGCGTGTATTGTAGGTATACACACCATACCATCACACCAGCTGTATATCGCTGTAAATCAAAGGCATGATTGAGGCGTTCACCACGGTGTCCCCACACAAACGAAGTCGATTGTCTTCGCTGCTGAGATTAAATCTGGATTCGTCGCTAAAGATGACCTGGTTCCATTCCGCTGCAGTCCAGTTTTCACGTGCGTGGCACTACTCCAAATGGAGGCGTCGATGAGTGGGCGTCAAGGCTAACACACGTAATGGGTGCCGCGATCCCAAATGTCCTTCAGCCAGGCACCTTCGTCTGATTCGAGAAGACACAGGGCCCCTAGTGAAGGTTCTACCTATGCCTGTATGGTTACCGATGAGGAAGTTGGTTGTACGCGGGCATTTCTTACAATTTGGTGGTCTTCTCGACGACTGGTCTGTCGAGGGCGTCTTGAGTCTTGTCTTCGTGTAAATGACATCTCTCGAATCCACTGGTTCAACACCTCTTCACAACACAATAAGAGCGGCCTAATTGACGTCTAGCTGATCACCCAGCTTCCACCATCCCCTCTCAAAATGCGACAGCTGCTCATATTTTCTTCGAAAACGGCGTAATGGCATGTCTATCTCAGCTCTTTCTTTGTAAACGATTCAGCACACTCAAACAAGCTTTAGTTGCCTGTTTTATACTCCACGGAGAACACGACGTTAAATGCCTTCTACTGACTATACCAGAGGTGGCGAACCTTTTCGGATCGACGTGCCATTTTCTTCTAAAGAAGTGTTTAATGAGGTATAGACGTGCCGTCAAATAACTTTGAGTTGGGATTCTTGCGAAAATAATGAAACTAAATACTCTATCAACTCAAAATTCTTTATTTACTACGAAAAAATACCCTTCGCACTGTATAGTTGTAAATGTTTCAGTTGTACGTGTAATTCAAATTAAAGTAACTTTAGTGGGACTTCTGTTGTTGCAGATTGGATGACAAGTAGCTTTTTAGGATAGTAAAATGTTACTTTTAGTAGAATGCATGCTGAATTGTAGTTACCAAATGGTTTATAAGCAATTAATTATTTTTGCTGTGGTTCACTTTTTTATCAAGAGGATTTGTGATTTGTTTCAAAATGCAATTTTACAAACGATGTTCTGCATACCATTGTTCCAAAACATAAACCACACACCGTCTTGCCACTTTTATTACTAAAAAATGCCATATTTCTAGATTTGCAAAGTTTGAAGTTCTCTGTTACACTTACTATCTTGCACTTTTTTTCTTTTGCTGAACTAGCCATGTTGATTAAGAGTTAAAATTCGTAAATAAACACACATACACTTTAAAATAGAGTTATGTCAATGAAATTGACTACACTATGCGTACACAAATTTTGCATCATAAGCAATGTAGTTCACGACGTAACTAAGGCAAGAAAATAACAAACGAGTGTGTTCCCCACGGATCACTCGCGTTTACTTGTAATACTTCATAGTGAACTTAGTTATTTTGAAATAAAATGCAAAACATTTCGATCGCTGGTGTTCCCAAAATATTGTATCGCGTGTCATTGATGGCACGCGTGCCACTGGTTCGCCGTCCCTGGCCTATACGTAATGCGCAATCACGCTTCATTTCTAATAATTTGCATGTACCTCCGATATGTACCTTCATGCCACGTTTCGTTACGATCCCGCAATTATTTCTTGGTGCGCTAATTGTTTTGTCCGTGAGTGATAATATGATGCTTTTCAAGTCAGCATGGAGAAATTTTGGTAAAAACAGAGTTAGTAGTGACCCAATTGGAGTTCGAAAATATTAGTTGGACTATATATTTATTTCCAAAACTGATAAATAATACTTTTTAGTTTATGATTTCGACTTCAAAGTAAAGCTTGGAGGCGTACATACGAAGAGAATACAATTAATAAGCTGGATCAGAATTCTTATGTTTAGAATATCTTTTATGATAAATAATTAGGGGCTTAATTTAAGACTCGAATATATAATGTTATGGGTAATAAAAGTTAAATGGTAAATTGAGTTTTTGTTTTAGATATAAGTTAACTGTCCTTACACACATATATAGTATAATAAAATCAAACAATAAAAGACAAATTGCAATTCCTACAAAGCCAAGAATGATTGGAAATGGATTTTATTAACCTCTAAAAACCCGTCAAAATATAAGAAGACATTTAAAAAGTCAACATACCAAAATGAAAATATATTATGTTTTCTTTAGCTGTCACTAGTAATCTCTACTACGCAGACAGAAATGACTTAAACATTCAAGACAAAAGAATGAATCAGATATTGGAAATTTACACATATGGATGCTGCAGTATTACAAAAAAATGCTGATTTAGGATAGCTTTTAAATATAAATAAATGTTGGGTTTAAGGCCGATTCTATATATAAATATGTGTATGTGTATATATAAATGTAATAAATCAACATTTAATTTTCTTTTGGTAGATTTTATTTAATTCGTATTGCTCTTGAGTCCGCCAAGAACTTACGTGAAAATTAAGTTTAATTTACCCACCTAATGGGGAATATCATTTTATCCACAACTTTGTCTCCTTGAAAATTGTCTCATTCACGCCTTACAAAACCAAATGAGACAATATTGCACCATTCTTATATTCTGACCAGTCACAGAATTCATTTGCGAAAATCATATGATTCTAAAAACTTTCAACTGAGGTAGCTGTAAAAGCTGAGATCTCCGGAATGTACAAAGAACGCTTTTGTGAACAATTCTATATCCAGGCGTGTTTGGGTTATGTTTTTTGTGTCGTGACTTTATGTGTTTAAAAAAAACTATGCGACTAGAATACCAAGAAGACTTCTTTTCAGTTCTTCAAGATATAAATATCCCAGTAAATTATTTAAATTCCCGTGAAATTGTGACTCTCTCTCTCTCTCTCTCACACACACACACACACACACACATATATATATATATATATATATATATATATATATATATATATTGCTAATGATGAAGAGGAATATATCAAACATTTGTAGAATTTAGAATGAAACATACTTAACCCTCTGACCGGAGCATACATCTCTCAGACGGGGATGATTTGATTTGATTCCTGTAAATAACACTGTGGTGTGATTTTGGGGTGGGTTGTCTTGCCATCTTCAGTTGGACTCTTCCCAGTGAGAATATCTCATGTCGATTTTTTTAACTCATGATATGTGCTATTTTTCTTGTCTATCACTGTCTATCAGACGGATATTTCAATGGGTTTTTCTTCGGGTTTGGTATTATTTTTAATTACTTTTGCATGAATATAAATAATTTTTAATCAGTTTTTATAAAAATACTAGTCCAAATTCGAGTGATGAAATACATTGATGTGCTTGATTTAATCCCACACATCTTATTTGAGCCATACTCAATTGCATGAGCTATAAGGACGTTTAAAACAGTCAGTCCTTAAAGTAATAAAGTTCAAAAAAATTTACGTACCCGTCTGTGAGAGGGATGTTTCTCAGTGTGGCAAAAAATGATGTTCCCGTCAGAGGGTTAAGATACATCTCGTATTTTTAAGAAAATGTATTTTGGAACAAGAAAAGTATTCGACAAGAAAAACAAAAAACAAAGAAACACACAAAAAACGCGTAGCCAATAGCAGTCGTATTACTTCTAAGTGAGATTGCTAGACATATAAGTCTATAGAATTAAAATAGAAGTTTATGACAATTTGCATGAAGTATGAATCACATTTTTGAAATAAAAGAAAGAGAAAAAAATTCTGCAACAAATGAATTATTTTCCATAACAAAATATTTTAACTAAATGTTTAAGTATAACTATTTCAAAAATGTTTAGACTTAATGTAACCAACTTAAAATGTACAACTTTATAACTGTTGTAACGCTGTACATTTCACTTAATTTCATTATGGAAGATGCAGTCTACCCAAACTTCTTTTTTTACAAATTTCGATACCAATTACGGAATATAAGCATAAAAAAGAACAATTTGTTTAAACATAAATACTTTACACCTTCTTGCAAAATATTTGTTTCGAAGAAAAGTCTACAAAATAACTCTTCTCTTCTCATCGCACAAACATACACTATAATTAAATTCGATAATTGAATTACTTTGATGGACTCTCGCCTTCGAAAAAAACACTTCTACTTCCAAACTAAAGTAAATAAAGGCACAGAAAAAAGACGAGGAAAGAAAAAAGAAAACCTGTGCGTGTTTCAGTTTATCAAATAATGAAATTAAGTTTTCTCTTTATATATATTTTGCAGAAACAAGTTTTGAGTTCCATGGTTTTCCCTGGAGTGGAAGTAAAAGGGATTTATCTATTTTTAGTTCCGGTTGCTTCTTAATGGAGTCTCCAAACTGTCAATGCATAATATATGTAACGAAATATGTTATAAAATATTTAGAGTTGCCTCAAACGTTGTTTGTTTCTTTATTTTCTCGGTTTTCAATAAGCTCTTTATAATTGAATACTTGAATGTTTTGTTTGTGTGTTCCCAGTGTTGCATTGGGTTTTATTAAACAAAATTAGAGATGTGTATGTACGGTTTGAATCCTGCCTTTATACTTTATTATAATTAGTACATAAAACGAAACTAAGTTTTAGTTCTTGTGCTAGAAGGAATACATACTATTTATTCATTAATGCTAATTATTATGAATGCATATTTCGTAGATTCGTAGTACTAATGGAAATTAATAATTATATACTTTTTTTCACCCCATAAGAAATAAATAAAGGCCAATGAAAACACATTATTTGATAAAATATATTTATTTCTTAACGAAACTGCAGAAACTCTCATGATGCTAGAAAATATAAGCATTTCATACACATATACTAATTAATTGATCATTATGCGTAGTGATACACCTAAAGATATTTGATTAAATTTTATCTTTTTTGCATATAATACGGAATCGTATGCATTACTTCGTTTTTAAAATACCTATAAGGGGTATTAGGGTGTTTAATTTCTCTAGAGGGCTGAAAATTTAAACAATGCTCAAACAGGTACAAATCTTTTTAATTTAAATTAAATAATTCAAATCTTTTACACAATATTTGCAAGGGATTGTGGTTTCAAAAAGTCTAAAATATTTTAAATATAATCATAAATTTAATAATTACAAGGATATGAAAATAAGGAATAATTATGTAATAAATATTAAGTAGATTTTGCGTTGAGCTATTTTCTAAAACAGTAGCCTCTGATGTATAAAACTTTGTAGAAATATAAAATTATTCACAGTCTTTAAACCCTACATCATTTAAGAATAATATATCTTTTGCATTTCAAAATATTTGAAAAATATCGAAATTTAAAAAATTTTAAAAATATAATTTTTTTTTTTATTTTCTTAAAAATGTAATTTATAATTCAATTCATATAAAACTCCTACAGTGTAATAACGATACATTCAACTTTCAAAATCAACTTATAGCTAGTAATTAAAGTACTATTTTAGGAAATAGCATGCACAACGTAAATTTTAATTAATATGTCTTATGGAAATGTTTCTTATTTTCGTATGCTAATAATTTTTAAAATTATGATTACATTTGAAACATTTTACACTTTTCTGAATTCCCATTTCTTTATAAACAATGTGTAAAAAATTCGAACTACTTAATTTAAATTTAAAAGAAATATACCTGTTTGAAAATTGTTTATATTTTCAGTCCTCTAGAGAAATTTAACACCCCTGAGACCCTTAACGCATTATTTTTGTTTCATTTATTCTTTCTAAGTTATAAATGGATAGTTTTTTTTAACCATAAAGTTAATGTTTTAAGAAATTAATTCATGTTAAATTATATCTTAAATTGTGCGATATATTCATTAAAAAATCTAAATGTAGGATATTTTAAGTAAATGTAATGTTTAGGTAATCGATCAATTTAAAGATTAATTTAAGAACTAATCAAATATAAAATTTATTCAGAGATAAAAGAATTGGGAAATAATATTGGAATTCCTTTTAAAAAATTAGTGGATCTTATTTCTACACTATAAAATATGAAGATTTTATTACCAATTCAAATACAAAGAATTTTGTTTATTACATATTACATATGCCACTAAATAAAAGACGTCGCCAATGTTAAACACTGTAAAATGCTGTCCCTATATTTATATTTTATTTCTGTAATATTAGCAATATTTCGTGGCAATTGGCAACATTTTTTGACGGAAGAAATTGGTAGAGCAAATACAAAACATAAGTACCATGTTTTTTTAATAATTTTAGTTAGCAGTTCTGTGCAGTGCTACGGTGAGTGAGTGAGTGAGTGAGTGTAAGGCTTTATGGTGCAAGAGTCAATTTTGGCTAAGTTGCGCCAAACAACGTTTTAAATATGTGGTGTAGAGGGGAAAAGAAGAAAAGATGAATTGGAATGACAAGAAAGAGGATGGAAAATAGAAAAGGATCACTAGGGCACCCCGGGTTCATGAAGCCCGTGTTTACCAAGCACTGCTACGGTACAATGCTACTAAATAGCATTATGCTTTAAACATAAACACTGTTTTGTGTACTTCTGCAAATGTTAAAATAATTATATGAATTAATGATTTTTTTTCAGAAGATACTCTATTAAAAGTGTATGTTTCATTTGAGTTTGCATTTTAGAAAGTATTAACGCAAATTTTATTTTCTTTAAAATGTTATGCAAAAATTAATTAGAAATAACATGATATGTACCAATTTAAAATACTCATTAATAAACTATTTCGATATAAAAAAATAAGATTTCTTCAGAAATAAAATTTTTTATAATAAGTGGAATTTATATAGTATTTGCTAAGAATAGTTACACTCTTAAACTTATATTTATTTATATAAAGCGTGTACTAAACACTAAACTTATCAATCTTATTTAAGGAGTAATTGGTAACTACCTCCGGGATTTCAAAGTGTTATAGTCAAAAAACTGAGATGCGTCTATGCCAGGGGTGGCCAACCCGTGACACACGTGCCACAGTGGGGCATGGCTGAGTTGTAAAAGTGGCACGGGAAGAATTGTTGAAAAATGAAAAACATTGAAAAGATAATAATACATGCTAATCTTTTTATATTTTTATTGAAAGGTGGTTTTCTCAGACAAAATAAAACATCAAAATTTATTTCAAATACACTTAATTAAATTACAATGGAAAGCTATAATATAGGCAACTATCTTTCATTGTTGTATGTGCTGATTTCCCAAGGAAGTGCATTCATGATATTTTGGTATTTGAGAGAGCGTGTTTTAAATTATCTGGAAAAAATAATGAGCTGCCTAGTGAGTATTTGCTTTTTAAGAATGAAGATAGGCTTTGAGATTTAGCTTTTCTTACCTATGCTATAAGACATTTAAATAATTTAAATTTAATATTGCTCGGAAAAGATTGATTTTTCTTTTCCAATCCTGATTGATGGTATATCTTCTTTTGTAAACACGCTTTTGCTCTTTTTTGTCTTGATTGAAATTGAAATTGATGCACTCCTAAAGCTAGCCGGTTTTGATAGTATCTTCAACAACTAATTTCTCAGTAAAAAATCTACAAATTGAAAAAACATACTGAGGAAGTATAATGACTGCTTAGTAATTATTTAAAAATAAATTTTTCTGGTTACTCATTGTTATTTTATGCCTAATCTTATTGATTGAAACTGAAATGAGAAAATTTTAACAATCAAACTTAAGTTCGTACTTTTGTCTTATTTATTATATTATTTTTTTACATTTCCTCTACTTATATACATATAGACTTGCATAAAATAAGTACTCTTTGCGTAAAAATTCCGTAATAAGCCTTATATAAGTAACATTTTTATTTCACCTTTTCAAATTTTTTGTTTGTTAGAAAAGTTTGAAGTGGCGCGCATTTTTTTTATCAGATAGTGGAACTCTTCTCCAAAGATTTGACCACCCCTGATCTACGCAATGGTCCAGCTCCTGCCCTACTTTACTCAGCAATATACAATAAACGTTATGGACATGTTATCCTTTCATGCAGTTCTGCTACGTCACACAAGAAAGGAGGTTTGAGAAAGCTCGGTTTATGTAAAAGATTCATTTTTCGGATAACACGGAAAGAATAACTCGTGGTGTCAATAACGAGTCTAGTACCATGTTCAGTGGAGTTTAGCAGGAAATAGACTATCGCATTGATGTGTACGGTGTAAGCAAAGTTTCACGCATAAAACACATGTAAAATATGAAAACAAAACTTGAATTATTTCTGTATTCTTTCAAATGCTCCCTTTTGGTATACTCTTAGTATCTTTTGCTACAGAGCTTTGAAATCCTGTTATGAAAAAACCTACATATTACTAATTTATAACTTGTAACAGTGACGAAACGGAGAATCTTAGAACTTCCCTGCAAAGTCAGGTTTTGGGCTCCAAGCCCAAATACATACTTGTCGTCAGTCGGGCTTTGATTCCCGTAGAATCCCTGCCCCTCCCCCCAAAATGGTGGGGTGTACGTTACGCCACTGACTTGTAATATATATATATATGCATTAGTATTGTCTATATCAGTTGTCTTCAAACTACTTCCCTTCACGGAACCCCTAGAATTAGAAAGTGTTTTTGTGGAGCTCCATTCCATACACACACACACACATACTTCGAAGAATATATCTCAAAATAATATTTAAAGTAGATCAACATGTTATAATCACTTTTTGTGAAGGCTATGTGAAGGCAATTAAAAAAGTATTGCATATATAACTAAAAATGCTAATTTAGTATTTTTAATATAATTTACTCATTAATAATATTAATTTGTGATCAATTGACACCTACCCGTGCATTATGTTTAGTAACTAGGATATGTGCTTGCTTCTTTTCAAACAAACTGTCGATGTCTATTGAGATCAAATGCAATCGCATTTCTTATTCCGAGTTTAATCTTTTTTATACTTTGATTTTGTAGCCACTTACTTTGAGAAATATATTTTACTTAACCACATTGTACTGAATGGCATCAAACTGTTTATCGCTGTGGGGGGAAAACCACCTTGTATTTTACATGAGTTTATGAAGCGGGGAAAATTTAGTAGTTTTATATATATGTGGCATGCAGCCAAAAGCAACGCAGTCTTCGCGCGCAGGCGCATTGAATTGAAAATGAAACAAAAACTCTTGGACATTGGAGCAGAATTGGAGAGAGAAAGAAGAACGCGAGAGGTGCGCGAGCAGGCGTTACCTTCTGAATATCATCGTCAAACTTATCTGTAAAAACTTATCTACCTTTTTAATTAATTTTTGTTTAATGTTAAATAAATCATAAGAGAAGCGTATTGGACCCCTTGTTGTCTCCCACAAATTATGGGGGCTCGGCCGGGATAGATAAAATTTCGATTTTGAACCAAAGTCTGGACAATGAACAACAGCGTCCGTGAAGGAGACGCTCCGCCATTTTCGGAAACTTCGTTCAACCTGTGTAGAGGTTGAATTTTTCAACTTCATTCCGCCTGTGTAGAGGTCGGAACAAATAACAAAATAACCTGTGTAGAGGTGTATTTTTCAACGAACCATCGACAAATATTCCGCCTGTGTAGAGGTCGGAACAAATAACAAAATAACCTGTGTAGAGGTGTATTTTTCAACGAACCCTCAAAATCCCGCCTGTGTAGAGGTTGGAACTAACTCAGTGTGAACAATCCGCCTGTGTAGAGGCCGGAACCACAATTTCAACTATATTACCTGCGAAGAGGTGAAATCAGTGGAATCGAAATTTTTTCTTCATTGGATACATCGTACGTGCGAGCAACAAGGGAGCTAGAAAAAAAAAAAAAGGTAGGATCTTTCTAAATTTTTCTAAAATGTATAAAAACGCTCTTAAAGAGGATCTCATAAGAGTTGTTGAGGAGCTAGACGGTACTGTAGAAAGTACTGACACTATAGTTAAACTAAAGACTAAAATTGAGAACAGTAGTACATTTGAAAGTGATCCAGATTTCGTTAAAACTTTAATTCAAAACTGTATAGATGAGAGAGTATCGCAAAACGAAAGAGAGGTAACTTCAGAACAAAAAATTGAGCTCGCGAAACTTCAGTTAGCAAAATTAGAAAAAGAAATCGAACTTCAATTGGCTAAAAATAAAGCATTAAGTTTAAATCCTGCAGCTAAAGTCGAAGAAAAACAGTTCGAAACTAACATAGAAAATATGATAAAAAGTATAAAAACTTTATCTCTTCCTGTTCCCACCAGATCTGAAAAAATTTTAATCTGTTCTTCCAATCATTAGAACGCGCATTTTTAACCAAGAAAATAAATGACGAATATAAATCTGAAATTTTAATAAATCTTCTGGGCGAAAGAGCTCATAACGTCTTACTGTATATTAAAGAAGAGGAATTAAATGACTATGAAAAACTAAAATCTATAGTACTCAGAGAATTCCAATTAACCCCTCGCGAGTGTTTAAACTCATTTAAAAATGCTGTAAAATCATCAGGCGAGACATACATCCAATTTGCTGCAAGATTGACGGCAAACTTCCAATATTATTGTTCGTTAAGAAAAGTTAATTCCTTTGAATCTCTTTGTGATCTTATAATTTCTGATAAATTATTTGAAACTTTAAATAAGGAAACTGCAACTCATATTGGCATTCGAGAAGCAGAAGATTGGTTTAGGCCTATTGATTTAGCTAAAGAGTGTGATATTTATATTTCATCTAGAAGCGGATCACATAAAGAAACTCCTATTACTTATGGATATACCCAAGACCCCTTTAAAAATAGATCACAAAACTTTAAACCAAAGATTAAAGAGAACTATCCCCAATATCTTGAAAGAGAAAATAAAAATTGCTATATATGCGGTGATTCATCTCATTACGCAAGAGACTGTAAGAAGCGTTTTAAATCTAAAGAATCTAACAGCCACATCCGTAATAAAATAAACGTGAATACTTTGAAAGTCGAGAGCGAAAAACAAAATAGCGGTGAGATCGCAAATCTTCAATACGTAAGCATTTTTGTAGAAAATCAGCCCGTCACAGCCTTGATTGATTCAGGTTGCCAGATCCCAGTTTTAAATTCCTCACTAATTAGAGTGCAAACACCTTCCGAAAAGATCATAACATTAAGTTCATGTTTTGGCGAACAGCGTATGGTAGAAGTTAAACCCATAAATATTTCTCTTAATCAACACTCTCCTAGCTTAAGTGTGAGAACGGCAATATCACCGACCTTGACCGAAGAATTTATTATACATCCCAGTGTATATTCTGAAATAAAGAAACTAGGCCACGCAAAGAGCGATGTTTTATTGAATGAAAGTGGATCCTCTTTGGGCGCTAATTCCAGTGCTTATTCTAATTCTATTTTTTATGTTGCAAATGTGATAGAAAACTGTAGTTATGATTTGACACATGTTAAAAACTTTGATATTAGAAATGATTTGAGTTCTCTAATTAAGAATTATAAACCTAATAAAAGTAAGAGTACTAAGTTAAAAATGTGTATTATATTAAAAGATGATATTCCTGTGTGTCAGAGGGCCAGACGTTTATCTTGTTCTGAGAAATTACAGGTAGACGATCAAATTGATGATTGGTTACAACAAGGTATTATAAAAGAGAGCGTTTCCGATTATTGTTCACCTATAGTGTTGTGTAAGAAAAAGGATGGTAATTTAAGGCTATGTATTGATTACCGCAAAATTAATTCTAAAACTGAGAAAGATCGGTATCCTTTACCCTTAATAGAAGAAGTTCTAGATCAGTTGCAGTCGGGAAATTTCTTCTCAACTATTGACTTAAAAACGGATTCTTTCACGTTGAGATGGAAGAAAACAGCAAAAAATTTACTTCATTCGTCACACATAATGGGCAGTATGAGTTTAACAAAGTTCCATTTGGTCTTTGTAATAGTCCGAGTGTTTTTCAAAGATTTATCAATCACGTTTTCAGAGACCTTCTTAAAGAGGGAATTGTCATAATCTACATGGATGATATTATTATCCCTTCTTCGGATGAACTTGACGGGTTAAACCGTTTAACCAGGGTGTTAAAAACTGCATCGGAATATGGATTAGAATTAAATTTAAAGAAATGTAACTTCCTCAAGTCAAAGATTGAATTTTTAGGACACATAATTGAAAGGGGTACAATTAAACCTTCTTTGGACAAAACCAAAGCAGTTCAGAATTTTCCAGAACCTAAAAACGTGAAACAGGTCCAAAGTTTCCTTGGACTGTCAGGTTACTTTCGGAAGTTTATCCAAAATTATTCCATAATAGCCAAACCTCTCAGTGATTTACTACGGGATAATGCTGTGTTTCATTTCGGACCCGAACAGCAATTAGCATTTCAAACTTTACGGCAAAAACTTTCTGAAAATCCGGTGCTTCATATTTTCAAACAAGGTGCAAAACTTGAATTGCATACTGATGCTAGTAAATTTGGTTATGGTGCGATTCTGTTACAACAATCAGACGACAATAAACTTCACCCCGTACACTATTTTAGCAAGAAAACCACTCCCCAGGAGGAAAAATATTCAAGTTATGAACTTGAAGTTTTGGCTGTAATCGAATCCCTTAAGAAATTTAGAAACTATCTCGTTGGCAACAAATTTAAAATTGTAACTGATTGCTCGGCATTCCAAAAAACTATGAGTAAAAAACAATTAACTCCTAAAATTGCTAGATGGGCCTTATTTTTAGAAGACTTTAATTATGAAATTATTCATCGCCCAGGCAAACAAATGGGGCATGTAGATTGTTTAAGCCGTTATCCTGTAATGACCATAACATATGATGAAGTAACCACTAAACTTGCAAATTGTCAGCGAAATGACGAGTACATTAATTCATTGAAAACCCTTTTAGAAAATAAGCAAATTAATGATTTTGTTGTAAAAAATGATGTCCTATATAAAATTGAAAATGATAATGATGTTTTGGTTGTACCTCAACAGATGCAAACAGAAATTGTTAAAAATATTCATTCTAAAGGACATCTTGGTATTAATAAAACTGAAAGCATGGTAAAACAAAGTTTTTATTTTCCTAATGTTAGAAAATGTGTTGAAAATGTTATTAATAATTGTATTGAATGCATTCTTGTAAACAAAAAACGAGGGAAAGGTGAAGGGTTGTTAAATCCTATTCCTAAGGAAAATATCCCTCTTAGCACTTACCATATTGACTTTTTAGGTCCCTTACCATCTACAAATAAAAACTATAACCACATTCTTTCAATAATAGATGCATTCACTAAATTCGTATGGTTATATCCCGTAAAGTCTACCTCTTCCCGTGATGCTCTAGACAAACTTAAGCAGCAAGAGATTACATTTGGCAATCCTCACCGTATCATAACAGATAAAGGTACTGCATTTACCTCAAAAGAATTTCGAGAATACTGGGAGAATGAGAACATCCAACATCTAAGCATAACAACTGGAATACCCCGAGGGAACGGACAAATTGAACGGATCCATAGTTCTCTGATCCCAATCTTGTCCAAGCTATCCATTGACGACGCATCAAAATGGTACAAGTTTGTTCCAGCCGTACAGAGAACACTCAATTCAACGATTTCACGAAGCACTCGGATGACGCCGTTTCAACTCCTGACCGGAGTAAAGATGAGGACCAAACAAGATCTAGAAATTCTAAAACTATTGGAAGAGGAAATCGTGGAGACATTCACCGAAAATCGTGAAAAAATTCGGGAGGAAGCCAAGCGAAACATTCTGAAGATGCAAGAAGAAGAAAACTGTCGAAATTTTAATAAGAAACGGAAAAAGGCATACCAGTATGAGATCGGAGATATCGTCGCCATCCAACGGACACAGTTTGGAACTGGCTTGAAACTGAGGCCTAAGTTCTTTGGTCCCTATGAAGTCATAAAAGTAAAACCTAAAGATCGATATGATGTTAGAAAAATTGGACTGCATGAAGGACCCAATACTACATCCACAGCAGCAGACCACATGAAGATGTGGGGAGGAACTGTCTAGTTCAGCAGAATTATGATATGTTTAATCTTTGTATATTTGTCGTATAGTCCTTGTCTGTTCCGTTTTTTTTTTTTTTTTTTTTGTATGTTTCAGATTCTCCTCTGGTCTCCATGGAAGTACCGCTGCGGACAGCGTACGGTCAGAATGGCTGTTGTGGCATGCAGCCAAAAGCAACGCAGTCTTCGCGCGCAGGCGCATTGAATTGAAAATGAAACAAAAACTCTTGGACATTGGAGCAGAATTGGAGAGAAAGAAGAACGCGAGAGGTGCGCGAGCAGGCGTTACCTTCTGAATATCATCGTCAAACTTATCTGTAAAAACTTATCTACCTTTTTAATTAATTTTTGTTTAATGTTAAATAAATCATAAGAGAAGCGTATTGGACCCCAAGGGGACAGAATACGTGACTTATTTTCATCTACAATGGTATTATTTTCAGTGCTCCAGTAATGTTTCTTTTATTTGTTTACTGTTTATATTTATAAGTAATTGTTGTCGGGGTGGTATTAATATCATACACATAGATTCAATAATGGTGTAATGCATTCTTTTTTCTGTTTTTATCCTAATATTGTTATTGGATGAGTGTGCTCATGTAATATTAGGCGTTGGGACTTCGAGATAAAGCCTGCGGATCTTTTTTCTTGAATTTTTTTATTATTGTGTATTTCCGTATGTAAGCTGATAGTTTTTGGGACGTTTTTCAAAGTTAAAGTAAAGGAATTGGCTTATATGTAGATCTATTAATCTCGAAAGAAAAAAATATAGCACAATTAAAACATTTTTTTACACTTTTTGATTGTCTAGTGCTGTGATTCTGAACTACTGCCCCATGTCACTTTTGTGGGCCATAAAATTCTTGAAGTGTAACGCCAATTTTTTTTTCAAATTAATAATTATACTCTGAGAAAAACCAGAACCGAATCATTTGTTCGTTTTATGCATGCATTCGCCGGGATTCGAACCCAACGTACGGCACAGCAATCAGCGTCACTAACCACTATACTGGTTGGATGGCATTATATGTAGCTAGTTTGATCTATATATGAAATATACATTTCCATCATTTCGCATCTTGAAAATTAACAAGGATATTCCCTGAAGAATATAAATGTTAATTCACACCAAAGCAGTAAGTTGCAAGTGGCAAAGATGTAGCCAATGAGAAAGTTCGGAATCCTCATGCTGGTTACATCTTTGCCTTGGTGTGGAAGAGCGTTGACTGATTAAATCAACTCATCACCAACATCACTTTATTAAATACTCTGATTCCCCATCTCCTGAGTTTCTCACTTCAGATCTATTTAAATAGCAATGTTTATTTGCATAGATCAATGATCATGAAGCGAGATTTTTAAGACAAGAAATATCAGAGGTAAACTGAAGCGAAAGTGTATGAGATTTCACTACAAAACTAATAGAGACGCAAGCTAACTGGGAACAAAATCCTCCATGAATGTATACCTAATTTTTCTAACTTAAGGTATCCGACTACCTTCGGAACCATGATTTTACAAAAGCGTATAAATGGATAATATTTATGATATTTAGTGTCACTTAGATTAGAAAACGTATATAAAATTGTTTTAAGAAAATTATTACAATAAAATAATTTAAGTACAATATTTTGACAAAAAATTAACATAGGAGGACCCTTTTTCAAAATATTTTCCTTTCATGGAAAATAGTTCTATTATAATAATATTTTGACTGTTTATAGCTCAGACCTCTGTACAGAGACTCAACTAGAAGTTTTGAAATATATAACTTAGAAGTGGGCTTATCCATGTTTTACGACAACAGAAGGGAGAAATTTTAAGAAAAAAATGTCGATAATTATTTCAAATGTTTGTAACTCTGAAAATAATGTGAATTTTTCAAAAATCACAGTTGAGCCTCTGTACAGAGGTCTGAGCTATATACAGGCAAAATATTATTATAATAGAAGTATTTTTACAAAAGGAGAACATTTTGAAAAAAGGTTATTCTAAGTTAATTTTTTGCCAAAATATTGTATTTAAATAATTTTTTTATCATAATTTGCTTAAAACCATTTTATACATGTATTCTAATCTAAGTGACACTAAATATCATGAAAATTATCCATTTATGCGCTTTTTTAAAATCCCGTTTCCGAACGTAGTTAGATACCTTAAAGAATAACCAGAGTCTATTTTCTAAAGGAGCACTAGGACTAGGTTCAAGAAAATTTGGAATTGTTGGCTAACGATGCCAGCCCTTTCACAGTCAACCGCCTGCCTACTTTATCAATCCATATATTCATCTCTACTTTAATTAGCACGCTATGATCAGTCTTATAAATTATCACATTTATTTCGTTAGAAAAGGACGATTAAAATTTGCAATAATGTCAAAAATTCCAAGTTTATTTCAAGAAAAAATAAAACCTCGCGGGAAAATCCATCATAACTTTAATTCAAACAAATATTTCAGGCAAAAACATATAGAAAAGAATGGTAAAAGTGGTTTCATTGTTAAAAAAAGTTTTATTGTATCAATATTTAATATTTTCCAACTTTAAATGTATTTTCATAAGATTGTCTAAAAGTGGATTATAATAATTAAAATATATTTTATTTGTTTTTCATTTTCAACTGAATCTCTTTAAATAAATGGATTAGTCATTATAAAAATTATTATTATTTAAATAAACAAATCTAAAATATCATTTACATTTTAAAACACATCAAATTATTTAAAAGATAATGAGTTTTTAAAAATAAGGAAGCAATTTTTAATCAAATGAACCAGAAATTAATCTTAAAACTTTTATAACGCAATGAATTTCCTTTTCCTGTTCAAGTGAAAGTAAAGCAGTAAACTAAAACGGGGAAATAAATAAAAATAAAACTTTAAGGACATGAGACATTATTACAGACATAAAATTATTAAAACAACATAAAATTATTACAAACAGTTTCATTTCATTGTCAAATTGTTCAACTAAAAAAATGAGCTTTATAACGCGGGATAAAATTCATCGAAAAGTATAGTCCCTAATTAAATAGAATCTATATACCACTTTCATTCGAAGGTTATTAAACATTTCAGTTTAAAAACTATTTGCATTTTAGAATAACTTCCATAAAAGTGAGCAATTAATAACACTAAAGTAACACAAAAATAATTCAAGAGTTGAAGTGTTTACTTAGCTTGGTTTTGATCGTCGTGCCATCTGCGCCATTCCCTTTTTACTACTTCTTCTCCGAGCCATTTTCGAAATGATTTGCATTAAGAAATACTTATTTTGTTTGAAGAAATATTCTGTTGTTTAAATAAATAAATTTAAAACCCAGAAAGGGCAAATTTTGAAAAATATAAACACCACAATGCGAATTAATTATACACGCTTGCAATTTTTTTCCCCACGAAAAAGATCCACTTGCAATGCTGGTTGTTGTAACCGGAGATACATTCAGAATTTTGTAACGGCAACTATAAAATTGCTTCAGACCATAATAAAGTGAAAATTAAAAGAATATATTTGCCCTGAATACAAATTACCTCCATTTTTATGAGCGTTAAACTGGTGGAATATCTTCTTCCGAAGAATTGAGGGTAAGGCAATGGTAAATGTCGGTGGGTACCACCCCGTAATTTCTTTAAGTGCTTGCTTATGGCTGGAATTAAAGCGCCTTGGCAAATTTGCTCAGTATGTAAATAGACAACACATAAAAGATGGAATCCATTGTTTGATGAGTAAAATATTTTGACTGATTAAATTTCGTTTATGGTTCATAAAATCTTTGACCGCGGAAGGAAAGAGACGACTTAGTTTTGAAAATAATGTAATAAGGTTGCCTTTTTTTCATCTTCAGTTTGGTTTCATATTAAAATTTTACGATTCTTAGCTCCTGATCATAATCCCGTAGGATAATAAAAGTGGTCTTAATGGGTTATTAAAAAGAGAAAAAATGAGATGTAAATTTGTTATTGCTTTTTATTGTATTTTTATGTCTTTAAAATGTTTACCTAAGAAAACAGTTACCTTACTTTGAACACTTAAATTCACTCAATGTAAATGCAAAGAGTAAGTTGTTATGAGGGAGAATAATAGCCTTACATATATATGATTATTTTATTTGCATAATATATTTTAATAAACTTTTCAGATTAAAACTTTTTAAAGAAATATATAAAGTTTATATAAGTTTTTTATTGCAGAAATTAAAATCAAACACTTATTTGAAAATACATGCAAGTTATATGCAAATTCATTTAACGAAAAAGCAATTAAAACACTTTTCAAACACAAATGTTTACAGTAAAGGAAATTAAAATCGAAAACTTTTCAGTGTAAAAGAAAATAAGAAAAGTTGTCCGAGGTATTTGATTAAACATTTAAAATGAAATATTAAATACATATAAAGGTCAACATATATAACTTTATATATTAAATGTTTCGTAATTTTATGACGGTTTCCAGTACATTAAATTATCTGAACAAACTGTTTTGAGTAGTTAAATTCATTGTTCTTACAAAGAAAAGTAATACTTAAACAAAACATTAGTGTGTCTATCTTTTACTATAGCTTTTATTTTGTTAGTGGATGGCTTATGGCTTATGTTGAACCTAGAATAATGATAATTATTTTGAAAAATTAAAAAAAAAAGTGATATTTATTTTTATTGTAGTAAAACAAAGTCTTTATGATTGAAATTTGAATCATAATTACAAAAACTTTTTTAATAAGTAATATTTTCTTCTAATATTAATATATTCCGGAAACTAATACACATTTTTTTTATTTATAAAATTTTATTAAATAACATTTAATAATAATTTTTATCAATAACACTTTATTATAATGATTTTATAAATAAAATTGAATTATTGAATAGTTGAAATATATTAATAAAATGCGTTCTTTGTTAAAAATATAAATTTATATATAAATTAGAACCACAAAATTCTTTACTTCTAAAGATTATTATTTTATTCAGGAGTTATTTTAAACATTTTCATAAAACTTAAATTAATTTTTAGAATAAGTTGCTTCAGCATTATTATTTTGCTACTTAGACTGAACATTTCTTCAAATTCATACGTAAATAAAACATAAATTCATTATTTTTTAGTTTTTTTATAATTATTTACAAAATATAGACTATCGACTTTTATACTTTCTTTCTTCTTAAGTAATAAGATCTGTGAATGATTCTACCAAGTGCACAATCATCATAGGCATTTTTGTATTTAAATTAATTTCATATATATAAGAACTCAACACTTGGCAAATATTAGTGGATACGTAAATGTGAACATAGTCTTTTTCTGTAAAGAGACTTGTCTGTCCATAGGCTCGTGTTGTAGCTCTCATCTCTATTTAAATTATGTCCCTGTGGATAAAAATTATACCATTTAAGAGTTTAATTTGAAATTTTGCACACACACACACACATTTCATATCTAAAATTCATTCTATTAAAAATTCATAATACAATATTTGACCATAAAATTTGGTGAATAGTCCTGTAACAATAACGTAGATGAAATATTAACGATAGTGACCTTACTGCCCTTCGAAATAGTCACATCCCATAACTATGCACCTCTGAGATCTTCTTCTATACATGTCCTTGAAATTTTGCAAGAAGTCTTCTTTGGGGGTGGAGTTCAAAAGCCTTGCCACGTTTCGATAGATGTTAGGAATATCGTCAATACTAATAACGTTTTTCTCATTCCAAATTTCTGGGTTACGGATTGTCATACGGATTAACGGTTAATCTGCAGTTCATCAGCTATCATGCACACATTTAACTGACGATCTTTAGTGATTATTTTCCTCATTTTCTTAATGTTTTCGTCACTGACGGAGGTCGCCAGTCTCCACTACGGAAGTTGTCACAAACACTTTCCCTGCTTATCGAAAATGGGCGAAACACTAGTACATATAGCTCATTAAAGGTGCCAGTCTTCACTATGGAAGTTGTCAAAACACTTTCCCTGCTTTTCGAAAATGGGCGAAACACTAGTACACATAGCTCATTAAAGCGCCAGTCTTCACTATGGAACAAAAACTTTCCCTGCTTTTCGAAAATGGGCGAAACACTAACACACATAGCTCATGAACAGTGCTTGATCTTCATAAACGAGTACCAGCATCGCATAAGTTTCTTTTGGTGTCTTTCCAAGCTTAAAACAAAATATTAAATTTATTTGTTGTTCGCTAATTTTCCTGTTCTTTGTTAAGAACCAACGTACTAAACAAGTATTTTGTAAAACAAGACTTACACGGAACACAAATGAGAATCAACTGATAAACAATGGGAGCAGATGGACAACAGCCGCCGCTACGCACGTGCAGCGTTTTGTTTCGCTAGTGTCTCCATATCAGCAGTTCTGCCTTCATTCACCGAATTTTATTGTCAGGGGTAGTACAATGCATCGCACTGTTTAAACTTGAAAGTTCTGATAATGTAAAAAAAAGAATATGTCAGATGTTTCATTAAAGATTTCAGAATTAAAATATCCCGTCCTTCTTAATCATACTTCTAAAGATGGAAACAGGCGTCACAATTCTAAATGTTATTTTTGGAAGATATTTCAATAATTTTATTTTAAAAAAAGTTTTGACAAACTTATTTTTTCAAAAAACTAAATGTCATTTCTCTGAAATTGTATTTAAATCCACAGGAAGAATTTCGCAATTTTGGCGTGATGGACACTTGAACTGAATTTTGACTTTAATATCTTACACGTCCGAAGATTTTATTTATGAAATATACTACATGAACATTTTTGGACCTGAACTCCTTAGGACATCGCAATAAAAGTTTTCAAAATCCGGCTTATTTTGCAATAAAACTGACATATGTCTAAAATTTTCCCAAAGTGATGTCACGAAATGACAACCTCCAACCAAACATGGAAACATGGAAAGTTCTGGAGCTAACAGCAGAGCTAACATGAAAAGTTCTAGAAATGCCCTCAAGGTTAAAAGAGGATTGAGTATACCGTCGTTTAATAGCGGAATATATTCAGTATGCATTTTTCATTTGTCGTTCTGCAGGTTAAAGTGCTTGTCCTTTGTCAAATTGCTGTTAACTTTCTTGAGTCGTCGTGAAGTAAGAAGATTCATTAATAAAAAGTCCCCCGTTACTCTCGACTGCAACTAAATTCAGCGTAAATTCTGAAAAGCGAAAACTTTACAGCAGTGCTTCTCCAAGTTTCAATATTTGCGACCCAATATTCAATCGTAGTTTACATCGCCCCCCGCATACAATAACAACGTATTGAATTCAATAATGCTATAATTTGACACTACGATATGACTTTAACATCCTAAGTGAAACCGGTGTATATAAACATCTCGCTCAGCCAAACAGTTAATTGCCCTGAACGTATACATACTTCTTATCGAAATACGATGTTTTCTGTGTACTGCTACCCTTGAAGTTATTCCGAAGGCTTTGGAATGCAATAAAAGGACTTTGACAGTGTATGGGACAGATTTCCTTATATCAGAGGATTTCCTTATTTGTTACATTTCTTCCGCTCCTCCGCATTTGCGCGCCTACGTGAAAAACGGTTGGCGGAAAGTAAATCGCAAAACTTTTAATCGGCAGTTAAAGGATTAATTCTCAACTGTAAAAATCATCAAAATAAGTGTTAATTTTTGTATATAATTCAATGCAGACAAATCATACTTTTTTTCAATTCCTACAATTTGTTCACTCTCTGCTTACATATATATATCTTGTTCAAATTTTCAATCGTTAATAAAATACTGTCAATTCATTCATTCAAAGTAGGAATTGACTTAAGGGGTGTTGGAAAGCTGAAATCTTATTTTTTTGACAATTTGAGATTTTTACATTTTCAAACTATATAGATTTTAACCTTTCTAAAAATACCTTACTTTAACCTCTAGGGTATTTAGAAGCCCTTATAAAACGTATTTTTAAATAATCATTGAATTTGGGCCACGCCCATTTTAATGCCGAAAATTGTAAACAAATTATTTCGTTTTTTGCTTAAAAGCGTAACGACTGATATAAACCAAAACATGTATTTTTATTTTAAATTGAGCCTTTTATTTTTTTATAGTTGATTAGAAGTCTCACTGAATAAAAAAAATCAACTTGATCTCAAAAATGTAAATTTTAATGTGCAATGTACCTTTCTGAGAAAAACTGTTCAAAGGTATCTAAATTTTTTATGAATTATTTATAATGATATCTAATAATATATACTAAAATGATTTTGTGAACAAATTCTCAAAATTTTTTTTACAATTTTTAAGTAAAAAATGGGTTAAATTGTTATTCCTGTTTGATAAAATATTTTCACGAAAAGAATTTTTAAAAATTTTACAAAATTAGCTAAAGCATTTTATAATTCGAGAGGTGTACTTTAATAGTATGAAAAATTGAACCATATTCACATAAAACAGATTTTGAAATAAAACAGTTATTGAAAATCAGCCAATTTAACACTTCTACTCAGTTATAGCAGAAAGACAGAGGTTTCCAAAATTTTTTTTTTATATTACTTGCTTATTGATTATCAAGTTCATTTTCTAAATTCTTTTTTGTATAGGATTTACAATATGTCTTCACTTATTTATTTTATTTTTTGAAAATATATATATCTTTATATAAAAAATCTTCATTTGTGTTTGTCACTAAACTCTTCCTAAACGTTATGGACCGATTTTACTAAAACGCTTTTTTTGTTCTAAATTCGAGGATGGTTTAAATTTATTATTCGCTCCATTATCATTAGTTAAAAAAATATTGATTAAAAACATTCAAAAATACAACTCAACATTCACCTGCATTGTTGAAACAACGCTATTGTTACAAACATGTAATATAAAAAAAAATAATCAATTCCTACTTAGATCAACCAAGAAAAATTTATTTTTAGCTACTTTTTATTAAATAGTTGCAATTAATATATAAAAATGTATATACATATGACAGAATCACAACATTAAGTGAGCCTAATTGATTTTTATTAATTATCATTGATTATCGTATTGTGCCATCAAAACAATCATTAAAAAATTTCTCAAATGAATGCTTTAACACGTGAGAAAAACATTTTCAAATTTGGACATAAGTCGCCAAAAGTGTCTCTAAGTCAGCAACGTGTTTGTATTTGTCATTTTTTAAATAATTAGTTTTAATGAATTATAATTAAATTATTGTATATGCCATCCAAAATAATCGTGTACATTAAAGCTCAAAAACGCTTTAAAAATGTGTTTCATTAACGATTTTTCCAAAGATAAATAAATAAATAAACAAACAAATAAAATATGTATAGAGATCATGAGCTAATAGTAGGAATTGAAAAATATTTCATAAGTTGGCGTTAAAAATTTTCAAAACTGGCTAAACCCGCTTTATTGTTACGAAAATACAGACGATTCACGCTTTTAGCGTTTTTAATTAATATACACTCTGTCGCAAAAATATACACCCAAAACAGATTTTGAGCTACATTCAAAACGAAATTTGGTATGCATGTAGTGTATATGAAAAATAAACAAATGATTAAAAATTCAGAACAAAATATCATTTTATTAAGCGGTTACAGCTTGAAAAGGTTAAAAATCATTAAGTAGTAAAGCCACCTCTGGCAGCTATACAAGCCGAAATTCGGCGTGGCATCCTTTCATTTAGATCATTTTGACCCCCTGTGGAAGATCCTATAGTCTTTGCATCTGCGCAGTTAAAATCCTGTATCTCGTGACGGCTGCAGTTGTCACTAAACTCTTCCAAACATGCTGGACCGATTGGCGAAAAATTTTTTGTGACCTGTACAAATCATATCCTTGAAATTGTTTAGAGTTATTATTGGACAAGCATTATCCTGTTGATAAAAAACCTATACTTGATAGCATGGGTAAAAACATTCAAAAAATATCGTCAACATTCTGCGAGCTGTCATTGTGCCTTGAAACCACTAAAGATGATCGTGTGTCCCAACATGTCAATATAAAAATGCCGCTAATCAATAAATGCCGGATCAACCGCTGGCCGGTTTATTTTAGCTACGTTTTATCAAACTAGTTGCAATTAATTCATCACTGAAGATGACACGTCTCCATCTGTCACATATGCCAGAATCACAAAAATTAAGTCGACACTGATTATGATGTGGGGTCAGTGGTAAGTATCGTATTGTGCCATCAAAACAATCGTGTATCTCCTTATTTCTCTTTCAACTGAATGTCTGGAAGGACGTGAGAAAATGCTAACGTTTTCAAGTGGCCATTTGATTGCACGATCCTCGCCAAAATTTGTGTTCTAAGTCAGCAACGTGTCTGTATTTGTCATTTTTTAAATAATTGTTTTAATGAATTATAATTAAATATCGCTCCGACCGAGGTGGCGGCAAATAATCGTGTATTACATTTCAGGCTCAATTGAACGGCCCCTAAAATGTGTTTTATTTACGATTGAAATTCCAAGTCCAATATAAATAAATAAAGTCAACAAACAAATAAAATATGTATAGAGATCATGAGCTTTTAATAGTAGCGCAATTGAAAATGCGCATAGACATAAGTTGTCTCATTGTTGAAAATTTAATCATTTCAGCCAAATCTGGCCAGACTACATTCTTGCCGATTGTTTCGTGATTGTAGACGATTTCTTCTGGGTTTTATTTTTTTAACAGAGTGTATTTTCAAATAATCTTTATATTGGTAATTTTCTGTGCGTGCGTATGTAACTTAACTCCTCCTAAACGGCTGGACCGATTTTGATGAAAGTTTTTGTCTGTTCCAGTGAATTCGAGAATGGTATTGATTTATAATTCGGTTTAGAAATGTTTATTTAATTAATTTTTTATTGATAAATTGTGGATCTTGGAATGTTTTACATTGGATCCGGCAGACTGCGCAACGATCGCAGCATCGAATATTCAAAAATATTTTATTATAATTCAAGTTGGTCCCAACGGTTGGTGCTGTGATCATTTCAGGAAAATATTTTGTCACTTCGTGTTATTATTTTGTTGAAATAAATCGTGTGTTAATTAAATTATTACATTCAGATGTAATTAGTGTTTGAAATTTTTCTCAAAACGGTCCAGATTGTTAAAGCTAATTCATAAAAGTTTGGAATTTTTGAATTTAAATGTGTGTACAGGACAACGTCTGTCGGGTTCTCTAGTATATATATAGATATAAAGGGCAGTTCTCATTATCTTTTAACATGCATTAAATCACGATAAATTTGGTTGATTTCGGTTTATTTTAAAATATTACAGCACAACAATAGGAATCAATACGTAGGATAATGATCGTAAGCTGCATGGATATTTGGAAAGCCGCAGACTATTTATACAATCTACGAAATATAGGCAGAATCTAACTAAATGGCATATTTCTTTAATTTTCGTTACGAGGAGTAATGGGAATTAGTTCATGATAAAACCAAATTGGTTTCGAAGGCTTTGTGTCCAGATGGCTGGGCAGTGGGCACACATTCAATTGTAATATTTTTGTCACTGGTCTTTAAATCAGAATGATGAAATCTCCAATTCCTATAATTTTTATTATTTTATCTAGAATTTAATTTAAAAAAAATAATTAATATAGAATATTATTTACAATATATATATATATGCGTTACAAAGAGCAGTTTTTACCAACTAAATTGCATTTAAAAAAACAAATATTTTTCATAATCCATGAATCCATACAAATTTATACATACTTTAAAAAAAAATTTCTATAATAAAACCACTACTGCAACAAATTTAAGATCGAGCATTCATAGTTACAAACGCCAAAAATATGGAATTTTTTCCATAAAATCAGTTTAACAAATCTATCATGAAAAAAGTTATAAATCAAATAGTAATAAGAAATGGTTTATTCAAAAGAAAATATTATAAATGTATAATTATAAATATTAAATGACTTATCCGAAAGTATTCCGGGACCACTATAGCCTAGAGGCTAAGATAAAGAACCCGTGGCTGGCTTGTCATGAGTTCCAGTCTAGTGCTGTTGAAGACCCTCTGTGTTGGGATGCGATGCACATTAAATATGTTGAGAGCTCAAACGCATGCCCATTGGTGTGACGTAGCAGATTGGAGAGGTCGATGCCAGCTCCGGTGTCATTCTCTTTACTTGACCATGGTGTAAAAAAGAGCCGGATATTACATACATTACCAAAAACTCTAGCTAAAAAAACCTTATTTAAGTAAAAAGAGTATGATTTAATATTTCTATTATTCAATTATTAGTTTAAGGTATCCAACTACCTTAAAACCATAGTTTTTTTTTTTTTTAAAAAAGGACGATTTTTTTACGATTTTAATTTATAGGCCAATTTATTAGAAGAAATACCAAGTTATTTATTTTACATTCACTAGAACAAAAGCTACACGTGTTTTAATAAAAGCAGATGCCATAACTTTACATAAGATGTTAAAGGTTTTACTCGAAATGTGTTTATTTTTTTTTGAAAAGATCAGCGAATGTTCAAAAGTTTTTAAAAAATAATTTGCTGAAATTCTTTGTGTATGTTCTGTATGACAGTAGAAGTGTTCTAACCTTCAGATTTATCACAACCACGGTTTTATTACAAACTCTACAGTTCTTTATGTGAATATAATCATTGTTTTCTTAAGCAATTTCATGTAACATCGAATATAAAGTGCACTAGTTTTTGTAAAAATTAAAATACAATAAGACCCCGCTTAACGCTGTTTCGGTTTAACGCTCTTTTATGTGAATTGTGGGATTCCCCGAAATAGCACGCAGCGTTAGGCTTCCCGATAACCGAAGCAGTTTATCTGTGTTTCTTCTTTCCAGCGGTATTATACGAAAGTATTTTTATCGTTTCAAACACTTGTTGACGTTATATTAAGTAAAAAATCATGTAATATAACGATTGCTAAGAGTGAGTGAATATCAACGTCGCACTATTCAGCTACACGAGGGCTTTTGGCGACATACCTCATAATTTTGAACCATGGTCAATAACGATTGCTATATTGACAAATATTATGATTTTTAGTTTTTATCATGGGTGATAATAAAAAAACACGAAAATAAAGCTTAAAAAAGCATTTAACTAGAAACTAAAATGCAAGTGATTAGAAGATTAGTTACTGATGAACGTCAATCTCAAATTGGTGCTACATTGAATTCGGCAAAATCAACACAGCAAAGACCATTCTTAAGAATAAAGAAAAAAATACTGTCATAGGTATAACTGCAACTAAGACAAGCTCTGCAACTAGAATTACCCGTTCTAAAAATAATACAATAGAGGAAATGGAAAAACGACTTTCTATATGGATTGACGACGAAATTGAAATTGAATGGCAAAATGCCATTAAGCCAATCTACCTTCTTGATAAAATGGCAGAAAATTTGAAATACAGAAGAGACTGAATGATCTGAAATGTAAACATACTGACTTAGAATTTTGTTTATTTTTGTATGCATATTCTATTGTTATGTCTCTATATATGTAAGAAATAATTTTTTGTTTTATTATTATAAAAACAATATTAATAAATTTAATGGTAAAATATCTGACAAATTTTCTACCCAACTTCCCCTAGCCCCATTATTTACATAATGAGATAACCTCGTTTAACGCTGTTTCATATTACGCTCTACTTTGATGGAACGTATACCTCACGTTAAGCGGGATCTTACTGTATCTCTTATCCTAAAATAATTTCAAAAAGGAATAGCAAAGTAATATATCAAAATTGAAATATTGAGAATTGGTTCATTTATTATTTGTATAGAGCGGGTCCCACTAATGTTTTTTTTTTTTCAATTTTTACCCATTTGAGTAGTAGTAATTTATTTTTCTCTTCTTAATTTTAGCCATTTTTTCTTTAAATGTACTAAATAAATGTAAAAATCACAAAAAAATCTTCTTATTTCATTTTTTTAAAAAAAAGTTGTCGCAAGTAGTTGGATACCTTAATATTAAACTATTATAATATTATTTTGTAGCCATGAAAAAAAAGAAGCCTTCATATGCTTCATGAGTTATGAAACGTGGAAATATGTTTCAGTATCAAAAATGAATTTGTGAATATATGAATGCATGTTTCACTAGAAAGAACTGAGCTATCCTTTCTCTTAGTAATTGTATAATAGATGCAAAGAAAATTAAAAAATAATCAGATATGTGCATTTCTTTATTTGGATGTGCAAAATTATAAAGTTTGCCACAGTCTGTGTTTTTCAAATATTTCTGATTCTTGAAATAATACGTTGCTAATTCAATGGATTTTGTTGAATTTGATTGAAAAGAAAACTAACTATTTTTACTTTGTTTTTTTAATAGGAGTATTGTCATTTTCCGAGCACCGAGCTCCCACCTTCACGATCGAGCCACCCAACAAGGTCATATTCCTCAACAGCTCAGGAGAATCCGTCCATTGTGCGGCTCTAGGGAATCCTAGGCCCTCTATTACTTGGGTTCTTGCTGATGGCACGGTTGTACAGGACCTGCCGGGACTGAGGCTGGCTCTCGCAAACGGAACGTTGCTTTTCTTGCCTTTCATGGCAGAGAATTACAGGCAAGACATACACGCATCAACTTACCGATGCGTTGCCTCAAATCTGGTGGGAAAAATCAGCAGCCGAGATATAAGAATAAGAGCAGGTATGTGTACTTGTTAATGCTTGAAGAAGGTTGTTTTGATTACAATTTTCTTACAGTGTAAAAATGTAACAATACCGAGTTTATATTAACTAGTTTTAGACGAGAGTACCCACTACTCGAGGTGTGACACACACAAATAAAAACGAGACTGTTCCAATAAATCATTGTACGTACAGAATCAGTTCTTCGTGACTGTATTTCCTTCAAAGTAGTTCCCTTCAGCATTGCCGTGCTTCTGCATTCGGTGCTGCCATAGCTAGTAACAGTTCTGGAACGAGATTTTTGGAAGCCCCTTTAGGAGTTTTTTTTGTTTTGTTTTGTTTTTGCCTGAACTTTTTCAACTGAAGTTAAATGAGTTACCTTTCAGCAGGATTTAACTGTAAGAACAAAAAAAAAAAAGTCACAGGAGGTCAAATCAGGTCAACAAGGAGGATTCCTCATCATAGTAATGTTTTTGCTGATCAGAAACTGCTTGGAAGATAGGGCCATTTGAGCAGATGTATTGTCTTGGTGCAACAGCCATCCACCATACCCCAATTCTGTCACCCCCCCCTAAATTTTTCACGAAGTCTTTTTAGTACGTCTATGTAGTAGTGTTGATAAACAGTCTGACTACTGATGTGAGGAACCCCCTCATATCACAAATTTTGGATATGTTTTGGTCTATAATCTCTGACCTTTGGTGCCCAGTAGGTTCATCATCTTCCACACTGTCTCTTCCCCCTGAAAACCTCTTATGCCATTTAAACACATGTGCACGAGACAAAGTTTCATCTCCATAAGCCTCGGTTAATATTTGAAATGTTTTCGTGTTTGATTTCTTAAGTTTCACAAGAAACTTGATGTGGATTCGACATTTTTGCGACAGAATGCAGTTCCACGTGTTCACTCAACGAATGCAGTACTCCCAACTGGCGGAACCGATTAAGACGAAACTGGTCCTATGGAGGTGAATGGGATGACGTTATTAAATCAGTTGTTGCCAACTCAACTCTCTTTACAAGCTACACACTTAGTCTCGTTTTCTTTTGTGTCACACCTTGTAGTTTTTTAATTGCTATTTCGTTCTCTTTAAGAAAGATGAAGTTTCTTTTAGAGGAAATAGAATTCTATAAATATTCACTCATCTGTTGTTCTCTTTGATGATTTAATTAAACAGCAAAACGTTCTACTAAATAGCACTTTTTATTCAGTCTTTAATTAACAGTTTTTCTCAAGAGTGAAGGGACAAATTGTATAAATAAATATAGAATCTTAACTTATGAGTACACAATGTGAATTTCTATTATACATAATTACGAAATTTTTGAGATTATATGTTTACAAACAGGAGTGAAGTCTTACTTGTACAATAGTTGAAATTTTATACTTCGCAAAACATATATTTAGTAAATCATTTCGTTTTGAAATATTATTTTACGTAGTAAGGTATACTATATGCGTTATATGTTTGGAACTACATAACATAATGTAAGTAACATTTGCTTAAGACTACTGAAATGAAAATTACACTTATTTATATAAAAGCATTATTTTAGGCTTAAATTAATTGCGCATATAATATCATTCCAAGACATTCAGTGTTGAAAATTGATATAAATAATAGATTATACATTTTACGGATATATTATTCTATTGCCTTTGAAGTAGTATTATTTAAAAGTAATAAACACACATCGACGCATCATACTAGTTTTTGCATAAGTATATTTTCGAAAAATATTATGCCTCTAACGTAAAGTTGTAGAATCTATTTTAACTTTTTGATATTTTAAGAAGTAAATATTAACTAACAAAATAATTCTTGAATAAAAACAATCAGATAAAGGAATGTTTAATGAAAAAATTAAAAGCAAATTTACTTAAAATAAATGTTTCATAATAACAAAAAGTTTAAAACAGTTAATGCAATTTTCAATCAAACAAAATTTTAGTCCATTTAATTTACACGAGCTACTCGAGGAATATTTTAAAAGAACTCCTATATCGTGTATTCTACTCCTCTAAGTCCTTTCCAGAAACTTCATTTCTATTATTTACTTTTCAATGACTATTAAAACCTGATATTAAGTAAAAATCATAGTATTCAAATTTATTTGAAAATATCATATAAAAAGACTTAGAATCTCTCAGTACAACTTTCTTGTTCTTATTTGTATCCAAGAAAAATTTCTTCTGATTCAGATAAATTTCAAATCCACAGATATAAATTGCATTATATATAGTAATTACTTACAAACACATTTCTGTGAAAAATCTGGGTTTTTAAGTCACTAATGTTCCGGAATGCTAAAATGAAAACAATAAGAGGTATATAAATTAAACGAAGGAAATTTGTTCTCTTCTCGGGATTCAAGACTTCTGCGAAAAACATAATAACTAAATTTGCTTTCCATCCACTGATTATGTTTCAAAAATCAACCTCATAAGATATTGTTTTAAATTTAAACAAGGAAAACATTAGGAAAAACTGAATCCTATTATGTGGCCATCATAAACAAAACTTTTAAAAAGTTCAGTGGGAAAAAAAGAATGCAGTGTGACTTTCTACTTGTTTGTGATTCTCCCAAAAATCAAAATCTTTTGTAAAAGTACATAAGTCATATAACCGATAACTAAAAATTACAACTTTCAACGTCAAACAAAGCACAAGTAAATATTATCGAAATAGAAAATTCGTTTAAAATTTTAAAAATAATGAATTTTATTGTAAAATATTTACAAAGGGTAATAACTACTTTTTTAATTTAACAATATAAACAATACCATTTATCATAAAAAAATATACTTTTAAGATTCATCTTTATATATAAATATCCCATGTCGCGCTGTTTGTCCGCGATGTCCGAAACTATTCAACCGATATTAATATAATTTTGCATACTGTGTGTCATTTCGTTCAACTGAGTATATAATACAGTTTTTATCTCAATTAATAAAATCTATATTTTTTTATTGCCGGAAAGGCGAAGAATCTGAGAAATGGAAAATGTCGTCGCAAAAAGCGCGCGTATCAATGGGGTGAATTTTGCTAACCAAAGTGCATGAAAAGTTAGTGTCGGGTATGTTTCGGGGAATGGAATCCGAATTTTGAATCGGTTCCCTAAAATATCAGTAACTTTCCTGGATAATGCCGGATGACCGTATTTTAGATACACCATGGCAGAAGCTTATCCTATAAGTCTTGGTGCGTAAAAAGTGCGTTTCTTGTGTATTCCGAAGTAGTGAAGAGAATCTGAAATCGGATTTTAAAAATTCCCGTAAATTTGGCGAATAATGCCGGACAACTTAGTGCCCCCTTCCTTCTAGGAACTGAACATGAAAGCGCAGGGCAGCCGAAAGTAGGTCCCGGTTGAATCTAGGAGCGGGGAACGAGAATTTGATTTCAGCAACGCCCGTAACTTTGCCGGAATACTATAAAAATGTTACACGTTCGAGTCCCAAGTCCGGATTTTCATTCCCTCTAGCGGCTGAACTTGCACGCGTTGGAGAGCCGTAAGCCCGGGTGCATTTTGGGGTGGGGAACAAAAATCTGAAATGGAATTTTAGGAATTCCATTAACTTAGCCGGATAAACCCAGGCGACTGTAATATAATATTAAAAATTGGTAAAAATCAATATTATTTACCATATTTTTAAAATTAAATCTCCATATGTTGTTACTGAACAACTTTACATATAATTCCCGTATTATACTGTACTCAAATAGAAGTTGAATAAAATGCGAAATTAAAAATATTTTTTTTACTATGCTTAATTTTAACTCTCCGAAATTATAAGTAAAGATTAATTTGACTGCATTGAGTAGCTTCGAGCAACATATTACAACAAAGCTACAGCAACGCCTGTCTCGCTCAGCTAGTATTACATATATATAAGGGTCTAAAACAAATCATGACTCATATAATTTTTGTCAAAAAAAAGTATTTAATCTAAGTAAAATTAAATTTAAACACAGATATTAGTCCATAGGTTTTATTCAGGCCTTTATACATATTCCAAACACTGATAGAAAGTTATTAGCAAGTAAATCACGAGTTCTCTAGAATATTTGCCATTTCAAAATTAATTAACTAAAAGTTTTGTTTGCTTAAACGAATTTAATCATCTAATTATAATTAAGAATATCGAATGTAATTGGAAAATTAATGATCGTGAATTCTTTCATAAAAATAAAAATTTCAACAATTCAATATCCAAATATTTTCATAATTAATAAGGATTGTTCAAAATAATATGAAATAAGCCATTTCTTCAAATATTTCCTTAATTGAAGAGCAAATTGTGGTAATTAAGTCTCTTTTTTTGTTCGATTTATGGAACACTTTTTGCAGATTTCGAAGCAAATTAAAATATTCAAACGAGAAGAAAGCGAAATTCGTGGGAAAACAAAATGAGTTCTTCAAGTAAAAATGAAAAATAAGAAAGCAGGAATGTTTTACTTAGAAAATGAAGACAATTAAAGCAAATTATTTAAAATGCTTCAAAAATAAATTCCAGAAAGTTTGTCTGATTCTTTATTCGAACTGATAATCTATTTATTTAATTTTTCTTTGTTGAATTCGTATGTTACTTGCTGGCTCTAGAACTTTTTCATGTTTTATTCATATAATTAGATATTTCTTGATTATATTTGTTTTTTTTAATAATCACCTTTTTAATCGATATAATTTTTAAAAAAAACACACAGAAGGATATATATTAATTTCTTAACTAATAAAACTTGGAAGCTTTTAAAAACATTTCAATGAACCTTAAAACATAAATTACATCTCTTCATTATTATATTCTAAGGTTACCCTAAATGTAAAAGATCAAAACCGCGTTATTAGCCACAAAATCATTTTTGGAAATTTTGCGCATTAATTGGGAGAGGAAACGTTAGAAAATAGTTTTGAGAATAATAATAATTCCTTTACTGTTTATAATTTTACGAATACAGTAATTATTAAATTTTCATTGACAGACTTTCGACGTATGACCCGATTCAGAAAACTAACCTTTTTTTAGTAAATAAATGGAGCCGTTGAACAAATGTTTAAAATAATAGTAATGCAAGTTTTAAAATAGATCTAATAATATGAAGCATCTATAAAAATAACAGAAAAATATTCGAAATTGAAACTTAATTTGCAATTTGAACAGTAATACCATACCTGAGATTTGCAAATGTGACTCTTACAATTGTAATATAGTATACTATAGTTTTGTTGTAATTGCTTTATGAACTAAGCTTGTACCTTGCACATTTGGCACACAATGGAATATTATCAGATCACGATGGTACGATTTCCTTCTTTTTCTCTGTATTCGTTTCACTATTTTTATTTAGACCTTACATACTCCTTTGGTAGGTGTGGACTTACTTTAATATTTGAAAAAATGAGTGATTTTGCCAGTTCTCTTCCAAAAATAGTCTTCGTTTAGTCAATTTGTTTTCGTTCCATTTACTATATGTATTGTAGTCTACAGAACAAATGCATTGTACGCATAAGTTTCAAGCATATTAGAGAATGCTATGCTGGGCCAGCGATTTGTTTTTCTTTTCCAAGTGTATGTGTTTAAAAGTTGATCAAGAGTATTCACTGCCCCTTTATTTGAATTGTAATCTAAGATCATTAATGATTCCTATCAGGTATGTTGCTAAATTCTTTGTGATGATGCAAAGTGATCATAAGAAATAACATTCTTGTTCTTTTTCAGAATGTAGTTTATAAGTGTTGTGTCTTCTGTTAAATAAAATAATGAACTTGAATTTTTCTTTATGTGGCATTTCTTCAGGAAATTTTGATTTTTTTAATGGTGCCAAGCATAGATATTTTACGTTTTAAAAGATGCGAAAAAATTATTATACGCAATACTGTGTAATACATAAGACACACACCACGCACACTATCTGATTTTCTCTGTTATTGACCCTTGTTTTTTTCCAGTATAAATTTATATTTTCAGTGTATACGAAACATTACTATCACATAAAGTCTATATTTTGATTCCCTATTTAGACGGCTTACTTGGTATATATTAGTTGAAATAACATCGGCTACGAAATCTTACAAATTGTTCATCTAAAGTAATATTTTAATTCGGATTACTTAAGATTATAATATTGTATTTAAACGTTGTTATCCGTTATAGAGAATTTTATACATATTTTTAAGCAGTGCATATTTTTCTATGAATTAGTCCATTTTACTTGAGGAAAAATGTGTTCCATGTTTCGTCTTCTACTATGTAATGCTATAAATGGGTTCATAAACATTAAGTTCTTTTATAAAAACATTGAACTTTGGAATGTTTAAAAATATCTAAAACGTTAAATGTTAATTGAAATGAGTGAGTGTTATATATTTATATATATATATATATATATATATAATATACGCCACTCTATAAGGTGAGGATGACAGCTGAGCTGGCACGCCCTTCCTAAATTCTACACCATCCTAATAGGAGAACATAATGCTTCGACAGATTTTTCGTGTATCAGTCTCTCTACTCGGTTGGGTCTTCATTAGCCCTTGGACTCTCACTCATAATACACCCGTCACGAGTTCATGACTCTAACCACTAGACACCCGCAAACAGGATAATTGAATACGTGTTTTATAACATCAGCCATTTTCAAGATAATTGGAACCATTTCCTCTTCGGAAATGTGTTCTCAAGTTTCATATGGATTTTTTAAAATTAGGCAAAGGTAGCCTTAAGAAAACACATCTTAGAGCAAAGAATCCTTCCATTTTTACAATAAATAATATAAACAAAATAAAATACGTTCAAGTATTTAATATTTTGAAGAACCCATTGTATTGAAATTTGTCCACTACCCCATTATATCATTCTCTTCCATTCTCTCTCACTTACGACGCTCATAAGAAAAATTAAATATTTAATCCAAAGCGAATGCTTCAACGAAATGTGGCTAAATATACTGTTTACCATCAAAACGAACATAGAAATAGAAATCTTATTTCTATGTGTGTCACGCATCTACGCTCTATAACGTATGTCGTCTACTTGACGTTCGGATGACGCTAATTTACTTCACACTTGTCGGCGTTGTTGCATTTGTGAAAACAGTTGCTACGCTCGCGGTGCAGCTTTGACTGATGATACGCAGTTCAGCGCAGGGCGTGGTCGCGCTATTAATGACCCTAAGGCAAACCACCTGTCAACCGAAATATTTCCTTAACAGCTTTTTTATGCACCTCTTTCGCATAGAAAATAGCAGACGATAAAGGGATCAAATTATCCATGTAAATGTTACGTGGGTAAACGTTTCTCAGATTGGAAATGCAGAAAATAACGGGGCTTTTAGCTATAATTACACCTGCAAATATTAAAAGGAGCCTGCACCAAATCACTGGAGAAAATGCCCGGGAAGCAGAATTTGTAAAACTGGTCATAAATTCGTAATTCGTTGTCATTTATAAAAGTTTGTTCGTTATGAAAATTGTGTCACGTTCCAAAGCGTTTATAGCTCGCTTTCCATTTGACGAAATTGTTCGAAAATGTTAGAACATGTCGTGAGAACAGGAAATAAAGATGGCGCGGTAGTAAATCTTAGCTGCCATTAAGCTTATCCTTGCATTTGTTGGTGAATTGTGAGAGATATCGACGAAGAAATGCATTTAAATAGTAATAAATCAAAGAATATTTATGGTAACAAAACGTAAGTTTGTCTAGCTATACATTATATATGTAATTTAATTTAAGAAATTGATAAAGAATTTAAGTTTTTCTTTATAAATATTTTACACATGTCTGAATTTCAAGAAAGATTTTTGAAGGACAAAGCATGGTCAAATGAGCTGAAAGTGACTCATAAATGGAAATTTGAAGTCAAATACTCTTAATTTGTCCGCAGAATGGTTTCCACTCCCTTTCACCCAAAGTACGGGAAAACTTTACTGACTCAGATTTATTCCATTACAATGTGACACGATAAGCTGCTTCCCCATTGGGCAGGCATCAATAACAGCTCTGGCTCCTTATTGGATGAGAAAAATTGGGGTCACTTTAAATCTATCTGACAGTCAAAATTTTTATAACTTCAGTGTTTTTTTTTAAATATTAATGTTAAAATTGAATACTTCATTTTTAACGTAGTTTATAAATCTAAATTTTACATTTAATTTAAAAATTCCATATAAGTAATTAATTCATAGGCAAAGTAAATATCTTAAGCTATCTCACATATCAGACAGGATATGGTGCTAGATAGCCTAGTGCTCCAAATATATTTCCAGCGACAGAAGGAAGGAAAATTCGAATTTTTTTAACCCGTTGGCCAAGATTTCTTTTAGTCATTAATCAGAATGCATTAATTAATGCAAAATTGAAACAAAATATCGATGATAAAAATAAATTCATCAGATATTTTAAAATGTTTTCTATTATTATGAGCATTAACTTTAAACATTTTCAAGCAACTATTCAAGCAAGAATAATCATGTTCTCACAATTCCTTTTCCAGATTAGTTTACTGTTAATTCCATAGAACAATATTAATTTCCTTGTTCTTAGCAACGGGATTTTATCTACTTAATCAGATACCGAGAACTTATCTTTGTTAGCTATCCACTAGAACCCAAAGTCCATTAGAAAAGCGTGACTGTTTACATTATACGATGCAAATGCTCACTCTTTTGTGATGCAAATCAGTTAGCGGTTAGGAACCACAAGCTGTTAATTTCTTAACACTGACACAGGAACATTCATCTTGTTGGCTTACGTCGTCGAAGGCAAGCAGTATTCTTACTGGACTAGGGTAAAGCTTTGTCGGACATTTCCCTAAAATGTGTTGAGTAATGAACTAGTATAATGAGTATGAATTTGCTTGCATAAAAATGAATCAAAACCGGTCCCGTGTATATGTTTGATTAAAATAAGAATAGAAGTTTATGAGATATGCTTGAAAATTAACAATTTGTAATCAGAAATGTAGAAATTTGTTCAGAACCAGAATTTTTATAGTAAATTTATCCAAAAAGGTTTTTTGAATCAAAGGATCTTTCCTGAAATGACAATTTTTGAGTTATATCACAAAATCAAATTTACTTAGCGCAAAGCACAAAATATTTGCTAAATCCTCTTTGTTTGAACTACAATTTTAAGAACTTTGAACTCGTTTCTAGAAATAATAGGCAAATAAAGCAAATTAATTTAATGATTTGCTGTTTCAAACATAACTTTCATAATTCCATATCCACTATTCACTGTGGAGGGAACTAATACTTATTCAGAAACAGAGGCAAGTTCAAGTTCTGCATATTACGACTATTTTTGATGAAAACGTGACTGGAAAGTATAAAAAAAATGAATTAGTATATACGTGCTTTTCTGAAACGAAAGTATTGTTACATACATTTATTCCAAACTAAATAATTATTTTATAATTAGTTAACTCATTTCCTCCTGTATAACTAGTTAACTCCCTGCGTTCATACCCAAGAACTTCTTAAGGTAGGGCCCAACTAGGCCTAGGCCCAGGGCCTCTGACGCAATGGGGCCTCATCTCATCCTCAACTCAGCCTTAATAACATAAGGAATTTTAATAATTTCAACGATTAAATGTTATTTCCGGTCGTATTCTTCGATAAACTGGGAATTTTGGATGATATGGCAACAAGCTACGTGTGATACGTACAAGCTACCGTCATCCATGTATAGGTCAAGGCCTATCACCATATACCATCAATACTAATTCTGTTAAAAGGCGGCAGTCGGTTCAGCCGATTTGGGTTATTGTAAGTTATGCACATTTGCTTGTTTCGGGTTATTGTTTATACGTGTTTTTTTTACCACTAGTGTTATGTGCTGTCCAATTTTAAGGTCACAGGTAGGGCCTACGTTTGTGTAGAGGCAAGGGCCCAGGGCCTCAAGAAATCTTAAAAAGTCCCTGTTCATACCTTTTCTATTTTAATAGTTTTGGTATCCTTATAATTTAATATCTTGACTAACATTATACCGTTGGTCAATTTATAAATACATTAATGAGTAAAAAATAAAATAGCTTTATTTTAGACTCTATCATATATATATATAACAAGATCATTATTTATGATAGTTTGCAATCTTTTGTCTAAGCAGATTTAAATAAACCTAATAATCTACTAGTATAAAAACAACTAATAATACGTAAGAAATGGTTTCGTAAATTTCGCAGAAACGCTTATGCAATTCACTAAATTTATTTAATAGATAAAATATTCAAACCATTTTATTTTTTGTATAACTAATGAGTAACTTATCTAAAGGCGATTAACTCTAATTGTCTTTTTAAATCTTACTTTAACTAGTGTCATTATTGTCTTCTTTTATTTTTAATTTGTTGCTTTTCTTCTCATGGCCGAGTGCATTAAGCGCTCGCCATACTTAAGATTAAACTGCAGCAGCACCGGGAGTGATCAATGCGCAGGAGGGTGACCGCCTCGCAAACCACCCGGTTGCATTTTTCTACCTCTTAATTTTTTCGCCCCTACTGGACATTCGTCACAACACCAATCACACTCACCCCCACTTGGACAGCCATTTTCCGAGCCATTATCCTCACTTCTCAACAACCAATAGGAAGACTCGCTCTCCATCCAGATTCTTCACTGCAAAAACCATCCAAATGTCAAGATTCATGCCTCGAAGAGCCGCCTACCAGCCCGCCGCCACTCGTCGAATAACAATGCTCCACAACTCAACATGAAAAATCAACGTAAAGCCAAGTCACAAAAGAGACATTAGCCAGATACAAGATTAAGGGTTCTTTGGAACCCAGATGCCCGCACAAATGTCCGTAGATTCCCGTAGATAAAGACGATTTGCAACCGATTTTAAAGAGTAGAATCCTAAATTGTAAAAGATTATGTCAGTTACTTTAAAAATATTTCACAATATTAATATGCCCTTACTTTGCCGAATACAAAAACATAATGTTTTCATTTGCTAATTTCCTTTTGGTGAATAAAACTATTTCTAATGAAAATGTTCAACATTTTATTTCTTGCACTTTAATGGTAAATTGATTTTTAAATTCATATTTTAGAACAAAATTTTAAGTTTTCATTAAAATTTGCAAAACATTTTTAAAACATATCGTATTATTTATCGATCTCAACATAATGTATTATGCAGAGTTTTATTTTTAAAATGTACGCTTGAAGTCTAAGTCTTCTTGGAATTTCAAGTATAGAACTGTCTTAAAAGTTTTACGCAGCTGAAAACAGTGCTAAGTAAAATTTTGAAAAGGTAGCAATAAAATCGGATTTAAAGCTTGAAAAATTATGCAAGACTATTTGCTTGTAAGAAATTATCTATAATTTTATGATCTTATCAACTAAAAAAGGATGAACCGCTGAAATTATTAATCATTATTATCAGTTCTTAATTCTAAGTGCTAATATCACATTAACTTTTATGATTTTTACATGAATTAAAACTCAATTATTTCAAAAACTCTCTAAATGCTATTTTAAACAAACTCTTTCATCGTAATTAAATAAACGTGATTTTACAACGATACCAACTGGTATACCTGTTCTTCGGACGGGTGAATTAAAAATTAAACAATACACATTGAAGTATAAAGAAGTTTCTAATGAGTTAATTTTACGTGACTAGCAAATTAAACAAAAAAAAATTCTTTTTGCGTATCTCAGATGAACAAAAATCATATTTGTTAAATTTTAAATCTATAGTTTTAATAGCTGATAAAAAGGAATTTTTTATATTTTTTATAACGCCTTGTAACTCTCTTGTGGGTCGATTTTTGAAAACTCCTTCCTAAGCTGATTTCTGCTCTGCTAAAGTAACACAATTTTATACAAATTTTTTGTAATGATAGTGTAAATAATTTATATATGTATGTGTAATTGGTTAATATTACTTTCTGTTGTTTTTATTTTATGTTAAATTATAATATTCCCAAGCAATACCATTCCTTACATTATAATGGCGATTAAAGGAAACACATCGAAATGTTGGCAAAAGAGCCAAGTTGGCATCCTTTTGGTGACCATGTTGGTAACTGGGCGATTGAATGAACAGTGCAGAATTTGATATACTGTAGCGCCACCTGGAGGACAGTTGCAACAAGGAGAATATCACAAAAACCTTGTCCCCCCAAAATACATATACATGTCAAGTTCCATAGTGATTGGTTGAACGGTGTTGGAGCGAAGATAGATCATATATACGAACATCCATATATATATAGGTAATCTTAATGAAATATAAAATCTTTTCACGCTTGCTTTTTTATTTTAACTAAACAATATCCAGTCGTTTGCATCCTCTAAAATGCATCCTAATCAAAAATTATAATCATGGCCTCTCATATTCCAACAAACCAAATCTTTCATCAACGTAAAATGCTTCGATCGATTACATCTTTTTACAAAAATTATTCCCTCCCGTTCCTTATTTCAAAATTTGAAACTCCTCCCATATATCACGAGCCATCATCTCCTGTTAAGCGAAGTTTCACACTCCGTAATGTAATACGAAACTGCTGACCACAAATGACGCCGCCATGTGAAACTTTTCCTTCCATAAACCACCATCAAGTGAAACTTATAGCTAGTTATTAACAAGGAATCGGTCCACTGGTGATTGAAAGTGACAGCAAGCCGACCGGGAATGACAAATGCTACGAATCTTCGCGTCCATCGCCGCTCAGAAAGGCATTAATAAAACGGCATTGATGCCAGCTCCTGCGCACCGACAATGCCAGGGTTTATCTAAGAAAAGACAGCTTGGGTGATGTGATGAAAGATTGGATTGTTAGGGTATTTCTTCGTTTTGAGCTAATTGTAAAGAAAGCAGCAAAGGCTTTGTTTTGGAATAGAAAAGTACATACAAAAATCCAGTAAGTGAATTAACGGTAAAGTAATTAAACACTAATTATTTTGAATGTTAATTTACCCGCATAATAAATAAGGTGGTCTTTTAAGTTTTCAAACTACATCAAAATCGATATCCTTCAAAGCATTATCTTTTCACACACACACACATAAATATATTCAACTTTTTCTACTTGTAGATTGGAGGCGCGGAAGCACTTAGTTCTTCCGAAGCTTCATCTCAATTCAGAACACTCTGAATGGCATTATAACGCTCTCAAATTGCCCTTTTTAATACATAAATGATATTTAATTTTTTTTAAAAAACTAAACAAAAAAGTAAACAAAGAAATAACTTTGATATGAATAAATTTACAAATATAAATAAAACAAAAATTGATGAAAAAAAATCTTGATTTGTAAAAGTTTTTATTTGTTTATTTATTTTCGAAATGAGAGTGGAAGAAGCCATGCCTAGCCAATCCGGTTGCATAAAAGGAGTTTGAGTTAAAGAGAGAAAGCATATAAATGTAAAAAATTAAAATGAGTTGGTATCGAGTGGAGCTTCTGCAGTTGGCTGATCAAAGATGTCATCATCTTTTGCATTTAATTTTAAGTGAGAAGCTTGACCAATCATTGAAAAGTAAATAGAGATAATTTAAGAGTTAAAAGAAAAACAATATATGTGTGTATGTATTAAAACAGCAAAATTAGAAATTAAAGTAAATCAGGATGAATCAATTAGGATTGATCTAGGTTTGTGGAAATTAAGATCAAGAATATATTTTTCGATGCTAATGATCGATTTATTGTCAGAGTTGTCAATTTTATTAAGGAAGTTAATAGAACTCTTCCTAATGTGGGATACTATCTTGATTTAACGGAATGTATTTCAGTTTTCAGTTAGTGTGCTTACTTAGTCTTCTTAAAATGTACTTAGGTCCTTGGGGATTTCTGGCTAATGATTTAAAATATCTAATATTGCACATGGTATTTGGCGCTGGAAGCTGTCTTGTTGTTAACGATTTAATATTATGTTTATTTTATAGTACTTTTCAAATTTATTCTTACTCTATTTTCTTTTTCTTTTCGTCCAGTTAAATACCCAAATATATATTTCAATCATATAACCTTATTTCTTGGGGCTAAGAGTTTGCTTCCTATTATGCTACTGTAGAGGTCCTATTTTTACCTATATTATCTTGTTATATTTCTGTTTTTTTTTTATTTTTACCTGATTCATGGCAAATTTGTATATATATGTGTGTGTGTAAATGGTTAAACAACTTTTTCACTTTGTCTCTTATTTTATTTTATTATACAATACACACACACACATATATATATATATATATATATATATATATATACGTATATTTATGTATGTATTAATATATGTATGTATATATATGTATACATATGTGTATTTATATATACGTGTAGGGGGTTGATAAATTATGAGTTTGAATAGGAAAATATATAATCTTTTAAAATATTTTGAAAAAAGAAAATTTATGTAATGGACTTTACGAGGTTAAAAAATATTTTTGTGATTATTTATTACATAATTACAATCCTAAAAACAGAAAATTTTGCTTCAAGCTTCAATTTGTGTTTTATGTCACTATTACCCAATGTACCCAAGGTAATTTAGTTGGAGGTTGATTCAGGGAATCTGTTAATGCCCATATAAACATCTATTTTGGCACGTTGACATTACAGCTTGGCGATTTGTTAATTTTAAAATAATCCTTATGAACTGTTAATGGGTAATGATAATTCATAATGTGGCAGCAGTAATATGTTTTGTCTTAACTCTAACATAAAGAGATGCCAGTTTGGTCGAAAGACTTTATGTCGGAGTAATTGAGTGAATACTAACGCCATACTATTCAGCTATTCAAGAGCTTTTACCAACGGACCTCGTAATTTTGAACCATGATCAAATGACGAGAACAACACCTGAACTAGCATCCCCTCTCTTAACTACCACACCAACGAGAGGACGCTTGAACTCTCGACAGATTTAACGTGCATCACCTTCTACACAGCGGTACTAGGCTCGAACTCATGACACGCCGGACAAGATTCCGTTACCTTGACCACTAGGCTACCACGGCCAACTTCATGTCGGAAGTCGCATCAATAAATTAATTGATATAAAAAACTAAAATATTTAGATTTCCTAAAATAATCTCGTTACAGTCCATTAAATTAAAACTCAAACTGAATTCTTAATTTCTAATTTAAATGCAAACTCATAAGTTAAACATTTTAGTAAATCTATTCTCCTATTTTTCTTTAACAACAATTAAAATATATAACTTTGTTGATGAGTTGATGAAATGACTTGGGTTGTCTTTTTTAAATAAAGTTTTATTGGGAAATTTTATTTCTGAATCAAACTTTTTTTGTCCCAAAACTTCTAAAAAATATTCTAAATTAAGAGGTATTAGTATAAAATAATGATTTCGCAATTGGAAGAAATTTTGGAATAAAATGAATTAATTTTCAGTTACATATTTATTGAATTATTGACTATGTACAGATTAAGTAATATACTAACGGAAAAGTAAAGCATAAATAATTTTTATATTGTTTTCTTCAATACAGAATTTTTTTTTACTTTGATTAATGTACTTTTCAAAATTAAGCTCAGTACTAATGAAAATATGAATGAATTGCAGTACTGATACACAAACGTAAGGCTGAACTAAATTAAATGTTAAAAAAAATCACACTTAAATCTGCCAGTAAGGAATATAAAGAAACCTGATATCAGTGAAGATTTTTATAGATTTAAACTCAAATTGATATTAAACTCAATTATATTAAATTTTCAAACAAAATTTTTTAACTAATATTTGTAAGTGTTATATTTATGTTAGTAAAAAAAATATACTTTTAAATCATATTTTTGTCACAAATAATGATTAGTTAAATAGAAATAAGTCATGGAAAAAATAATCCCTACGAAAATATATGTTTAGTAATAAAACAATTTATTTTAAAATTATATATTAAAAATACTTAAAAGAGTAAAGCGTTTCTTCTGACATTTAAAGTAGATAATCTGAAAATATGTCCAATAACGTTTATCCAGCATAAAAACATTGTAAACTATTTAATATCACGGTAGTTAAAGGATTTTAGTTCTATACTTGCATAATAAAATTTATTAAGCATAGAAGATACATCACATGGAACACTGGCATTATTTCTGAGCCTCGTGTCCAGTTTCTTTTTTTTTAAATACGAGCAAATGGCGTGCACTGAATGTTAAAAAGAAAACATCATGCTTTCATGCGTACCACACAGTTCAAGAAGAACATAAATCTAAGAACAGACGACGTATATAAATTTGGGTGGAAAATTTATTCCAAAGTTAAAGTTTACTAATATTGATCACTGCTTAGATTTATTAGAACACGTTCCAGGGAAAACATATATTATGCTTTTAGATATTTTTTTAAAAAATTTTTTCCGAAAAAAGGCTGTAAGAAAAAATTTATGAATCAAATCGTATTTTTAAAAGAACAACAAGACTATTCTATTCTCTTACACACAGGCAAATCATTTTCACAATAAAATGAATAATAATTTTCGAAATAAAATTAATATAAAAGAAAAACATTCATCTCTTTTTTTGCATATTTTTACAAAAATTACACTCTACAACTTTAATTCTCTTAGTGAACCATACTTGACTTGCATTACATTAAAAAATTACAACTTTAATATTATCTACGTTAATAGACATACATTTAAATTAACGGATTAATAAATAACAACCGAATATATATATATATATATATATATATATATATATATATATATAATTGTATAAATGTATTTATATATGTAACATGTATAATATATGTATATATATGTAATATATATACTACATATATATACATATCTGTATATTATAAGATGTATATTATGTATAATATATGTAATAACACGGCTAATCCGAACATCCGGTTAATAAAAATTTTATAATTTTAAGGACGAAAATCGGTGAATATTTCAATATAAAAACAGTATAAACCTTTATAAAACAGTCTTTATTTAATATTCACGCACTGTACATCAAGTTATGGTATTTTAAATGTATAAACTTAATAGTATGAAAATTGTACAACATAACCCGTACTCCCAGTTCAAATAGTGATTTCGCTGTTATATAATCCGAACAATCACGTAATCCGAACAGGGGTATATGTATATGTGATTCCTTAGTATCAAAACCTTTATTGCCAATCAGCTGGGATATTATGCATAAGTGTGTGTGTAGAAGAATGGCTACAATCCTAAAATTTAACAATATTGTTTGTATATATATATAATGAGCAGATATCCCCTAAACGCACACATACAAAGGATTTTCGAAAGTCGCTTATCAAGGGGCTTTGTTTTGCGAGGGTGCAAAAGCAAATCATGTTTTTCAATTATCAGAACTACAGACTTAAAATTTGTTTATCGTGTTTCTTTTGTTGAGTTAAGATCCGGAAGAATATATTTTATGGAAAGTGACTTCCAAGGTAGATTGTGGTGTCAAAAATTCTTTTTTGTGAACTAGTATTCTTCAAAACTTGAAATTTGTTAAACGTGCTTCTTCTGTTGAATACAGACCCACTAAGAACGGGTTTCATGAAAATCGACTCTCAAGAGGGAGCTATAGACAAAAATTCCTTTTTCTGAACTATTAGACTTACTGACTTTAAATTTGACAAACGTGTTTTTTGTGTTATTTAGAGCTCTTTTTTGAAAGAATTTTGAGAAAAATTACTCTCAAAGGGGTTTCTGGGGGGTTAAGGGCATTATAGATACAAGCAAAAATCTGTTTTTTGATCATTTAGACTTAGACTTGGGATTTGATTCATTTAGATTAGACTTTTGTTTCCTTCTATGAATAAGAGATCTGCTAAAAATGATTTTTAAGGAAATTGACTTCCGAGAGGGGTGTCGGGGGCGTGGGAAGAAAAAAAATACTTCTGCATAGATCGGAAATACTGTTTATTTAAAATAATTGGCATTCCTTATAAACTAACTTAAAGGGTTGTAGTTCTAGAAATTTACTATTTTTTTTTTTAAGTTTGAAGAAATACATCGAAAAAATGGCTTCAAGAGCATTGTGTACGTACATTTCAGGTTTCTTCATAATAAGGGGGTGCGCATTATACGGTGAATATACCTAAAAAATAAAAATTACTGCTTGGAAATATAGGTGTGCGTTGTACGCCGGATTTTGGTAATTCTTTTAAAAAAAAATGTAGCATGAAATTAAGAAACTAATTTTTTTCTTATTCATTTTTTCATAGAATAAACAGACATCTACACCGAAAATAAAATAAATTTACTAACCTAATTATATGTCTTGATAACCTCTTATTAAAATTTTTATTTTTAGTTTTTAAATATTGATTATCGAAATTATTTTTTCCATGAGATTTATCAGCGTAATTATTAAAGATAAAATTTCGCTTAACAGATAGAAATATGTGTGTTTCTAAATTTAAATTATACTCTCTGAAACACTTTTTAAAAAATTATGTATTATTTAAACTAATTTATAAATTTAACAAATAAGTGATAAATAGAAACCATTAATAAAAGTTCCCTGATTAATTGTTAAAATAATCATACAAATCCAATCTCCTAATTGTTATAACTGCTCTGACAGATGGTATAAACTATTACTGCCTTAAGCAAATGGAACTATTTGATTATTCTAACTATATTGCATAAACCTCGCAAGACAGGAAGAATGATTAAATTAATTACAATCCTTAATGAAATGTAATGCATTAGTTTGTTGAAAGTCACTTTCGATCAAATAAATAATGTAACTGGAAGACTTTATTAATTAGAAGCATTACAGGAATTAAACTTAGTGGATATAATCGTTACTAAAGCATATTAGCTTTCTACAGAGGTTTATATGTTATGCGTTTTTGATTTACTTTTAATAATTAAAAATATATAAAAAATAATTTCATTGTATATAAGTATTTAATTTTACCTCTTAAACCTGTTAAAATAGCAGGCCTTTTCATCTTATCAATTTTAAGCATGTTACTATTTTAATCATTAATTTATCATTGTGTTTCTTTTTATTAATACAGGGCTTCTTAAAGTTGTAATACTCGCGACTCAATACTCAATCACAATTTTCATCACGCCCCCCATACAATTACAATGCACTGAATTCAATAATACTATACTTTTATGATGAAACTACGATACGCCTTTAACCTCTTAAGCACTACTCCCCATGTATATAAACGTCTCACTAAGCCAAAGCCTTTATTTTTCCAGACGTATATATACGTCTTTCTAAAGTACGATCTTTTCTGTGCACTGCTATCCGTAAAATTATTCCAAGACCAGAATGCAATAAAAGGACCTTGACAATGTTTGCGAAGGATTTACTTATTCTAGATTATTTGATCTCCTTTATTCCTCCCCCAATACATCACATACGCGTGCCTTCGTGGAAAACGGTTGGCATTTGAAAGCGAATCGCGAAACTTATGATCTGCAGTCAAGGTTCAATTATATAAACTTGTACAAAAATTATCAAGATAAGTGTTATAATTTGTGTTATAAATTATTTATATAACAAACCCATGGGGTCACTGGTAATTAATAAACTTGTTTTTAACTTAGAATTGTTAAATTAATTATCAAATATATTGTGTAGCACTTATACATTTATAAGTGTAATATATCAGTGTAAATGTGTATTTTATTTGTTATTATATCAGAATGTATTTTGTTTGTTTACTTTCAGTAAATATAAATAATATTTTAAAATAATCTTTTGTTCTCAACTTTTCAATATATACTCGCCCCCTCCCCTTGTAGAGTTGTCACGCCACCAATATGGGCACGTCCCACAGTTTGAGAAACACTGCATTAATATGTACTGTATGCGTTTTAGAATTAAATAGCTTTTATTACTCAGATATATATCGTATATGTGTGTGTGAAGAAATATCTTTTTAATTTATTTTCTTTATTCTGAAATATTTAAGACGACCGAACACGTTGAAAAGGTCGATTTCTGTCAAAACGCATATTTTTTTGTTTTGTATTTTATTGAATACAGCTATCTTTTGGCTTTATAAAACATACTTTGTTTTGTTTTTCCGTCACCTAGTAGGGAATTTAAAATCAATTTTATAAAATTAGAGAAAGAGGAAATGGGTCTTAAATCTACCACAAGTGGTCATTTAAATTGTTCCAAATCTGTCATCGCGAATTTGATAGCTCAAAGTATTACAAACCTGTTTTTCTGAAATTTTTGAGCCTGATATTTGTATCATTTACAAGTGGATGTACTAAAATATTTCTTTTTGTATGAATATTTTTTGAGTTATGACCTGTTATATAAATAATATTCGCTAGTGCGTCCGTAACAGCCGTATCAATGATACGGGGCCTCCAAGCTTCAGAGGCCCTAAAATGAGCAAACAGCCATTGTAAGGAAAGACAAAAGAAGGTCCCCAAGGAATTTAAGTAATATGTCCACTCAGGCCTAGATATGCCAGTGCATATTGGTCTCATAAAGAGATTATCACATTTCTTATAATATTTACTTCATCAACTCTAAATGTTTTAAATTTTAATAAAACATTAACATTTTAGTACATAAATGCATCTAATTTGGTTTAGTAATACTTTTATTGATGTTAATTTATTACTTTTTTCTCTGCTTTCAAGTTTTTCAAAAAATATTGCTAAAATTTCATATTTCACTCATAGTTGTGATTTTTGTAAAATTTAGATAATTTTTTAAAAAATATTGTAAAGTAAATATTAGTATTTATTGGTATTGATTCCTAAAAAAAGCATTTATACAAAGTTTTAGTATGCTATTTTTTAAAAAAAGTACTCCGAACGTGTTCGGGTACCTTAAGTGTCAACATATAGCCGAAAAACATATAGCTAATGAACAAAGTATCTTTAAAGTAGTAAAGGGTGCTTTTTTAGAGGTATAGAACTTTAAATTGCAATAAAACAACGATGTATTATTCAATTGACATATTTTTCTTTTTATTCGAAAGATAATCTTGTGGTATTACATTTTAAATATGATTTCTGGCATAGGACTGCCACGGCTGGCTCGGATGTAGTCCAATCTGGACGTCCAATTTTCGATGACTTTTTCCAACATTTGTGGCCGTATATCGGCAATAACACGACGAATGTTTTCTTCCAAATGGTCAAGCGTTTGTGGCTTATCCGCATAGACCAATGATTTTACATAGCTCCACAGAAAATAGTCTAGCGGTGTTAAATCACAAGATCTTGAAGGCCAATTCACAGGTCCAAAACGTGAAATTAGGCGGTCGCCAAACGTGTCTTTCAATAAATCGACTGTGGCACGAGCTGTGTGACATGTTGCGCCGTCTTGTTGGAACCACAGCTTCTGGACATCATGATTGTTCAATTCAGGAATGAAAAAGTTAGTAATCATGGCTCTATACCGATCACCATTGACTGTAACGTTGTGGCCTTCATCGCTTTTGAAGAAGGATTCCACCAGCCCATAAAGCGCACCAAACAGTCAGTTTTTCTGGATGTGACGGTGATACGGCATACACTTGTGGATTAGCTTCACTCCAAATGCGGCAGTTTTGTTTGTTGACGTAGCCTTTCAACTAGAAGTGCGCTTCATCGCTAAACAAAATTCGCTTATGAAAATCGGGAACAACGGCAATCTCGCTTTGGACCCATTCGACGAATCTACACCTTGCTTGATGATCGTTATGATGAATTGCTAAACCAAACTGAGAATAAATCACTTGACAGCTGTTAAATCGGTCGTCATCTTGGAAAGTAATGCCAACTTAAACTTCTATACCTGAAAAAAAACACTCGTTATATTAGTGAAAATAGGCTAATATGTATATTGGCTGGAAACGTCTTGTCTATATGAAGATAAAAGCAATTTATTACATACTTTTCAAATATTTTAATGTTGATACACTGGCATAACTAATTCTAGGCACTTTATCGAGATACATTCGGGGCTCTTTTTAGATATGAGAACCCTTTTAGTGGGATTGTAGTTATACATAGTTTGGCTCCTGTTGCTTGGGGGCCCCATATCATTGATACGGTGGTAGATACGCCTAAGTGTTCATATTTAAAAGAAGGAAAATTTCCCAAAATAATATTAATCTAAGTTTTTTATTCCATACTTGTATCTCTGTGAGATACGGGAGTGTGCCAAAGGCCCTTTGTGCACACACGCGTCTTACGGAGGGGGAAATGTAATAATTCCCTTTAATTTTATCTAAACAACTTTTAATTTGAATAGTCCTGACCCTTCCAGACTCACGCGCAAATGATTAACTAGCTTGCCCACCTGACGGTATTCAACCGTAATTAAATCTCTTAAAAATTAAAAGTTCCTTTTTAAAGTGATCTTACATAAGCATTATCGTACAATATTTTTCCACCAATCACAAGCTCCATCCACAGAAAACACATGAGTGTGGAACTTCAAGTCGCTGCTTGATATAAAAACCGAGACTATGAAAATTTCAAATTGTATTTTCTTCAGTTCTTCAAATGAATTTATAAACAGTGAAATATCTGATTTTTATTTTTCTATTTTGGCAGATATACTAACAAGGAGATAAATTTCCATAACAATAAGCAAAAGGCATCTCATTTAAAAGATATATTCAAAACCTAAAAAATCATTGAGTCTTATTCATTAACTTCTATTTAGATTGTGCTCTTTCAACTAAAAACGGCACACTGATTTCATATTTGAAAAACTCAAGATTTCAGGTTTTCCACTTTTATTTAGCGTAAAAGCATGACTCGATGCGCTTATTTTTATTGTGCATACCTATATAATAGGAATTTATATGACAAAATAAATTAAAACTTATTCATAACTTTTTTGTGATTATGCATTCTGTTTTCAATGTAACTCACAAACGATAAATTCAGTTTTGCAAAAATAAATTTATATTCGATACATATTTGCATTTAAATCTCCAATTTGGAACCTAATTCTAGAAAGAACAAATATTGTGTGAAAATCTGCTAGATCACTATTTCCCCTTAGCTGCTTTATTTTTATGAGAAACGCAATGCAACTGAATTTAAAATAAGTGAAAGTGGGAATTATATATATGGTTACCACATGGAAAGTTCAATTTAATACTTTTATTGAACAGCGTATGATAGTTATATTTCATAATATTTTATATCATATCGCTTCCATTTTCGAAGCAACAAACTTGTTATTGCATACTGAACTCACAAAGCGATTTAAACGATTTTCAAAGAAAAAACAATATATTTATTGAAAAAAATAGCAGAAAACAAAAAATAAATAAAAATAAAAATGTTAAGGTAGATCAAATATCGAAAGAAATAAAAATAAATAATGTAGGGTTGCTAAGTCAAATAAAAAATATTTATTAGAAACAAACGATGAATATAATTTCCGTAGAAAACGAGTGCACCTATGCTTAGCACCTTTCAGTGCTCAAGCAAGGTATGCCTGTACAAATAATGAATCGAGATGAAAAATAGCATTTTTCATTAATTTATTGAAAATTTATTGCATAATATATTTAAATCTTAAGCGATACGCTTTACGGAGAATCGCGATGATTTTAAAAATTAGATAAACAAAATTAATGGATAAAATTTATATGAAAAATCGTAAATTGTTCGAATAATATAAAAAGATTAAATGGATAGGTACTTTATCTAGTTAGAGGCGTTTGAAAAATTGTTTTCGGTATACGGCTAGAAAAAATATATTGAAATATGGGCCTTGCTTCAAGATTTAAAGCCATTTATCATTTTAAATATGCTCAGTTTATTTTTATGACGTAAGATTCGATATTTTCTGCTACTTTAAAGAAAGTTACGCGTTGAGAAAATAACAGTTTTTCTGTTAAATAGAATGCTAAAGAATACGTGAATACTTACATTATTTTTTTAAAACTTGAATTGAGAATTAACTTAATTCAAAAACTAATAATAAATTCGTATTTTTTGACACTTGAACTTCCAAGATTTCGATTACCCTTAAATGTCCACCGATGTCATTTCAACACCGCGATATAAAATACTTTAAATAATTATTTTAACTGAATTATTGCAGGACATAGTTCAACAGGGTTTACTTTTAAGGCTTTTTAATAGTGTATTTCATGTAATTAACTTATTTTATAACTCTTTGTATCATATAAAAATATTGACGTTGACATTATGTTTCGCGAAGCTTGTTGGACCACAGTTTTCTCGCAAATCACATTTCCGAGTCTCAAATCTGCCGGGAGCATTACTATTGTGTGGTATCCATTCTGTGTTATTCCTAGCGATATATATATATCAGGAATTACTGAAATAATATCAATTATATCAGCACTTTCTTCAGATTCCTCACAGTATCTTTTTAGCAATCTTATGTTTCCTTCTTGATATAAAATAGAGCAAGACAGCTCACCACCATCCTATTCATTCAAATAAGTACTAAGCTTGCTTGTGGACTAAACACTGTTTGTTTCACTTCAGAATGATTACCTGATCGGAACATCGTCTCATGCACCTCAGCGCATAAGATCACAAAAACTGAGATAGTCACAATAGGCCTCGGTCCTCATGGGCTGTTTCGCCAATGAGTTCAGTTCAATAAAATACATTCTGTTCATCCATTGAAGTTCAAATACATTTTTTTAAAACTTGTAGTGGATGACACCTGATGTTAATACATTTTTTTCAAATATTAATACACTAATTAAATTAAAAAATAAATAAATAGTAACAAACAAAAATAATAGCCCAACACCAAATGTAGAAAGGAAAATCGTACGTTGCGTCCCTGTAGCTGCTTTCTTTTTGTTGGCCATATTTTTAGGTTTGTACTTTATCTGTTGATACCAACTAAAATACGTAATAGTATACATATTGAACTGAACTGAGCTCAGTGTTGCAACAGCCCATGAGAGCCGAGGCCTACTGTACCTATCTTAGTTTACGTGACCTTAGATGCTGGAGTGCATGTGTAGATGATTCGAACAAGTATTCAGTCTGACGCGAACCTCCCCCCCCCCATGGAATGTTCTCAAAAAAGATTGGTACTCATTTATCGATCCATTGAAGGGATGGAAGGCTGAGTCGATCTTGCACAGACCACAATTTGAATCTCGGACATGTGGCGTGGAAGAATGATACACTACCACTCAACCACTTCGCTTAGTATACATATTAATGTAGCTATACCTAATAAATTATTAAGTAATAATTTCCTTTTAAGATTAAATAACTTAAAGTGTAGGTTATTAAACAAATGTAAACACTAGTTTAATTTTAAAAACATTAAGAGTGAGTTACTAAAAGAAAGTTGAAGGCTCAAATATTTATTATTCATTTCTTTATTCTTTTTAAAGAACCAGAATGTTTGTAGGAAATTATTTTTGTTTATTCTCAAAGTGCAAGATGCATGTTTTACGTAATTTAGAGAGGAAAAATAAAAAAAAAACCTTTAGCATGAAATAACATACATTTCTGTTTAGATTTACAGAATACAAAATGTAGTATTATCTTTCTTCGTGTTTCAAAAATGTATATGTTTTCCTACATTATAAAGCACAAAAACACTATGTAACATATTTGAAAACATGACATTTGCAACATATTTTATGAAGCAACATTGAAATATTTTATACCGAGAACATAAAGCGTATTACATGAAAGTGATGTTTCACAAATTGAAATGCATATTTCTACATGTATGCAAATATTATATAAAGTATTATATTTGTTCTTTTCAAATTTAAACATAATGGTTTTAAATAGGAAAAGGATTATATTTCAGAAAACTATTTCCTAAACTATGTTACAAATATTTCACATTTGCTAAACAACATAGTAGGAACCGAAATTATTTGATATATACATACGTACGTATATATATATTGTGACGTATTGATTACGAAAACTCACAACCAGACTAGAGATATAAATATGTACAATTTATTTACAGAACATTCTAAAAAACAATCTTACATACAGAGCACGTTTATGCCTTCTGCCTCCAGTCTGGACCCTCAAAACCGGTCCTCTACATGCCCTTTCCAGACGAGTCTATCCAGAACGTAGGGAACGGGATTCTAGGAAACCCTTCTCCCCCACTTCCTCAGGTAGCAACACCATTCGCTTCTGATCCTGGAACAACATTCACCCCAATATATATATATATGTGTGTGTGTGTGCGTGTGTGTGCGTGTGTATATATAGAGAGAGATGTAAAGGCAAAAAGAGAGAGCGTAAGACGAAATATTTGTTGTCACGAAATAATACAATGTATTTGCATAGTAGTTTTTATGACAAACTACTATGTATTTTCACGAATCACTTACCACAAAAAGATTGAACAAAATACGGAAAACACCAGTCACTTAATGAAATGTTTGAAAAAGGCCAAATTATTGAACTGCTCTATTGTATTATCGAAATAGTTTACTGCAATATATGATGATAATGTGCGTAGAACCCCAATTATGGCAGACAAAACATTTTGGAATTTGTTTAAAGCTCAAAAAATAGTATTGATGCAGATTCCGACGACGAAAATGAGATGGATAATGCAGCTCCTGTTCCCTAACATCGTAAAAATTATGCACAGTTATTTAGACACTCATTATTAATGGTGAAATGAATAAAAAATTGACGACATCGAACAATTTGTTGAGGATTTGATTATAAGAATGGCAATACACACACACAAAGAAAAATTACAGATTACTCTTACCAACAGTTCTATATATAAATGTCTTTTTTCTTTACCTTCTTTCAAAAAACTTGAAAATGGGTTATTAAGTTTCTTGAAAGTCTTGTAAATACTTTTACTTTACTTAATACATTCATTTTATTTTGAGTATTTATTACTATTGTATAATTCCCATAATCCAATCATTTTTATTGCTACATTTATAAGAATTGAATCCAGAAAAAAACTAATATTAGGTTAAAAAATTATAAAAATATTAAAAGGCAATATGTAAGGAAATTAACGTTTTAAATAAAGCTAGTAGACATGCCTTTGACATTTTATTACTGTGGGAGATTAAAATAAAGAAGCTAGAAACTAAACTGAATGTGTGTGTTATTAATTTTATAATCTTTTCTCTTAATCAAAAGTAACAAAATATATCAATGTTTATTTAAAAAAATATATTTTTAAGTTAATGGTATTAAAAGATATTTATTGATTTACACAAAGTACTGTTTATTTAAGAGATTTTAATACTATTTAATTTTTTAAAAAAATACCGAAGTTAAAATTATATTCGAGAAATTTTTTCATTACTTATTTTGGGATTAAGAAAAAAGAGCGTATTCGAAATAAAAAGTCCAAAGTGATTTGAAACATGCATTTATTTGTAGAAAATGAATACTTAAGAATTTTTAAATGTGAGCATAGCATGAAAAAAAAATAATGATATTGCACAGGTTTTTTACGGGAAAAGCTTACTAAAGTTTTGAAAAATTAGGATAATTATTACAATGATTCAAAAGATCAGAATAAGTTACAAAAAAATTCCATTAACACATTTAATTAAAAATATAATTATTACTTCAGATTTAGTGAAACCCCTCATGATTAACTAACGCTACGTGCACGATCTGGATTATTATGCACACATTTTTTTTAGTTATTTTTTGCTGCTGATTGTCCATAGGACCCATGGTTTAAAAAGAGTTAAATATTTCGAATTCCCTATGGGGTACTAACCCCTTAAGCTTTTCCTTTATTTAGACTCGTTTATTCTCCGTGGGTTTAAATCGAGTGAAGGGATTCGTCGAGTAAGTTACCTTTTTTAAATTATTTTTCAATTCCTACTGTTAGTTCACACTATCTTTATATATATATATATATATATATATTTGGTGTATAGTGTTGAGTGGCAAAGTAAAATTGCAGTGATTTTACAATAATAAACTTTATTTTCCAACATAATAAATAATTAAGTTCGAGTTTATATATTCCCTTCCTCAGAGTGGAATTCTGGGAAGATAGAAGAAATGCCCCAGAGGACACATTTCTTCTGACCAATGAAATTCAATAGTTGGTCTTAACAGCCAATGAGACGTAAGGATCAAGAATCCGTTACTATGAGTAAGGATGATCCGTTATTATGAGTAATGATGATCCGATATTATGAAAGAACACTACACATATATCTTGTTCAAATGCATTTTTTAAACTTGTAGGAGATGACACTTGATGTTAATACAGTTTTTCAAATATTAATTCATTAATTAAATTAAAAAATGAATAAATCATGACAAACATATTAGTCCAAACAGCATATATAGAAAGAAAATTCGCTCGCTGTGTCACCGTAGCACAAAGAATAGCGCGTTGAACGTCTAATCCAAAGATCGTTGCCTCAAATCTCATTTAGTTAAAGCCTAATTTCTGAGAATGTGATTTCTTTTACTATACTATTATATTGGAATAAATAAATTTAATTTTTGAATACATTTTAGAAAACAAAAATACTACTACAACACCCTATATAGAAAAGAAAATGGAAAATTGCTTTCTATTTTGCCATTTAACACTGTGATTCTTAATAGTGTATATACATATTTATATTAATTGTAACTATTTAATAAAAAGTAACAAAAGCAAAAATTTTCTTTGTTGACCCAAGTATGAATTGAATTTAAAATTTGTGTTTTTTAATATTACTTTTTTAAGCAAAACAGTTGTGCCTGGAACGTTTCCTAAGAACGTTTTGAAGTTGCAAAATAAGGTCTCAGCATTAATAACTTCTTCCAAATAACAGAAGCTTACACTTCACTGATGGCTTCAAGCAGTCTGTAATTAACCACATCCTTGTGTGCTATACCTAACACACGGGTGCAGTGGCGCACACAAGGGTGTTCCTGGGGTCCGGATACCCCCAAAGCCCTTGTTTTTTTTTTTTTTTCTGATTGATTAAAATTCTAAGTATATATTATGCAAAATGTAATTAAGTATTTGTTTTTAATGATTAATTTTATTAATTAATGGTATTTATTTATTTAGTAATTCGTTTTTTGCTGTGTTTTGTTCTCGTAAATTAGACAAAATCAAAAGGAGCATAATACAAGAATGGAGAACTTTCGAACCTGGACCGCCCCTTGAAAAATTCCTGTGTGAGCTACTGCACGGATGTCATTAGAACCGATTAATGACTAAAAAGTACTGTATACCATTCCGTCTGAAATACCCCGGTACAATCTATTTTTAGATTATCAAGTTCTTTCTTTTATTTTTTAGCTTGTAAGTGGCTTTGTCTTGGGATGCGCGATTGGAAGTCAAATTCGCGGAGTCGTCGCAACGTGGTAATTGTTAAGCTAGTCAGTGTATGAACCCACTGTTTTCGAATCTCATCCTTTGAAAGTGGTTTTTCCTCATTAAATGCTTCACCTTTTGGCTTACCTTAGTGTAAATAATCTTTTTTGCACTAAGTAAATAAAATTTTGATTTCTTATAATAGCCATGTGAATTTTAACACGCATTATTGGAAATATTTTCACCAACATACTATTACCTAAATTTCTCATTGTATAGAGTCTCAATTTTGTTATCTCTCATAAAAGTCTTGTATATATTTCATGCAGCCAATTTTTATAATGTTTTCAGCTACCTAAATTTGACATCCAAACAAGACTTTATGCACGTAGTAGCTCAACAGAACCGCTATATATGAGGCAGGAATCAAAAGTTCCAAGACTGAGCACATAACGTGAAAATTTTTTGCAGTAGTGTGACTACGATAACGTTTCTGTGTTGCTGCGTTCCTCCTCTTTTCTAAAAGTGATTTGTTCTAAATCAAATCATCAGTGGATCATAACGGTGTCGTGTTTTCTAAGCGGATGCTTTTAGATATCGGAAATTGAAAAAAAATGAAGTTTGTAGAGCAGATAATGAATATCACATTTTGTAGAGTGATGCAGGGGATAACTAATAATTAAATCATTTGTACAGAATTGATATATTACTGCCAGCTTTTGAGTGGCATAGACGTTTAAAGGGAAGGCACGGAAAGTGCCGAAGATGATGAAAGCTCTCGACGTCCGCAGACTTCCTACATCGCTGAAAACATTGAAAATGTTTCTGCGGCGGTATATCAGAGCAGGCTTCAAATAACGATGGGATGAAAATGAAGACAACTGTTTTGACATATCCTCCTTACTTCCCTGATTTTACCCCTTCAGAATCTTTCAAGAACTGGAAAGTCACTTTTAGGGTCATCTATTCAATTCTGCAGATGAAGTTAAGAGTGCTACGCAGGCTGAATTAAAGGGAATGGCTAAAAATGGATTCCTTAAATGTTTCGATGACCGTTACAAGCGATATCAAAAGTGTGTTGTTGTTCAAGGGTCTTATTTCAAAGGAAGGTGTGTTTCAGCACTTTAATTGGTAATATTTCTTAATTTATAGACTTAATCCGGGAATTTTTGCCTCCTTCATAGTATGAATATTTTATTGTCAAAGCTAACCTATCCGAATTTTTAAAGAAATATTTTTTAAAATTAAATCTCTATTAATTCTTATGACATGTATGAACAATACTTCGTGAATATTTGTGAAAAAAGCTATTTAGAAAAAGCTATGGAGCTATGTGAAAAGCTCTTCGTTCACCCTCACTGTTTGTTTTCACACATAGCTTTTTATAACACAATATAATGTTTTTTTTTTGTTATTCTTATAATTAGTATTTTATTTGTATATATATAATTGAACATCACTGAAGAATTTTTAAAATTCAGTTTCAAAAAAGGAACCATTTATATTGATTAATCCAGGAACCCATTACTCCACCTAAATATCATAAAAATACCAAGCAATGAAACGGAAGACTTACAATTCCTGGGCTATCTTTCTCCAAATAATGCAATTGAGAACTCAATAGCATCTACGTCTTTATTTACTTAAAAAATACTATCGTGAAGTATTTTTCAACTATCTCACTGATAAAAAAAAACAAAGCAGATTTTTTTTAAAATTGCTAGTGCTGAAAATATTCGCTCTTTTGACGAAAATGAAAAGGATTTGCTTGCTTTTTTTCAGCCTTTTATTAAATAACACTAAGAAGCAAAGAATGTGAAAATGTCTTCTAGACGTTATTATCAAACGCAGAAGAAATTGAGCATTCACGCCTTGACAAACACCAAAATTTCCAATCACGAACACCTAAAAGCCTACCTTAAATTTTTGGTAAAATCCCTTCAATACAGAGACAAAAAAGTTTCAATGGGCCTGAGAAAGAGTGCGAGTTAAAAAAAATGGTTCTTTCGCCAACGTCGAATCTTCTCATCTTATTCAGCAGCCGTGCCTCTAAGCTCGAAAACGCGATTTAGAGCTTTTCTTTTCCATTATCCAAAGCCGAGCGATTCACATGTTAATGCCTTTTAGAAGAAGAGTAAGGTCTTGGAAATCGAGTTTCTTCACGACATCGCCTGGAGGCGCTGCAAGCCTCGTAAAAACAAGAAGGCAAAAGTAAATCAAAACGAAACTAGCGCCATCTACTCAGGTAAAAACTTCACATCGTATGGTGTCTGATTTTTTTTCACTCCTTTTATCATTTCCCCCCCTTTAGAATTGAGATAAAAATAGTACACTTCTTTCTTTAAACCACAAATATTCAATGGTGGAATTTTATGAAATTTCTTTTTTAAATGCTTTGGGATTAAAACTATTTTTATATACTTTTAAAAGCCTGTCTAAAGATTGGTTTAACTTTGAAAATAAAACGAAAGTTGAGCGCTATTTTTTACCAGATTTACAAGAAAGGAGTTATTTTTAACGAAAATTGAAATTGTTTAAAAATGTTATTTTAAGAGGATCAGGTGAGTTAGAGTAGCAACAAAATTTAGATTTTTCTGTGATAACAAAAACGTTAAAAGTGCTTTTAAATTTTAAAAATTTTATTTATCTATATTAAAATATGACTTTAAAGTTTCCTTCAATACATTTTTAATTACAATGTACAGAAAAAATGTGCGGAAAAACAAAGACAAAAATCATGATAAATATAACATAAAGTTTACAGACAAATACTTTAAAGAAATAAAACAAATCAATTAGTTTATGCATTTCCAAGTATTCAAAATATAAAAATTAAAAAAATAATTAAATTAATTAATTGTGAAATAAATTGTTAATTTACAACATCAAACATTTCATACTTATTTTTTCAAAATTATTGGACTCGGTAAGTAATACATACATTTTTCTTCTTTTAAAGTGTACAGGATTACATTTTAGAAGCACATAATGTACTGCAAATTATAATTACAAATAATACAAATGATACATGTAATGAATATATTATAATTCATAATACAAATAATACAAATGATACATATAATAAATATATAATTATTCCTGATACAAATAATACATATAATACATAATGCAAAGAATGTATATAATACATAATGCAAATATTGTATATAATAATACATAATACAAAAATACATATAATAATACATAATACAAAAATAGATATAATAATACATAATACAAAAATACACATAATAATACATAATACAAAAATACATATAATAATACATAATACAAAAATACATATAATACATAATACGAAAATACATATAATACATACATACTGCAAATAATAAAATTAAATATTTCAGGTGCAGTTTTAATTTGAAAACATGTTTATAATAATATTAAATATTCCTACAGTGTATAAAATATTTAAATATGATACATCTAAGGTTTTATATAACACATTTAATAGCTATTTATAAATAAAAATTTTGTTATTCATACAAGAACAATATTGATCTCAACCATAATTTTGGTCGATTAACAAATTATCTGAAGAATTAAGTAACACGTTAGAATCTTTTTATTCATCCATATTACAAAGATCATTTGTAAGTTATAATACACGTAAGGCTACACACACATACGCATGCTCACACACTCACTGACACACATTCACTTACACATACACGCTCATATACACTCACTCACACATACACGCTCATACACATTCCCTCACACACACACATTTGCACATAAGTATATTTACTTAGTCCATCTACAGTGAAAATATTTCAGCCAATTTTCATGTTCCTGTGTTCTTAACGAAATTAATGCATGGTAAAATAAAATAATAGACGACTTTTATCAGAAATATAACGTCTAGTAATATATAAAATTTACAAATAAATAAAAAGGAAATGAATTCCAAACTATTTCATTCATTAATTTATTACAAAACGTTCTCAATGTATTTACAATAAACTACATCTTAAGAAAACATTTGTTATTTTTATTTTGCATACATATAAAAATAAACATTTTTTTTTTATATTCAATAAATAATTTCAGTTCACAGGTTTAAACTGATATGAAATTTTACATGCATCCTGGTAACTAAAGCTAAAAAAAGCAATTCTGAAGATAAGACTATATAAATACACAGCAATCACACAATCCACAATTCCCTTTTCCCCCTTTTTCTGAAAAAAAAATCAATTTAAGGGAAGTAAAGGAAATGTATTTCTAACGTCTTTAAAAAAAAGATGGATAGAAATAGAAAAGAGAAGCCATTCCTTTTAAAAGATCCTTCTGTAATCGGAAAATGTACCCAGAGGAACAATAGTTACCACTGAAAAACTGGAACAGAAGGGGAAAAAAATTAAAATTTTAATACTACAGACCCTTTCCCAGGAGGATTAGAGTCCAAAGACAAATGGTTCCAGCGTAACAGTGGGAATTGAGTTGAGCGTCTTACCGGTTTTTACCGATTCCGACATTGCATTCCCATGAGATGTCCATTGCAATCAGTTTGGCCTCGCGTAGAAAGCTCTCCTGTGACGGCACCTGCAGAGATTGCGAGTTTTCTAAGAGATGATGGAGGAAAATGATAAGAGAGTTACTTTTTCGTTTCCTCCTACGCTGGAGGCTTTCTCCACTTAGATCTTAAAATTCGGAGAGATTGATTGCTTGATAAGAAGTGTTGGTTTTCAAGTTGTTCACTTTTGGAATATGTCAGTGGTTGTGAAATAAGTTGACTATAAATTCTTTATAGTGTCAGTTTTATCCGTTTGATATTGAAGTTTGAATTATTACAACAGTTGCTGAATGTATTCCTTTCAATAGCATACTTAAGTGTTAAAAGTTGGGAATGTGGCAAGGATATGAATAAAACAGTATAATGTATAAGTATAAATTTTTATGTGCTATCATCCGTACTGTTTTATGACGTTTCATCGCTTTAATGTATCTCGTAAATAATTTATAACATTGTTAAGGTAAGAACTAAGATGGCGGCGAAGTTATGTTTACGAGTAGTTATGTCTATGAACTCGGGCATCGGGAGGTATCTGTCCAGAATGGTTTCGAGTTCTAGTGCCTTTGAAGTCTCACAATGTAGAGTTCTGATAAATTTTAAGAAGACATGGTACCCCCAAAATGACAAACCTATCGTTTTTTTTATTTTTATTTAGTCTTATTTTTTGCATTATTATCTTTCGATTGATATATCACTTGTACATGTCGGAAAGTTAGAAGTTAAATAAAACTTCATTTGAAAACAAATTAGGCAATTCAACCACGCCCCCTTTTTAGAAAAAAAAGCTAAAAAAGCGGTTTGATAAAAAAATCTATTTTATAAAGAAAAAAAAATAACATAAAATCGATCCCTAAAGTTGCTTAGAACATCCATAAGAATATTACAAAATAAATTCAGGTCAAAAAATTAATATTTATAGAAGGAATAGAATTTTGAAATTTTCTAAATTTTCTTCATAAAATTTAAATTTTTAAAATCGTGCGAATAATATCCCAATTTTCTTAAGCTATTTTACGTGATAACTCAATGCAAAAATTCTGTTAACCTATAACCTGTTGATACAAATTCCAAGAATCAAGAATATTTAAATTGTGAACGTAGACTTTTTCTGCCTACTATTTGTGTGTTTTGCTACAAAACTCCCGTTATCCTAAGTAGTTTTAATTCAAAATTAACGAATTATTACATGCTCAGTATTTAAATAATAGTCAACAAATTCATGAAATTTTGAAAGAAAAAAACATATTTCTATTAAATTTTATCTTTGTGTTGTATGATTTCTTATAGGTGAACGACGACTTTTTCTAGCAAGTGTACATGAATAAAATTTTTATATGTATTTTCTGATAACTAAAAATGAGGGTAGAATGTTTACAAATAAATGATAGAGTCCTCTTCCTCAAGCTTAAAGTATTTGTTACTAAATTTTTCAGGAACCTTTTGTTGCTCCTATTGCTATATTGCTTCTATATTCTATTTATTGCTTCTATTGCTATAATTTTTCTAATTAAAAATGTATAATTCTTTAATTGAGAAAATGAGTTAATTGATTGCTTTTATTAACACCGTATGAAACAATACAAGGGGTATTGGGGAATAAAACTGTAATTTTGAACCGAAGTAAAGTGAAGAGGATGCCATTTTTGCGGTTACCCCACTCTTCTACTTCACTCCAAAATTTTAATTCAGAATAAGAACTAAGTTCTTCTCAGAGATATAAGCTGCATATTGTATTATAATATTTATAGGCCTCATCATACCGCGTATACATCATGTCTTACACACTATGTTTAAATAAGAATTTCCAAATTCCTTCTAATAAAATTTGTAATTATATATAAGGCTTGATTTTAAAAGAGCTAACATTTACTTTGTTTTTTTTGTAACATTATTATTCTATTATTTTTGCAATAATACAACTTATAAAAGACTAGCTAAAGTATCCATTCATCACACTGCTTAATTTTTTTAAAGTAAAAATATTTATTGTTGTTATCGTGTGTTTATTACAGGGATACATACGAAAGACGTTAGATCGATGAACAGAAACATATAAGACAATCACACAGATTTTATTACAAACGATGATCTCATCAAAGAACAGAAGACGTACGCTTCTTTCCTTTTGAGAAGGGAATCCATTTCAGGCGAAAGTCCGATTTCCTTTCACGAAGATGCATCCATCCCTTACTCGGGATTCGAACCCGAACACACACGATTACAAGCCGAGTGTCATAACCACCATTCTGGGTGGGGCGGCAAAATACATATTCTTAATGTAAAAGCTGAATTTTGTTTTTATATTTGACACAATTGCTCATCTTTTCGATGAACATCTTTAAAAGTACAATTTATTTTAAATCCAAAATTCTTCATATAAATAAATGATCCGTAAATGTTAGCTTTCCCACCTTTTTCACCGACAATTTAGCAATCCATTTTCCTTACCAGATCATTTAAGCAAGCATTCATTGCATAAAAAATTGTTTTGTGCTGGTTTTATAATTAAAATTAAAAAAAAAACACTTTTATAACTCGAATTCAAATGAAAATCATTGCTTACACAAAATGGTAGTTTAATTTTTAGAATTAGATTATGTAGTTTGTTAACACACTGAACACATACCAAACGATAAATATCTGAAATCTAAAACTTCATTAAATATCTTCTCTTAAAGCACATTAACACTTTGTAAGATGTTTAATTCCCCATAAATACATCCCCCAGTTCACTGAACTGTATTCTACTTTCTAACCCACAAACCCCGAGTAACTTTTACCGCAGTGGGGAAGAGTTCTAAAACAGCAAATCTAAGCCCTCCACGTTCATGCTTCTCCATATCTCTTCCATCAAAAGGGAACTGCCTGCGTTTGGCAGATGCTTGCGAACACCCCTCGACTGCGAACTAGGCATCGAAAACTTTGCTCTGGTTAGCCCCCCGCCTCCATCGCGTTTTCTTCGAAATAAGTTCTATGGAAGTCTAAAGCTCAGGTTTTTCCAAAAAGAGTTTTAGACCAACACGTTTGTTCCCGAAATCGAACTTTTTCGAATTTTCGAGCTAGGAATCGGTTTTGACTTGTGGTTTTCCAGAAGAATTTATTTCTTCTTCTTTTTTCTTATTCTTCTGGTGGCTCGTCTGAAGCCTAAGGTCTGAATCCTAATAGAGTCAGGAAATTTTTGAAGCATAGCTCTGAGCCAGAATCAGATATGCGGAAAAAGAAGAAATGGCAGCGAGAGAATTTAAAGCTTGCAAAGAAGAAAAAAATTGCAGAGAAATCATAAATGTCTTTAGGGATTTGAACTAAAAATGGGAAAACCTTGTGTTATTTACAGACGTGTGACTCTTTGCTCCTTTTCATCGTGCTTTGGTAGAGATGTGGCTAAAAAAGTTATAATCGACATTTTTGTGTTATATAAAGGAGAAAACATCATGCTTGCGACCAAGTTTGAATGTTTTAAAAATGTATTTGTAAATAAGAAATTATATTTAGAAATTTAGAAGCGTTATGTATGTAAAACGCATGTTAAATAGATTCAAATAGTACAGCATTTATTATTTTCATAGAAATATATAAAATTCTTTTAATATTAAAAAAAAACAAATATAAAATTATGACAATTTATTGAGAGGATATTGTTCAGATTTTGTTTCTCGAATGATATATTTATTAAAATAAGCAATAAAAGTATTAATACGTTTCTCACAATACATAAATTTAAAGAATTTAAAAATATTCTCAAATATATTAAGAACATTTTTACAAACAATCTTCCTACTATTCTTCTTCATTCTAACTATTTCACTCTTTTTCCAGTTCTTCACTTAGTTATTATTCTTATTCATGACCTACTAATTAAATATTCTATATCAACTCCAAGTTCTTTTCAAAATCCTGCACATCAAACTCCACTAGTAAGCATTAAAAAAGTAAAATTTTAAAAAAAAAAGTTAGAAATAATTTGAAAAGCTGTATAAATTTCCTCCAAATTCATTATTTTTAGTTAGTTCACTTTCAATTGCCGAGTCGCATAGAGAAGAACATTTCACGTTCCCGTTTTTTAATAATTCCGTTCGCAAACTCGATAATATATTTATTTTTTGCCTCCTTTTCCGAAGGCTGTTAACGGCGAACACTCCCTGCATTTTTCCTTCCAAAATTACCAGCAATTCACTTTAAAAAGATAACCACCCCATTTTCGCGCCAAAACCACACGTAAAATGTGCTAAGAAATACCGACGTAAAACCAATTACCGGACTGAGTTCCCGTCGTCCTTCACGGTAATTTCCTTACCAGGGCGCAAAAATTGTGGGCCCTAAACGACCGCTTAAATTTCAGCCCTACGTTCACCATTGCCAAGTTTACGAGTGTTCCCCTCTTTTACAAAATAAAATCAAAAGCTATGCTCGCCCAATTAAACTGCTCTCAAATTGTTAGGAGTCGGTGGCAAGAGCAGTGTAATATGTATCTTAATAAACAGAGCCAGGATTGGAGAAGTTTGACGAGGTTCTACTGCTGTAGACGTTTCGGAGTTGCTGCGTAAGCTGTTTATTTATGGCTTTTACGATGTGGTTTGTGACGTCTAATACCAATACCTAGTACTTTTCAAAAGAGAAATAATTTTCACTTTTCTCTCTTTTTCGAATGTTTTAAAGCTCTGTAAGCTGACTGACTAGCTGCTTCATGCGAATGTGTTGGCTCAGAACTATAAAGCCTGCTTAGTGTGAATTTTCGGAAACCTACATGAAAAGTTTTATGTTTATTTTAAATGTAAATATGTACGTCGTAAACAAATGAATGTAATAAGAATTTAGCTTGCACTTTTAATATTTTGGAATATCCATAAGATTTATCGCTAAAGTTTAAACGCAGAATTTCAATGCTGGAATGGATTTTTTTAAGCAGCAACACTTGCTGATTATGTATTTCTTTCATATTATTCCATTAAATATGTGTAAGAATATCTTGTTTTGACAATTTATGATCAAAATGATGGAACAGACTGTTCTTCTTCTAGAATTTATGTTAAGGCCTTTAGTTTAAGTACTACGCTTCGTTCGTAGGAAATGTGAACCTGTTTTATAATAACAATTATATTTCACAAATAAAAAATCCAAATTATTTACAGTGCTTTTTTACGTTGTAATAAAGAATGTAAATTAGAATGATATATTTTACATTTAACTATGTTTTCTTTTAGGATGTTTATATTAAACTTAAAATAAAATTACACTTTCAGAATTTTTATAATTATTATTTTTCGTATCACAAAACCCTTGTAAATACTCATTTTACTGCTAATTTTCTCTAATTTATTCTAACATAATGTCCGCTTTCTGTTGACTTGCCCAAAATATCGTACTGTAGATACATCAATTGTTTCTTACTTTAACTGAAAGATTTCTATAAATCTTTCTTTAATTTTGCAATAATTTAATTTCCAAAGTATTGAGATAACATTAACAATATAAAACCTGTTTCAAATTATCAATGTTTTCAGTCATGTTTCCAACTTTATAATTAATTTTAGTATGTACTAATTATAAAGATCTTTGAAAATATTTGAAATTATGTATATGCATAAAAGTAGTTTTCATTGAAATTTGGCATAAACGAAATAATTAATATAAATTATTATTTCCATCAATTAATCTAAATAACTATGCCAATAAATCAGAATCGAAAATAAATTTTCTAGATTCGTCATTAAGTTCTTGTAAGTTATATTATCTAATAATTTGTAATAATGATTAACTTATTAAGTTCTTGAATAAATAAAAATTAATAATATTAAAAAAAATATTAAAATATGATCAAAATACAACTCCTTTCAAGGTTTAATGTAATTTTTTTTCATATAAAATAACACTTTGTACAAGAAGATGAGGATTATAGAGATAAAAATAGAATATACACAATTTTTTTCGTTTACATTTTATTGGGTATATGTGTATAAAAGCAATAAGCTGTTTTTACTCTCTAACTTTACGACTAACGTAACATAATAACATAATTCTAAAAAGGAGAATAAACATTTTATAAATTAACTCACCACGAAAGAAATCCTTGATAGATTTAAAGATGAGTATAAAAGAATTTTTAAAACTCAAAATCTTACAATGCGTTGCCCACATTAAACAACAATATACTATTAATATCAATTACTTATTTTAAAAAATATTATGCATAATAATTTGATAAAAAAAATACCGATCACAGCTGTGGAAGAGATTTAATCGTTTTTGTTTCAAAAATTATTAAAGTGTTTAAGTACATTTTCTCTTACAAGAAATTCATATGACAAAAAAAAATTTATTTATGTATCTCATGTTAGATGTGGTTTAAATCTGTCACGATATTAAAAAGAAAATCTTTTTTTATAACTAAAATGGTTCGATAATAACAGCCTTAATTGTTATTTTGCATTTTTTCAGTAAAAATCAATAAAAATGCACATAAAATCGCATTACAACAATGAGGCATTTATTAGCTGTTACAAAAATAACTTTATTGGTTACTTAATTATAAAAATTCTTCCTTAACAAGCTTCTAGCTAAATATACAAATCAAATTTTTATAATAAATGTTTTTCTTTGTTCTAATGCAATTTTTATTTACATTGTTTAGGTTATTTTATTCTTTTTTGTAGAATAAGGTCACAAAATAATAAATGACGATATAGCCACTGAGAGTTCTCTAAATTTTAAAAGATTTTTATAAACGGCAAAAAGTTAATTTCATGTAATACATATATATTTTTGTTTACTTACCAACATACTGTTAGCACAGATAACAAGTATTTTGATAATAATTAATCTTAAGCTCATGAAAGTGTCCTTTTATTTGAGCTTCTTTTTTAGCTAATACAATACATTAATATCCCTTTCATGTATTCAAAAAGAATGTTTTAGATCGAAACAAAGTAGAAATAAGTAATTTTTTTGTAGAATTTTTTATACATTCCCTTCAACAAAATCAAAAGAAATGTGTCTAGCATATAAATTACAGTAATAATCAGCATTTTCCCTAGAGATTTATCCGAATCAGCTCTTTTGCACCACATAAAACGCAAGAATTCCCTACCCAATAAGCTGCCGTTATTAATCCAAATAGCCAGACAGCGCGGTAGGGAAAACAAAAGGCTGTTGGGCGCATCATAAAACCGGACTGTTATATCCGAGAGTGCAGGGATCCGGATGATACACACGGATCCTATTGCGGTGTCATTTATATCTGGAAAGAAAGAGTTCGAAGCTAGTTTGCTCGTTTCACAAGATGGGTGCTCAATATTTGGGATGGTGACAAAAAAGACTGCTGAAATGTGTTACTTCCTTGTCCTATCTCATATCAGGTTGGAGATAATGGAGTAAATTTGACTCAGGAACCAATTAGAAATTAAATAAGAAAATCTAGATTGGAAGTACTTTTGAAATGTGATATAAAATTAATATGAACCAAATTTGACAAAAACTAAAATTAAGTTAACACTGACCGAAATCTTATGCATCTAAACGAGTGCTTCTCAAACTTTCTATACTTGCGACCCAATTTTCAATCATAATTCAATCATTTCAATCATTTCAATAATAATATACTTTGACGAAAGCTACAATACGACTTTTTTATCAAAATGTTAATTTTTCTACTTAATTTTATCAAAAATACTTATATTATAATAATATTTTACCATGCCTACATTCGGAAACGGGATTCTCAGACCATAAATGTAATTGTCAGATATTTAGTGTCACTTAACTATATAGAATTGTTTTTTTTGAAAAATTCACAAAACATTAACTTAGATTTTTTTTTTCAGAGTTACAATCATTTTGTCTGAAATAATAATCGGCGTTTTTTTGAAAAAATTCTTTTTTCTTAAAATTTATAATAATCCCCTCTGTTATCGTAAAACATGGATAAACCCACTTCTAAGATATATATTTCAAAAATTCTGGTTGAGCCTATGTACAGAGGTCTAAGCTATAGACAGGCAAAATTGTATTATAATAGAAGCATTTTTCACAAAAGGAGAACATTTTGAAAATGGGTCATTATATGTTTTTCTTTTTGTCGAAATATTGTACTTAAATAATTTTTTATTGTAATACTATTCTTAAAATAATTTTTATATATATTTTATAATCTAAGTGACATTAAATATCATAAATATTATCCATTTATACGCTTTCGCAAAATCACGGTTCCGAACGTAGTCGGATATCTTAAATTAATTATGAAACACATTGTGCAGTACTGATACATTTATAAGTATATTATATCAGTGTAAATGTGTGTTTTATTTTTTATTATGCCAGGATGTATTTTGTTTTGTTTCCTTTCAGTAAAATATTAATAATTTTTTTAAAGTTTTTTGTGATGTCCACCTGAGTACAAGCAGCATGCAGAAGAGCAGCTAAGTCCATTTGTATGGTCACTGTCTTTCTGTATACCAGTTGCTACATAGGAAAAAAAATGCAACAATGTGAGATCTGGTGTTCGGGACGACCATCGAGCCTTGCCGGATTCACATAATAAACAGTTATTCATACATCATTACCTACCGTATGTTTCTCGAAAATCATGTATCCCAACTTCAGTTTTATAGACATTGCTTACGTACTCTCAGCGAGGAATTCAGCTGAACAGAGTTTACTTATTCACCAATGCTTCATCACGAGATGTCTGAAATTAGTAGATAGACAGACAACATTTTTCCCACGTGATTCTTTTTTGCTGAGTAGAGATCCACTAAGAACAGTTTTCGCAAATTTTGACTTCAAAAAAGATTGCTACATTTACGGTGGTATTATTCATAGAAAAACCTCTTTTTGATTAATTAAACCTACGTACTGGGAAATCTATGGTAAGCATGTTTATTTTACTGCGTAAAAGATCTACTAAAATGTGTTTGGTGAAAATCGAATGTGAGGAAGCGGGGAAGTAAAATATAAATATACGTTCATTTTAGAATTTCAAATCCTGTTCTTTCTAAGTCAAGAAGTAGTGGACTATAAATATTTTTTAATCCTTTTTCTACCGCGTTATGATTCATTGTAGTTTTTTCATGCAATTATTTTTTTTAATATCTACATTGAAAATTAATACATTAAAAAATACTCAAATTTGGGGAATTTAAACCCGTTAGAGCTAATTAATTAATTAAAGATCATCAACTGTAAAATTAATTATATACATTGTTCACTTAATATAAATAGTCAAATCGTTTTCTAAGGTCTTCATTTACATACAAAAAAATAAGACCTTTATACTTTGACATTAACTATTTTTTCGAAACAAAAATGGCAATCTTCACAATACGCTGAAAATGCAATTTCTGCTATAAAACTATTCACCTTTCCCGCTAAAACACAAATCATAGAACCCGTGTGCCATATATCTTAGAATAGTGGATTTCAAAGAATATGCCTGCTAAGTATCGCCAGAGTATTCGTAAAAATAATTCTATATCATTTTAAAGTGAGTGATACTTTCGGTAGATAAAAGGTTAAAAGCAAAAAAAATCGAAAGCTTAATGCTTGGACTTGGATATATATATATATATATATGGACTTGATGTGGGGTCAGTGGTAATCTTAGCGGACGTCGGCTCCTCATATGGTTTCTCTTGATGGCCCTGGATGTCTGGAAGGAGGTATATATAGCGACGTTGTTGGTGCCGATCTTCTGATTGCACGATCCTCGCGATCATTTGTGTTCCTGGGATATCCGCGATATCAACTGTTGCCAACTTAAAAAATACCAACCTGCTTCTCTGATACCCCTATCAAAAGGCAGACAACATATCGTCTATGAAACATACAATAAAGACTGCGGTTACTGTCTCATTGTCTATTTATAAAACTGAGAAAAGGCATACTTTTTTGCGAAGTGTGTTAACACAATACAGGCTTATTTTTGTATTTCTTTTTTATAAAATGAGAAAAGGCTTAGTTTCCAATTTCTTTCTTACAATTTTTACACAATTTTACTTAAAAATTAATTCATGAAAGTAAAGATCATTAAAGTTATGATCAGTTTTTAATTATTCAAAAGATAAATATAATATTTAATTGTTTTGTAATTATAGCTCTCTTTCTACACTGACAAAACTATGTTGTACATAAATTTATTTTTTTAAGTTGCTGCTTGAATTTAATAACTCTCTTTAGTTATGGTGTTGTCTTTTCTTTACGTCCAAAAGCTTAATCCAAATTCAAAACACATTTTTAAACAGAAAAATGTTTCAATTTTTATTTCACATTTGTAACTTCCTAATAAATGAATGTATCGTGCGGTGTTCGTAAGATTTGGAAACATTCCATAAATACAGAATCTTTTCTTTTAATGCTTGCAATTAAAGTCCTATTTATCATTACAGTACAGGAAACGAAATGTAGAGAAAATTTTTACAAGAAAATAGATTGTTTCAAACAAAAATGAATAGAATAATAAAATACTTAGTTATTTGTAGAAAATTGAATTGAATATATAATTGTATGCTCTTACTTATGATTTACTGAAAAATTTATCTATGAAATAATGAGAGAGTAGTCAATTTAAATTTTATAAACTCACAATATATAAGTAGATACTCAAAGAGCTTAAAGTGAAAGAAAATAAAACATATTGTAAATTACGTACAATTTTTAAATAACTTAAGCATTAGAAAAGTGCATGAAACATTTCTGTAGCTTTGAACTCAAACAAAGCGTAATCAGAATCTAAAGAATTATTTCAATTATTATGTATTATATCAAGGGCAGCGTTTCTCAAACTGTGGAGCACGCCTCCCTAAGGGGGGTGTGATAAATCTTAGATGAAGGCGCGAGCATATTAAAAAATCGAAAAAAATAGATAATTTAAAAATTATTAATTTGCTAAAAGTAAACAAATAAATATATTTTGACATAGGTAAAAATAAAATCAACAGTTGTATTGATATAATACACTTGTAAATGTATCAGTACTGTACAATGTATTTTGTAATTAATTTAACAATACTAAATTAAGAAAAAGTTTCATAATTATCAGTGATCCCATGAGCTTGGTACATATAAAGTTACTTACAAAAATTAACACTTATCCCGATAGTTTGTACGGTTTACAGTTAATCCCTTCACTGCCGATTTAAAGTAATGCGATTCGCTCCCTAATGCCACCAGGGGTGACCACCAAGTAGTGGACATTTTCCCCCTTGACCACTGGGGGGTTCTCACTGGCCTTCTGCATCTAAGGTTGCGGGTTCGACCCGGGATTCCAAACTAGGCCAAACCGCACAGCAGTCAGCGTCGCTAACCACTATACCGGATGGGCGACCTCTCACTTTTGATTACAAATTATATATTTTTATATAAATACAGTTTATTTTACTTTAATTAATAGCCAACTGGTTGGCGTGGTTAGTTTGTCGCTAGCCCTCTACACCGAAGGTTACAGGTTCGATCCCGGTCCAAGTCAGTGGATTTTCATGATGCAGAAAATCGACAGCGGCCCTGTCGTATGATTATACGGCATGTAAAAAATCCCTTGAGTGCTCGTTTGGCTTTAGTGTTCTCGGAAAAACAAAATTCTTAAGTACAGTTTCACATTGTCCGCACTCAAATGCCTTCTTTTTGAGATGGAGAAGGGCGTCAAAATTACTTGCGGTAATTGGTATCACCTACACGGTGATACCTAAAAATGATACAAGCTTCTGGGAAATGTACTAGGTCTTCAAAGGTTAAATAAGCCGCCCATCCAGTATAGTGGTTAGTGACGTTGACTGCGGTGACGTAGGTCCTAGGTTCGAATCCCGGAAAAAGCATGGGTGTTTATAAATGTAAAGTACTTTCGCGTCAGGGGGGTAATCTAATTAGCCCTCGAGTCGCAAGTCCTATTGTGAGGTTGGTGGAAGCGGAAGACAGGTGGAGGACCCCTGACCACTCCCAGGTTGTTCTCCCTAAGGATTGGAAGCGAGCAAAATCGTACTGTCACCTGCATGGTGCTAAGGCTAATGACAGGTGTAAAACTCTAGCCCTTAGCCGTGATGAATTTCGTGGGTCTGGATCTGATGTTACTGTTGACCAGGTGGCATAAGCAACAACATCATAACTAAATATTGTATGTTATATAGTATTTTATTTTAGAGAGAGAGAGAGAAGGAGAGAATCTCTCTTTTCAAAAACGTAATAAAATTCAATATCAGTTCAAAATGGATAGAAAATAAAACAACTGAAATTGAAAAGGATAAGATAGTGAAAATAACAACTAAATAATAAATCTTGAACTTATCCTAAGTCAGGGTTAACTTAAAAATAAAAAAAGATTAAAGTGATATTTATTCCTCATATATGTTAATAATATACAGTATTTCACTGTATATATTGAGTAATTTCGAAAAAAATAATTAATTATTCCAGATATACCTCAGAAGCTTTGAATTTTTAAAGTAAGACAATATTTTCCAATTTTTGTTTAACATAAACTGAATGTCAAATCGTACTTAAAGTTTACAAAAAAAAGTTTTCCTCCTCAAAGAAAGAAATACTTATTTCAAAGAAAATTGTAAAAAAGTAAATGGGAATGACTATTTTGACTTTTTCATAATCGAATAAATATATTGAAATTTCCTTATATTAAGTATTACAGTTGTATACATTGTTAAAAAAAGTTTCAGAGAAAATTTAACTTAATTTATCGACTTAAGAAAAAAAATATTTTTTAAAATAGAAAGGAAAATAAAAATTTTTAACGTAAATCTTGTTTTTAAAATTATTTTCCTCAAACTTCAACCGAAAGAAATATCACATCTCTAAAAACTCAAAAATAGGTTTGTTTAAGAACGTTTAAGCATTATTTAAATATTATTCTTTAAAATGAATAGAAATGTTGTTTTTTAATTTAACTTATTTGAAAGAGCAAAATAATTAATTAAGGAAAGTAGGCGATTAAAAACTCTAAGTAAAAAAAATATTGAGGAAAATTAAAAAGGTAAAATTTAATAAAAAAGATGCGAAATCCTTTTAATAGCAACTGGTCGATACAAATGGAATTTCTAAGATCTTAAAAAGAATCAAGATAATAATTTCATTATTTGAACTTTCATTTTTTTATAGTTATTTTTTTTTAAATATTATTATTATTTTTACTTCCTCTAAGTATGTAGTGAAAGCAGCTCTTAATGAGCTTTTTGCTAATTTAATTATATTTTTCTTTTACAAAAGAAAAAAAAAAATGTTAGAATTTTGCTGTGAATTCAAGTAAATGGATTTAACTGATGTGCTTTCAAAAGATTTTAATTACACCCATAAATCTAAATTTAAAAGTTTTGCTTCGTTTAACTGTATTGCTAAATTAAGGTACTCAACTAAAGTTACTATTTTTCTCCACAAACGTAACATAGCCCTTATAATTTTAAATCCACTATTACTTTGGTTTCGAAGATAATAAATATGTAGAATTTGATAAAAACTAATACCAATTACTAAAATACAATAACAATAATTAAATTAAAATATGAGTATAAAGCTAAAAAATTAACTTAAATTTCATTTGTATTTGGGAAATGCTAACTGATAAATAGAGATGCACTTTATTTTGATACTTTGTATTTCTAACAACCTACATAAGAAGCATTTTAAAGGCCTCTATATAGAAGCATTTAAAAAAATATGTGTGGTATACAAGGTTCCCAGAATGCCGACTACAAACTTGGAAGGGGGGTAGAGAACACCCTGAAGCGCCATAATTACATGGTGAAGCATGTGCGGAAGCGTAACCATAACGAGATAAAGAGACGCAAAGACAGTAAGGTGACAATACAGAATTTGGTGTAAAACGCTTTATTTTAAAACTAAGACACAAAAACAAAAAACCAATAATAAATTAAAAGTATGACATTAAAGCATCACAGGATGTGTTTGAAATCGTTGCCATTTTGGATATATGAACGCACGACACCGATGCGACCTGGATCGGCAAACATGTTCAAAAATACCAGGCGTTTCAAGGATCGAATCAGCAGCAATGGATATTCGTGCCATTAGATCGATTTCAGAATTGACAGACTTGTTGCCATTCGTGGCTCTAAGAGATCCATATTCCGTCAGGTGTTAATGCACTCAAGCGAACATTTGATGATTCGGTTGCCACCGCATGGGACATCTTCCTCCATACAATTGAACAGCAACATGCCCGTTTCCGTTGGCTAGGCCGCAGAGGAAGTGGATATCCGCCAACTCGCCTTTCGTGTAACGATTCATGCTCATAGCACGCTGTACATGTCTGAAATGAGGAAACCATGTGTGTGTGTGAGTGATGACCTTGTGAGCTCATGTAGAGCGCCACCTATCACCTTCCACCTATTTTTTCCTGTGTGTAATTATTGTTCCTCATGATGTTCTCTACCTTCTCTCCAAGTTTGTTCACAGCATTCAGGGACACCATGTATAAATGCATGTAACACACATAAACATAAAAGTACTGAGTAAAATATATCCGTCCTTTGGCATGGAAAAATATTTACGTGATGGGACTGAGTCCCTGATGTCCTTTTAAGTAGGCCTCTTGCACCTTCACCCTACTTAGCTCACCGATCCTTCCAATGCTGAAAACATTTTATTGGAGGGCTTCTACTTGAACTCTTTTCAATCTGGAAACGGAAACCTTCCTATAGTTTCTTCAATTTCGAAAATAACCAGAAGTCGCAAGGATCCATATATCGAGAGTAGGGAGGTTGAAGTACGATTGGATTCCATGTTTTGTCAGTACATATTTCTGTTCTGCCTAAAGCAGCTTGGCTGCAAATTTTGCATCCACTCAGCACACGTTCTAATCATCAAGAAAAATTTCGGGCGTAGAATTTTTACTTATACCTCCTCTTCGGAAATCTACCGTAGAGTCAAACAAGGATCTACTTTCACCAAATCTTTTACTTTGTAAATAACAGCTGTATTACGAAAAGGTTTATGGCTTCCCAGAGAACCATTCACTTTTCACTGATGTGTGGCCATTTTTAAGCGTTTGAACAACTCCTTCTTTTGTATTACGCCCATAGAATCGTCTCCAAACACTTACCGAATCATACGAATTACTTTTCTTTGATAATCATCAACTATTTGACAAATTCTTTTAGAATTCCATGTTACTCAATTCATTCATTCATCTTGAGAAAAATCAAAACTCGAACGAACACTTATAACAGCACCTCCTTCTCTGGCTAGTTAGTAACGACAGCTAAACTCAAGAACAATTCAAGAGTGTACATTAAGCTGTCTCTTTCAACTATGCTAAGTGGCACAATGTAGATCACTACAGTGCGCGATAAGGATCTGAGATCGGATACATTTCAGACAACCCTCGCATGCAGCGATTGGTATTCCATCTGTATGGTGCTGTACTTAAAAGTGATATTAACTACCAGGCAATGTAGAAGGTCTGAAATGGTAAATACCAATCCGCAGTCCCATTGGAAATAAAAAAACCTCATATGTTTGTTTCACAAACAGTATACCTTAGAATGAATTTCAAAAGGTAGTTAATGGTAGAGTGGTAGTGTATCGCGCTTCCACACCACAGGTCCGGGGTTCAAATCCCGGGATGGGCAAGTTGGACTCAGCCTTTCATCCCTTAAGTGATTCGATAAATGAGTACCAAGCTTGCTTGGGAACTGGGAGTTTCACGTTAGACTGACTACTTGACCGAAACATCTCTACATGCACCCCAGCGCCTAGTGTTACTTAAACTGAGATAGGCACAGTAGGCCATGCCTCTCATGGGTTGTTGCACAAAAAAATAAAAAAAATGTTGAAATACCGGTTGAATTAAAAGGTTTAATGAAAGTGTAGAAAGTTAGCATTTTAGGGTAAAAACAAATCTTAATATGTCAAATTAAGAATATAATTCATTTTTTTTCTTAACGGTGTTGAAGCGCTTAGGATTCGAATATTTCTGATTATAACAAATAAAGAATATGAATGCGAGGAAAAAGCTGTCTTTTGTTGTCACGATATTATATTTATGTTTAAAGTATAACCCTAGTTCACACACCACATCAATTTTTAAATTTTGAACTTACTTCTATGTCTTTATTAGAAGACATACACAGCCACTCCAAAAGATAACAATAACATCCCATCAATATAATAATTTAATTGTTTTACTATTACTTTAACACATAGAGTTATTCATTCACTACTTAAAACATACAAACATTAAAACAAGGTGGAAAATAACTAAACACAATACAGACTCTTTGCTAGTCCAGTAAAAATTCAGCTTACCGATTTCATTTATCCACTACACCGTTTCCACGACTTCGATGCAAAACTACGTATCATTCTCTAGAAACCTCCAGAGGCGTGACATTTGAATAACAGTGCCAAAATCGGAATGCAAAACTTTCAAAATCGTTTGTATCTCTGCGCGTGAGTTATGTTCTAAATCTTCAACTGTATCTGTCTAGTTCTAACCAATATTTGTTTGAACACAGACAGATTTTATTTGACGTTGTGCTCCCCGGTAACTATCTGCAAATGGGGATCTAAATTAGATTATATCTTGGAATAAGGTAAAGGGAAATCTTAAAGACATGAATGTGAATATGCTAATGGTTTAAATTTGCATGCGAGTATTTAAATGGATGGTTTTCTGGCCAGTAATTTTAGTGGCTGTGTTACTTTATTGAATTAATGTTTTTTTAACAGAAAATGAAATGTTTCAAGCAAATAGCTCGTTATTAGCTCTGATATTTTACAGAAAATGATGATATATTATAAAATATATTTGTCTATGAATGGAAAGATTTAAAATTAATTCATGGATTGTGAGATTTTAGGAAATATTTTTATTTATTTTATTTCACATGTGTGGATGGTTTCATTCCGTTATATCAATTTTATTTATTTCTGTAAATTAACTTTTTTCCTCGAAATTGTTTATGAAATACACAAAAATTTGATATAAACTGCCGCCTTTAATTTATGCAGTGGATTTATTGGACGCAGACGTTATTTGATAATCTTGCTATTTAAGCTGAACTGAGCTCAGTGGCGCAAAAGTACATGAGGGCCAAGGCCTACTGTGTCTATCTCAATTTTCGTACCCTAAGGCGCTGGGGTAGATGTGCAGATGTGTAAACCGAATTTCAATAGTTTTCAAATTAAATTAGTAAAACCTGATAAGAAAACGTTCGATTATTGCTTTTTTATACATATTTGAACTTCAACGAATCTTACTTTTTTCCTGGATTTTTACGTATTCGAATTACATTGGAATAGTTTATTTATAAAGGTATACATTTAATCAATATATACATAATTTTCTTTAAGGAATTCAATTTACGCAAGAATTCTTTCAGTAAGAACATGTATGTAAGAGGATAGAAACCATGTTTGAGCACCAAATGAATGTACACTGTGGCACTTTTATGCTATTCTTTCATTAAAATATCAGAAATTAAGAAAGTAACTCAGATAAAATAAATGAAATGTTAAAAATGGAGCATAAATAAGAATTTCAAGTAGATAGCTGCTTTCTTTTTGTTGGTCATATATTTAGGTTTGCATTTCATCTGTTTGTATCAACTATAATATGTAATAGTATATAAATTGAACTGAACTGAGCTGAGCTCACAGTGACGCAGCAGCCTATGAGGGCCAAGACCTACTGTTTCTTTCTCAGTTTTTGTGACCTTGGGTGCATGTGTAGATGTTTCGGTCAACTGTTCCGTCTGGCACGAAACCCCCTAGTTTTGAGTTACCAAGCAAGCTTTTTACTCATTTATCAATCCAATTAAGGGATGAAATGCTGAGTTGACCTTGCTCAGCGCGGGATTTGAACCCCTGACCTGTGGTGTGAACGCGCGATACACTACCATTCAGCCATTGGGGTTCGAAACAGGCTATTTGCTAAAGCGAAATATTCATAATCGTGGTATGGATGTACATAAAACATTGTCAGGGAGTACGATTATTAAGGATAATTTCTCTAATGCCCGAATTATTTATTTGTATTACACATTATAACGACATCATTTCGCACGAATCATGACTAGCAGTGTACGGAACAAAAATTTACAATAATTCTTTTTCATACCAGTTGTATTAATTGCAACAATATGCATTGACATGAACAAGCAGATTGGTAGTTCAAATCATATGCTCGAATCAAGAAAAGTGCTATTTCCCTATTATAATCATTATTAATCTGTCAGACAGGAAGACTGTTATATATGCTTCAAGTTGAGGTTTAAAGAGCATATACATCTCCAGAAAATACCCTATTATAAAGAATTATTTAAACCAGCGTTTTCCCCTAGGGGAAGCATAGTAACCTTACGTGGAGGACGCGAGTATGTAGACAAATCTAAAATAAAAAATTTAAAATAATTATCAATTAATTGAAAGGAACCAAAATAAAATACATTCCGATATAATAAAAAAGGAGATACACATTCTAAAACAAAACTCAGCGGCGCAACAGTCCATGAGGGACAAGGCCTCTACTGTGCCCATCTCAGTATGCGTGACCTTGGGCGTTGAAGTGTCACAGCAGATGTCCCGATCGACTTCATAAAGTACAAACATTGACTTTGAACAATATTTTTTCACGTTGTATAGTCCCCCTCCCCTCACATATATTAATCGTTAAATTAAAACGAGAATCTAAATTTATATATTTTATCGGTCAATGTTCAGGTTTTTTAACACTAGGGAAGAGGGGTAGATGAGATGAAAAAAATATTTAGGAAGGCATGCCGAGCTATAAAAATAACGGATATAGTGAAAAAATAATCATTAAAGTAGATTTCAATGAACATTGAAAATGAAAATCCCCCAGAAAAAAAACTATTAAAACGTAAATAAATTTAAAATTTAAGCTCAAAATGTAAGTATTTTTAGTTTGAAACTTATTATTATGGTATGAGAAAACTTAATTTCACATTTCAGTCCAACTTTTTGACGTTGTGTTTCGATATTTTTTCTGATAATTATTTACAAAACTCAATTTTTTTTTTAGAAAAATTAGTTGAAAGTTATACGATAACATACAGGTTGTTTTCTTCATGTATAAACATATATATATATATATATATATATATATATATATATAATTATTGATTCTTCTGTTGTATGGGTTCTGTTGTATGTTTTTGTGTGACAGACACACAGAAAAGATTTAGATCTAAATACAAACCTATGTTTTATGTTGAAGATTTATTTTATGTCTGTGAGAATAAACAGTTGTGAGAAGTTACCATAAGTAAAATGAAACTGGAGGGATTTCTCACTGTTTCTATGAAACGTGATGGTTATCATGAAATATTTTCTCCCAAAATTTATCTCTCTCTTTCTACCTCAGTCATTCTGCAAAAAGAATATGTTACCATAATAAGAAATAAAATGTAACTTGTAGTTTTATTCAAGTAAATTTACTTTAACATTTTTAATCATATTTTTCAAACCCAAAATATAAAATATGGATTATAGACAAGAATGTGAAGCAAATAAACTTTTGAATCACAAAAATAAACATTTCCTTAATAAAAATAAGGTAGTGCTATTCCATATAGACTATATCTGTAAGCAATCTGAAAACAATTTTCAAATGCAGCTTTTTCAGTTTTTATGATATCAATAGAGCTCATAAATATGGATAAAATTGTTTAATTATATGGCACTTTTTTCAATGCTTTTTTCAGAACTTATTTAAAAGTAGAAACATAAGCATACAATTATTTGCTAGGAGGCGAGAATTTTCACAATTATTTCTCTGATATAAGTCTGTCATTTAATTGGTATTTCTAAGAATTTACAATAATACGGTAATTAATAAAAATATTATGTTTAATAATTATTAAATATCAATAATTAGAAAAACATACAGTATGATAAAAAATTTAATTTTTTGAATTACTACTATAACTAGTTAAATAATTGTCAATGTATTATTTTTATTAGCGAACATAAAATAATGGCATAATACATATCAATTTTGTCTGTTAAAACTTAGGGTCTTTGAAATAAAAATAAAAATATGCATGTTTGATTTTTACAACTTTTAATTTTCTTCATTAAAATAGGTATATGTTCATTCTGCATAAATTTATTTAATATGGCTTATGTTTTATTAGATATACAAATATAATTTTTTTTACATAAAGTGTTATTATAAAAGTTTATAAAAAGTAAAAAAAAAAAACGTTGCAAGAATACTCTTAAATTATCACAAGTATTTTACAAAAAATATTTTGTATTGATTACTGATTTTGATTAATTGCTCTTGTAGCTCAAAACAGATATAAATGTTAATATAAATTTTTTTACACACAAACAAAACACATATAAAAAACCAAGACATAAAAAACACATAAAAGTTTGTATAATTTCTTTGAAAATTTATAAAACTTTTAAATTATTAATACTTTTTTATTTTCTTCTCTTTAAAAAACATTTTTAAGAAATTAGGGATTATTCAAAGAAAAATATTTTTTGTTCACTATATGCACTTGTATCATGCATGGCAGAAGACAAAATTTGGAAGCACTTAGTACAATACTTTTTAATGTGCATCTAAATCCAAAAAGAAAAAAAAATCATATTTTTAAGAAAAAGTGGAAAAACTAAAGAAAACACACAATGTTTCCATGCATTATACATGTGTTTCATATGACCCTGCCTGTTTTTACATAAACTCCATGTATTATTCATTCTCTGCAACTGCAAAAGTAATTTTTATATTAAAATTTGTTTTCCAGTTATATTTAGTTTATGAAAATTCTTGAGATCACATAATATGTACTTTAATTTAGGTATAATTTTGTACAGTATTTCTTAAATATTCAAAATACTTTACACAAATACAATACGTAAAACATAATTAAGCAATTTTTTAACGAAATTACTGTATAATAATATTGATATACACTGATTACTTATTTTACTAGTTTGAATATTTTAATTCCGAAATACGTAAATGAGATTATAAGGGCTTTTAACTGATTTTAAGTCGAATATAAAGTTTTATCAGAAGCTACCATATTTATATTTAAATCTAATTCACAATGTTAATGCTATGCGCTAATGTTAATTATACTGAATATTGGGTGTGAGTAGAATTAAAGGAAGAAAAAAATTAGTTGGATGAGGGAAATTGAACATGATACTGAATGTCAAAGCAATTACAGATTCATTTATGTATTTGAAAGTTTTTAATACTGGTAAAATAAGTAAATTTATTTCTTATTATATCTCATTAATTTTTGTAAAAATTTTGTAAATATTGAAAATTTATAGACCTTTTTTAACACTATTTTTTCCCACAAAATGTGTTGAGAATTTGTGCTGCGGCTTATATTCGAATGAACATCGCATTAAAATTTCATTTTTATACGATATTTTATTTATTAATATACTACAAAAATAAGCTAGATAGTGTGGGAAAATAATTACAGTTTATAAAAAAGCATCTGATCTTTTAACAAAAAGAGTTCCATGTCTGTTAATGTGTAAAATAGCAGGCAGTATTCATAATTTGGATACTTTTTCATTACAATTGTTTTCTCTAAACTAGAAGTTTTCAACCTTTCACACTCAAGAGCCAAATTAATAAATTTACATTGATCCGCGGGCCAGATAAAAAAATTCAGTCATCCGCTGGCCACAGGATTGTCAAACAATATTGTAGTCAGGAAACTTGCATAAAAAAAGGGAGACTTGTTTTACAAAGCAACAAACCGATTCTAAGGCAAGATAAGATGTTCACCGAATTGTATATACGTATGTTTCAAAAAAGTTAAATAAAAATCGAATCAAACATTTTACAAACCTGTTAAGTATAAATTCCGCTATTTTCCCGAAAATTTCTCGCTGTGATTTTTTTTTATATTTAAGATTATTTAAAATACAGCAAATTTTTGAAAAATTCATCATTTTCAAAAAAGTTTATCTCAAATTGATGTCAAACATATTTGTGAAATGTTTTAAATATCAAGAATAACAAAACAAGTAATGTAAAAAAAAATTAAGTCATATTTCCAACGTAGGTGAACAAAGAAAATTTGTATTTTAGTTCATTTTTATAAATAGTTACATATAATATAAAAATGTATATACATATAGCAGAATCACACTATTGAATGGCAAAATAAAAGGCGATAGTTTTCCTTTTTATATAAGGTGTTGGACTATTTTTTTATATTTTTTTACTGTTTATTCATTCATTAAGTTTAATAATTATAATAAAATATTACAGTGAAAAAAGAAATCACCTTCTCAGAATTTAGACCATCCCAGATGGGATTAGAGTCCACGTCCTTTGGATTAGAAGTCCAACACGTTATCCCTTGTGCTAAGGGTCACACCGATGATTTTCTTTTCTAAAGAGTGTTTTTTTTTCAGGTATAGAAGTTTCAGTTGGTATTACTTTCCAAGATGGTGACCGATTTAACAGCTGTCAAGTGATTTATTCTCAGTTTGGTTTGGCAATTCATCAAAACGATCATCAATCAAGGCGTAGATTCATCGAATGGGCCCAAAACGAGATTGCCGTTGTTCCCGATTTTCAGAAGCGAATTTTGTTTAGCGATGAAGCGCACTTCTGTTTTAATGGCTACGTCAACAAACAAAACTACCACATTTGGAGAGAAGCTAATCCACAAGTGTATGTCGAAACACCGTTACATCCAGAAAAACTGACTGTTTGGTGCGCTTTATGGGCTGGTGAAATCTTTTTTCAAAAACTATGAAGGCCACAACCTTACAGTCAATGGTGATCGGTATAGAGCCATGATTACTAACTTTTTCATTCCTGAATTGAACAATCATGATGTCCAGGAGCTGTGGTTCCAACAAGACGGCGCAATATATCACACAGCTCGTGCCACAATCGATTTATTGACAGACATGTTTGGTCACCGCCTAATTTCACGTTTTGGACCTGTGAATTGGCCTCCAAGATCTTGTGATTTAACACCGCTAGACTATTTTCTGTGGGGCTATGTAAAGTCATTGGTCTTTGCGGATAAGCCACAAACGCTTGACCATTTGGAAGACAACATTCGCCGTGTTATTGCCGATATACGGCCACAAATGTTGAAAAAAGTCATCGAAAATGGAATGTCTAGATTGGACTACATCCGAGCCAGCCGTGGCAGTCATATGCCAGAAATCATATTTAAAATGTAATGCCACAAGATTATCTTTCGAATAAAAAAAATCATGTCAATTAAATAATACATGGTTGTTTTATTGCAATTTAAAATTCTATACCTCTAAAAAAACACCCTTTATATATGATGTTGGGATATTATTCTTGTTGTTACAATTTATCAATTTTTAATTTAATGAATGAATTAATGTTTTAAAAAAATTGTACTGATATCAAATGTCATCCATTACAAGTTTTAAAAAATGTATTTGAACTTGAATGGATGAATAGAAGGTATTTTATTAACGATTTAAAATTTGAACAAGATGCATGTTCATATATATATATGTAATAATTCCCTTTAGTATCCTTTTTTTTTGTTAACTCTTTGTACTAATATTTAAATAAACTTTATTCTTTGATCTAAAAATAACAATGTAATCTTAATCGTAATCGGCTAGTCCAAAATCCCTGTCCCGACCATTCTATCCAATCAGAACTGCTATTACATAATAATCACGTGCCTGCCACTGCCGGTAAAAAAACGAAAATTTTGTGTAATCGCCTCTTTGTCTTTGTGTTGTATCCCCAAGATCTCGCTGCTGCTTGTCTCTTGTCCGTTTTGCTTTTTATAATTGTCGCAAGTTTGTCTCGTCAAAGTGAAAATGTACCGCAATTGTGTCTTAAGCTATTGATGTGTGTCACACTAAAAAAGATGAACGTCCACTTAAGATATTGTTTTAATTAAAACCCACTAACATTCGATAATCATATCACTCTCGATCAATACCTTACACACACACACACACACACACACACACACACACACACAGACACACACACACACACACACACACACACACACACACACACACACACACACACACACATATATATATATATATAAATGTAGGGAGAGAGAGAATGAATAGTAGAAATTTAAAAAATGACGTTTCTTTCGACAAGAGGCAGGCTGGACAAATTTTTTAAATTGCCTCAAACTTAAATAAGGGAATTCTAAAATGCCTTCAGCGAGCTATTCGTGGTCCACGAGCCACGGGTGGAAAATCTCTACTCTAAATTTAAAAGTTCTATGGTTTAAACTCCCCTAAACGAATCCCAGATACTACGCTAAATCGATGTTTAGCACGAAAGAACTTTAATCCATGCACAGTTCGTACCTGTACGATTTAATACTCTAATCTCAAAGCTTTCAAATATTCTAAAATATCTTACATCTTGACGAAGAAATATTTTTTCTTACCTTACCCGTGCAGAAGATGGTGATCGAAAGGTTTCAAGGTTTTGAATATTTCAGGGAAGAAATCTCGACGGCCTCCTTCCCGATCCTTCTTCATAAATCCCCGCTCATAAATCAAGATCTACGGCGACTGACCGCCGAAAAAGCACTTGGCACTTAAAGAGGGGCTTTTATTCCGACTTGAGAAATGGCCCCGAGATTCGATGGGGTAAAGGCATTGGACAAAATACGCCATTACTCCGCTTCTGCACTTTTTTTTTCTTGTTTGGTATCTCTTTTAACAGGGGCAATCGCCGATGAAAAGAAATATAGTTGCAATATCGAACCATGTTGGCAAATATTCTTTGAAGAAGGTTGACCGCTGTCTTCGGAAATTGCATCTGTTTTGAAAGAAATTGTTTCAAGGGAATATTGAAGGAATTCCAAATGTTCTTTGACTTCTCCTATTATTGCTCTAAGGCCTCTGCAATGAAAGGGTTACCTCTCATGGGAAATCGATTTCTCTTTTTGTTTTTTCTCTTATATTTGCATATTTTATGTGTGTCCTAGTTTATGTTAAATATATATTAATTATACGCTTTAGATTATAAATTTCAATTAAATGCATAGAATCATAAATTATAATTTTATTTTTAAATATTTTAGTTAAAGTAATCTTTTAGTTGTAATTTGCGAGGAATTCAGGCATTTTATTATTAAATCTGTTTAAAATTTAGTAATATTAGGGTTAAATATATATAAAAAAATTAACACTTTCACTCAGAATACATTTAAAAATATTATATAATCAAATTCCACAAAGTAATCATTTTAACATTAAGGGGACTTGGAAACCTCTCTCTCTCTCTCTATACTGACAATGTTAAATTGGCTGTTTTCGATGTACCTTTTCTCAAAATCTGTTTTATGTGCATGCTTGAAATTTTTCATACTATTAAAGTACACCTCTCTCATTATACTAAAATGAGCTTTTAGCTAATTTTGAATTTTTTAATAAATTATGAAATATTTTATCATACATTGCGAAATTTGACCCCTTTTTTACTTAAAAAATTTGTAAAAATTAAATTTTTGAGTGTTTTAAAACAAAGCTCATTTTAGTATATATTAGACATCAATATAAATAATTCATAAAAAAATTTACATACCTGTGAACAGTAGTTTCTCAGAAAAGGTACATCGCACATTAAAATTTACATTTTGAGATAAATTGATTTTAATGTATACAGTGAGACTTCTAATCGGCTGGGAAATAAAAAAAATAAAAGGCTCAATTTAAAATAAAAGATACATGTTTTGGTTTATATCAGTGGTTACACTTTTAAGCAAAAACAAAGTAGTTTGTTTACAATTTTCGCCATTAAAATGGGCGTGGCCCAAATTCAACGATTATTTAAAAATACATTTTAAAGGCTTCTAAATACCTCAGAGGTTCAAGTAAGGTATTTTTAGAAAAGTTAAAATCTAGACAATTTGAAAATGTAAAAAACCTCAAATTGTCAAAAAAATAAGATTTTAGCTTTCCAACACCCCTTAAAATTAAAATTGCAAATGCTGTATTTACTCTCAAAACTTATTCATAACAAAAGAAATCTAAAATATCCTTTTTGTACTTTAAGGAATCCGGCTACGGTATGGGACCGCGATTCTGAAAAAAGCGTATAAACGAATTATTGTTTTGATATTTACTGTCATCTAAAAATAAGAAAACACGTATAAAATTGTTTTAGGAATATCATTGCAATAAAAAAATATTAAATACAATTTTTGGCAATAAAATAATAACATGTTTGCAAAACATTCTCTTTTTATAAAAAATACTTCGCGATAATCATAATATTCTGCTCTTGCAGATAGCTAACACTTCTCTACAGAGCCTGAACTATAGGATTTTGAAATAATTTAATATAAATTAAATCACTTCAAATTTACATATTTCAAAAATCCTGTTTCCAGCTATTTACGGAATTCCTAGCTATATGTAAGCAAAAGTATTATTATAGAAGCATTTTCTATGAAAGAGGGATGTTTTGTAAAAATGTCATTCTTTCTTCTGTTTTTGCCAAAAAAATTGCGTTTAAATATGTTTTAATTTCCATATATTCTTTAATAATTTTTTTATACGTTTATTATAATTCAGATCTCACTGAATATAACAAAAATATTCATTTATGCGCTTTTTCATAATTCTAGTTTGGATCGTAATCAGATACCTTAAGAATTACAGAAATGAAATTAGCGAAATATTGTATATCGAAATGAGGCTACATTCAGAAAAATCCCAGTTTTTTTCCTTTGGTTCAATTTCACAAAACTAATTTTACAAAAACTTACTTTACCGTTTATATTACAAAATTTTCTTTCCTCAAATGTTTTAGAAAGATACTCTCAGAAAAATCTCAATCGATATAGTTAAGTTATAAACTTCCTTAGCATATGTTTTTATTCATAAGATTAATGCCATTACCAAAGGCGACAAAAAATAAATTATACTATTCAATGCAAGCAAAAATACTTATATAAATATTTTTACAGGGGTATTATTTTAAGCTGCCTATTTCCATAAGAATGCTATAAATTAATACATGTAGAGAAGGATATTATATTTCCTTTTTCCTTTCAAGATCTTTCAAACAATATTCAAATATATATTAATAGTTTTTTTTTCTTACACTTCAAATATAATTGGCTTGTGAAACATTAATTATAGACAACTTGAACGTTACGTTTTCGAATACATTATAAATTTAATTTTAAATGATTTATATTTCATGTCAATCCAAATAAAGAACGTAATCATTTGCTTTTCATCAGAAAAATTAATTAAAAATTTCATTTCAATTATTTAACTTGAAACAATTTAAAACATTTCAGCGTTATGCACTTTTTGTATAATATTTTTAATCGTATTTTACATTTTTTTAAAACTTTTAGAACCATATTTAGATAATGGTAATATCTAGTTCATCAAATATACATATATTATGAACTAAGTAGATTATTTTTACTTTTTTTTATAAATTATATAATTGTTTCACAAATAAACATATATTGTTCTATAACATAAGAATTAAAAAATCAATTGACTGCTTTCTTATTTAGCTTCGAAAATAAAGAGAGATAAGCTGTAGTTTAAGAGATTGTCACATAGTTTGAAGTTTAACATCATCTGGTTCATAGCCAATAATAACTGAGCAGTTCTAGAATGGTGTAGATTCAAAAACCACCAAATAACTTAAATTATTAATCATTCACTAATTTTTTTTTCTTTTGTTCCTGACATGTTTTACTTAGTTTTATTATGATTAATTGAAAGGCCCACTGGTCGAGTAGTAACGTGCGTCCACACCACGGATACGGGCACTGTTCCCGGGCTGAGCAAAGTCGACTCAGCCTTTCATCCCTACTGCAGTGGGTCGATAAATGAGTATCAAGCTTGCATGGAGACTTAAACACTGGGGGTCTCACTTCAGACTGACTATCTGAACACGACATCTGCTTATACACCTCAACGCCCAATGGTCACGTATACTGGAATGGGCACAGTAGGCCCTGGCTCTCATGGGTTGTTGCGCCATTGAGTTTGAGCTTATAATTAATTCAATACTTGTTTTGAGGATTCTGGCAAATCATATGATTTATTTCTTTATTGTAAAACGTAAGACAGTTAATATATTAATCCCTGTCATAAATATATAAATAACTTTTAAGGTTTCTAGAATCTATTAAATTTTCGAAAAAAATATATTGTATGATTTTTTCCCATTATAATATCAATCAATCGAAATTAAAACTGCTCTGTATTTGTACAATAAACTAGCAGCAATAATTCTGTATAATTAAAAAATTGTAATTCACTGTTGTAAAAATCTTCATTAAAGCACATGAAGATTCGGAAGTCTTATTGAATTTCAACAGCCATAATTTAACTATTTAAATCTTGTTGTTTTTGTTATTTGAATTTGTGTACACAATCACAGAAAGTATTTAAAATCATACCCGATATGGATTTATATATATATATATATATATATATATATATATATATATATATATATATATATATATATGTATATATATATACAGAGAGAGAGAGAGAGAGAGAGATTTAATTGCAGTTTTCAGTTATCTGGTTGTGATGGGCTCACGCGGTTTTTCATTAACATGTCCTTTTGGGATCTTTGGGGCCAGAATGAAGGGCAAATCTTTTCCAACCAAACCAAGAAGTAAGGCGCGAAGGAAAGATACAAATTAGGAAGCTTTTAAATAACAGAAATTTAGAGTAAGCTGGGTGGCATTTGGGGAATGTTATGATAGTCCGTATTTCAAGTGTGAAGAGATTTTGAGAAGCTGAGTGACAGCGAAAAGAAGTTATCCGTGACAGAGAGCCCTTAGGTAAAGGTGCATATCATTGCACTCCAGTGAGCCGCAACTTCAACTAGGATCAGATAGATTGATACTTCGTTGGACATCAAAGGTAGGAGTGACTATTTAAATATTCGAATATGTGATCGCATAGGAATTGAGCTTAGGCGAGTTAGTTATTGATAGTGGTCTAATTTACATTTTTTCGGTATTGTATATAGTGTATTTAGCCACCGTAGATTCTCTCACATATATTATTATCCAATCCGTTAAAGGTTTAAGTTAAGATCTTATTAAAGTCATATTAAGATCATGACAGCTTCTAGTTCTTTTATTCCTACACCTCTAGCTCACGCTGATAATCTAGGTGAAGGGCACCTGAGGGTGATGCCCTTACATGGTTATTAGAATTCTCAATATGTAAATAACATAAATGTGAGGCATTTTTAATATTTTAGTGAAAAGATTCGTTGGAGTTGTAATAAAAAATCTTATAAATTCTAAAGGTAAAAACAGTAAAAAAATGGTTTGTTCACAATAGTTTGTTCAGCATTTCATTGAAAAACGAACAATTTATTGAGTATTACCTCAAGCGTTAATGAGCATTATTTTGATAATTGAATCGCTTAACCTATTCTGTGTAACTGATATCTTTTAATATGATTAAAGTTTAGAAAATATTATATACTAGCAAAAATTACCTACCTCAATATTAATTATAATAAATATAATTTACATTTTAAATATTAATAACTTATTTTATTAATATTTAAAATACATTTAATGTTTATTTTAAATATCCTGATAAGTTATTTAAAAGTTACACATACTTTTTTTTCTAATTTAAATCAATTATCCCTTTTTGTGCGTTTAAATTTTATTTTTTTATCATATACATTTGCATTCATATGTATCCAAACTCCCATACATTCTAAAACTACATGTTTGTTTGGCTAACAAAGAGGAGAAAATAATTAATATTAATCAACGTGAGCAATTTTAAATTACTGAAAATCTGAGTTAGACACATGCATTGTTTTCTTCCTACCATAGACCCATTGAATAGCATTTCCTCACAGCACACCATAATTATTTCGCTTCAAAAACACCCGCTCCCTTCACGGCACAAAATTCTTCAGCGAGTTCTGAACGAGTTCCAAAATTTGCTTCCATTCTTTCTCACCCTCCAAGAACAAAGAGGTGCCCAACTTGGCAAGACCACACACAATTCATCAATACTTAACTAACACTCACGGTCTAAAACGATTCTCCTTTGTCGGTTTGTTCTAGAGATAGAGAGGAGATTTTACGCCGGGGTTGAATGGACAATATACATAATTCATCTAACTGTTGGTGCTACCAGCAAATTAGGCTTTGCGCTGAAGGGAATTTAATAATATTAATTAATGGAACTTTTCTAAGGGGGATTAGAGTGCAGGGGGTATTAGGCAGAAGTTTTTGGAAGATCTTTTGAGGGGATTAGTTGCCTTCGATCTATTAGCCCAGTGATGTCTAACTGTCAGATAAACGTCCGGAGACTAATCTGATGATATATTGATCAGAATCTCGGCTCTCGCACTGTCCGCGAAGAACTCGTCAAGGAATTGGAGAGAGTGGACATTGGCGTCTATTTCCTTTGGAGGAAATAAGGACACGCAAGGTTCGATTGTATATATTTTTCGTAAATAAATAATTTACAGGTAATAAATGGGAAAATTTCCCGCTATTTTGTTCTTGTATGTTTATGAGATTTTATTTTTCTTGGTTATATCTATAAATTACCTTCATGTACTTAAAGTATTAATTTTAAGCTTTACTTCGTTTTCGAGTTTTAGTACCATGGAAGACCCGCCGTGTAGAATGGGCAGATGAACGTTAAAGCTGTCAAGGCTCTATTGTCCCCCTGTAGGTGCAGTGTGTTGTACTTAAGAGAGTAGAGTACTAAATTAGGTGGCATCCTCGTCCCTTTTTATTGCTCAAAATTGTGAGGCATATTGCTAATAGCTTTCATGCCGCTTTATATTGCTACGTAAATATAACTGTTACTTTCGTTTCTATTATTCAAAATAGTGATTATATATTTTCTACAGCAAAAAGTTGACTATCGCTGATTGATTTTGTAGGATCATTTTTTGATCGAGTTAAAGCATAACGAAGTTCGTCGCTAAACGTCCTCGTGTTGCTTAGAGTGCGATATTTACATTATTCTTAACTTAACACAATAGCGCAACAGCGCATGATGGCCAAGGCCTACGGTGTCCATCTCAGTATACGTGATCATGGACCCTGATGTATAAGAGCAGATGTTTCACTCAGGTGGTTAGTCTGACGCTAAGCCCCCGTGTTAAGTTCTCAAGCATGCTTGGTACTCATTTATTGACCCACTGGAGGGATAAAAGGCTGAGTCAGCCTTGCCCAGCCCGGGGTTCGAATCTTGGACCTGTTTTGGGAATGCACGATGCACTACGACTCAGTCACTGGGTTTCGTCTACATAATATTCCCTCTTATTCCTTAAATTTAAATTTTTTTTCAAATTTTCGCAAAAGTTTTCAGCACTGTAGAAGAGCTCATGCACGTTACACCTGTAAAGACTAAAATTTCTTCCGGTGATGTGATATGGAAGATTGCAAAGTGGGTGTCCGCTCAGATATCATCCTTGTCACTTAAACTAAACTAAACTCAGTGTTATAACAACCCACGAGGGCCAAAGCCTACTTTGTCCATCTCATTATGCGTCACCATTGGGCTCTGAGGTGCTTGAGTGAATGTCCCGATCAGGTGGTGAGTCTGAGGCAAAGCCCCAGTGTTTAAGTGCTCAAGCAAGCTTGGTACTCATTTATCGGCCCACTGAAGGGATGAAAGATTGAGTCGACCTTGCCCAGCCAACACCCTTTTGAGATGTTACCCAGCCCGAAGATAGAACCGCTCAGCCACTGGGCCTCCTCTTATCACTTTTAGGTTTAAAATTACAGGGTCCATTAGCCTTTGAATTGCTTCACAGTAAGTGGTTGCTTATTAACTTCACACTATAAAACAACAAAGGGCTATTGGTGAAGAACTTCGTAAATATAAACCTCAGTGAACACCCGAGCTGCCCCCACCTCTATAAACGCTAATGGGAGGACATTGATCTTCATCATATTTAATGCGCATCAGTCTTTCTACACGTTGTGACTTTAGTGGTACTAGGGATAGGACTCCAGATCGTAACCCTAGCAACAAGTGTAGAGATTTAAAGGGCGACGTATATTAAAATCTGCATTGTGAATGCATTTACTTCATTTGTAAATGATTTATTATATGATATTAACAATAATATTTAGTTGCGATAGTTGTTTTGTTTCGTTATATTCGAAGATTCTTTTTTTCAATCTTCCTCTAAAGCAGTGCTTCTCAAACTTTAATAATTTGTCACCCAATATTCAATCTTAATATTCATCGCGCCCCCTCCATGCAATAACAATGTATTGAAATCAATAGTACTATACTTCGGCACTAAAGCCAGAATACTATTTTAACCTTTTAAGTGCTACCGACGTATATAAACATCTCACTCAACCAAAGCGATAATTGCCCCGGACGTAAATATACGTCTTTCCGAAGAGCATTTTTTCCTGTGCACTGCTATCCATACAAATTTTCCGAAGATTTGGAATGCAATTATAGGTTCTTATCAGTGCTTACAAAGGATTTACTTTTTTCAGAGCATTCGCTTATATATCCCTTTTCGCCCCCCTGTGCATCACATTCGTACAGTGAAAAACGGTGGCTTTGGGGAGCAAATCGCTTAACTTTTAAACCGCAGTTAAGGTATTAATTAAAAACCGTACATACTATCAAGATAAATATTAATTTTTGAATATAATTCTTTATAGGACAAGCCCATGGGGTCACTAGTAAATATTAAATTTGTTCTTAACTTAGTATTGTTAAAGTAATTATAAAATACATGGTGCAGTACTGATACATAATGTGTATTTAATTTTTATTATGTCAAAATGTATTTCGTTTCTTTACTTTTTGTAATTTAATAGATTTTTTAAATAATCTTTGTTTTTTTTATTTTTCAATATGCTTGCGCCTCCCCTCGTATAGTTATTACGCCCCCCAGTTAGAGAAACGCTGTGCTCTAAAAACGAACCATTTCCTCTGCGGGTCACCAATGGCGACATGAATCGGCGTAAATCCAATACATATTTTTTTAACATTACTTCAAAACCATCTCACAATTTTTATTTTGGCTGGATTATTTCATCCATTTTATAAGGAGGATATCTCAAGGAACGAAAGTTGAAGAAAGGGAGAAAAATTGCATCACATTGCATTTTCCCCCCAAAATTTAAACGTATTGGAAAATATGGCTCTATGCCGTACTGAACAGTATAATATAAAATATAAAAGTATTCCTTCATTATGTATATATATATATATATATATATATATATATAAATATATATATATTAATATAATATATATATATATATTTAAAAAAAAAAAAATCACAAATATCAATTGAAAAATTGAAATATATGAATCTTATAATACTAAAACACTTCAAAATATCAATGGCGAATATAAAAGATAATATTCCATCGTTTTCAAACAAAATTAAAAATTATAAAATAAAATAAAATTTATAAAATATCCAAGTGCAATCTCGACTTAGGACCGATAAGTGGGGTTAAACTAGTTTGATGGCACCAACCTTCCCCCTATTGCAACTTGGTAAGTTAATTGGAAAATATCCAAATTTCAAAAAAAAAAAATTAATTAAAAATTAAAAAGTTAAAATTAAACCATTATACTTGAAAATAATACATATATATATATATATATATATATATATATATATATATATATATATATATATATATATATATGTATATATAAATTTAGAAAATAATAAGAAAAAAATATATTATGTTTTAAAAGTATTTTAATTCAACACTATATCCCTGAATAATCTCTAGAAAGCTTGATCATACACTGGGGTGGGCCGCTGTTATAAGGAGGAAAAATATTATTTTCAATCGAAAGCTACCTGTGCGAAAACGATTTTCTGTGGTATGGAAATCACAGAAGAAAAATAATTAAAAAAAAATATTCCAAATTTTAGGCTGTAAACTTCTCTCATCCATGCTAAGAGATGCGGAAGGAAGGGAAGGAAGATTAGCCCTATCCCAAATTACTCAATTGATTTGTCACACTATCAACATTACAAGTTCAAGCAGTCTAAATTAAGATATGCTCCCAATTGAAGCAATACGTATGTAAATAACGAGGCACGCGAAGTATAAAAATGACTTTAAATATCAGAACACTTACTTCAGGTGTAAATATACTACTTCATGAGCTGTCTAATCTATAATGATCAATGGTCCCTTTAATAATTCTCATTGTCAAATATCTGCGTTAAACTATCAATTTGATTAATATCTGATCCGCTAGTAATCCTTCCTATCTCTCTCATGTTCTATCTTGCTCTTTAGCTTGTAAGCTTAGACTATATATAGTAGACCTCATTTACATAATCACGTTCTCTTCTTCAGAGTTCGTTGCAAATAAAATAGATTTAAAGGACCAAAGATTTTCCAAGAGGAATTGTTAGTTAGAAAGACGCGGATAGAGCCGTTGCAAGGCTACGATTAATTTTTTTCTAGAATGTAAGTTAGCGAAAACGTTGTTTAGTGACAAATGAGTACGAAGCAGTGAATATCACAATGTATATTAAAACATTTCATAAACTTTAAATCTTTCTGCGCGGAATTGTCGAATTAATCCAATTCAAGCTTTTTTCTTCTGATTTATCACTCACTGTTATTTCGACAATAGTTTTTTTAAATCAATACTAAAGAAGCTATTCAACGTATCTGATGTGTTTTTCTTGTGGTGGTTTATTAGGTGAAGGACCAGTGGTCGAGTGGTACCGTTTTGCACTTCCACAGTAAAGGTCTGGGTTATACTTCCGGGCTGGGCAAGGTCTATTCAGCCTTTTATCCCTACTGCAGTGGGTCGATAAATGAGTACCAAGTTTGTTTGGGGTTTTAAACACTGATGGTCTTGCTTCAGACTGGCCACCTGATCGGGACATTTGCTCATGCATCTCAGCACCCAATGGTCACGTATACTGAAAATGTCACATTAAGCCCTGGCCCTCATGGGTTGTTGCGCAACTGAGATTGGGTTTTGAGTTTATTAGGTGTCCTTTTACAGCAACAAATATTAAAAAGTACTAAATCATCTCTTTCTCCTCAGCAAAAATTACTTTACTTTTTGCCCTTCAAAAGGCTCAAATACCTAAACTTTATTTCCTTTGTGGCAGTACTTAATGTAAAAATCCTGTCTTTATTTTTATTTTCTCTGTACTTACATACCAGAGAACACACTTTTCTGTATATTTAGATTTTCAAATTCGGAAAAAAATATATTTTCCATCCATCACTTTGATCACGATTTATAACTGGAGGTATTTTTTACACATCAATTTTAAGGATAAATGAATCATTTTTACTTTCAAATTACTGTGTATGCAGCAGTGTTTTTTAAAAAAACTTTCTATCTCAATTGCATCAAAATTACGACTTAAAATAATGTATTATTTTTCCTTAAATATAATCTAATCTTGCAAATTTAGCAAATTTTTCCCTCATCTACCATACAAGGAAACGAAAACCTCTTACCAATCTTTCCATTCAATTTCTACCTTTATTAGTAATCCATCAGGTTTCACTCCGGATAACATAAAGTAAAAAAAAAAAAACACAGAACTTCTATAAAGTAGATATCAGGAGCAAAAAATGAAAAAAAAGAGAAAGAAAAAGGAATACCTCGATATTGTGTCTCCTCACCATTACTCACACTGATGCACGGTTCAATATACGGTACGATAGGAAAGAACTTAGCTACCAGAAGGCAATGCGTTTGGTATAGTAACAGAAACGATACAGCACTGTTTGTCCTATAACTTAATATATTGCCTGAAGGTCCCCACTTGGAAGATACGGAGATCGTTAGTATGCCAGGCCTCTCAAGAGTTTCTTCGTTCGCGGCTTCGAGATGATATTGAGAGAGTTTTTCCTTCCTCGCTCTCTCTGGAGGAGAAAAGAAACTAGAATGCAATGCAAGTGAGCTCTTAGCGCTCGAGTCTCATCTGTTCAGCTTCGTCCCTCCTTTGTGCAGAATAAACATGAAGGCTGTATACTTTAGTAGAATTAATATCGAACCGGTTATTTTGGGATTCTCTCCTAAGAAGGATAAATGTATGAAAATATTTTGGTGCATGTTGTAGAGTTGTTTGGTTTCATGGAATGAATTTATTCTTAGATGAATAATGTCTTTGAGTATATGAAAATTATAATGATACATGTCTCGAGATTACTTTCAGCTCAGTTAAAAAATAATGAGGTAAGGTATAGATCTCCCAAGTATTACTGAATAAGAATTCGTAGATTTGTTACATAGTTTGTGTCTGAAATACATTATAAAATTAATTTTCGGTATTTTTTATTTAAGTTTGTAAAAATTATTTTTAAGTTCATTAAAAGTCTATGAACTATAAAAATCTTAATTTGATCTTAAAATAATTAAAGGAATGGAAAGTTTGAATTCTAAAAATAAATTATGTACAAAAGCTTTTCTTTATTTCTTTATTATAATCTTATTTCGTGAAAGTCTGTTATATATATATTAGTATCATAATTTGGCGAGTGTAAAATATTCCTTAATAGATCCTTATTTACGATGTTTCATGTTTTATTTAAAGATATTGACGAGGAGGCATTCTTTGGTAATCCAGTTTATTCTACGTCTTAAACGTAAAACAAATATGGACAACACAACGAAGAAACAGACTAACACGAGCTGCAGCAAGCTACATTACGATAGAAAAAGAAGGTGGATTTTCTAAAAATCTCGGTTTATATATGAAGCGGCAAAGGAAAGCACAACTATTCATATGCTCGCTGTGAACAGAGCTTGCCTATTGGAGGATAGACATAATTAAAATGATTTCTGTTAGGCAGGTAGCTAGTTACTATTTGAACGCGGGTCCTGAAGGAATGGTCCATCAATAATTAGAAAGTTATCAAAGATTAAAGTAATGTGAATTCTTATTTATATATGTATATATATCTTCAGATCAGTAAGTTTTGCATAGTCTCTGTACAAAAACTACTGATCAACTTTATTCATTTACGTTAATTCAGAAAAAGTAAGATTTATCAATTATTTATTAACGTTGCAATTAAAAGCAATAACGGATGTAACGTTTGAAAGAATAACGGTAGCGTATTCTTGGTTAATTACAATATGGAATTTATTTACGTCACAACTATTGAAAATTATTTACTAAATGATACATTACAGTTATTAAAGTTAATTATAGATTGTTAGAGTCCACTATTTTGTGAGAGGAGGATTCGTTGGTTACCGCTCCCGTGCAAGTTCAAAAGCATCTCTCCTCTCATCTTCCGGTCGACGAGCTAGATTCCTCGGGGGTCAAAAAGGGGTTGCGTTGCAGCTGCAAATGCACGTGTGGGTGTCGGGTCCACAAAGAAAGCCGACTAGATGTTGATGTTTTCGAGAAGTGACGTTACAGCTCTCGCCCTCTCTTATAGAACTTTTCCGTTGAGAAAAGTTGAATGGAATGACGATGAGACAACTGACAGATTACCGACACATCCCTTCATCAAGCACCACTATATTTCTAAGCTGCAATTTTAAATACTAAAGAAAACGCTGAACTAAATTTGGAAGTACTTATTTCTAGTGAGTGAGTCTTCTTGCTAGGGAACTTACACAAACCCATATTACGAAAATGATCAAAAGCAATGTAAGAAAACATACTATAACATTAAATAAAAATACAAACACTCCTATCACAATGCCTAGTATCAATTATACTAACAACATGTTACATCAAATGCTAGTGTAAGACCTTACACATAAAATATTCTTCGCCAAAATACTTAATAAAAATTATACTAACGATATGTTGATATGATATGCGAAGTGTACAACCTTACACACAAAATATTTTTCACAATATGCCTCTTGCGTAAACTAAATACTCATGTATATTTTAAAACTCTATACACAAAATTAAGCATATTAATACATTTGCTTTCATGGCTTTATCTTTTGAAACGCATCTCCATTCGAAATGATATACAGTACTAGTAAATAAATAAAATTAATACAATTATTAATCTTTAACTAAAAAAAACATTATAAGCAACAATTATTTCATGAGCAAGAGAACATTGTTAACAATTCCTAATTATCTATCACCGATCTGCTGAGACTATCTGCATTTTTGTGACTTCTACCCGACCGATGTACAATTCTAAAATTATATGGTTGCAAAGCCAAAGCGTATCGTATCAATCTAGGGTTAGAACTAACGTTTCTATTCAACCACACCAACGGGTTGTGATCGGTCATAACTAAAAATGAATTTCCATCTAAGAAATAATGTAACCCCTTTTAATTGCGAAAACAATACTAGCACATTCCTTCTCTGTCGTACAATAACGCTTCTCTACCTCTGAAAATTTCTTACTCAGGTAAAGGATTGGATGCTCCTCACCTTGTTCAGTTAATTGGGTTAAAACTGCTCCCATACCTGCGTTTGAAGCGTCCGTTTGAACAATGAATTCTCGTTCAAAATTTGGCGCGTACAAGACGGGCTTATCAATTAGTTTCCCTTTTAGTTCTCGAAATGCGTTTTCACACTCCGTCGTCCACGTCATTTCTCCCTTCTTTGCTCTTCCCTTCAACGCGTCCGTCAACGGAGCAGCGATTACCGAGAATAGATTTATATATTTTTGGTAATAACCCTCTAGACCTAAGAAAGCACGTATTTGGGTTTTCGTGCGAGGGGTAGGGGACTCTAGAACAGCCTGAACTTTGATCTCGGAAGGGGTGCGAAAACCCTGACCCACAATGTGACCCAAAAATTTGACATTTTGTTGCGCAAACTTACACTTTGAAGGTTTTATCGTTAACTTAGCTCTCATTATTCTCTGCAGAACCGTTTCCATATGTTTAATGTGCGACTCCCACGTATCTGAGAAAATTGCGATATCGTCTAGATACGGGACAACGAAATCCTCTAGTCCGTTAATTAATTCAGCCATGAGTTTACTAAAGAAATATGGAGCATTCTTTAATCCGAAACTCATCCTTATTGGTCTGTATGTATCAAAGCTAGTACAGAAGGCTACGTATCGCTGTGCAGTTTTACTCAAAGGTATTTGCCAATATCCCTTAGATAGGACTAAGACGGTAAAAAATTTAGCCTCCGATACTTTTTCTACACGTTATTCGATATTCGGAAGAGGAAAATATTCCGTTCTAATGATCCCGTTTAATTTCCTGTAATCTATACATGGACGAGGTTCTTTCCCAGCTACCTCAACTAAAATCATAGGGGACATGTAATCCGATTCTCCTACCTCAATGATTCCTAATTTTTACATTCGGTTGATTTCGTTTTTTAAGATTTAACTGGATTTCGTGTTCAACCAGATTAGTTAAACCGGGATTGTTTGAAAAACATTTAGAGTATTTACTTAATAATTCGCGCAGTCGATCCATTTGTTTGTCGTGAAGGTGTTTGTTCAACTCGCTAGCCTGGATTACGTCCTCGAAATCATAAACGAGAGAATTGTTTTCTAAGTATGGGATTTCTAATTCCTGGTCTGCGAGAGAGTTTTTTGTTTCATCATTAATAATTACGTTAACGTGTTCTGGCCTTTGGTAATATGGTTTTAGCATATTTATATGATAGATTTGAGATGTTTCGCGTCTGCCGGAGATTTTGACTAAATAGTTCGTTTCCGAAATTTTATTTAAAATTGTCCCAGGATCTATCCACTTCACTGCTAATTTATTTGCTCGGGATGTAGCTAACACAAGGACTAAATCCCCATCCTTAAATTCACGTTTTACTGTGTTTTTATCATACCAAGTTTTCCGCTTAACTTGCATTTCCTCCATTTTATTTATTGCTACTTCTCGACATCTTTTTAATCTATTTATTAACTTAAACATATATACAGTGACGAGATTATCCTCTTCTTCCGGTTCCATCCAATGTTCCATTACTAACGTCTCTGGGGTTCGCAAATTTTTCCCATACACCAACTCTGACGGTGTATACCCTATACTTTCGTGAGATACAGTTCGTAACGCTAAAAGAATTGACGGAAGATGTTTGTCCCATTCGGAGCCTGCATCTAAACATAAGACTCGTAAGAGTCGTTTCAACGTTCGATGAAATCGCTCAACAGGGTTACTGTGTGGATGATACACAGAACTATGTCTGACAAGTATTCCGAATCTTTCAAAAAACTCGGTAGTCAGAGCACTAGTAAAAGAAGTACCCTGGTCACATTGTATTTCACGGGGAAACCCCATCCGACTAAAGATGTTTAACAGCGCATCTGTGACACTAACGGAACTAATTTCAGACACCGGAATAGCTTCAGGGAATTTTGATGACATGCAAATGGCCGTGATAAGATATCGATTCCCTTTTGATGTGATCGGGAGAGGCCCACATGCATCAATATTTAGCTTAGTAAAAACCTTCTGAATAACATGGACCAATTTTAGAGGAGCTTTCTTTTTATCATTGGGCTTCCCAGCCCTCTGACACTGATCGCAAGTTTTTACAAACCGTTCCATATCTCTATAGCAATTCGGCCAGTAAAAATATCGGTTTAATTTGTCTTTGGATTTCGTAATTCCCAGGTGTGCAGATGTTCCCTCATGACACAGGGATTTAAAGGGGTCGCGCATCTCTTCCGGCACTACTATTAACTTCACCACGTTACCTAACTTATCTTCACGATTTTCGACCAATAATTCCTTCTCTAGCGAATAAACCTGATTGGTAACCTGAACTTGACTGGCTGCCTGTTCGTATAAGGATTTAATCTCCTCGCTATTTTTTTGAGCATTGAGTAAATTTTCTCGCGTAACCCTTAGCAGCGCTAAAATTCCGGAACATATTCCTGGAGTGCAGGTATTAAAATTTCGTCCTCTGCATCCGAAGAAACAATTATAACCTCATCTTCCCCTATTTTAGCATCACCACTATCTATTCCCCTTTCTTCTCTAGCTACTTTGACTTGAGACCTTGTTTGGACAGCATTCAATATTTCGACTGGCAGGAAATTAAAGCCTAAATTTCCTTTTATTAGCTCGGCCGTTTTATTTCCAAGCAAATATCGACCGTGTTGATTTAAGTGATTTCCACAAACCGCTGCCTTAGTTTGCACCGTTCCAAAATTTCCGGAAATTTCCACGACCGCCAAAGGTAAACAAACTAATTCTGGGCTTAACGGTTGTTTTACCCAAACATTTTCACCAGAGAAAGAAGGATTTATGTATTTTGCACATACTAAATCTATTGTCGCTCCCGTATCTCTAAGAATGTCTATCTCGTGACCTTTCACAGAGCCCTTTGTTGTATATGAATTAAGAAAATCCGGGTTTTCATTTCCTTCAATATTATTGAGAGTTTCCGTCGTTTTGTTTTTTTATTAATTTAGGGCAAACGGCTTTTATATGTCCGGGCATATTGCAATGATAACATCTTTGTATCACTCGTTTTTCAAAAGTTCTCTCTCTAGTACTCTCCGGAACAGAAGCTCCTAATCTAGGGGAAGTTTTCCCAAATCTATTTTCTTTTTCCTTGACTCCTGAGTATGTCAAAATTTTATCATTTCTGCCCCACCTATCCATGGGTTTCGAATTTACCTTTCGGACGTCCTCATAATTATCAAAGAGTTCTGCTATTTGAGTAGCTGATTTAAGGTTTGTCCAATTATCTAAGAAATGATCTTTCATACTAGCATTAGCGCGTTTTTTTAATTGATCTACCACCATTAGATCTTTAAGATCTTGAAAGGTATTTATTTCTAAGCCAATCAGCCACTCATCTAGATAATTCGTAATTTCAAAAGTGAAATCCTTCCAGGTGCTATCGGATTTTTTCTGGTGTTGGACAAATTTTTGCCGAAAGACCTCCGGACTTAACTTGAATCTTTTAAGTAATAATTTCTTTACATAATCGTAATTTTCGGCTTGTTCCTCTGGTTCGCGAGCAATAAATTGCACGATCTCTAGGGGTAACAAACCCAATAATTGCCCCACCCACTCTTTCTTTTCTATTGACGCCCTTTTAGCCTGGCGTTCAAAGATCACTAGATATAAACTAATATCTGACTGCTTAGGATCGAAATCTGGGATCAATTTTTTAAGTTTAAATTAGAGGTTACAGAACATGTATTTATAGAATTGTTTGATTCATCGTTTACCCTAAATCCAGATTCTATTTTAAACCTTTCTAAATCAAATTTCAGCTGTAATTCTTTCTCTTTTAATGCCTGCTCCTTTACTAACTCCTCCAATCTTATTTTTTCAGCCCTTTCAAAATCCTCCAATCTTTTTCCGTTTGCAATGATAGTCTCATACAGATTTTTAACAAATTCCTCTTCATAACCTTCACTGTTAGTGATTGCAATTTTTATGCTAGGGACAGTCATATTTAAAGTGGCATTTATTCCTAATTCCTCAGCAAGTTGCAACATGTCTTGCTTTTTCCCTTTACCAAGGAAAGCCATTTTTTAAACAATATCAAATAAATGTCACGCTAGATTTTGCACTATTGTTACTATTTTCTATTAATACAATAACACTGGTCCCATGCATACACAGAAAAACACAAAGAAAACTTAACACTAAAAATAATCAAATTCATTCAAGAGACTTAAAACACAATAAATCTTAAGCTAAAATTGCACACAATGCTTGAAATACAATTACAATTCTCTAGAAACAAAATAACACTGTTCCCATGCAAGAAAAATCACTAAGTATTTCAAAATTTGTAAAGAACACTTTAACCAAAATTCCTAATACAATATGCAGTTTGCAACTCAAAAATATAACAGTACTCACCCATTTGAAGTACTCAGCTTGCTGTCAGAAGCAAATTATGTGCACTAGTGGTTTTGAACTCTTCCGTGTGAACAATGGTCCTTTTGACCAATCTTGAATCTTTCACCCTTAACAAAAGTGTGGTCAATTTGACCAGCCTTGAATTCACTCGTGGCACGGCTTCAAAGATGAATTCAATCGCAGCACGGCTTCCGAAAATCGCTTTCCCTTCGGACACTGGCCGTTAACACTATAGATCAGTTTGATCTTCTTTGAGCAGGACGCGCTCCTTCTCCTAAGCTGAATTCAATTGCAGCACGGCTTCCGAAGATGTCTTTTTCTCTCCCTGCGTTGCGGTCCGTCCGTAAAAACCCAAAATTTCCTCCTCTCACGAGTCCTGAATGCTAACTTTTTATCCCAAAGCGCTGCCACCAAACTCTAATCTGTAACGTTTGAAAAAATAACGGTAGCGTATTCTTGGTTAATTAAAATATGGAATTTATTTACGTCACAACTATTGAAAATTATTTACTAAATGATACATTACAGTTATTAAAGTTAATTATAGATTGTTAGAGTCCACTATTTTGTGAGAGGAGGATTCGTTGGTTACCGCTCCCGTGCAAGTTCAAAGCATCTCTCCTCTCATCTTCCGGTCGACGAGCTAGATTTCTCGAGGGTCAAAAGGGGTTGCGTTGCAGCTGCAGATGTACGTGTGGGTGTCGGGTCCACAAAGAAAGCCGACTAGATGTTGATGTTTTCGAGAAGTGACGTTACACGGACTATTGGCGACATATCTCACAATGTTTATCAAGGTCAAGAGACAAGGGTGGCATCTCTGGGCTGCTTTCTCACTCTACAAATTTAAACATCATTCCAACAAGAGGACAGAGTTGTAGAGTTAGGGTTTTGAGCACTTTCGCCGCTGAAGATCACAACGTTGATGGGCTGGTGCAATTTTAATTGTCGGCATTCAATGTCTTCCCATTGATGTAGTGAGGAAGTTACGAGAAGAGCTATCGTTTTCGTCACTGACTATGATTCAGAATTATTGGATTCGTCGATAAAAACCTCGTGTTGCTTCTGAATGTAAATTACAACTAAATCAAACTAATGTGAATACTATGAGCATCGACAAATTTAACGCAGATCATCTGTTCTACACTACAGGACTTTATTGAAACCAGAAATATAGCCCACAAAAATATTCTGGACACGTATATCTGGCATTAATCACTTAGCAACTGCAGCCGCCAGGGAAAACACGAGTGACATAGGATAATACCTTTTATTTTATACTTAAGTTACGATACAAGTACTTGAAATTATATTTTAGAGTGTTATTATTGTCGGTTGATAAATCTTAAAGTACTTTACAGCGTCAATAAACGAAAATGAAAGCCATAGTTAATTTATTTTGGTATTATTATTTGTCTGATCTACCCAACAAAAATAATGTGGATTTAACACTCTGTAACATAAGTGGAGCTGAGTGATAGCGCATCACGGTCCGGGATTCTATTCCCGGGCTAAGCAAGGTCAACTCAACCTTTCATCCCTTCAGTAGGTCAATAAATGAGTACGAAGCTTCCTTGGGAACTTAACACTGGGAGTCTCGCGTCAGGCTGACCACCTGACTTACTTACTTACTTACTCCAGAGAATCGAGCTCACCCAAAGGTTTTAGAGCTGCATCCGACCCTCCGAGAAGTATTTTATTATCAAATTAAACGAAAAACATGTACAAAAACGTCCCTTCCCCAAAATTCTTGAGAATTGGGGGAATACAGAAAAACGCTTAACAATTACAAATTACAATGCAAATACATAAAAAAACACTTAACAAACACAGACAAGAACACACACAGGTGCTATCTTCTAAGGAGAAGAAAAGATCCTGAAACAGACATAGGGCACGAGGTGTGAAAAAGAGAAAAAATAAACAGGAAACAAAAAAATATATATATTTGAACCATAATTCCAGTTGGCGCCAACATCTGCTCATACACCTCAGCGCCCAAAGTCACGAATACTGGGATGAACACATTAGGTTTTGGACCTCATGGGCTGTTGCGCCACTGAGTTTAGCTTAACATTAGCGGGATGGTGACAAAGGTCACAGATAATTTTTAGCAGACAATTGTATTATCTATTTTCTGTTATTTCAACTGTATTATTTCAAGTAGATCGCTTTAGTAGATGCCACTATAAATGTATCTTTATCTATCTAATTACTTGGAAATGAATTACTTTTTTTACAGTACCTATAAATACAGGCGATTCTTAAAAGTTTTATTTTTATTGTTTTCCTTTCTTTTTACATGGATTTACCATTTAGATATTTCGCAAACAGAATCTTAAGAAAATATTTAAATATTGAAAATATAATATGTTTGTGTAATCTCTATTATTCTTCCTTATAAATGTTTTTTCTTTACGTATCGTTAATCCTTCCTTCTCGCTCCCGTCAAAATCACGGGGTGAAATTTCTCCCCTCTATTTCTCGCACCCGTGATATTTCTGGGCTGGAGTGCTCAAAAGTAACTCGCTGAAAAGATTTAAACTATCTAATTCTTATACCTGGAATCATGTTTATTTCTCACCAGATGGCAGTACGAGATTATCAGTAACGTGTTTAGCTGTAGTTATTTTATTTTAAACTATATATCACCATTATAAAACATCTATATAGGCGATATGTTTTCGTAACCTTAGCTCAGTTACTTAGTTCCGCTTTTCGTGAATACACGTGGATAAAATATATATTATGGAGTTAGTCAAGAATTGAATCCTTTTTGTCCCTACTTTAAGTATAAATGGATCTGAGAGTGATTCTGAAATAACTGACTGTAAGTTCAGTAAGTGAATCTGAGAGCAATGATGATGGATTTGTACTGTTAGCCTTTGAATCCCATGCTTTGAAATTTATCTCAAAAGAAAAATTACTATAATGCGTATTTACATTATGTGAAAGTGCAATAAAATTCTTTAATGTTTAAGGCTGTTTTCGCTATATACACAAGAGCATGAACTTAACACGGATCACATTTTCAAACCAAAAAAATGTTTCAATTTTCATAAAAATTTGTGATATTGTAACTCATGATTTTGCTTATAGTATAGTGTTTTTAAAATTTCAAAATATTTTATAAATAATTAGTTTTTTCTGTATACATGTAAAGGGGTAGCTCATTTAGCATTAAGGTATAGGAGAAAAAATGCGAAACACATTTTATAAAAGAAAAATGTATCAACTTGGATAAAAATGAGTAGTATGATAAAAAAAAGTGATTATCTACCGGATAGATAAAACGAGAATATAATATTAATGTTTGAGTAATTTTATATCTGAAATGTTTTTCCAAATTCGAGTCCTATACTTTAACATTAGCCGAATACAGCCTTAAAATGCATGTTTTTCAATTTATTTTTTTCTGGAAAACCAACATTCAGTCATAATAACCCTAAATGTTGGCCTTTCTCTCTCTTTTCTTTTTTTCTATTTTAAATTCAAAAATTTACCCAAAATTTAAATTTAAATACATTTCTTGAATAAACGTCTAGTTTTGCGTAATTTTTTTGAAAAAAAAATAGGCACTTTTATGGCCATTTTTTTTCAAAATTTTGTGACCATTTAGAGGATAAAACGTTCAAGAAAGACAAGTTAACTATATTTGGGAATGTCGTAGCTAGTGAAATTTAATTCAAGCTGCTGATGTGTCCGGGTTCCATCAAAATCTCGTCTTGTTGAGAAGGAGAAACAACTGCATTTCAATTAAACTGAGCTGATAGTTGGGAGTTCGGTGTCCCGCCAATTTCAAATACATTTGCTGATTTGTGTTCTGCTTCCATCAAAGACTCATCTTGTTGAACAAGAGGATCAACTGCATATTTAATTACACTGGTCAAATGAGTTTTAAAGCTGTGTTGTATGGAGCATAGAAAATAGCAGCGTTCATTCAGGTAGATTTGAACATCACTTGAACTTGGTTCGAAATTAGTAGCTTCGCCACCAATAATTCAAGTGTAACTTAAGAGCAAAGTGCATTCAAACAGAGTCAAACCGTACGGACTCCACACCACATTTTCAGATTTTCTAATAAAATTATGTAGACAAAGCAAAATAGCACGCTTTCATTGTATTTTTACTTTCTAGATAAAAATGTTTATCAATATATTCTTGATCAATACATTATTGATCAATACATTATGATCAATACATTCATCAATACATTTATCAATACATTATTGATCAATACATTTATCAATACAATATTTATTAATACATTTATCAATATATTCTTGATCAATTCATTTATAAATACATTCTGCATCTATACATTTATAAATACATTCTACATCTATACATTTATAAATACATTAATTATCAATCAATATCTTGAATTTTGCTTTTATTTACTTAAATTCTGATAAAATTATAATGACTCCAAAACCAAATGTTTCCGCATTTTTTTCATAGTTGTGAAAGAAATATTTTCTTTCACAACTATGTTTTGGTGTACTTTGGAATTTCTACTTGTTGAACGCGAAGTCCTTAAAATATAGCAACTTTTAACTAAAATATAAGAACATTGTAATATTTTGTTACCTAAAAACTATTTGAATTTTCAGCAGTGTTTAAGTACATTGTATTTTAGTATGTTATTAAGTAGTTTCAAAAAGTCCGCAATGGTTTTAATTAATATTAGGAATCAAATAGGTATTACATATGCACATTACATTTGTAAGTCACGTTTTTATGTAGATATGCCTTTTAAATTGAGTTTCTCACTTGTTATATGAATTGTGACATAATTCTAGATTTATTACAACTAAGTAAAATGTTTTGCTGCAAATAAATTTACTCCACCAAAAAATAATTAATTAAAATTATTGCATTTTATGCTCATCAATAGTGTTTTATTTTAACTATCACCAATTTATCTATAATTATTTGTAGCTAATTTTAGCTCTATATATTTTGCTTGCACTAAAAATTATCAGCATTTTCGTTATTATAAGATATATATAGGATAAATAAATATGTATAGGAAGAGTGTGAAAACGAACCGTAGGAATTGAATGAACTCATATAAAGATAAACTAAATATCATCTAAGCATGAAACCTACAAATTATTATCAATCTCCTGAAATGAAAATTTAATCTCTATATTGCATTATCATACATTACAAAAATATACAATTAAGTAACTTGAACTCTTATGCAATGATTCAGTTTTGAAATCTTCGATCCTTCTGTCACATTTTAAATCATAAATTAAAAGTAAACATGCGTATAACATTGACATTCCACCATAATTAACTTCTACAAATAGTATTACTGCATGTTTCAGTGTAAATAAAGTTAGCGCATTATTGAAAAGTAAATGCGGGTCATGTGTGTGTGTGTGCGTGTGTGTATCTATATCGTTTCCAATAACAAAATAATTAATTTTCTCCAATATGTTGACACTTGGAGTTTTAAATCACGAAACAAATATTTGCAAAATTTATCTCCAAGTTCAGCATTCACTCCAGAGGTTATTTAATTTTTAGGAGCAAGTACGCTTCCAATACGACTAATCTCTTCATATATGCGATCCAATGTTAAACAGCTCATCAAGAGTTAGAACTGAAAATCCCAGATCACGAATAATTAATAGTATACACTTAATTCCTTTTATTTTATAGTAATGATAAATGCTTGCAAATAAGAATAATCATACATGAAACAGTTTTTATTAGGCGTAAATAATTGCATTTTTTAAGCAACAAACAAATGAAAGAATAAATTTGGACTGATGAATTTAGGGTGACTGACTGCAAACGGAACCGTAATTTTGAAAAATAGTAACACGCTTATTGTTTTTTTTTAATTTACTGTCAGTCAAATATACATATAAAATCATTTTAAAAATATTATTTCAAGAAAAAAAACTATTTAAATGTAACTTTTCGCTGAAAGGGAAGAGAGAATGGCATATTTTCAAAGCATTCTCCTTTTTTAAAAATTATTCCTATAAAAAGTGTATTTATTCCTATGTATATATAAGTAGTACTTCTCTTCAAAGATTGAACTATAGTTTTTGAGAAATTCCCATTATTTCAGAGTTACAATGAATTTAAATAATAACAGATATTTTTCGTTAAATTTCATGACTCTGATATATTTAAATATGAATAAACCCTCTCCAAATTATATCTAAGCAGCTCTATTTTTCCAGTGTTAATACTACTGAAAATTGGGTTTGGCTTAGAATCGAAGGCAACATATTTGTTAGATCAGTGCTTCTCAAACTTTCAATACTGGCGACCCCCTTTTCAATCACAATTTTTATCGCACCCTCCTTATACATTAATAATGTACTGAATGCAATAATAATGCACTTTGACGCTAAAGCAACGATCTTTATTATAAACCGTACAAATTCATGACATAAGTATTAAATTTTGTATATGTTACCCTTATCCAAAAAAAATTAAGTAATAGGATAATTATTATGTTATTTTTCCTTTCTCTAATTTTTAATTTGGAACATATTGTAAAATGCGGTGGTTGCTTAGAAGACAAAATATAGATAACAGCGCTAAATGTAGAAAAATAATTCAGAGGGTCAATTTCTAATCATAAGCATTCCTTTGAAAAACTTCGCTCTTTAAGCAAGCCCATGGAAGTCGCTAATACTTACTAAACTTGTTCTTAATTTAGTATTAATTAATTAGTTATAAAATACTCTGTGAAGCACTGATACATTAAAAGTATACCGGATGTAGTGCCCGCTCTTTGCACAAGTTCATTAAAAAGAAAATAAAACATTATTGATTTAAAATCGCTTAATTGTAAGGAGAGTAAAGCCAAGTGTGCGGCAATGTTTACAAAAATGTAAAATTATTTTTTTTAAAAATGATTGCTCAAATTATAATTAGTTTTAAGCGAACTGTAATTTTAAGCCTCAAAAATTAGCATTTAGAATTGATGTTGAATAATGAACAATAAAAAAAATTCTGATGAAGAATAATTGTATTATTTTTAATATTTAAAGCGAAAAGACTTCAACTTGTTTTAACCCTGGAGCAGGCGCGCACTCGATACTAATGGTCGAGCGGGGTTATTGTGTGAGTCACCCCAATCCTTCCTTTATAATTATTTTTATAGTATAGAATAAAAATCGTAATTCCAGTGAATAATTTAATTAAGAGAAAATATACTCACCTGCTTTCAAGGACACAGAAAATATTTCGGAAAAAAAGTTATCACACCGGGAACTCAGACAAAACCAGTACTTTAAGATCGTAAAAAAACGTCTGTCACTCCCAAAAAAGAGGGAGATATGTGACAAATATATTTTAGTTCACGTTAATATTGTCAAACAGGAGGATAGTGTCAGGGCCATTGGTAACAATTAAACAGTTTTGCCAGAATTACCGATTTCGTGCACACTGTGCTCGGCGTGACCGCTCCTGGATTAAAAGTGTATTTATTACAATATGGATGTTCTAAAAAAATTATGTAAAACGTTTTTCATTATGCTTGGCTTAGTAATCCTTCAAACTTCCCTAAATGAAAAAACAAATACATAAGAGCAGGGACGTAACTAACCGTACAAGCAAGCTCGAAGGTCAAACCGCAGCAAATACATTCTGCTGCCTACAGCTGATGGCAATAACATATAACAGTGATGAGAACTTTTTATCTTCCAAAATTTTTTTTTTTTTATTATGGGTCTGGGTTTTGTCTTTCCTCTGAAAGAGTAGCATTTTCGCTTCCAAAAGAAAACATAATAAAAAAATCTCTCATCAAGGGATTACAGCAAATCGAATAAAACGTTTTTTATTTGGTTATAGTATCAAAGATAGCTAAAAAATGAGGTTTTGAGGTAGAAACTTTTATTTTTGATGATGTAAAATCGCAGATAATATATATATATATATATATATATATATATATATATATATATATATATATATATATATATATATATATATATATTATTTCCGTGTAAATGTGTATATTTTTTATTATGTCAGAAAGTATTTTGTTTTATTTCATTCTAGTAAATAAATTTTTTATATCTTTTATTTTCGATATGCTCGCGCCCCCAGGGGGTGCGCCCCACAGTTTGAGAAACACTGTGTATGATAGAGGAAATCGAACCCTATATGAAAAGAAAAAATGTAATAGCCATTCTGGCTTTTTGCATTGATGACATATCACATTTATCTCAGTATTCAGTTTATCCTAAGCAACGTTGTCTACTTGTATTTAGGAAATTTTTTTGCACACACTTTCTTTTAATCACCGAAACACCAACGATATCGGTAGTAGTATTGAAACGCGTTCTCTATGACACAAGTATAAAAAGGGAAGCAATTTCATATGCAGGGAGAAACGGAAAACAGAGCAGCTACCACGAAAAATTTGATATGGATGAAGCAAATATACGTCGATGGCGTAAACAAAAGAATATGGATTTTGCCTTCAAAGGTACAACCGTCTTTAATAATCTTTTATATTCTTCTATAAAGTATTATTTTAATAAAATGTTGCATAACAAATGCATTTTATGGCACGGAAGACGATACCAATACCAAAGTCAGCTGTGACAATGGAAGTGACGAATCCTTTTCGAAACATGGTACTGATGGTTAGAGTAATTATAGATTATGTGTGTATTTATTTGAAAGTTTTTAACACTGGTAAAACAAATTTTTAACTTCTTATTACATTTCATTATAATATTTTTTATCAAATTCTTAAGTATCGGATATCGATGAACATTTTACACAAATGTTTACTTTTTCTCAAAAACATATAGAGAATTAGAGGTGTGGCTTAGAATCGATGACAATATTGTTTCACTTAACATTTTGAAAATTCGAGTGTGGCTTAAATTCGAGTAAATACGATTTTTTAAAGAAATGTCATTCAGTGTCTGTGCAGAAAACCTTAACTATAAATAAGAAAAACATTATTATTATACGTCATTTTCATTAAAACAAAATGCTTTTAAAACGTAGTTTTATCTTTATTTTTTTGCCAAAAGATTCTATATAAATAATTTTTCAACTCCTACTATTAGCTCCCACTGTGTATATATTTATTTATTTATCTTCGAGGAATTTTCAATCGTTAATAAAATACATTTTAAAGCGCTCAGTTCAACTGAAATTTTATATACATGACTAGTTGTGGATGACAATGCAATAATTAAACTATAATTAATAACAATTTATTGATTAAAACTATTTATTTAAAGAATTACAAGTACAGCCACGTTGGTATCATTTTTGGTGACTCAGCAATCCTTTTGGCGACTTGTGTCAAAACTTGGAAAAGTTTTTTTTTTCTCACGTTTTAAAGCATTCAGTAGAACTGAAATTTTATAGACACGATTGTTTTGTATGACAATACGATACTTTGATGATAATTAATAAAAATGAATTAACACTTAATATTGTGATTCTGTCATATGTATATACATATTTATATTATAATTGAAACTATTTAATAAAAAGTAGCTAAAATAAATTTTTTTCTTTGGTGATCTAAGTAGGAATTGACTTATAAAAAATTTTTGTATTACCCCCCTGTTTTAATTCTGATAATATTTTTAAAACAACTTTATAAGTATATTTTAATTCAAGTAACACTAAATACAACAAAAAATATTTATTCATACGCTTTAGGTAAAATCACGGTTCTGAAAATAGACACCTTAAAGACAAATTTAAAATACTTAGTAGACTAAGCCTCTGTAAATGAAGAAATTTACCACCATGCAGTGGAAGAACCCAGTTCTTAGACATGATCTATTGACTAAGGGAAGAGGTACACAAAGCCAGAAGCCTTTCAAGAGAGATCAATTCTCCTTTAAAATATCTTCCCAAAGTTTGATGAGAAACTTTGGGAAAGATTTTCGGGAAAGGCTGAAGTTATTAAACCTAATCCACAGGGCAGCAAAGCATAAAACCCTCCGAAATTCTTGTAGATTATTCAGTAGTTTATATTAAATACGTCTTATTTCCTCGACGAAGTATTATCACCGATACATTATGTACGTCGAAACTCTTATGGGATTATCCACTTGATGTACTTTATAAAAGTATTAAAAATATCAAAGTATCAAATCTCAGCTAGAAAGAAAATGAATCTTTTTACAACGCGTAGGTTGAAACATAAATTTATTGTGTTACTAATTTTAGTTTATTTTCTTAAGGCTTGAATCGTGTAATTTTTAAAAAACCCGGCTCAAACCCGATATATATTTCAAATAAAACATTGTTTTAGCAACAGTATTTCATTCTTGCTGCACATAGTTTATAGGCGATATCATATTTATGTCGAACTTGTCACTTAAAATACATTTCATATTTCAAACTGTAACGCCCCGGAGGACGTTAATGTTTGGGGGTTCGCGAGCAAAGATCAACCATAGTAACTTTAACACAATCCCATTACTACTTTTACTTAATCAACCGACACAATTAATGGGAGGGAATGCACTCAATATTAAACCCGGAAGAACAATCGCTTAGGATTAATTTAACTAGCATACAAATAAAAGTACTTACTACCTCCGGTCGTAATCTTATACACAATTTAATCTCAACTTTTAAACGGCAAATATTAACCTCAGGCCATCCTCGCGTACTCTAATGCCAACGTTTAAATAGAAGTACTCATTTGCCTAAATATCGTCTTCACGGAAAAAGGTTTTCAATTGGACACACAGTTAAAAAGAATAATTTTACCCAACAGGAGTAGTGAAATAATCGCGAATAGACCCGTTACAAAACTTTATACAAAGGATACTCAAGCTACGGGTTCAAAAATCTTTTTTAGTCCCTCTAGAGCAGACATTCTTAACCTTATTCCCAGTCTGGGCACATCTGACAAACAGGAAAGTGCTGGCGAGTGCAGTAAAAGAAGTACAATGATTATTAACATTTGTTTTATTTTATTGCAATTATAAGCATCATAAACAACATCCTGCATTAAAAAGGTAACACAAAATTCAAAATAATTACCTTTAACACAATTTTTAGAATTGCATATTATCCACTAATTTTTCAATGTTAGATGCAATGTTATGATTCTTGATTTAACAGTGAAAACAACGATTCACACAAATATGTGGAGCCGAAACAGGATTTAATTTGTAAGCTCATTTCTTCAAAAGGGAAAATTTGTTTTTATCTTCGGTTAGATTCCAAATATTTTTATTAAGTACGTCTCCACACAAAAATTGTGTCTTGACATGGTTGGTATTGACATAATGTATAACGAACAGTCGTTGGCGCTCAAAAATAGCTTCGATGGCACATTGACACCCATGAGAACGAGATTAAGAACTTTTGCTCCAGAGGTTCTGTGTGTTGCGTACACGATTTTTACATAAAAGTAGTGGAATTTTCGATTTCAGTATTTTAAAATATTTGGTACTTCAATATTTTACCGTTTATCAATTTCATCAAATCAAACACGTTACAAAATGCCCCTATATACAGCCAACAGTGGAAATCATTATTGCGCACTATTGAACACTGTAATAATAACGATGACAGCATTTGGAGAAATTTTTTGAATTGGCGATGTATTTTCCTTTGACGAAATTGGTAGACGGTATAATAAAGAAGTACTAAATATAAAAATAAGATCATGTTCCACTCCTTGAATTTTCATAAAAATTGGAATAATTTTTGCAAATGCAAAATATTGTTGGGAGAACAAATGTAGTAATGTAATGTAACACACTTATTTAAAATCTTGCATAGATAAGAAATGTAACATGCTCTAATGTATATGTGTGACATTATTAAAAACCTACTTATTTGATTTTTTTACTTAAATTGTACAAAAAAAAAGTATCGCAGCTGAATAATATAATTTCCAAAAATGCCCTTTTCGAGACTTTATTGCGCAATAAATTCAATTATATTGGCAAAACAAAGGCTCTCTATTTCTTATTTTATTTTAAATCTTCTACCAATTTTTCTGATTATTGTCGTATACCGTAGTTTTAAATGAAAAAAAAATTCCAATTAATATACTAAAGGGAAAAATGCCATAATAATGGAATGTCATCATTTTTTAAGAAAACAGCGTATTAAGCCGATGCATAAGTTACAGCATAATTTGGATAATTAATTCGTACAAAAAACTGGTATTTATTTCTGTTTGAAACTGGGTTTCGAGTTTGTTAGTAAACAAGTCAAACTCAGAAGACAGTCTTCGCTAAATCTTATTTTGGCGAATACAAGCTAAAGTTGTTTCCTTCGTATAAATTATTCATTTTACATTTCCAATGATTAAAAATTTGGATTTCACATAATTTTCTTATTCATCATAGGAAAGTATCAAGCGTCAGTTGCTATCATCAAAGAAGTACTTCTTTCAAAAACTTTTACTGCATTAGGGGTATGGTAACATAGTAATCGCGTTAATAATACTTACAATCATTGATAATTCCAAATATCATGGATTAAAGCAATGCTTCTCAAAGTTTCAATATTTGCGACCCAATATTCAATCATAATTTCCATCGCCCCCTTCATAAGATAACAATGTATTTAATTCAATAATACACATTAACACTAAAGCTACAATACAATTTTATTTGTTAATTTCCATCTGCGTATATAAACGTCTCACTCAGCCGAAGCGTTAATTGCCCCGGACGTATATATATATATATACGTCTTTCCATTCTGTGCACTGCTATTCATAAAATTATTCCAAAAACTTTAGAATGCAATAAAAGGACCTTTACATGGTTTGCGAAGGATTCACTTATTTCAGAGGATTTGCTTTTTTTTTCTGTTCTCCCCCTCCTCCCGGGGAAAGGGTGTTTGGAAGTGAATCGCGTAAATTTGATTCAGCAGTGCTGAGAATAAATAAAAATCGTACAAATAATCAAAATCAGCATTACTTTTTGTATCTTAATTTAGATATGACAAGCCCATCGGGTCTTTAGTAATTATTTACGTTTAAATTTAACAATACACTTAACTTAGTATTGTTAAATGAATTCAAAATACATTGTGAAGTATTGATGCATTTATAAGTGTATTATATTAGTGTAAATGCGTATTTATTTTATTGCGCCAGAATGCATTTTCTTTGTTTACTATCAGAAAATTAAACTTTTTTTAAATAATATTTTGTTATCGATTTTCAATATGCTCTCCCCCACCTCGTTGAGTTATCACGCTTCCTAGAGAGGCGTATCCCACAGTTTGAGAAATGCTGGATTAATGCCACCGTGAAGTTGAAAAATGCACTACGGATTAACAGGAGGCTGATACGTGTTAAATCGAATGAAACCTCAAATTCTTCACATGGCGTATCGAGAAAGATATCAAACTAAGGTGTGGTCGAGTAGTCATGATCGTGAACTCGTGCCAATATTGTTTCCTTTGATTTATGAGTTTGAGTCCTTGTATAACCAAAAATCTACCGTCTAGAAAAGTTAATACGGATTTTAAATCTATAGCTGTTTAAAATAGTCCTGTTAGAGTGATGTAGACATCTACGATATAGAAGAGTAAAGTGACATTTCAAGTGTCGTCATCGCTTGTAAGTGGTATGACTCCCCGCTTTAATAGACTTTGCTTTGTTTCTGTGAGTGATATTAATTAACAATCAATAAATCAGAGTGAGATACCAAGTGACGTATTTTTCTGTTCTTGGTTTTTGTTCATGAATCCAACCTACGAAATTCGTTAAGATAACGGCGGTAGTGGGGCGCTGTTGTGTTGACTACTACTGCCACCTTTTCGACGATATACATACATAGCTCTAGAAATCATAATAGGTCTCCAGTTTAGTCCAAGGACTCTTTTTGTATCTACATTTGTTATGTCTCTTGAACTCCAATTTCTTTCTTCTTAGGCTCTTTGTAGGTTTTACAAAGTTTTCACTTGGTTTCTTATTTTATTTTTATACTATATATATATGTGTGTGTGTGAAAACTAATCTAAGTGATGCAAACGATAATGAGAGCCAATATCTACTGTCCCATTCTCAGAATGCGTAACCTTCGGCACCGAAGTGCATGAGCAAATGTTCCACTTAGGTGGTCAATCTGAGTCAAAAATTCCAGTGTTTATCCCGTAAAAACGCTTGATACTCATTTATCAACCCACTGAAAGGATGGAAGGCTGAATCGACCTAGCCCTGCCCGGGGATGAAACCATGGACCTGTGGCGCGGAAGCGTGATATGTATGTGTGTGTGTGAAAACGAAACTGAGTGACGCAAAAGCTAATGAGAGCCAAGGCCTAATCCATCCCTTCAGGACTCCCGTTTAAACAAAACCTAGCTACCCACCTAACGGGAAACTTTTGAACTACATCTATTGATCCACGAAAATAATGTTATTTGAACTTTCATTCCCCCAATGGTATAATTACCAAGATTTCTGAAAAATCCACCCTCTTGTTCTTTGTAATTCTTAATGTAATCGGCTGCAGCTGACGTATGTGTATTTTTGTACGGTGTGTTTTCTTTGTGGTGCTGTCCATATATATTTGTGTGCATCTATATGTATAATAAACAGGATGAATAAGGAACATCAGACTGGCTAGTCATTACAACATCAACAAATAAATAATGTCTAATTGCTGGTGTTTCCTAGTCCTTCTCGAAGGGAAGGATTGAAAGTCTCCAGAGCCTAAGACAGGTTGGACTTCTATACGATAATTGGCGACACCACCTTACTCCACCTCCACAATTTAGGCATGAAACTCGAGGGGAGGGGAATATTCTCCAACCCTTGCACCCGTGGTTTCTGCTGCAACAGCCCGCAAGACATTCGGATCCACTGATTTGACGAGCACTTACTCCGTGTGTACTCGGAGAGTATTTGGTGTCATCGTGCATCGAACCTAGGCCTTCGGGTCTGGAGTCCGATGCTGTAACACCACACGCTACCCACGACCTAATTAAGAAAATATTATCACTCACACAAAACACCCTTTCTGTTAATCATTGTCAATGGCCATGAATACTATACATATATATATATATATATATATATATATATATATATATATATATATATATATATATATATATATATATATATATATATATATATAGTTTTAATTATTGATTAGACATCTCTCCTTAGTAGAGAATTTTGACTATATATATTTATATAAATTCGCCAAATTAAGACACCAATGTTTTATTAATATAAAAAAAACAATAACATTATGTGTATGAAAACAAGTATTCCAATTAATTAGCTTTCGTTATGAAATAACAGAAACTATACTATATCGTTCTCAGAAACATAAAATAGTAAAGACACTTTCCATTCTGAAATGAAATAACAATTCCCCAGAAACTGAATCGAGGATGCTTAACACTAAGGGAATAAAAGAAAATTGTTTCCTAGAATTTTCACATAATAACCTTTTTTATATATTTCTTGATAAAGCTATCATTTTAGATATGTTTTCATATATAAACCAAATATATTTCCCAACATCAAAAACTATTCACAGTCAAAACATTCGGTCCTTATGTGAAAGTTATTTCCTGAGTTCATTTGAATAATGCAACGTCCTCCATCAATATTTTCATCAATAAATAAAGCTTCATGAATTATTCTTCATTTTAAAATATTTTTTAAGTCGAAAGTTTTATTTTTTAAATCTAAAGAAAACGAAATGATTTTCACTCAAGCATTACCAACTTTAAAGAGTGTTTTATTTGAATAAAATTTTTCATTGATTTGAAGAGTTATTCCCATTATTTACTTTGCTGCCACCCAAAGGACTCAAAAATCGAATGTCAACAAAATTAAGAAATAAATCCTTCTGTTATATATCAAACATTTGTACAAATTTAAGCAAATCACAAAAAAGCATTTTGGTTGTTTCACTGTTTTTGCTGCAAAACACGCCGGAAGGATAACAGAAAAAAAAATATATTTTCCCGAATCACTTAGCTTTATGAGAATTTATGTGAGCTTTCGGAATGTTTTTATCCTTCTAGAACCGTAATGGGAGTTGTTCCAGGCTTATTTATTTATATTTCTTAAAGGAAATTTATTTGTTTTTCAGTAAAATGATTTAACGATTCCAGTTAAAACAAAAAATGAAACAGATTTTTCCCTTTTTTTTCTTTCATTTTTTTTTTACTGATGAGATATCAGAAGAATATTCCAGAAGTGGAATAAAATATTAATAATATGTTGTACAAGAATTGATGACAAGAAAGTGAAAGATTCTGCTAATAAATCAAGAATTCGTAACATACTTGATTCCATTCCCCCCCCCTTTTTTTTTTCTTTGGAGTTTGAGAGAAGAAACTTTTTTCTTTATGAATTCGAAGAAAAAACGAGAAAATGAATCCAAATATAAAAAAATGGCATAAAAAATGTTCTGTACCAGCTCTTCCAGGCAAAAATTTATCTATCTATAGAAAACTCTTACACATCTAATATAATGGGCATGGTGACCTATTTTCAGTTCCGGCATATTTTTTTTTTATTTTGCACCATTTTTATTTAGTTCCATGTTTTATGAATTGTCCATTGTCGACGATGTTGTATGGAAAATATCTTTTCTGCAGAAAAACTGTGACATTTGCCAGCTGAAGTTTCTTACCCTAAGAAATCACATGAGAAACGATCTGAAATTTGGATTATGATGCTAACAATACTGTCCATATTTAATGGTACTTTATAATGATGATTCTTCCGAATGAGTGTTTTCAAGTCAGCGGTCTTAACTCCCAAACTTTGCAAAAGGAAACCGTGAGAACAACAATAAAAAAGCAGCACAAAAGTTGGCAACAGTCCCACAGATTCGAATTTTTCCTCCAACTCGATTCAGTTGCAGGATGTTCAATTAATCATGCATTGTACATCAGTTAGGAGTAACAGTTCAACGCGTGTCTTAAAAGAGTAGAAAAATAAATCTTCTGCAAGAGTATTGCAGCTCCTAATTTAATTTCATTGATGTTTTCTAGAAATAGTTTAAAATTGGAATTTTATTTATTTCCAGAAGAAATAAATGATACAGAATGCTGAGTTTCTGTTGAAAATATATTTAATATAAATTTTTGGTTTTCTTTACTGGTAAAATAAATTACTAGAGATACCAAGTATCTACGGAACACATGAGATGTTCAAAAAGGAAAATAAATTTTCCCAAGGGGGGATTATTTTTTCCCTCTATTTTTCCAAGTTCCTTTTTTTTTCAAAAAGTACGTGTATTCTGGATTTTTAATTTTATTTAACGTATAAATAACATTATATATATATATATATATATATATATATATATATATATATATATATATATATATATATATATTTATACTTGAATACTAAGGTGGCAATTAATGATATAAAGAGAATATTTGTTAAAATTTGAGTATCTTACTCCATCTCTACTTATCTTACTTTCATCTCTTTGTTAATGATTTTGTAGCTGTAAGCTCATTAATAAAAGATCAATTTTCAAAGACAACAAACATTTCCTTTTATTAGGCTCGATTAAGTTACTTTCATTTCTATTTTAAGGTGAAAAATAAAGAAAGAATATTATAAAGTGGCATATAATTTTTCATTTATTAGTGTGTTTTATGGTAACCAAAATTTACTCTATGGATGACTTTTGTCTATAAACACTCAAATGATCTCCAGATTAATGATAATACCTCAAAATTATACAACGATGAATTACATAGTACGCTTAATATGCACCGCTTAAGCGTCACGGTTCTTTTCTAAAGCATAAAAAAGAATGGATCAGGACAGCGAAAATGCACCCAGTTAATAGTTTAAATTCTAATGGTTTAAAAAAGGAGAAAATTGCCTATATAACGCCACTTAATTCTCTACAACGCCACTTGGGAGTCGATTTTCACAAAACCCATTCTGTAGTGGATATGTACTCTATAAAAGGAACGTTAATAGGTTAAAAATGGAAAAAAAAATATGTATAACGCCACTTAAGTGCACTCAACGCCCCTTGGAGGAAGATTTTCGTAAAAATCATTATGCAGGGAATCTCTACTTTATAAAAGAAATCTGTGTTTTAAGTTTCACGACTGTACATCTAATAGTTTATTAATGTAAATAATTATCTATAACGCCCCTTGGGGTTCGAACTTTGCAAAATCCGTTCTTAGCTGATGTCTACTCCATGAAAGGAACCTACCAACTAAATTTCAAGTCTGTAGGTTCATAGTTCCGGAGATATCGTGATTAGTCAGTGAGTCAGTGAGTCAGTCAGTCAGTGAGTCGCTTTTCTACCTTATATTTATACTAGCCGTTACCCACCCGCTTCACTGGGTATTTCACTGTATGTATATGTATACTGTTTACATATACATTAATTATTGATATCTAGCATTAAGAATTCGATTGTATTGAAAAATATATTTATAGTTGTTACACTCTCGCCCCTTGATATAAAAAGAACATAAATTATAATATCTAATTTCTATTTATATCTAAAATAGAAGGAGAAAGATATTTTTCGCTCACTTAACCTAATAATCAAGTAGATTTCCACCAAAGAAACTTTCAGTGGATCTCTACTCCATAAAATAAGCATGCGTGCTAAATTTCAAGTCTAAATCTAACAGAGCAAAAACGAAATTTTTATCATCAATACCTCGTTGAGAGCACTCTTAGAGGATTCCAATTTAACAAAAGAAGCATGCAAACCAAATTTTATTATTGTAGTCTTAGCAGTTCGAAAACGGGAATTTTGTGTAACAATACGCCCCCATAACTCTCCCCGCTCCCCTGGAGTTGATTTCCATAAAATCCATTCTTAGTGGAACTCTATTCAACTATAAAGAAAAGTGCTCAACAAATTTCAAGTAAATGAGTTAAATTCAAAAACAGGAATTTTTCTATAACATGCCTTAATCCCTCGCAACCCCACTCCTTTGGGGGTCCGTTTTCGCAAAAATCTTTGTAAAAGGAACTTTATTGCATGAACGGAACATAACTTCTAATTTTCAAGCAGGTGGTTCTATTAGTTGAAAAGCGGAAATATTTATCTATTACGCCCCTTAATCTCCCTCAGTGACCCTTGTGGATCAATTTTCCCCAAAAATATTTTGTAGCTAATCTCTACACCATGAATGGAATTCGCTTATATATACAAAATTTCAAGACTGTACGTCTAATAGTTTATTAATGTAAATAATTATCTATAACGCCCCTTGGGGTTTGAACTTTGAAAAATCCGTTCTTAGCTGACGTCTACTCCATTAAGGGAACCTACCTACCAAATTTCAAGTCTGTAGGTTTAATAGTTCCGGAGATATCGTGATTAGTCAGTGAGTCAGTCAGTCAGTGAGTGATTGAGTCGCTTTTCTCCTTTATATATATAGATATAGATACTATCTTAAAAATATTTTGTTATGTACTATATGTTGGCTCATGAGATTTTTAGATAGTCCAACGTATTTAATTATTTTATTTTATTTTTCGCGCATGTCTGTTCATGCAAAGTGTCTGGCATCACATTTTTTTTGTTTCGATTTTTCCGTAAAATATTCTTATTTGAATCGAATCATGGACTAAATTTAAGTAGGTTGAAATTTTTTTCTTGTAAAATTCTTAATGTTGAATTTCTTATTCTGTTGAAATTATATTCTTAATAATCTATTTTAAACTATTCTTTCATTCCTGTTCTTAAATTTATAAGATTTTTTTTTTTATTTTGACTTAAAACGTTAGGTTCGCTAAATCTATAAAATTAGAATCTGTGTCCACAATATAATTAAAACATTTTTACATAACATAATCTATGATTTTTGAAATATATTGTTACGAATTTTGTGTAAATGGTGTAAATAAATTATATTTGCATGTGTATATTGTCTTTATCTTACTCTAAATTATATTTAATCTACGTTAAAATTGTAATATTCACTAGAGCAATGCCGCTCCTTACACTGTAGTGGCGATTCAATGGGAACTTGGCGAAATATTGGGGATAGAGCCAAGTTGGCATCATTTTTGGCGACCGAGTTGGCGACTTTGGTGATCATTTTGGGGAGTTCGGGACCCTCAGGATCCTTGTAGAAACTTGTGGAGAAGTACTTTAATTTCACGCTCTATGACGCAAGCAGGATTTTATTCTGGAAGTTTCCGCCGGGCCTATAAATAGAGATGATCTCCGAAACAAGAGTCAGTTTTGATTCAACCAGCGATTAGTAAACTTGTTTTGACCTTGATTACCCATTAGCTCGGCTATGCTTGTGAATAATATTTTACATACGTGTATTTTAGACACTGATAATTGTGTCTGAGTTCTGTGAAGGTGTGGAGACCTTCTGAGATATTTACTCTGTGAATATTGCTGCTGAATCCTGTATTTTAAGGATTGGATTTTCAATGATAAACTGTCATCGCTCTTAAATAACTGTTTTTTTCTTTGAGACTGATTTGTATAAAATATTCGAGCCCAGATCAACGTAACAATAGAATCAAGAAATGGATTTATTTACATTTTAATACATCCAAGTAGAAAAACTTTAAAAAGCACTGGTTATTATTTCTATTAGCGGTAACTCTGAAATTAATGTGAATTTTTCAAAATTCTTTGTCCAGGCTCCTTACAAAAGTCTAAGCTATGCATAAGCAAAATAGTATTTGGTACCTGCATATTATCGCAAAAAACGCCAACGTTCAAGTTAATTCGAAATTTCGCCATGTGTCGTATGCACTGAATAGGCAATCATGTTCTTCATTTTATAAAATGTCGCCAATAGGTTACGATAATGCGTAAATATTTATTATTTTTATAGAATCATTTCCATAAAAGAATGTTTTGAAAATATGTCATTTTTTCGCTACGTTTGTATTATCGCAACCTATTGGCAAAATTATATGAAACGGAAAACCAGGTTGCCAATTTAGCGCATACGACACATAAGAAATCGGGTTTGACAATTTAGCGAGTAATAAACAGAGTTGCCGACTGTTGCAATATACACTGCTGGACAATTGCTAAGGACGGATAACACTATCATCCATAGCAACCACAAAATGAAAGGAAGCAAAATATGGAAAATTAGAATAAGTGCGGGATATTAGTAAGAAGAAGTATGAGTATGCAATTTTTTTTCCACGTCTGTTCATCACGTGATAGCGTTCATAAGAGCTTTAAAGGTTTTGACGCGTATGGATAATTGTTGTTTCAAGTCAAAGTTTTACAGGAAAGATTTAATATACGAACTTAACATTTTTGGCATGTCTTCCCGGCATCACATAGATGATTTTATGCGTGGCCGAATTATTGGAAAGATCGAAGAAGGGCGAAAAATAACAGATGTTGCCAGGGAGTTCGACATCGCTCACAGCGTTGTTTCACGGCTGTGGAAGTCATTTAAAACTACTGGAATGTGTAGTAGATGGCACGGGGGAGGTCGTGTTAGAAGTACGACGCCTGCAGAAGACAGATATATCGTCCTATCAGCAAAAAGGAACAGGCGCACCACAGCTCAGCAGGTGGCAAATCAGTTTCTTGCTGCCTCAGGAAAGCCGATCTCCCGAAAAACTGTTGTCAGACGTTTCAGGGGAAGAGGACTATACGCACGCAGATCTGTTGTGTGTGTCCCATTGACCAGACAGCACAGTACTGCCCGTTTACAATGGTGTCGTGAGCATCACAATTGGACTGAACAGGACTGGGCATGCGTACTATTCTCAGATGAGAGTAGGTTCAGTCTGTCATCGGATTGTAGACGCCAACTGATCTGGCGCGAGAGTGGTACTGCTTATCGTCCAGAAAATATCCAGGAAAAGGACCAATATCCGACATGCAGTAACATGTTGTGGGCCGGCATCATGATCAATGGCGGCACGCGCCTACATGTGGTTGCGAATGGGACTATGATGGGCCAACGATACTTTGATGAAGTTCTACTTCCTCATGTTCGTCTTTTCCGTGGTGCTGTCGGTGATAAATTTGTTTTTATGGACGACAACGCAACATGTCATCGAACACTCGCTGTTCAGGATTGTCTAGACAGCGAGGGTATTCAACGTCTCATATGGCCAGCGCGTTCTTCAGATCTAAACCCCATTGAAAATGTGTGGGATGCTTTGGGGAGGCAAGTTGCTGGTCGAAACTATCCTCCGACAAACAAGAACACCCTCATCCGTGCACTCACAGAAGAATGGGATAAATTACCTCAACAGCTGCTGGATAATGTTGTGCAAAGTATGGTACGACGTGTGGAATGTTGCATCACACTCCACGGTGGGCATATCCCGTACTGATACCTTTCTTTAAGGTGCCTGCTGACTTTTAGATGCATTGTTCCATTTCTCCGTACGCAGATCAAATGAACATTTTTTTTTTCTTTCAGATATTTCACAGCTTTTGTACTTTCCAGAACAATAAATACTCTTTATTCTAATGTCTGAACAGTGTGGCAACTATATTTTATCCTACTAGGCCTCATGTCTCGCTTAATGTTATGCTACATAGCAATTTGTGATCCGTCCTTAGCAATTGTCCAGCAGTGTAATACGTAAATACCTTTTTTTCCCTTTCTTCATTTTCTGCAAAAAAATAATAAATTGTAATTAAATAATGTTTGTATTACATTATTATTCATAAAACAATTTTATATGTATATTTTATTTCAAGTGACAATAAATATGAAGGAAATATTTCATTTGCACGTTTTCGTAAAATCATAGTTTAGAACGTGGTCAGTTACCTAGGGGCGTGACGGAGAATATTAGGGCACCCCCTGTAAAATCAGGTTTTGTGCCCAAAACCAGATCTAACAAAGGGTGCGTACTAGACGTCAGTCAGACTTTGGATCCCCTAGAGTCTTGCCCCTACCAGTAATTCTGGGGTTGCGGGGGTGTACGTTATGCCACTACAGATACCTCAAAATCTCTTACGGAATTTGTTTTTATATCTGATGAAAAGATAAATGCTTCAGAGCCAAAAAACTTTAATTTCCTAAAATTCATTTTCCTAAATGAATTATTGCACTCATTTGAAAAGTTGCTTGAAATATTCCATAATGTATAAAATAACATTTTTAAGGTAGGTATTCCTAAATATATTTAAATTTTCAATTAAATATATAACTATAGTTAAAACCCCTCAATTATTAAACAAACCATCGTTTCTAAAGCTTTAAAACGAAACTAAAAATAACAAGCAATCCTCCCCATACTACAACTATTCAATTAAATCATAACATATTACATAACTATGTCTCTTTTATTATTTTTGGGCTTAATTTATTTATTATTACAAAGTGGCTGTGAATGTAAGATACAATACTCTCAAATATAAACAAAATGCTATTTCTGCTTTCAACATAACTAACAAAATCACTTCTCAAACTTGATTAATATTTACAGAAAATAAATAAATAACAACACAGTTCGGTTCGAATGTTACATTAATTAGAAACAACAGAAGAACCACAAGCTTGCGTGTAATTAGAGACGCTGTTTTGAAATATCATTTGGCGATAAAACTTTCATTTGGCATAGAAATATCCACAGCTTTTCTACAGAAAATTAATTAACAGAGGTAAACTGCTACTGAAAACTTATCTTCTTCAAACGATGTTTCAATGAGAAGAAGATTATACAAACCGCGAATGCTAATTGGAGAATAATTCCAACACTAAGATTATTAAGAGCACTTTGTTTTCCATGAAAAACAAAAGTGTTTCCAAGTAGCCAAATTAATTCGAATATCCCGGAGAAAAGATGCCTTTTAATTTCTAAACTTCCAGTGGCTTCCGGGATTCTTTGTTTCGTAACTAAAATTTATTTGACTTCTGCGTGTTTGCGTTAACAAACTTCAAAATAAGCTTAATGCGCACAGATAGCAACCATTTTTGGTCAGATTTAATTTTCGAATTTTGGAACATTAAAATGCACCGAAAAAAGGAAAAATTATCAATTGCTGGCAAAACATTTGTTAGATTCACTAAGATCTGAATATTAAATAAATAAAAATTAATTTTGTAGTTACGGCAATAGTAACCAAAATTCGTAATTATTTTACTTTTGAAAATGTAATAATTTATTTAGAATTTTTTTTAAGATAGGGAAATGATATTGTACTTTGAATTTTCCCTCATAATCATACATTAAATAGCTAAAGAATGAAATGTTAACAAACGAATCGTATATTCAGTTCATTTACAACTCAAATTACTTTATTGCGAGTATGAGGAAGTTTTATGAACGAGTACTTAAGATAAAGCGGCTGCCATTTACGACGGGCTTCGTAATTTTGATCAGCAAATAAGTGACAAAGACGATATCTGATTTGGTATACCGCTCCCCTAATTTCCACACCAAACCAGCAAGAGGTATTTGAGTCACAGAAGATTTAAAGTTCACCCGATCTTATAATTTTATGTATGTTATTATCAATTTAGTTTTATCATATATTTAAATGTATTGATTTACATTTACATGTTACATCTGTTTACTTCATAATAATCTTAAGCAAGCAATATAAAAAAAAATAAGTCAATTCCTACTTTGAATGGATGGATAGAAAGTATTTTAAAGAATTGAAAATTTAAACAAGATATATATATATATATATATATATATATATATATATATATATATATATATATATATATATATATATATATATATATATATATATATATATGTCATGATTTTTAAGACAGAATCAGATTAAAGTTAGAAAAGTGAAAAGACGACCTTTATTCTTTCATTTGTACATCTGTTCTGACACCGAGAGCAGGGAGGAAAAAAAAAAGCACGCCATGGTGGTGGTTTCAAGTGGATAACACTTGAAAAACATATGTTAAGTATCGCTGCTTTGAAGAGGGTGCTTTTTAAGTTAATGCTGACATATGTTGACTATTAAATCTAACGATCTGGAATTAGACATGTTTATTGGCTAGGTCATATGTTCGGAAGAAATAAATGGGTGATTAGTTTGATACTTGAAGCTGGAAACTGAGAAAGATGAGTCAAGTGCTAGATAGGGAATTTAATTTTTAATCTAATATAATTATCCTTACATTTGCCCCCAATTTTAAAAGGGATTCATGGCGTGGTTTTTCTCTCTTTACAAACTTAATAAATTTTCAATCAGATCAATATCTACATCAGTTCCGTATCAGGAACTCCAATTTCTTCCTTCTTTAGCATTGTAGATTCAAGAACTTTTTCACTTTTATTTTTTTTAAACTTTTTATATATATATATATATATATATATATATATATATATATATATATATATATATATATATATATATATATATATATATATATAAAAACCTAAAAAATTGTATTATATATTACCTGTAGTCAGCAATGTTTATAGAACCTTGCTCACAGTGCCTAAATTTTCGAATGTGTTAGATGGATGTTTATCTCTTGTTTGTAGAGAATTAGACAATATAAATATATATATATAGTGTAATAAAATAAAAGTGAAGAAGTTCTAGAACCTACAGTGCTAAAGAAGGAAGAAATTGGAATACATTAAACACAACAAATGTAGATACAAAAAAATTTTGGACTAAACTGGAGGCCTATTATGATTTCTAAAGCTGTCGCTGAATTAGGCCAGCGAATTAGTGCATTCTCCTTCTATATATATATATATATATATATATAGAGAGAGAGAGAGAGAGAGAGAGAGAGAAGAGAGAAAGAGAGTGCACTAATGGTAGAAATCGAAAAAAAGAACATAAGTTGTCTGCATTGTTGTAACAATGCCCAATCGGAATGGATGAATAACCGGTTTTCGACGCCTAAATTTATCATTGTTTTAAAAGTTACATAGTTACAACAATGGAGAAGAATCTAAGTTGATGCCGAAAACCAATATTTAATTTAATTAATGAATAATTGTTTGAAAAAAAATTGTATTGACCTCAGGTGTCCTCCACTACGAGTTTAAAAAAAATGATTTGAATGTGAATGGTTGAATAGAAAGTATTTTATGAACAATTGAAAACATGAACAAGATATATACTGCTCAAAATAATTAAATTATATTCTGGTTTTAGATGGATTTTGGGGCTGGGAAACTTTTTAGCTGATTGATACATGGTCGACAGACGTAGTAGGTTATATGAGAATAAATTACACATGTTTGACAGAAAAAAATGCATTTTATTGCGCATTTGTATACAAAAAAAAAAACACAATTTGTGCATATGAGAAAAAAAGAATAAGATAAGATGTTTTCTACAAAGGAAATCATTTTCAGTAGGGGGTATGGTTTCCACGGACGGACAACAACGTTGAGCACCTTTGAGGCATGGAGTCAATGAGGCTATTAATTACGAGTTGGGGTATTCTGTCCCACTCTTCCAAAAGAGCTCTTTCCAGTTCTTGGAGAGTGTGTGTGGGTGGTTGGCGACCAACAACTCGTCTTTTTGTGCGTCCCAAACGTACTCTATTGGATTCATGTCTGGAGAACACGCTGGCCATTCCATTCGTACGATTCCATCCTGGAAAAGGAAATCCTCCACCAGGTTAGCACGATGTGGCCTGCAGTTTTTGTCCATTAAAATGAAGTCATCGATTGCTGCAGCGTAAGGGACTACAATAGGTCTGAGGATCTTATCCCTATATCGGAGAGCAGTCAGAGGTCCATCTCGAATGATGTTGAGGTCTCTGCGCCCGTCAATGGAGATGCCACCATACATCAACACTACCCCGCCCCCAAATCTGACACTTTTGTGCACGAACGCAGGACTATTCGTACTGCCAGGTCCCTCCAGATGAAAATGCGCCTATTATCCGGATGAACAGAAAAATGGGACTCTTCAGAAAAAAGGAACATTGCTCCATTCATTTCTCCTCCAGTTCACATGCTCTGTTGCCCACTCCCTGCGGTCGCGACGATGCCTTGATGTTAGTCTAACTCATACCAGCGGTCGGCAAGCATACGGACCTACACCATGGAGCCGGTTTCGGACAGTCTGAGTTGAAACCGTGGTGCCAGTAGCCGAGCGAAGGTGTTGTTGGAGAAGAGTAGCGTTCATATTTCGGTGCCTCCGAGCCGTTAACACTAAATAACGATCTTCTTTGGGCGTTGTTGGCCGTCTCAGACCTTGTCCTGGTCTTCGGCCTGCACTTCCAGTCTCCAAAAAACGGTTCCAGATCCTAGAAATCACACTTTGTGACACTCCAGTGGCTTGCGCTAATTCGGCTTGAGTTTGGCCCCCTTCTAACCTACCAACAACTCTCCAAGCTTCTGAATCGGTTAAATGACTTCGCTGAGACATCGTACTCATCGAAACAAAGCAGTCACTGAATGCCGATCATCCTTTTCTTCATTTCAGTAGAAAGTCAAATTTTATTCGCTGCCGCTGAAGTGACGTTTTTGACGTCGAACTCAAAATTAGCATACTTCACAGTTTGAAAATCAGAAAAATTTGCATTTGTGATTCTCTTCTTCCATTTTCGGCAAAAAAAAAAAAAATCGCTTATATCTTTATTTCATATAAAACTTACAATATCCTTTAATTGTTTTGAGCAGTGTGTATATATATCTATAGGGAGAGAGTTAACTAATGGTACGGATTGAAAAAAGGATTTTTCCTTAATTATGTGAATATTTATATGCGAACACACATTTGTTTTTTAAAAGCATTACTTAACCTTTTTTTTTTCTTTTGGAATTCATAAAATACATTTTGCTTTGAAATGTTCTTATCAAATTACTATTATTTTAATAAAGCTATTCTTATTTTTCTTATCTTCGTTTCATTTGCGCTGCCGAACATATTCTGAATCATAAAAATTAATTTCACTTTATTTGAAATTTTGGTTCATTTATTTGAGTAGCAAAATGGGATACTCCATTTTTATGAACAATATAGTTGAATATTTCAAAAATAAACAGGCATCGAAAATAAAAATGAGATATTTCAAACCTACTCAAATATCCGTATGCATAAATTAGATATTCGAGTATTAAAAAATAAAGCGCATTTAAGACGTATTGGTATGCTAAAATCTTATTTTTTTGACAATTTGAGATTTTTACATTTTAAAATTGTATAGATTTTAACCTTTCTAAAAATACCTTACTTTAACCTCTAGAGTATTTAGAAGCCCTTAAAACATATTTTTTAAATAATCGTTGAAACTGCGTCATGCCCATTTGAATGGTGAAAAATGTAAACAAAGTACTTCATTTTGTTAAAAGTTGAATGTCTGATATAAACCAAAACATATATTTTTTATTGTAAATGGAGCTTTTTATTTTTTTAATTCTCTAGCCGATTAGAAGTCTCGCTGTGTATACATTAAAAGCATTTTATCTCAAAATGTAAATTTAGGTGTTCGAAGTACCTTTTCTGAGAAACTACTGTTCACAGGCATTTATTTTTTATGATACATTTATAATGATGGCTAATACATAACGAAATGAATTTTCTGTAAAAAACTCAAACATTTATTTCTTACAAATTTTTTATGTGAAAAATGGGTTAAATTTCTCAAAATTTGATAAAATATTTCATAAATGATTAAAAGATTCAAAGTTAGCTGAAAGCTCATTCCAGTATAACGAGAAAGGTGTATTTTAATTATATGAAATATTTCAAACATGTACATGTAACAGATTTGGAGATAAGGTACATCGAAAACAGCGAATTTAACATTGTCAGTATTTATAGGGAGAATAAAAAAAGAGCTTTTGAGGTTTCAAATACAAAAATAATTATTCTATACAATTCTGAGCAAAATTTTTCTAATAGAATAATCTGTTAACGTATTTTATTCAGTATTAAGTGGATAAAGTAATAATTTACTGTTATTAAATAATTACTTGAAATGATATTTTTCTCATTCCTTCAAAAACCGTTGATAATACACAGAAGAGATAACAAATCAATTTATATCACATTAAGGGGGTTCACCTATGTGACAAGTTAAAAAAAATCAGGAAAATTAATTTTTTTTTCAAAAATTGCTTCCTTATTATGTCTAGAAAGTGATTTTTTTTAAAATTCGAAGTCGTTATAAGGAAGAAGGGATTAGAAGAGCAGGTGTTCGGAGCGCTAAGTTTCATTGTCCATTGTTTTAATCGGCCTTGAAACTTTAAACGCGTTTTTCTCAAAATTGTGTTTTTCAAACCTTCCTCCATCAAATCTAAAGAACGATTTAACCGAAGAACATCAAATTTATAGGGTAGATTTAGCACATATGCACGCACCAAGTGGAGTAAAAGCATTACAAAAGTCAAAATATTTATATTTTTTTATAAGAAAAACATAACAAAAAACCCTTCATGAAATTCGCAAAGTTTTTTCAGAGGCCTACCAAAAGTCCAATTTTTGATATTTTCAAATGGGTTATACTCCGTACTGTGCATTTAAGTTTATGGATTAAATCGCCGTTAAATTTTATTTCAGATAAGCCAATCAGTCGGAGGAAAAAATCGTGAATGAAGTGAGCTTCCCTTTTTAGATGTGGGTGTGTTCAAAGCTCTATAACTCACGTTTTATGGGATATTTTTTCGGAACAATTAATACATATTCCTAAAATACATATAAATAAATAATAAAAACCTAAAATTTTATCTTTTTACTGGTTGTCAAAAAAAAATCCGTAAGAATGCCTAAAAAACAGGCCTTCACATGGGTGAAACCCTTTAAGGTATCTGACTACGTTCGGAACCGTGATTTTAAAAAAGTGCATAAATAGATAATTTTCATGATATTTAATGTCCCTCCGATTAGAATACAGGCATAAAATCGTTTTAAGGACATTTTGACGAAAAAATTATTTAAATATAATATTTTGGCAAAATATTAACTTAAAATAATCTTTTTTTTCAAATGTTCTCCTTTTGTGAAAAATTGTTCTATTATAATAATATTTTGCCTGTATATGCCTAAGACCTCTCTACAGAGCCTCAACTAGAAGTTTTAAAAAAATCACATTATTTTCAGAGTTACCACCAATTTAAATAATTATTCGCGTTTTTCTCTTAAAATTGCTCCCTTCTGTTGTCATAAAATATGAATAAACCCACTTCTATGTTCTATATTTCGAAAATTCCTTTTGAGCCTCTGAAGAGCGGTCTGAGCTGTTACAGGCAAAATATTATTTTAATAGAAGCATTTTTCACAAAAGGAGAACATTTGGAAAAAAGATTATTCTAAGTTAATTTTTTGCCAAAATATTATATTTAAATAAAGGTTTTTTATCAAAATGTCTTTAAAACAATCTTATGCATACATTCTAATCTGAGTGACACTAAATATTATGAAAACTTTCCATTGATGCGATTTTGAAAATCACGGTTTCGAACGTAGTCGGATACCTTAAAGAATCCTGGATATACACGCATCCTTTTATTTCTTAAAAGAATGTTTCAATTTGTCACATTTATTTCTTTACTTTTAGTCAAATTATCTTTCGAAAAGAGTCTTTTTTAACAACTCTCAGGCTCTAATGGATTTATTTTTCATCTTTCCTAGCGTCATTTATTTAATCTAAATCGCCATTAAATTTCGAGATTAAAGCTAAGACGGAACGAAATATTACTTTTATCCTACTTTTCCCCGAGACACGAAAACTTTTAAGGACTAATGAGATCAAGTTAAATTTACTTCGCAAGTCAACAGCATTTTTTGAACCACAAGTTTAGCCACCTAATTGGCTATCCAATATATCAAACTTTCACAGTTTCACTTCGTCATTTTTTTTTTACTTGCGAGTTTAATTTGCTTAACTGATAGTTCACTATACCTATTTATTTTGCTACTTGATTCCCATTTTTTACATGTTATTCTATGTTAAGAATAAAGGAAAAGAAATTTTCTGTAAATGTTCTTGAAAACTTAATTTTTTCCCTTTAAAATTAAAACGCCGGGCGAGCCATTTGGAGAAATGGAAACTATAAAACACGCTTCTTTACTCAGCATTCCTGTTCAAGAAAAAACAACTTTACCTTCCTTATGCGTCTGGCTTTGCCTATTATTTTACTGCCCTTCATTTTGTTCAGTCGCGCCTTTTGATTAATCTTAGGCATAGTTAATTCCAGTGGTATATCTTCTGATATTTTGCTCAGTAATTTTTTACACCAATACCTTATTTTTATGTATGCTTGTTCATACGCACGTAGCCATGGAGCTGATATTTTAAGTTATTTTGAAGCCATCTAATAATAAGCAAGTAATATAATTTTTTTAAAGTTAATACCTACCTTTTTAGGAAAACATACTGACGCCATCTGTTGCAAACAGTTGAAACTTCAACAGATAACGTAGAATACATTTAAAATTAAACAATAAAAATTAATTAAAAAAATATTGGAATAAACTGTATTAACATCAAATGTCATCCACTAGAAGTATAAAAAAATGTATTTGAACTTTAATAGATAAATCGAAAGTATTTTATTAGCGGTTGAAAATTTCAAAAGTGAAATATATATATATATATATATATATATATATATATATATATATATATAATCCAATATAAAAATTCAATATATAATTATATACATATACATATATATATAAATTTATACATATATATACCTATACACAAATATATAAACGAAAATATAAAAATAAACATATAGTTATATACCTAAGATAAATAAAATTAGGAAGAAGGCACAGTAGTATAATGACAAACTCCTGGCCTTAGGAACCAGGATTGCAGGTTTAAACAAGTTTTACGGCCAGCCAACCTTCACCTGTAATTTGTCATACTATGTACCAAGAGGAAAGGAAAGAATTATATATGTAGAATTTAAATATTAAAAAAATCATTAAACTAAAAACATATGAACAAAACATAACCTACTAATTCGGAGTGTAAATGATGGCCAAGAGTGCATCAACAAGTAATGTGTTCCCACCAAATACGAGAGGTGAGAGCAGAACGATACATAAATATATATATATTAATTGTTTTAAAAAATCGATACGTATATTAACGCAAAATTATAAAAAAGTTAAAAATATATATATATATATATATATATATATATATATATATATATATATATATATAGTTTTAAAAAATCATAAAAATAGTAATCATATAAAAATTAGTGTAAAATATAAAAGAAACGCAAAAAATATATATATAAAAAAAGTTAATAAGCATGTGGTGCCATCTATTTATATATATATATATATATATATATATATATATATATATGGAGAAAGTGAACTAATCGTAGGCATTGAGTCAAATTAAAACTGACCAAGCTGTAAGAATACATGGTTTTGATGCTTTTAAAATTTTTCATTTCTCGCTTTTTGATTATTTTAATAAATTAAAAATAATAAAAAGTGGAATTATTTTCGTATAATATTCTACTCGTAAAACTATATTCAAATATATATATTAATTTTAACTGTATCAACTAGAGTTTATTAATACATATATAATTATAGCATTGGCTTGAGAGATTGAAATGACTTGAATATTAAGGATAAAAAATATTATTCAGATGTTGAAATTTTAAAAAGTTGGAAACCCCAGTAAGTTAAACAGCACTAACTGAAGATAGCTTACAAATTTACATAAAAAGGGGTTTTAAAGTATCCTACTACCCTAAAACATAGTTTTTTTAAACGATCATTTTTTCATGATTTTATTTTATAGGTTATTTTATTAGTTTTAAATAAACATGCCAAGATTTTATTTTCCATTCACTAGAACAAAAACGACAAGTATTTTAGTAAAAGCGGATACAATAACATAACATTAAATATTAAACTTTTAAATGTCTTTTACTTGAAATGTGTTTTTTTTTTTCGAAAAGCACAAACGGGGACAGCGATTGATAAAAAATTTTTTTAAATAATTTGCTGAATTTTTTCTGCATGCTCTGTATAACAGTATAGAAGTGTTTTTTTAACTGTCAGATTTATCAATCACTGTTTTATTACAAAATATACAGTTCCTTATGTGAATATAATCGCTGTTATTTTAAGGAATTTTGTATAATAACTAAGAAAAAGTTATCTAGTTTTGGTAAAAATTAAAATATCTCTTATCATGAAGGTTATTTCAAAAAGGAATACCAAAGTAATTCATCAAAATTGAAACATTGAGAATTGGTTCATTTACTATTTGTACAGAACTGACCCCGTTTATGTAATTATTTCTCAATTTTTACCCATTTTAGTAATAACAATTTATTTTTCTCTTCTTCATTTAAGGGTTTTCTCTTAAAATGTACTAAATAAATCTAAAAAGTACAAAAGAATCTACATATTTTCATTTTTTTTAAAAACAAGTTGTTGCAAGTAGTCAAATACCTTAACTTGTTCTAAGGCATTTCAAAATTCCATCATTTTCTTTGTAGTACTAAACGAGATGCTATAAAATATAATGGCTAGACTTTCTAAATTCATTATAAATATTAAAAAAGTAGCTTCGTGAATTTATGCATATTTCCAAAAAATAATTAGAAAGATTAATTAATTATTACCTTAATGTGTCTTAAGAAATACCACATGATTGCACTAGATTAAAGAATATATTAATTCTACACTATAGACATATGCCACTTTAGGACATTAAGGCACACTTTAATTTTTCCATATAACATCTGTCATTCATTAATGCATCAATTTTAGAAAAAAAAAAGGAAAATTAAAGCCTTAACAAAAAGAAATGATGATCTCGATTATATATTGTTTTACTATGTTTTCTGTTTTTTTTTTAATTCGTACAATTAGTTCACAATCTCCCTATACATTTGTTCAAAATTTCAATCGTTTAAAAAATACATTTAAAAGCGCTGAATTGAGCTGAAATTTTATATAAACGATTATTTTGGATCGCAATACTGTACAATTTAGTTATAGTTAATAAAAATGAATTTTTTGATTAAAACTAATTTTCAAAGAATTACACAGGCAACCACGCTGGCATCATTTTTGCTTAGCGACCATTTTGCAACTTGTGTCAAAACTTGAAAAGGTTTATTTCTCATATTTTAAAGGGCTCAATTGAGCTTAAATTTTCTATACACGATTGTTTTGGGTCACAATACGATAATATAATTATAATTAATTAAAATTAATTTGCTGAAATTAATTATTAAATAATTACAGATACAGTCACTTTGGCTTCATTTTTAGCGACTTGAGGCAAAACTTTAAAAGATTTTTTTGTTCCCCTCTGATTTAAAGCATTCAGTTGAACTGAAATTTTATATTCACGATTTTGAATGACAATACGTTACTTTAATGATGTTTAATAAAAATGAATTGCCACTTAATATTGTGATTCTGTCATTTGTATATACATATTTATATTAATTGTTATTATTTTATGACTAAAATGAAGTAACTAGAATAACATTTTTCTTTGTTGACCAAAATAGGAATTGACTTAAATTTTTAAAATGTTTTTGTATTTCTTGTTTGTATAATTTAATTACTAGACAAACGAAACAGACACACATTAAATAATATTTTATAAATGTAAAAGTTGTGGTTTTTCAAAATATTCTGTAAACTTGGAATTGCTGAGCAAAATTTTTTTTAAACCTTACATATTTCATCTTAAATGCAATGCAGTAAGATTTCTTTAGAATAAAAATCAAATTTTTTAGTTTCAGAATAAAATATGAAGAAAATGAAGTCTGAAATGCAATATTGAAAAATTCATATAAATATTTCTTTATTATAACCGATCTGTTAATTTTATTAAGTTAAGTGATAAAAAATAAAATAATAATAACAACACATATAGTCACATGGGAAATTCTTTTCGTTTCTTCAATAAATTAAATCTTTAAAATAACTGTTTCGTATTTTTTAACTAAAAATTGCATATTTTATGGTTCCTAACAAATAAACATTATTTATTCAAAGCAAAAACGAAATACGAGCTGTTGGGAATCTATTCGAATGTTTTCGATTTTTACCCTTTAAAATATTTATAAAGCTCTTCGCTTGCTAAATATTTCGTTTGTAAGACATTATAGTTACTATTTTCTTTAAAGTTAGTCTTGATTTACTTACGAAAATAACTTACAACTTAAATTAAATTAAGCGAAATTTTATTTTATTTCAAATAATTTAATTAAATAAGTCAACATTAATTTTAAATTATTAAAATGTATGCATTTTCATAGAATGCATTAACTGAGAAAAGAACACATTTTCTAATATAATTTACAAATATCTAGCTTGAATATTTATTTTACAATTATATAAAATAATTATTTAAATGTAAGCATGGCTTTAGGTTATTATAAAGATCAATAACTTATGTCCATATATCTAGTAAACAAATATATAAGAAAAATGTAAAAATGTTTGACATTTAATTAATTAACTTAATAAGTTTGATTCCTTTATATGATTTCTCGCAAAATGACTATTATACGTAAACATCCGAAGACGTTGAAAATGACTAAATTCAATCAAGACATATATATATATATATATATATATATATATATATATATATATATATATATATATATATATATTATTGAATATATATTATTGAATATATAACTATCCTTCGGCTTTACAAGACTCAAAACATACTTTGTTTTGCCTCTACGCTACGTAGCAACCAGTTCCAATCAATTTTAAAAAAATTAACAAAACCGGGTCTTTGATGTCCCAGAAGAAGGCATTTAAAATGCTCAAAATCTAGCATGGCGAGTCTGATAACTCAAAATGTTACAAATATATATCCCTAAAACTTTTTAACCCAATATTTATGCTTTTTTTCTAGAGAATGTACTAAAATATTTCTTATTGTTTAAATACTTTTTGAGTTATGGCTTGCTATTCAAATAATGGTCTTATAAATAAATGTCACATTTCTTATAATGTTTATTCGATTAGCTGTAGAATCAGAGAGCACATTTTCTAGATAAATGCATCTAATTTGTTTTAATATTACTCTTACTATATATATAATATAAGTTTATTACTTTTTCTCTAATTCAGCGTTTCTCAAACTGTGGGGCGCGTCCCCTTTAGGGGGCGTGACAACTCTACGAGGGGGGTGCCAGCATGTTGAAAAGTTGAAAACAAATGATTATTTTTAAAAAAATATTTATTTACTGAAAATAAACAAACAAAATAAATTCTGACACAAAAGAAAAATACCCATTTACATTGATACATTACACTTATAAATATATCAGTACTACACAATGTATTTTATAACTAATTTAAAAATACTAAGTTAAGAAAAAGTTTATTAATTACCAGTGGCAGCATGGGTTTGTCATATCTGTAACTAAAAACAAGAATTTACACTTACCTTGATAATTTGTGCGGTTTATAATTAATCCCTTAACTGCCGATTAAAACTGATGCAATTCACTTTCCATTGCCAACCTTTTTCCTCGTAGTCGTGCATATGTGATGTATTGGGGGGGTAATAAAGAAGCTAATAATCTGAAATAAGTAAATCCTTCTCAAACATTGTAAAAACACTTTTATTGCATTCCAAAGCCTTCGGAATAATTTTATGGATAGAAGTGCACAGAAAAGATCATACTTCGGAAAGGCGTATATATACGTCCGGGGAAATAAATGCTTTGGCTTAGCGAGACGTTTATATACGCTGGGGTGCTTAAGAGGTCAAAGTCGTATCGTCAAAGTATAATATTATTGAACTCAATCTATTGTTATTGTATAGAGGGGGAGGCGATGAAAATTGGGATTGAATATTGGGTCGCGAATATTGCAACTTTGAGAAGCACTGCTCTAATTGCTTTAAAGGTTTTCAAAAATATTGCTAAAATTAAAATTATAATTGTAATTTTAGTAAAATTTAAGTAATTTATTTTAAATATTGTTAATTAAACATTTGTATATATTCGCATTGAGCTCTGAAAAACCATTTATAATGTTTAAATATGTTATTTTCTTAAAAGTTCTCTGAGCGTGTTCGTATACCTTAGTATAGTGTTTCTCAAGTTTCAGCATTCGCGACCCAATATTCAATCATAATTTCCATCGCACTCCCCTCATACAATAAAAATGAATTGAATTCAATAATGCTATACTTCGAGACTAAAACTGCAATACAGCCTTAACCTCTTAAGTTCCAGCGGCGTATATAAATGTCTCGCTCAGTCAAAGCTTTAATTTTCTGGACATATCTATACGCCTTTCCGAAGTACGATCTTTTTTGTGCACTGCTATCCATATAACTATTCCGAAGGCATTGGAATGCAATAAAATAACCTTGACAATGTTTGCGAAGGATTTACTCTTATTTCAGATTATTTTCTCTTCTTTATTTCTCACCCCCCAATGCACCCCATGCGCCCCCTTACATACGAATTTCGTAAATTTTAATCGGTAGTTGATTATTTATAAGCCGTACAAATTATAAACATAAGTGTTCATTTTTGTACATTCTTTTATGTATGACAATTCCATGGGGTCACTGGTAATTATTAAACTTTTCTTAACTTAGTATTGTTAAATTAAATGTAAAATACATAGGGTAGCATTGATACATTTATAAGTGTAATACATCAGTCTAAGTGTGTATTTATTTTTTTATTATATCAGAATATATTTCGTTTGCTTACTTTCAGTAAATTAACAGTTTTTTTAAGTAATCTTTTGTGTTTGATTTTCAATATGCTCGCGCACCCCTCGTAGAGTCTTCACGCTTCCTTTGGGGGCATGGCCCACAGTTTGGGAAATGCTGCCTTAATACAAACAATATATATAAGACAACTATATCAACGTATAATGAATTAAATAATTTCTAAAATATCTTATTGAAACCACACTGTACAAAAAGCTATTGCAAAATAAATAAATTGTATCTACTGCCTATTCCGATCTTTTCGTCTTGTTAAGAAATAAAAGTATTAAGAAATACGCTCCTAAAAATTTAAGAAATAACACAAGTCTTTAACTCTAGAAAGCGATGGATTTAAATTCCTCTGAAGGAGAAGCCACATAATACCTAATAAATCCATTCAAACTGGCATATACGATAGCCCAACCCAAGTTACAACCTAAAGTATTCCATGTTGTAAGGCCCTATCCATCAGGATATGCATGGTAAAAGATGGCCGATCCTGGGTGGTCTGACAAGTTTACCGTTTTCCAGATCTCTCCTCTTCGTTGGCCACATTCGTTTAATACGCCAACGAGTTCCAACTCTGTATCCAGAAGATAACGCAGTAAAATCAGAATGCAAATCCGCGAAAGATTCATTTGCAATTCAAATGCGTTCGCGGAGGATCTCTTCCATGGGAATTTCCATACCCCAACCCTCGCTCATGCACCCCCTATGTTTTCGCCCATACCTTCACACACACACCCAGCCGAGAGTGGTACATGACCACAAAAGTATAGGGAAGGTATTTTGCCTCTCGCGTACCTTTCGCCTCAAAACCGTTTCTAAACTTGTTTGGTCAAAACTGCTGATATACCGCCGATAAATTTGGTGCGTGTGGTCTTTTCGGTTTAGGGCTACAGGAGCTCTAGTGGCCATTTTTTTTTACCTCCCCCTTTTCTTCTTTGCTGAAACCTACGAATACAGTCGCAGGTGTTACAATAAAAAAGAAAGAAAGAAAAAAGGGTAGAAAGTAGCACCCATAAGGGAGAAATAGAAGGAAGAACATGGAAGAAGCATTTTTCATTTCTTTTTGTTTTCGATGGCTGGTGCTTTGGAAAATACGTTCGCAATCTATATATGTAAATGTTTCGGTTTCCCCGTTTAAGCACCGAATGGGAAGAAAGGGGGGAGAGAAACGTGTAGTAGTCCATATTTTAAAATTTAAAAGAGGCTATGCTTGAGAAGATGAAGAACATGGGAGAAATATGGGTGACGTTATTATGCATTGGGTAAGGCGTAGATGTTTCAGCGTGAAGATAAAATGCAGTGGAATAAATTCTGCTTTTGTAAGATTGTTAGAAAAGGATTTTATTCGACTTTCTTTGAAATTGACCATATGCGAAGGATTTAAGTTGCAGGTAAATCTAAATTTGTAAACACATCCATTCTAAATTTGTTGCTTCAGAACTGCGTAGTTTTTATTCTCTTTGTATTTTACACAATAACTTTTCAAGTAATAACAATTTTTAAGTATTTTTTTATTTCACGTATGCCGTAAAATACGGCATATAACGCAAACTTTTATCACCAAAAATGAGATCGAAATTTGCAGGTGTACGTTACACGCCGGGTATAAAACTAAAAGCTTTGAATTTTAAAAAGAGATCGGAATAAAAAAAATTAAGTTTTAGATGCATTGAAATATATTGTATATATTATTCACTTAAAAAAATTACTTACCTTACGAACTCAAAAGGTTGTATTTCTAAAAATATACTCTTTTTTTTTAAAGTCTGACACATTATTTCGAATAAATGACCCAAAAGCATAAAAGTATTGCACACATACTCTTCAGGTTTCATCATAAAAAAGGGGTGCACGTAATAAGACGAATATGCATAAAAATTAAAAAGTTCAGCTCGAAAGTATAGGTACGCGTTTTACACCTATTACCACCTACCGTATTTACACCTACGATTCCACGGTAGATACAAAAATAAATGTACACATATAAATATAAATCTATTTATATATATATCAACAATATTATGCATTCATACATACATGTATATACAAAAAACTGTTAGAATTTTAAACATTATGTAAGAAAATAACAAGGAATGAATGGAAGTCACAGTAATAACATATATAACTCTTAAAATTAGAACTAAAATTTCAGAGTTAAACACATGAGGGTCATCCAGAAAAAAACATCGTTTAGTTATACGAATGAAAAAACACGATTTTTATTGGAAAAAAAAATAATTATACTTCATACTTTAAAGCATCATTCAATTATCTGCATAATCGCTTCCTACACTGAAGCATTTGCCGTATTTGTTCACGGGTTTTAAAATCACATTTTACACTTCAATCACCCATGCATTAAAACTGGAGATCACGACATTATTCAACATTTCTTCACTTCCAAAATGTTTATGGCACAGAATTTCCGAAACTTTGTGATGACCCCCTTGGGTCACAACTTGAACACCCAGATTAATTTGAGGCAAAGAACCACCAAAATCCATTTTGAATAATAACATTATTTATTTTTGTTATAATTTCCTCAAAAATCTCTGATAACAAATAATATTATTATGTTACGTCATCTAAAGGGATTTACCTTTATATTAAATTAAATTACTAAGAATACGATTGATTACTAATCTAGCTCAACTCAAGTAAGGTTTACCGAAACTAGGAGATCCGAGAAACACACGTATTCGAATTCTTAATTGTCATTAACTTTAACTAAGTATCTGAACCTGACGCTTACTTTAAGCGTACGTGAATTATATTCACCGCTGGCTTATATCAGCTTTCTGATACGTCTAGCAGCACGACGTCTTCACGAATCAAATCTCTTTGAATCTTCTAGTTTTACTTTTAACGTTGTTGGCTTAATAGCCTACCATCACCTCTCTTGCTATCTCGCAACTCTCGACTTAAATATCTTATCTAATTTGAATATCCCAAACTTCTTTTTGGAGTTGATTGGAAATAAACGCGAATTTATATTCCCCAGAAAGACGCCTAAGAAGATTAGTGGAAAGGTTCCGAACAGATTCGTCACAACTTTTGCAAAAAGACATATTTATCTTAGGAAATAGAATGTAATCGCGAAGAGCAAGGTCCAAACTATTGGTTATTTATTTGAATTTAGGGAATATACAAGTCTTAATTAGTTAGAATAAGTAGAATGACATGGAACACACACATCGAACACAATCTACGAATTACATGAACAAATAAGACGAAAGATCAAATGAAGGTGGTGATTCTATAGAGAAGTGAAGAAAGCTTCAGATATGTAGAAGAATTGTTTTTACCATTACTTATTGTGTTTTTCATTCAGTGAAATTAAGTATTCTTATTTTCTAGATGATCCTCATAGTTATCGTAAATTTTGGGATATCCCGCACACTTTTAACACAAAAAATATGATTGAAATGTACGGCTGCGCGTAATACGCCGAGTATAAAAAGGAGAGCTATAAAAATAAGCAAATATAAGCAAAGAAAAAAAATTAGACTTCTACATATATCGAAATATTGGTTTTTTAAAAGAAATGGCATTTCTTATGAACTTAATGGTATGTAGCTCTAGAAGTATACTACTTTTTTTTATGCTTGGAATAATACCGTGAATAAATGACTTCAAAACATAAGAACATTGCTCACATACATTTCAGGTTTCTTCGAAAAAAAGAGGTGCGCGTTATACGACGATTATACCAAAAAACTAAAAAATGCAGCTTGAAAGTATAGGTGCGCGTTATACGCCGGATTTTTCAGTAGTTAACCCTTCTCCTTGTATTCACCCATATTACTAGGTGGATATAAGTTATGAAAAGAAAATGAGTGCAAAAATATTTTTAAGTCCTAAAAACAGTTTTTGAAATATAAATCCACATTACCCAATAGTATAAAACATTATTTTTATTTAGAAGCATTAAAGAAGTATAAATATACTAAAATTAATCTGTAAAATTTAAATAGTTAAGTTACTTTTTTCTTTAAAAAAATGGAATACAGTTATGTAAAAAATTATTTCATTCCAAATTATATTCTTAAGCTGATTTTGAAAGTAAAAAGTCAGTTTGACACAAGCTATTATTTTACAATTTTTAAAAAATCTAGGTTTTCTGAAGTTTATATATAAACTTTTATGAAATGTTCGCTTTTTGCATTTTTTTAGTCATTTTAAGTGATTTATATTTCTTAGAATATTAGGGGGGCGGGAGTTAATGTGAATTTGAAAACATGTTTCTTTTTTTGATTTTTAATAATTATTTTTCTAGCTTAAATTTGAAAAAAAACATTATTTTGTTTTAAATTTAAACTTTAGCATTTTCTTAAAACAATATCTAGAGATATCAGACCTAAATCCATACTAAAGTTTATGAAACATATGTTTGGAAATATGAACAAAAAATTTCTAGACTTTATCTTGAACAAAAAAAAGCATTAGGGATTGGAAAACACTTATATCTTCACAATTATAAGTCATCGAAATACTACTTTAAATTAGTATAACTGGACATATTTCTTTTTAAATTCAAAATATGTTTCTGCATAATATTGATAGCATTTGTTACGACGATAGATTATTCAGCCTAAGCCAACATAATATTTTAAAACACAAATTATTTATGTACAAACTAATAATGGTGCTCTCTAACTTAAGATAAAATTCCCTAGGTTTATATATGACATTTAATTTATTTCTGTTTTAAATCGGGGAAGGTGAGCAAGTTTGAGTTTTTAGAGCGTGACTTCAAAATATAATAGCAATATTTTCTTTAGTACACCAATGAAGATTTAGTGTTATGTGCAATACTTGTATTCGGAAGTTTAATTGTAGTATTATCTAAGGCTGTCTTACTATTTATTATTTTTAGTATAGCATTGCATTCCTTCTAAATATTGTTTCTCCTAGCAACCTTAGATCGTTTTTGCAGGTGCATTTTCTCAATAGAGAAAAAATAATGAAAAAAGCTTCTAAATTAAATAAACAATGTATAAAAGAGAAAATTGTTTTTAAAATCCATCTTAATTAAGTAACTAGAAGAATTCAAAAGACTCGCACGACATGCATAAATAAAAGTGATTTTAGTAATAAAAATTGAATTTAATAACCATTTAACACTGAAAGAGTTGATTGTACCCAAATTAGCTTTCATTAATTCATTTTAACAGTGGAAAGAGAGGCTTTCTACTGAAACCGAAACTAAAACCTAAGCTCAGAAGATTTCAAATATCTTAAAATTTAATTATTTATCAGATCTGAAATTTTGAGGAAAAATTTCCAATAAATGGGTCACAAGAAAAAGCATGAAAAAAATTATTTTGTGATATTTTTGCAATTGTAGGTTAATGTAAAACCATAACAATCAAATGTTAATCAACTCTACTCCTTATATTACATATAATTTACTTTTCTATTTAAAAACTAAAACAACATTTTAGTGACTGTGGAATTTCATATTCTGAGTTTTTAACAAACAAAGCAAATTTCTAAGATGTGTAATCAAAAATGTAATAATTTTATTTCTGAATCTTTCAACGTTGAAGAAGGAACAGTTGTACTTTAGAATTTTTTGTAAAACTAAATTAATAAGTAAATCAAAGAAAAACTTTTTTAAAAATTTACTTACTAAATTTAACGTGAGAAGAAAAAGATATAAATGTTTGATGGCACATTTTTTTTAATTCATATATTTTCCCAAATATAAAATTTTATATAAAATTTTATATAAAATTGCTATTCTATTTTATATTTAAATAATGAAAATATGAATATTCATTTTATTATTTATTCAATAAAACTGCGAAAAATTAATACAAATAAATCAATACCAATAGTGAATCAAATCGTGCGCAAAAATTGATTTTTACCGAAAAACCTAATATATCTCTTTCATAATATGTCTAGCAGCATAAGAGAGACATACCGAACAATTACTTAGTATAAAAAACCACTTAGCTTTAAATACGAACAATTTAGTTACAATCTATTTTCTTTGATATAATTAAGTTCTTGCTTCTAAGCAATGGGAAAAAATTGAATATCAAGAAAGCTTTGTTTTTTACTTTGATGTAAGGATTTTTTTTTACTATTGTAACAACTACAATGCAACTATACATTCAAACAACAAATTGCTTAGTTCTCAATTGCTTTGTTTAGTTCTTAATTGCATTATTGAATTTCCTATTCTATTGTTTAATTGTTAATCCGATTGTTTAATTGTTAATTCAATTATTTGATTCTTTATTGTTAAAAAAGTTATACTCGATAGGTTTATGTTTTAAATCAGTATTTCTCAAACTGTAGGAGCATCCCACTTTCTCAGGGGGGCATGATGACCCTACATGGAAGGCTCGAGCCTATCGATAAATAAAAAATAAAAGATTAAAAAATTATTAATTTTAAAGATGCAAAACAAAACATACATTACAACATAGTGAGTGTGTGTGTGCTTATGATCACACGATAAAAATAACTTCCAAATTTGTATTGTTATTTCAGGAATTAGGTGAATAAAAAAAGGGGATGTTAGTATTGTAATATAAATTATTTATTCATATGTCTGTACTCATAAAGTATTATTTTTGTGCGATATATACAATAATATTTGTGAATTAATTGTTTTTAAGAAGGAAACAATAGCTTTACGGTAGCTGAAATAGGTTATAATTACTTTAAATTAAAAATTATTTAAATATCTAAAATAAACTCCGTCAAGCGTTGTTCCGTACTTTCTCGTGCTTTCATTTGGATCATTTGACATAATTAAATTGAATTTTGATTTTAAAAAATCTACTAAAGGCTTTGATTTGTCTTTTGAAAAATCTACATTAAAATCCTCACTTAAAATAGTAGACAATTTGTTCAGAAGAATTTATTCGGCTTCAGTATAGGCAACTAAATTTTTGTGAATGAATTCGATAAGTTTCTCTGCACTTTTTGATTTGATGAAGTATATATACATAATAACCGTTAGAATAATTTGACCTCTTTCTGCTGTACATTTCGCTGCACAAATTTCTTCGATGCATGACTCATTAAATCCAAATGATTCAGTAGTATTGTTACGAGTAGTAGTGTTACATTGTTACGAGCGTAACAATGCTTGGCTTCTTAAAACGCATCATTCAAGTTCACTCTCCAGCAAAACGCGCCTGAAGAAGTTATTTCAAAAAATAAAATGTACGTCTATGCTAATATAATATATAATACTTTTAATGTAACAGTACTTTACAATGTGTTTGATAATTAATTAATCAATTCTAGCAACATAATACTTATAATATTAACTGCTATACTAATATAATAACATACTTTTCCTATAACTTTAATTAAAATTATTAAAATATCTATTAATTAAAAGTACTATACATAACATTTAACACTTATTTTGATAATTAGCATGTTTTATAGTTAAGGTCTTATAGTAGCTTTACTTCAAAGTATATTATTATTGCATTCAATACATTTTTATTATATGGAGATGTATTAAAATGAAAATTATTAGTAAACCTTGGGTCACGAATATTGAAAGTTTGTAAAGCACTGTTTTAAATTACACACTCTCTATTACATTAAAATATTTTATTGTAATGTTTGAGGACATACAGACAGTTTTAATGGATCAATATGAGAAGGAATGGCTAAGAAAAAAATGAAATTTCTTCAATTTTCATTTCTTTTGGATAATTTTTTTCTCTTTACTTTAACTTGAAATAATGTTACACAATTCTCGAACAACAAAAATGAGAAATACCACAAAAATTTCAGCCTATTTCAGTACATTCCTTTCATCAGAAAGAACTGAAGCGAAACGAAAGGCAAATTCTGTTATACTTCACCATAAGTCATGAATAATTTTTTCCCTTAGAAACTTCGCTTTGCATGATTCTATTTTTATCGAGATATTTGCATAAGCCACATGTTAGAGAAGGAGACAAAGAAATTCAATTTGAAAAAACACATGCGTTTTAATCTTTAGCATTTTTGTTTTATTTGGGGATTTGGAATTTATTTTATGGTATGCTATCCAAAGACCGATTTATTTCCGGAAATTCCTTTTATGGATTGATTTGTTCTTCGATTTATATTTTGGAACGTCCTGATTAATTTTTCCTTTCTGTGGATGTTATTTGATACTTCAAAAATCTTTGAACCAAGCAATTTCAGAGAAAATGAAAAGGGGATTTAGTTTAAATATTTTGGTATAGTTGTGATTCGTTGTTTCGTAAAAATACGTTAACTCTTTAGTGTTATATATTTCGTAAACATATGTATATTCTCACCTAATATTCACTAATATAAATCAAGTTTAGAACAAGAAAAATTACCATTTTATATAATTTTTAGACATTTCCATAGTATAGAGAAAATAAATTTACCATACCGTTGATTTTAATTCTTACACTATTATACTCTCGCTATATATTTATTTATTTATATATATATTCATCTCTAACTCAAAATTTTCAATCATTAATAAAATACTTTTTATTCATGCAATCAAGTTCAAATATTTTTTTTTAAAAACTTGCAGTAGATGACTTGATGTTAATACAGTTTTTTCAAGTATTAATTCGTTCATTGCCGGTCAATTAATTAAATTAACTATTAAAACAATGACAAAAGTAGACGTCGAAAACAGGTTTTTTAGCCAAACCAGCCAAACCGAGTGTGTATTGTTACAGACAAATCATGCTCTTTTTTCAATCCCTACTATTAGTTCACACTCTCCTTGTATATATATATATATATATATATATATATATATATATATATATATATATATATATATATATATATATATATATATATATATATATATGTGTGTGTGTGTGTGTGTGTGTGTGTGTGTGTGTGTGTGTGTGTATCTTGTTCAAATTTTAAATCATTAATAAAATACTTTTCATTCATCCATTCAAAGTAGGAATTGACGATTTTTTTTTATATTACTTGTTATTTCATATGCACGTTTTTTTCCCGTAAACTATGTATTCCATCCTGTTTATAATATGTCACATATTCCATATAGGTATTACACTTGGATTATTAAGTTTAAATTTAAGGCAGTTTTGATTTCTTCTAGACTTAATGTCAGTGGCATAAAAAATGAGTAATTAAAAATATTGGTAACATCTTATGTACTTTTTATGTTTAAAAAAAGGTTTTTTTTAAGTCTCAATCTTACTTTTCAACATTTGGAAACATTACCTTAAAAATTATCATTCGTTATTCAGAAAATTTTGAATTATTGAAAAATATAAAATATAATTTGTAAAGAAATGCAGTAAATATTATAAATATATAAATGTGTGCGAGCATAACAAGAGAATATATAATGTCACTATGGTAGAAAAAATCACCAGTCTCTCTCTGATATAAATCTGATTTTGGTGTCAGAACTTCCCATAACTTGTTTTAAAGATTAAATGCTAATAGCAGCTGCCCCCAACAATATTTATGTAATAGTTCTGAATATTTAAATCGTTGGAATTTCTTTGAAGAAATATTCAACCATGCTACTTCTATAGTCATCCTAACTGCAAAAGTATAGCCAATACAGGATTTTGTGCTCAAATTAAGCTTTTGATCATGATTCAAATATGTTCGTTGGGATTCCTGTTGGATGATCTAGACCAGTGGTTTTTAAATCTTTTCAACTCGCGTAACCCCTAGAACTTGAAAGCGTTTTCGTGGAACCCCATTTCATATACATACTTCGAAGAATATACCTCAAAATAATATTTAAAGTAGATCAACATGTTATAGGTGCTTTATGTAAAGCCAATTTTTTAAATATAATTTACTCATCAATAATATTTATTTGGGATCCAAGTGTCACGTACACATGCAGTGTGTTTAGTAACGGGAATATGTGCTTATGTGGTTTTTTTTCGCACAAACTGTCGAAGTCTAAGTCCTTTGAGATTAAATGCAATCGCATTACGCATATTCTGAGCTTAATTTGGTTTAACTTTGCCTTTTTTTAGTCCTTTATGTTGAAAAATATATTTCACTTGAACATCAAGTTCCAATTGGCATTAAAATGTTTATAGCTGTGTGATAAATCCTGTGTATTTTGCATGAATTTGCAACCTTAAATTTAGACGCTCTCCTTACTTAAATTTAGATTTTACTATAGAATCTGTTGATATGTTGATAAGTTGTTCCCTCTCTGTGTTATAGCTGTCTTTTCTACGAAAGCAAAAAGGTGCATTTTCCATTGGAAAACTGTTTAGTTTTGCAAGACATTGCGCTAACTAACAAGTATAAAATTATCTCGTGGAACCGGAGATTATAAAGAATAGAATATTCACTATCTAGCAGGAAGTATAAATATAAATAGAAAATATTTATATATTTATACATTCTTGAGATTCTTTTATTATAATATAATAAAAGATTAAAAAGTATTGCATAATATATAAAGTTATTACATATACCGTAAAATCCGGCGTATAACGCGTACTTTAACACAAAAAATTAGATCGAAACTTAAGGGTGTGCGTTACACGCCGGGTATAAAAACGATAGCTTTAAAAATAACAAAAAAGATGAGCATATTTTTTTTTACTTCTATGTGTATCGAAATATTTTTTTTTATTTAACAGAAATGACTTTCCCTATGCACAAAAAGTGTTTTAATTCTAGAAGTGTGTACTATTTTTTTCACAACTACGGGATAATACTTCGAATAAAAGACTTCAAAACATAAGAGCAATGTATACTAATATTTCAGATTTATTCGTAAAAAATGGGGGGGGTGCGTTACGGCAAATATACCAAAAAATTAAAAAAATCAGCTTGAAAGTATAGGTGCGCGATATACGCCGGATTTTACGGTAAATAAAATTTTCAATTTTACTGAATAGAGTAAGCTTTAGATGCTTGTAACTATACAAACTTCATATAGAACGGGGGTACATTTGCATACATATTTATTTCTTCCAATTATTTTATTGGGACTCGTGGAACCCCAGGGTTCCGTGGAATACAGTTTGAAGAGCACTGATCTAGATCAATGGTTCTTAAATTCAAATCCGTGGCCCCCAAGGGTCTACAACGCTTTTCTAAGGGATCCGCGTGAGGTCTATCATCTAATGTTAATAATTCCCTCTTTTACAAACACTGAAAGGCCTTGTGGAAAAATTGAAACGAGTGTCATCCAAGACTATATCACTAATTTGTCCCACATTAAAAGTATTTACTGGAAGATGTATTTCGATAAAGCCATTTCTAAAATGTAATGTTTTCAAAAAATATGCAGTAGAAACACACATAAAAAAAATTAAAGAAACACATTACGATTCGTTTGACAAAAATTGGTCAAAAAATCAAAGATAATTTTTTAAGCCAACGTTACTTTTATGTACTTTTCTACAAACTCACAAAATTTGAAAGCTATAAGTTTAAAAAACACTGAGTTGTGGCAACTTTTAAGTTTGTTTTTATTCACATCCGAATAGCAAATCAAAACTTTAAGGTATTCGACTACGTTCGGAACCATGCTTTTAAAAAAGCACATAAATGGATAATTTTCATGATATTTAGTATCACTCAGATTAGAATGCATGCATAGAATTGTTTTAAGGACATTCTGATGAAAAATTTAATTAAATATAATATTGTTACGTAGATACGAGGGTTCGAGGATTTTATGCAAAACAATCACAAAGAAAAAATAATCAGTTCTTTAAGAGCGATGCGAATTTATTAGCGAAAATCCAATCCTTTAAATACAGGATTCAGCAGCAATATTCACAGGGTAAATATCCGAAGGTCTTCACACCTTCGACAGCAATCAAACACAAGAACAGTGTTTAAAAATACACGTACGTAAAGATTATTCACAAGCACAGCCGAGAGCTAGTCAAAACAATCCTCACTACTCGCTGGCTTAATAAAGACTCTCCTCGCCGTAGCGGCGCGCATCCTTTTTATATGCGTGACAGAAACTTCTAGAAATATAACCGATCGTGTCATTAAATCGTGTGATCGTTGTCATTCCTAGTGGAGAGATCTACTACTTTCTAAAACATTCCGGAGGGCTCCGAATCTTTACATGGTCGCCAATGCCGCCAAAAGGGTCGCCAAAAATGATGTCAACTTGGCTCTACCGCCAAGATTTCGTCAAGTTCTCATTGAATCGCCATTATAACGTAAGGGGTGGCATTGCTTGTGAATAGTACAATTTTAACATGAAATAAATATAACATAGAGTAATATAAATGCATTAAACACTCAAATGCAAATTATTTACACTATTTACACAAAATTCGTAACAATATTTTGGCAAAAAAGTAACTTAGAATAATCTTTTTTCTAAATGTTCTCCTTTTGTGAAAAATAGTTCTATTATAGTAATATTTTGCTTGTATATAGCTCATGCCTGTGTACAGAGGCTCGACTAGAATTTTTGAAAAATTCACATTATTTTCAGAGTTACCACCAATTGAAATAATTATTCGCGTTTTTTTCTTAAAATTGCTCCCCTCTGTTGTAAAATATGAATAAACCCACTTCTAAGCTATGTATTTCAAATATTATAGTTGAGCCTCTGAACAGAAGTCAGATCTATATATAGGTAAAATATTGTCAGAGGTTGTATTACCCACACACAAATATTAATATTTCCATCTGTTAATTTTATTTCTTTAGTTTATCAAAAGTTACATCAAAAGAGAGGAAACAGTTATATTTATCAATATAACCAAATAAAAAAAATACATCAATTATATATGTGTAACTAATGATGACTAAGGAAAAAAGTATTGCTTTCATTTTACTGTTAATTGAACAATAATGCGTTTCAACATAAAGAAAATGTTCTAAAAACTGTCTGGGTTTTACATTAGTTCCATGACTGCGTTGAGTTTCAAATCTGACGTAATTATAGACCGCTTTAATTTGGTTTTAAAATAATTCATTGTGCAGCTGAATATCATAATTATCGGGGCTTAACGAGACTTAAAATGTTTCGAAAGCAATCTGTTCCCTGATACTACAATTTACAATTATAAAAAGTTAATAAATCAGAGAGAGATGTTTTTTTCCTTGCTGATGCTACTACAGATTTTATTTAAAACATTGTCAGATGTTTCGCAAGTAATTTTTTTTCTAGTACTTTTTTTCAGTTCCTACAATTAAAACTCTTTCTTCCTATACACACACACACACGCACGCACACACACACACACATATATATATATCTTGATCAAATTTTGAATCGTAAATAAAACAATTTTTATTCATCCATTCAAGTTCAAATACATTTTTTTTCAAACTTGTAGTAGATGACTTTATGTTAATATAGTTTTTTCAGATATTAATTCATTAATTAAATTTTATTTTTCTAATTTTAAATTTATTCTGCCTTATTTCTGTCGAAGTTACAACTGGCTGCAACAGGTGGCACCAGTACGTTTTTCTAGGGAAATAGAAATTCAATTTATGTTACTTGTTCTTTAATATTTTTCTGGGAAAGTTTTGTTTAGATTTTAATTAAACCATCAAAATTATTTCATGTTAAATATAACTATTATTCATTTTAAGGCATGTAGTACATAGATATCCTAATATATATTATAAATGCGAAAGTTTGTGAGGATGTTTGCCCGTCTTCACGCAAAAACAACTGAATGGATGTTAATGAAACCTTACAATAATATCGCTTATAAATCAATATAACGCATAGGCTATAATTTATAAAGGTATAAAGATATTGTGTGAAGTGTCCAAAAAATATAACGATAATTGTCAAGTAAATAGAAAAAAATTCTGTCATCTGCAAGCTTTTTTGGCATGCCGCGTCAGCATACATCTATCCTTTATGTATGAAGCAAAACGTTCCCCTCTGTTTTGTCTACGCCAGGCACCAGTGCGTGCTCGAGTCTAATTTTTTTGCTTTGTAATCATTACTTTTTTTATTTCAGAATAAAACTTACTTTTATCGCTTCTGGTATTTAAAGTAGATAAGTTAAGTCTTTCACACTACACTACATCATTTGTACAAATTTTCAACTTAGTTTGTGGTTTGTAGTTAATTACAACGCTAGGTTTTTAATTGAATAGGCAGGCATTGCATTTTTAAGTATAAAAATAATAACTGCCGTACTGTATTTTTTGGAAATGTAGAAAAAGTAACTACTAAGAATTATGCCGTGAAAGCGTAAGTCTAATCTTTCCCAAAGCTCTAATATAGCTCGAGCTAAGAAAGTAGATAGATTTAACGAAACGCTTCCACAAGACGAACTGCGAAGGCTTGAACAGGCGGAGAGTGAGGCAGCTCACAGAGCTGCTGAAACACCAGAGCAGTCCCAAGTTCGGCGTCAACATCATGCTGAATATCTGGCATCTCAACGGGCTGCTGAGACACCCGAACAGTCCCAAGCTCGGCGTCTTCAGCATGCAACTTACATGGCGTCTCAGAGAGATACAGACAGCAGAGCTGAATCATTGGAGTAGCTGAATCTAGATAACGTGTTGTTACTGAAAGGGCACAATAGTGACGCCTAATATTCAAAAAAAAGTTGGGGGAGGGGTATTCCATAAAGCTGCATTTGAGTATGACGAAACTCTTAATTACGAAAGCTACAAGCTTATAAAAATAGAAGCGATGATAAAGAATGTAGATTTTGCGGTGCTCTTAAATGGAAAAAGGAATCTCTGCCCTTCCTTCAATAGACGAGCCAGATGAACCTCTTAAATAATTTTTCTCTTATGAAACAGATGAGTCTCGTCGTTTTCTAAAAAACATAAGAAAATACAATACCACACAATCGGCTCTTTCCTTCCTGCTACCAATTCGCAACCAAATATTTTGCAAGTTTATTTCATGGGCGATAAGGAAGCACAAGGGAAAGAAAATTCATACCCTCTCAGTTTTGTGTTAAACGATTTTCACTCCATGTAAATTTTCTATAAACTATTTTAATGATCCGAACTTTAAAATTCCTTAATGCTATTTGTTTATCTAAAAAGTAAAAATTGATGTGAGTATGTATGACCTCGCTTCACTCCAACACTGTTCAACCGATCACTATAAAAATTGGCATGTATATGTACTTTTTTATGGAGAAGTGTTTTGTACTATCTTCTTCGTTGCAGTTTCCCACCAGGTGGTGCTATAGCATATCGACTTCTGCACAGTTCCATCAATTGACAAGTTGCCAACTTGACTCTATCACCAACATTTCGCTATGTTTCCATTGAATCGCCGTTATAATTTAAGGACCAGCGTTGCTTGCGAATATTACAATTTTAACAGAATAGTAACATAAATTAATAAGAACGTATTACACTTCTAGATATTAATTATTTACACTACTTTAAGCGTTCATTACACAAAATTTGTAACAATGTTTTGCTTTTTCTGGGCAAAGATCAGCTTAGGAAGGTGTTTTCAAAAAGTGACCCACAAGAGAGTTAAGGGGCGTTATAAATAAAAAATCATATTTATCAGCTGTTAGATCTACAGACTTAAAATTTAACAAATATGTTTTTTAGTATGCATTTCACGTAAAATTAACTCATTAAAAACTTATGTATCCTTCAATCTGTATTGTTTAATTTTTCAATTCACCCGTACGAAGAACGAGTATACCAACTAGTATATTAATAAAATTTTATTCTTTTCTCACTGCATTTCTTAAATGAAAGGTTCATTAAGTTAAATTCAATTCAAATGATAGATGCAGTTCATAACATTAGAAGCGAGCATTAGCTTTGAAATAGAATTTTTCCCTGGAAACATTTTACCTTGCAATACAAAATCTTAATTAGAACTACTATCCTAACTTCTTAAAAACCTGTTTCTAACCTCTTGCCTTTCCATTTTCTTTCTAATGTAGAGTTAGCGTAATTAGCCGTAAACTAAAGTTCAAGCTTTCTCTATTCAAAGACCTAATGAAACAAATTTCATTAAATAGAAAGCGCTCACTTAAGACTTAATTTGAGAAGACTGGCAATTGATCCCCCTTTCTCAATTAATGTAACTTAGAACTGAGACGGAAATAAGTTGAGGTAACGCTGAAAAAGATTTTTGTCTTTGAAATTTCGTTATTTATAGAATATTACCCAATTTTCTTAAGTAGTTTGTATACAATATGTTTCTCATTTAATTGATTATTCGCGAATCTATTTATCCATATACGCAAAATGATACAATGGTTTCTTTTTATTACGGTTTCGTATCTATTTTCATCACTCATGGCTTAAGATAAGGAGCACTTACTGTAAAATCTGGCGTATAACATGCACTGCCGTATAACGTGTACCCAAACTTTCAAGCTGCAATTTTTAATTTTTAGGCATATTCGCCGTATAACGTACAGCCGCTTTTTTACAAAAATAATCTGAAATGTATAGGGTGTTTTTTTGAGAGGTATAGAATTTTAAATTGCAATAAAACAACGATGTCTTATTCGATTGACATGATTTTTTTTATTCGAAAGATAATCTTGTGGCATTACATTTTAAATATGATTTCTGGCATAGGACTGCCACGGCTGGCTCGGATGTAGTCCAATCTGGACGTCCAATTTTCGATCACTTTTTCCAACATTTGTGGCCGTATATCGGCAATAACACGGCGAATGTTGTCTTCCGAATGGTCAAGCGTTTGGCTTATCCGCATACACCAATGACTTTACATAGCCCCACAAAAAATAGTCTAGCGGTGTTAAATCACAAGATCTTGGAGGCCAATCCACAGGTCCAAAACGTGAAATTAGGCAGTCACCAAACGTGTCTTTCAATAAATCGATTGTGGCACGAGCTGTGTGACATGTTGCGCCGTCTTGTTGGAACCACAGCTCCTGGACATCATGATTGTTCAATTCAGGAATGAAAAAGTTAGTAAGCATGGCTGTATACCGATCACCATTGACTGTAACGTTGTGGCCTTCATCGTTTTTGAAGAAGGATTCCACCAGCCCATAAAGCGCACCAAACAGTCAGTTTTTCTGGATGTAACGGTGTTTCGACATACACTTGTGGATTAGCTTCACTCCAAATGTGGCAGTTTTGTTTGTTGACCTAGCCATTTAACCAGAAGTGCGCTTCATCGCTAAACAAAATTTGCTTATGAAAATCGACCATTATTCTCGAAATAAAATTGCACAATTTGAAAGCGTTGTTCAGGCGTGAGTCTATCCATGATTGATTGCCAAACCAAACTGAGAATAAGTCACTTGACAGCTGTTAAATCGGTCGCCATCTTGGAAAGTAATGCCAACTTAAACTTCTATACCTGGAAAAAAACTCTCTGTGCATATACAATGTTCTTATGTTTTGAAGTCATTTATTAGAGGTATTATTCCAAACTTAGTAAAAAAATCGTATACTTCTAGAACAACAACCCATTAATTTCATAAGGAATCTTATTGCTTTTAAATAAACAGTATTTCGATGCATGTTGAACTCTTAATTATTTTATGGTTATTTTTTTTATTTCCAAAGCTAACATTTTCGGATCCGGCGTATAACGCGCAAACGTCACAATTTTGATTTTATTTTTTCTGTTAGACTTGCGCTTTATTCGCTTGATTTTCGGTACTTTATAACATTATGAAGGGATAGAAGTCTTTTTATTGCATGATTTTTCGTAAAAATTTCAATATGCATGTGTTTCTTGTTAAATTACATAATGTAGAGAACAAGAAATTCATTTCTGCTTATATAAAGTTCTAAAAATTTAAATGAAACTTGTATGCTAAAACACCGCAAACACAAAAAAATAAAAAGTTCTGACAATACATCTAATTTTCGCATAAAAGTAATAATAGTCTCGTTTAATTAAAGTATATATATATATATATATATATATATATATATATATATATATATATATATATATATATATATATATATATATATAGTGTATAACGTGCACCTATACCTTGAATTTGATTTTTTCAATTTTAGGTATATTCGCCATATAACGTATACACCATTTTTGAAAATGAACCTGGAATGTACGTGTGCAGTTATCTTATATTATGAAGTTATTCATTTGAGATGTTATTCCATAAAAAATAGTTTTATATCTTCTTGAACTACTACCCTTGATCATTTTTTTAAATAAACCTTTCTACGTAAAACTCTAATTTTCTTTATAATCATATAATTATATTTATTTTTGAATATACCAATTTTATACCCGGTGTATAACGGTGTCTCGTTTTTCTTTTTTGTGTTAAAAGGGCACGTCATACGCCGTACTGTACGCAAAAAATAAAACCAAAATTTACGAGTGCACGTTATACGCTAAGAACGAAAATGAGAACTTTAAAAATAAAAATAATAAAAAAAAAAATAGTATGGAAAAATAGATCGCAAAATTGCTTATTTAAAAGAAATGACTTTCTTATGAAATTAACTCTTTATCTGCCGCATTATGATTTACTGCAGTTTTTTTTTTACTGCAATATTTTTTTTTGAATTCCTACATTGAAAATTAAGGGATACACATTAACAAAATACTCATCTTTGGGAAATTAAATCCGTTACAACTAATTAAATAATTAAAGCTATTCCACTGTAAAATTAATTATATACACTGTTCACTTAAAATAAATAGTCAAATTGTTTCCTTAGGTTTGCATTAACATAGAAAAAAATAAGACACTTAACTTTTGACATTAACTACTTTTGCGGAACAAAAATGACAATCTTCGCAATCTTCTGAAAACGTCGTCAGCTGAAAAGACAATTTCTGCTCTAAAACTATTCGCCTTCACCACTAAAATACTCATCAAAGAACCCATTGTGCCATAAATCTTGGAAGAGTGGATTTAAAAGAGTATTCCTGCTAAGTATTGTCAGAGTATTCGTAAAAATGGTTATTCTATGTAACTTTAAAGCAGAGCTTCTCAAACTTTCAATACTGGCGCCCCCCTTTTCGATCACAAGTTTTATTGCGCCCCCTCTTATACATTAATAATGTACTGAATGCAATAATAATGCACTTTGACGCTAAAGCTACAATAGGCGATCTTAATTATAAACCATACAAAGTATTAACATAAGTATTAAATTTTGTATACTACTTTTAAGCAAAAAAAATAATAAAATAATAGGATAATTATTATGTTATTTTTCCTTTCTCTAATTTTTAAATTGAACATATTGCAAAATGCGGTGGCTGCTTAGAAGACAAAATATAGATATCTTCTAAATATAGAAAAATAACTCAGAGGGTCAATTTCTAATCATAAGCATTCCTTATAAAAACTTTGCTTTCCAAGACCAAATATTGAGATTAATTTAAACCTTAAATAGAAATTCAATAATTAATAAACTTGAAATTTAAATCAGAAAGAATCAACTGCATTTATTTCATCTTTTAATTCGAGACCCTTACTGAAAAAAACCTAATATTCTAATACGCTCCTCATATAAAGCTATATAAAATTTTCTTATTCACCTGATTATTTAGCTGTTTGTTTAATACCGATGATAAGCTTTAAGTTTTTCGTAAAATTAGGTTTATATATAATTCCTCGCTTCTAATTCATTTTCAGTGAAATGAAATTTTTCTTTTAATTTAGTTATTTTATTTTCACAGCGGGATTGATTTTAATAAATCAATTCATGGACTTTGATGAAAGTCGTTAATAATTATTAAACTTATTCTTAATTTAGTATTAATTAATTCGTTATAAAATATTTTCTGTGCAGCACTAATTAATTAAGAGAAAATTTACTTACCTACTTTCAAGGACTTTTCAATTTTTCTTACGTAACAAATAAACAGTATTGCCAGAACTAACGATTTCGAAATCTGTGTGTCCCGCGCGACAACTTCCGGGTTTTAAGTATATTCATTATGATAATATGTATATTACTGCTAAAAAATTGTGTTAAACGTTTTTCGTTATGCTTTATATGTTGAGAATACTTATAAAAATATATCTTGGGAAAGTAATCATTCATAGTGCTTGCTCTCCGTGGTTTTCCAAATATCATAAAACTCTTTTGCATGGAAAAAAGCGCAACAGAGAAATACATTACTCACAACTTCCCTAAATGAGAAACAAACACATAAGAAGAGGTCATAACTAACTGTACCAATAACTTAGAAGGTCAAACAGATTACAGCTATAATGTGCAGTATTTCAAAAATAATGACAGTGATGAATTTTTATGTTCCTAAATTTTTTCGATTCTGGGTCTGGGATCTGTTTTTTCTTTGAAAGAATAGTATGATGTTAGTTTAAAAATGAAAGCGTAATAAAAAAAATCTCTCATCATGGGATTACAGCAAATCAAATAAAAGTTTTTTTTATTTGGTTATAGGATCCAAGATAGCTAATTAGGTATTGAAGAAGTTTTTATTTTTGATGACTTAATATCACGCACGCGAGTTTATAAATTATATCAGAGTAAAAGTGCATTTTTTATTATGTCTGAAAGTATTTTGTTTTAATTCATTCCAGTAAATTAATTATTTTTTAAATCTTTTATTTTCGATATGCTCGCGCCCCCTTCAGGGAGGGCGCCCCACAGTTTGAGAAACACTGCTTTAAAGTGATTGGTACTTATAAGTACCGTCGGTAGATAAAGGGTTAAAGGGGTGTAGTTCTCGAAGTATACTATTTTTTTTCTCTGGATTGGAATGATTCTTCGAATTAATTACTTTAAAACATAAGAGAATTGCGCACATGCATTGCATGTTTCTTCGTAAGAAAGGGGCTGCGCGTTACACACGAATATAAACTGCTGTTTGTAAAAAATGCAACATCATGAAGAAATCATCAGAATTAAATGAAATTTAAAGCATGAACGACTAGTATTAGTACAAATAAATTACGAAACTTTCAAAGCAAAAACAAATATTAAGTGTCCGAAATCAGTATTTAGTTTAGCCACCACGTGCTGCAAAAAGTGCTATTATACGACATGGCAAGGAGTCAAACAGATTTTGAAAGTCTGCTTGTGGAAAAGATTTCCATATTGCTTGCATGTGCCACAAAAGTTCGTCTCTTGAAATTGCAGGACGCGGATCACGAGAGAAACGCCTACTAACCAAACCCTCACTTGCTCAATAGGCGACACATCCGGCGAATAACCAGACCAAGGAAGAAGAGTAGTATGTGTTGGGCTGAACAGAAGTCTCGAACAGCCTTTGCAACATGTGAGTGCGCATTATCCTGCTGAAAGATAGCTCCAGGGACGCCTTGAAGGAATGGAATGATTTCGGGCTGCAGCACTTCACGAACGCACCTGCTGCTATTGAGATTATCCTGAATTCATCGCAAATTGGATCATCCATGATACGAAATTAGACCCTAAACCATAACTCTGGGTGCTAGGCCACTATGTCGTTGGATAATACACTCTGGAAGGCAGCGTTCACCGGCATAGTGTCTAACACGAATGCGGTCATCATGGTCTCACAAATTGAAGCGTAATTCATCTGAAAAGACAGCTTTGTGTCAATCAGCTTGCCAGGCTTTGTGCTCATGAGCCCTTTGCAGACGCAGCCGTCGATGATTTGCCATGAGAGGGATCCTGTGTAAAAACACCCTTGTGCGCAATCCATGGTGCAGCAGACATCGACGAATTGACGAAGCTGACATTAGTACACCTATAGAAGTAGACCAACGTGCTGCCTTCAGCCTGCAGGAAGCTGTACGGTCATTCACCGCCATGTGGAGCAGGTGTCGATCGTCGCTTACTGACGTCCCCTTCCGTCATCCAATGCCAGTTTTTCGAGTTGTTTGGTGTTTTTCGGTCAACTGCTTCCAAACTAGCATCATTGTGGAACCGTTCCGCTGCACACGAACTCCTATTGCGCGATAAGAAAACCCTCCTTCTCGATTTTGATTGATGGAATATTAACGTCGTACTGTTCAGCTACACGAGGGCTTTTGGAGACAAACCACGTAATTTTGAACCATGGTCAAGTGACGTGGACGACACCTGAGCTGGCACCCCCTCTCCTAACTACCACACCCCTCCAACGGGAGGACGTTTCAGCTCTCGACAGATTTAACGTGCATCGCTGCCCTGCACGACGGGTCTTTAGTGGTACTGGGCTCGAACTCTTGACAAGGCAAGCCACGGTCCGATACCTTCTTCTCGAAGGCCGATAATCCTCCCCATTCAAAGTCTGTAAATTGTTGGAATTTCTCCTTATTTCGTCATGGGAACGGTCTCAATAAACGTTCAACACTAACGAATAATCGTTAACTAGTTTCAACGTCTCGCTACAGCCCTCTATTTATACGCTTTCAGCATTAGTTGCGAGGGCGCTGCTCACAGCACGCTTGCGCGATGACTCTGAAACTTTACTATTTTACGTAACATCTTATAATTGATATTTGCTACAAAGTTCCTTCAATTCTGATGATTCCTTCATGGTGTTGCATTTTTTTTACAAACCGCAATGTACTTAAATTGTAAAATTTGCAGCTTGAATGAAAAGGTGCGCGTTATACGCCGGATTTTACGTTGCATATATATATGATGTGTTTATTTTGTTCTTTGAGATATTCTAGCCATAACAAGAAAAATAGACAGGTAGGTAAATCAGCAAAATGTTAATTATATTAAACTTTAAGGAGTTTTGTGAAACTTTTCGCTACAATTGTTCAACAACGATAAAAGAAGGAAAAAAAAACCCTTTCACCATTAAAAATTCGGAAAATATAATTAAAAAAATACAATCACTTATTCAAGCGAAAGGAAGTATCAGTTATTCTTAGAAATTACGTAAGTCGTTTTTTGGGAAAATTACAATTGCTCACTATGACACATGTAATCTGTTAAGTTATTCTTTTTCGAAGAATCGCAAATAAATGAGTAAAAAATAGAGATTTTAATTCATTTAGTGCAAAATGAAAGGAGACTTATGTTAAGACTAATATTTTTTTTTATATAAATACCTAAATATCAAACAGAGAAAACGAATCCATTTACTTTTCAATTTATGTGTATTTTTTTTAAAGCAAAATTTTATGAAACTAAAATATTTATGAAATACCTCTTAATATAAGTAGACCACGATTTGTAAAAATATACAAAACGTTTCAGAGATATATTTTGAAAAGTATTGTAGCTTTAATTTAATCATTCTCTACTATTTTTTTTCATGCAGCGGCGGGACATTTAATTTAAGTCAAAAATATGTTATCATCACAATATAAATAGGTCTGACAAATTTCAAAATGTTCGCCAAATACTATGATGCTGTAAAAAAATTTGTTAAAATTAAATTTATAAGTTTCTTACACTACGCATTTTGAAAGGAAATGCTAATATATTTAAGATCTTCCATTAAAAATGCCAAAACCATATTTTAAAATAAAAACTAGGGGCTTTTTTTATATTAAATCGTTAGAGTAGACATAAATTTTATTTCATTCAAGATTTTTATTTAAATTTTTTTAAATTTTATTAATATTACCCTGAGAACATGAATTATATGTAAGCAGTTCCAACCAAATAAAAATATTATCATTACAAAATGTTTGTAATAATATACCACTTAACAAAACTCTTTTACGTGTAAACTTCTCACTAACGCAGAATATTTAAATATAATTATACTTTACATAACCGAAACGTAAATCAAGAGCAAAACCTCGTTCCACAGATGTTTAAAAGAAGATTCCACTAGCCTGCTCTAAATTCTACAGTTCCAACATCATCAGCAAACGAAAGCCTTTAGTACACTAGGGAAGAGGATTTATCATATAAATTCCACATAAGCCCTCTATCTCATGGGTATCTAGAATTCTTGCAATAATAAACGATGTTCTAAAACTCGTTTCATTTTAGTCACGGTGTTGCCATTTCTTTCATTAAAATTCTAGTGATAAACCGGAAGAAATCCACACAGGCTTCACGTATCGAATGACAATTTGATGACTTGAAACTCTGATTTTTTTTTAAAGTTACGCGTTAAAGTTACAGTGAAAGCTCCTGATAAATGTGTGTTTTTATTATTTAGACTATATTGAAAAGTAGAATTAGTAATTTGAATGCATTATGCACTAATTTTATTTTCACCGATATAGAAATAAAATTTGCACATTATATACAATTTCTTGCTAAATTACTCCTGGCAATAGCTTAATGGAATTCAACTTGAGTGTTCATTGAAAAACAAGGCACGAAAGGAATCTTTCCATTTTAATGAAACTCCTGATTAGAAAGTATATGAATTTAAGATGAGAGTAATATTCAAATTTCTATCATTATTTTTTGTAGCAAATAATTGAAAACCTTTTTTCTTCTTGTAATTAATTGCAGTTGTATTATTTATATATGGGCTGTTATTAACACCAGAGGGATATTTGGTTTTTTAATTTGATATAAATAATTAAATTAATCTCGGTAACATTCTTTAATTACTTTAAATTTAATATGTATTTAATGTATTCAATAGTAATTACATTGCACTGTAATTCTTCTTTATAAAATCAGTGATCAGAGAAAAGTTACTTATAAAATATTTTGATGTGCTTCAATTATGTTAATGTTTTCTATACAGTTGTGTGTTTCAATACAATTAATTTTTAAATGTATCTACCGCCTGGTAACTTTTTTAAACATTTTCTCTTTATTGTTAGAAATATAATGCTTAATGTACTACACAAATTCCACTTCAAATAGGTTTTAACAATTGCATTAGTTATGCAATGCATTTCCCATGCATCTCCTTGATAACTGAGAATTAAGGCAACTGTAGTATTATAAGTTGTCACAACGTTAAATGTTTTGTTTTAAACAAAATCTTGAGTTAAATATAACATTCCTTTTTAGCAACTTTAAAAGAGTGTAAGGTTTTAATATGGCTTAAGGTATCCGACTACGTTCGGAACCGGGATTTTAAAAAAAGTGCATAAATAGATAATTTTCGTGATATTTAGTGTCACTCTAAATAGAATACATGCATAAAATTGTTTTAATGACATTTTGACAAAAAAAATATTTAAATACAATATTTTGGCAAAAAGAATAATCTTTTTTTCCAAATGTTCTTCTTTTGTAAAAATGGTTCTATTATAATAATTTTTTGTCCTGCATACAGCTCAGATCTCTCTACAGAGGCTCAATTAGAAATTTTGAAAAATTCACATTATTTTCAGAGTTAACACCAATTAAAATAATTATTGGCGTTTTTTTTCTTAAAATTGCTCCTCTCTGTTGTCGTAAAATATGAATAAACCCACTTCTTATATATTTCAAAAATTTTAGTTGAACCTCTGTAGAGAGATCTAAACTGTATACAGGCAAAATATTATTATAATAGAACCATTTTTCAAAAAGGAGAACATTTGGAAAAATATTATTATAAGTTAATTTTTTGCCAAAATATTGTATTTAAATAACTTTTTTGCGAAAATGTCCTTAAAACACTTTTACGCATAAATTCTAATCTAAGTGACACTAAATATCATGAAAATTATGCGCTTTTGTAAAATCACAGTTCCGACCGTAGTCGGATACCTTAAGGCTGTTTAAACTCTAGTTTTATGTTTAAACACACTCAACGTTGAATTTGTAAATTCATCATGAGTATGAGTTACGCTAATGCAGTATTTCTCAAACTTTCAATACTGGTGACCCAATTTTCAATCATAATTTTTGTCGCCCCCCCCCCTGTACAAAAATAATGTATTTACTGCAAAAAAATGCACTTTGAGAGAGACGCTAAAGTTACAATACGATCTTAATTATGAACCGTACAAATTAATACGATAAGTATATTAAATTTTGTGTATATGGAACTTTTAAATATATATTTTAAGAAAATTACTTAAAATATATATTACTTACTTATTATTGTGTTATTTTTCTTTCTCTAATTTTTAAATTTTGAAGAGATCGCAAAATGATATATTTAATTAAAGATTTATTTCCTTCAGCATTCATTTCTCAAAGTACAAATGTGTCATTCGAAAAAAAGTCTAGTCTATGTTGGTCTCTATCATATTCATCACATCTGGCATTATAGGGTACGTTTGCGTGAGTCTGGGCAACCTATCGGACGTCTGCGCAAAACATGTAAAAATGCTTTTCCTCGTACAGTTCCAGTCAGTTTTGGTCGACTTGATACGCCTATAGCTACCGAATCTAGCTTGAATGTACATTTTTTTTAATTTACACGTTAATTGTAATTCACAGTAATTAAGTATTTACGACAGTAGATTAAAACAATATCATACATACATTTTTATGTCGTAAGCAAACATTCGATGATAATGAAGAATCAACAAGTACACATACGAACGAGCATCGTTCCGAAAATTAAATCAAGGCGATATTCTCAAAAATACTTAAATTTTGGATTTACCACTACTGAAGTAAATGATAGGGAGAAAAGCCCCAGCTCGATATGTGTTAAAACTTACAAATCTGTAGAACAACATGTGAAAGTTGTTTTTAAAACATGTAAAATCATTTAGCTATGTTGGCAAAGAACTTTAAAAAGTATTTTCTGGATAAGTTTAGCAAGTTACGAGTGGATTATCTATTTCAAGATACTCTAGAAGGGCTTTTTAAAATTTTTTCACATCCAGTGAAAAATTGAAAGGCAATTTTGTTTTTAATCGCTTTTGAATTTTGGGTAGAGGTGGATGAAATTATCTGTACTGAAAACAAAATCACTTCGTATACTATTTTTTCAGCATCCTACCAAACCGGATTTTCTGCGGTGGATGCTTTGAAGACAAAATATAGATCTCAACTAAATATAGAAAAATAGCTCTAAGTACCAATTTCTGATATTAAACCTTCCTTTGAAAAACTTTCCTCTACAAGACAAGCCCGTGGAAGTCCCTAATAATTATTAAACTTGTTCTTAATTTAGTAATACGATTGATTGAATATTAACGTCGCACTGTTCAGCTGCACGAGGGCTTTTGACGACGGACCACGTAATTTTGAACCATGGTCAAGTGACGTGGACGACACCTGAGCTGGCACCCCTCTCTCCTAACTTTTTTTCAGCTCTCGACAGATTTAACGTGCATCGCTGCCCTGCACGGCGGGTCTTTAGTGGTACTGGGCTCGAACTCGTGATAAGGTAAGCCACGATCCGATACCAATACCACTCGGCTACCGCGACCAAATTTAATAATAAGAAATTATTTATAAAATACCTTCTTCATTACATTAAACGTATACCGGCTGAAACACCGACTCTTCGCACGAGTTCCTTTTTTTAAAAAAAATAAAACAATATTCTTGATATAATAGCTGAACTGGAGAGTAAAACTGCGTGCACACGAAATTGTATACAAAAATGTTAAATGATTTTTTTTTAGATAAATGCTATAATTGTAAATAACTGTTTAAAATAACTGTAATTTTAAACCTCACAGAATTAGCATTTATAATTAATGTTAAATAATGAAAAATAATATAAAATTCCGATGAAATATAATTGTGTTACTTTTTAACATTTAAAGCGAGAAGACTTCAAAATGTTTTAACCCGGGAGCAGGCGTGTACTCGATACTAACGCTAATGGTAGTGCGGGGGGACTCAGTCACCCCACTCATTTGTTTATAAATATTTTTACTGTACACGATACAAATCGGAATTCTAGTGAATATTTTAATTTATAGAAAGTATACTTACCTTCTTTCAAGGACTATTCAATTCTTTGATCATTTGAGACAAAATCCAATAAAACTGAACTAAAATTAAAATGATTCAAAAGTACAAGTCCATAATAAAGGACACAAATCAGAGACACTTTTCACAAAAATTACAGAAATGTTAAATCAATCAATTCTTTTCCAAATATCGTAAAACTCTATTATTTACAATTTCCCTAAGCGAAAAGCAAACGCATAAAACTAATATTGAATAACCATACCATAAGTTTGAAGGTCAATCAAATGATTAGCAAACGTACTATGCAGCCTGGCTGAAAAGTGAATCAAGTCTTCCTTTTCTTTTTCTACAACTAATGTACAGTGTTTCAATAATAATTACAGTGATGAATTGCTTATCTTCTTAGAATTTTTCTCAGGATCTGGGTTTCGTTTTTCTTTTAACGAGTAATATTTTATGTTAAAACGTAATAAAAAAAATCTCTCCTTGAGAAAATACAGCAAACATAAACAAAATGTTTTTTTTTTCTTCTTTAATTTGGTTTTGGGATCAAAGATAGCTATTTGATGACGGAAAAAAAACCAGATAATAAACATAAATTATGTCAGTGTTGTTGGGTGTATTTTTTTATTATATATGGAAGAAAGCATTTTGTTTTACTTCTCATTCCGGTTATTTTTAAAAAAAAAAAATCTTTAAATTTTCGATATGCTCGCCCCCCCAGGGCGGCGCGCCCCACACATTGAGAAACACTGCGCTAATGGTATTAAAAATAGTTTATCACAGTGATACGAACGTATGAAAACCTTTAAGGAAACATGATCTTGATTTTTTTAATCTGTCAAATATCTACTTAAGAAATAAAAGTAGAATTCCTCTTTATTTGCAGAATATTTATTTGATAGCCAGTTTAAAAAATGAGTAAATACTAATTTTTGTATGTTGTTTATGTTTTACAATTAATTATTGAAACCCCGTTTTAACGTAACAATAAATATATAAATTTACAAATAATAATTTCAAAATAATTTTCAGTACTATAATTTTAAATATTTTTGTATTTAACCCACAATGATCCCACACCCGATTGATTCTGAATGCATTGCGAATTCCTATTTTTAGACTTTGTGCATCTATCTTAAATTAAATAAATAATATTTAAATAATTATGTAAATATAATTGTTTGTTTAATTTTTTTTTATTTTAAAAACTATTTTAAATTTTCCATCGTAATCAAATGCGGTTATTTCTTTTCATCTTCAAATTCTAACTTTATGTCTACACCATTTTTTTCTCACTTCTCTTTTGCTCTTTGTTTCCTTAATAGCTTTTATTTCAAGAGATTTAAAAGTATAATTAGATTCATCCATTTTTTTCCTGGTTTATGTATTGTACTCGTGATTTGTTACTCTTTTCATTTATTACTGATTACAGTTCCCTTTGAAAACTAACTAAAGAAAAATTATGCATATACATATATAGTATATATATACACTGGTGTGCAAAAATTAAGGACGAGATGGTTTTTTCAATATAACTTTGTACAAAAGCTTTCCAAATCAACACATTTAATACCGTAAGATCCCCAATACGTAAGGACATGTGAATATGTACAACACTTACTAAAAGAGAAATCAGAGGGATAAAAAGAAGCTTTATTGAAAAAGTAGCATGGAGCACAATGCGACTGAAGGACGAAACATACCTGTGATGGGTGTCAAGCAAGAAACATCCGGTCTTTAGTAGGGGATATGATCTCCCCTGACTGCTAGGCCGGTTTCACAGCGTCTGCCCATGCTGAGAATGAGGGTGTCAATGAGTTGTTGAGGCATTGCTGCCCATTCTTCTTGCAGCGAAAGTCGAAGCTCCCGAATCGTTACTGGTGGTAAGGTACGAGCTGCCAAGCGTCTGCCTTGAAAACCCATACATGCTCGATGGGATTGAGATCCGGAGATCGTGCCGGCCAAACCATACGTTCAATATTCTCACTCTTTAAGAGCTGTTCGGCAGCTACTGTGCGATGACATGGTGCATTGTCGTCCATGAAAAGGAACTGCAGACTAATAGCGCCTCTAAAAAGACGCACATATGGAAGAAGAATCTGGTTACAATAACGGGTCCCGTTGACTGAACCTGCGTCGAAGATGTGAAGGTCTGTACGACTACCAAGCATGATGCCTCCCCAAACGAGAACACCGCGACCTCCATACCTGTCCCTTTCAATGATGTTCGAGGGATGATTGTGGCTTACCCGCTCTCTCCAGATGAGTATGCGATGAGAATCGCTACTCAAACTGAATCTGCTCTCATCTGTAAAGAGTACTCGTCCCCATTCACTGTCTCTCCAATTCCGGTGTTCCCGGCACCACAGAGAACGCCTTCTCCGATGGGCAGGCGTTAAAGGTAAACACCGTACAGGGCGTTGTGTAAACAGACCACCACCGTACAGTCTTCTGGCCACGGTAAAACGCGATATCGGTCGTCCAGTCACCTGTGTCGTGTGTCTAGCGATTTATCCCGCTGTCTGCCGCCTGTTTCTTCTGGCCTGTAAGACAATGTACCGGTCAGGTTCCTCGTGGATGACCACTACTGAGCCCCCGGATAGCTGTTCCTGTAGTTTGAAATTGTCTCCAAAGTCGTGAAACGATGCTGTGAGCAATTCCGAACTCTGCAGCCACACTTGTCACACTGCAGCCTTCCTCCAACTTCCCAATGATTTGGGTCAAAGCATCCAGATGTCGTCTAACAGATTGATTGATTATTCGCCATTTCTCGCTGAGGCAGCAACTCGGTGTGATTTTAACTGCTATAATTGGCGTGCAATCTGTTTGTCAGAAACACTGATCTTACACCGACATCATGCTTTATACTACTCAGGCACTCCCCCTATTACGTCTACCTGCATATCTGCGCATGTGCTACCGTACATCACCTTACTTAATCTCCTGATTGGTCTTTCTGTCCGCTCTGCCTCTTCGTTCAGCTGATATGCTAATTTTTCGACTTCGTCCTTAATTTTTGCACACCAGTGTATATATATATATGTATGTATATATATATATATATATGTATATATATGTATATATATATGTATATATATATATATATATATATATGTGTGTGTGTGTGTGTGTCTGTGTGTGTGTCTCGTAGTTACCGCAATATCAGCCGTATAAATGATACGAGGCCTCAACACACACACATGTGTTACTACATTTCCACCATCAGGGTTCTTATACGTAAAAAAAGCCCCAAAGGAATTTTAATACAGGGCCCCCTCAGAAATATCTACGCCAGTGGTGTGTGTGGGGATTCTATCAGTTCTCCTTGATATTTTCCAGCAACACATTTATACTTCATAACAGAATAAATATTTAATATCAGTCGAAGGTCATTGTTTAAACTGATAAATCTAAAATCATTTGACCAAGACCTTAAAAATTCCACAACACATCCTTCATCAAATATTTTGATAATGGACAGATCACAAATTATCTTATTACTTTCTTTAAATAATATGTTCAGTTTGAAATATACTTTAAGGCTGTTTTCGCCATCTGTGAGATAGTGGGAACTTAAAGTGGAGCACATTTTCAGACAGAAAAATGCCTTTATTTTTATAAAAAATTGTGACATTGTAACTCATGCATTTCTTCATAATGCAGTGTTTTTGATACTTCATAAATAATTAGTCTTTTATTTTAACGTGTAAAGGGAGAGCTCATTTAGGCTTATGGTACGGGAGAAAATATGCGAAACACATCTTATAAAAGAAAAATTATGTCAACTTGGATAAAAATGAGTAGTGTGATAAAATAACTGATTCCCTACAGGATAGTGAAGCCAGAACATAATATTAATGCGTGAATACTTTTGTATCATAAAAAAATATTCCGAATTCGGGTCCTATTCTTTAACATTAGCCGCAGAGAGCCTTAATTTATTTTTAACAAATATTACATTTGTTGCATTTTATCTGTTCTTCGATATGGCTTCTTAGATCATAATTAATTTTACAATGTTTAAATAAACTGCATGAGATCAAAAGTTAAAATTGTTACATTGTATAAGCTGTATTTTCTTTTACATGCATCGAATTTTAATTGAAAAGTAAAAGTTCTTTTTTATTAGCAAACTAATAATTTCTAGCATCTTACTGTATATTAAATTTCCAATACTTTTATCTGTTCAAATAGATAACAAAAATGGAACTTGTAACACCTAGCTAATTCTTAACCACCTGGGACATTGAGTAAAGCTTTTTGAGTAAATTAATTTCCTGAACTTCCTGAGTTCTGCTGAATAAGTTATTTCCTTTTTATATAAAATAATTTTTTTTTATTCATTTTTATTTTTCACCAAAGTAATGTTGTCATATATTTGTTACTTTCAACTAAAACTCTTTGTAAATAATGGATACAAATTATAATATTGTTAGTAAATGGGGTGCATATTGTACAATTCTGAAAATCTTTTCGATTTTCAAAACTGTCAAGATAATAAAGAAATATATGTTAAATGAATAAAATATTACCTTAAATATAAACGATTCTTTCAAATCAATTTTATTCTATCAAACAGCACACTAATTTTCCTAACGTACGTTTTCCGTGTAAGACCTAATAGAACAAAAGCTTAGCTATAGATAATTTAATAAGGCCTTATTATCTTTTATATGAAATATAGGGGCTTTATTAGAAATAAACTTATAAGATGTTGGTATTTGGTGACATCTTATAAGATTATAGTATAATTTTATTATAATTAAAAAATTCTTACCAAAATACGGATAACAGAACCTGGATAGATACTGCCTGATTAGTTTAGAGATAGTTTATTTGGTCCTTTTATTAGATCATAAATCAAATAACATTTCCTGATCATGAACGCAATCATCCTTCAAACATAAGTTTCTGAAGCAGTTTTAAAGACCTAAGTAAAATACAAGTAATTAAAACCAAGTAACTGTTATTTTATACTTCGTTCCTTCGAAAAAAAACACTTTACTTAAGATATTACGTCGCGAAATGAATAACTCATGATGTATTTACACCAATTATCCCGGCATATTACAAATAACAGTTATTAAATATCAGCACATTCATTTCAGGTCCAAAGATAAATCTGCAGAAAAGATTCCAGAAAACTATTCCACGGACTATTTTTAACATTTGGGAAGTTTTAATTTATGGCACGTGATCTTAAGGCAGCACACGTGGCGTTTCTTCTTTCTTGATGGAAATTCCTCTTTTGTCATCTTCGTTGGGACGCAAAATGCATTCATTAATGCTGCGTCACGCAACAAAAAAAAAATTAACTGTGGTATGTAATTTGCAATTCCTTTACCGTCTAACTTTTGTCCAAATACAGTGGGTTTCGCTTCCTGATAAATTGTGTTGCTCTCTTCCAGATTCATTAATTAAGAGAAAAATGAAACGAAACTATTGATTAATTATAATTAATTGGGAAAAGATTATGTGTTTAGTAAGTGATTTTCGTTTTTGCTTGGTGAGGTGTGAAGAATTTCGGAATTCTTGGAAAGAGGCATCTGTTGGGGATAATTCTTCACTTTTCGAATATTCATATGCGTTGCATTTGTGATATATGATATGTTTATGATAAACGCTTTTTCTTGAAATATGACTCATTTCAACAAAGGAAATTTCTTTCGTGTTTTAGAAATGATGACACGTGATGTTATTTAAAAATGTGTTTAATAACGCGAATATTTTAATTATGTTTTATCGTGTACATTTTATGAAATACATGAAATTTACACAAATACATGTTTGCAACCTCATTAGTTTCATAACTTTTTTTTCACTATTTATCCTTTATTTTTATTTGTCATATTTTGTTTGTTTACTTATTTCTTTAAACCTCGTGTGGTGGTTATGAGATTCACGGGAATTAATTTATATGTCTTTAAAAAAATGTGTTCTGTGTTTTTGAAAAAAAATGTTTTATAAAACTTTATAATTTTAAATAAAAACCTAAAGAAAACGCGTCACAAAATAAAAATGCGTTTATGGTGTTGCAAATTTTCGTGAGAGGAAAACGGCTAACGACTCCAATCATATACATGTTAACTGATTTATTAAAATGCACAAAGTACGAACAGATGACTACATAAAAATAAATCGACGTATATACACAGAATAATATTTTATCAGATTATTTACAGTAGTTGAAAACTCTTTCTCTATAAACAAGATTTACAACGTTCTAGAATCGACTGTTTAGAACAGCTCCACTAGAAGGAGCTCAGATAGATAAAGTCGGTCGCAGACAACGCACAAGCATTTCTAATCCTGACAAATTTAATGTGTCTCAAAGGGCCCTTATATACTCACAAAAATTTCCAAATTGGTTGATTCCAAAGACTTTTCGATTGCTCCTTGGCGATATCATTGTTCACCAAATCAGTCATCAAGGAAGATAAAGTAGCCAATATGATAACCCTGCTCACACTTTCTAGGGTTGTCATTTTTCCTTTCAAGTTCATGTTGAGAGGTGAATTTTTTCTGTAAAACTCAATTTTCATTCATCAGTGTATCATTGAAGGAAAAACAACATGCGGTGCATGTTCCAATATTAGCATAATTTATTTCAATAAATATAATCACATCATGATTAAAATTATTTTAATTTCACCTTCATTGAAATAATACTCAGTAATTTAAATAAAAATTAAACAGTATATAACACAACTGAAATCAACGAATAAATTGTTTTAATATGTTTATTGTAAATAAATGTTATTAAAATTCAAATAAAAAATATACAAAATCATTTGGGATTAAAAATTCCTATTATATAAGCGTCCTACCTTTTTCTACTCCCCCATTTTACTACCACATTCACAAACCAAGAAATAAAACATTACATATTCAGAATACTATTCTAAAAGCACTTTGAAAATTCCAAGACCAATATCTCCATACCATTTGACACAAATTGTACCAATCAGTAGTGTATAAGTTCTCCAAAAGGCAGCCTAATCCCCCTTTTCGGAAGTAGTGACGCATTGTGGTTAAATTTAATAACTTCCTCCCCCCCCCCTGTGAGCGTTCTCCTTGACGACTGTTTACCTCAAGACACCTCATGCGTAAGCCTTTTCGCCTTGCTTAAACAGACAGGCCGTGGACGGCTTTAACGTAAGCGGTTACTTTACCAGCTGTCAATAACATTTTAGCTGACGGCAAGGATTTTTGCACGAAGCTGTTTCGAGCCTTCAAAATGCCATTACCAATGATTTATAGAACGGGCTTAACATTTTTGCTGGTGGATGAAGGGGAAGGGTGTCCGAAACTCCTCCCAATCACCCCCTTCCTTCCCTTTCATCGAATGTTTCTTTTCTGGAAGGCATGCGAAATCAACTGCGCTGTTGCATGTTCTTCTCAGTGAGAGGCTCTTGATGGTTCTTCAGCGAAAATCGATGTCATGAACGTTTTTCTTAACGTACTTTTTATCATCGGGGAGAGGAAAAGGGTGGAGAAATGAAGGAAGAATGTTTTGTTTTTTCTTCTTCTTTTTCATGTATTTTTTGTATTCTTTTTATTTTATTGACGATGTGCCTTCTCATGGTGTTACGTGACACCCAACACTTAAAGTTTCACTTCTTGTAATGAAGTGTCACATGATGGCGCTTTATTAATTCGCTCAACTTATTTTGGAGTTTGAGATGGGTTATTACTTACGCCTTGCTCATATCTTGTGCTGGGCGAATGATTGAAATGAGGAAGGGTTTTAAAATATTATTTTTCTTTTAGCAATTTTTTTTTTCGTTTTTCTCATTTAAAATATAAATTGTGCGATGCATTCGTATCTGTTCGTTGGCAATTATAAAGTAAAAATATATCAAATAAAAAAATTTAATTTCAGTGCAATTCCTTATAAAACATTTATGTATGTTTTTTTCTAAAATGAATTGATGCTTAACGTATTCTAAGGTTCTTAAAAACTTTATTCCTGAAATTGACATTTGACTGAGGTAAACGGGTAAACCTGCAGGCACGCCTTGACACTCTGAAGCCCTGGGCTCAAAGTATTTTTGAGGTTCTAGGTCCCCATGCAAAAGTAGGCTGTACCTTAGATTTTTAAAAGTAGACAGTATATAACATGCATTGTTAAATACTCGTTCAAACTATAATTTGGAACAAATATGCAAGATTCACAATCTCAAAAACCTAGACACAAACCGATCCGACCGATGGCCGAATTTCGACTAACTGAATTGAATTGTTGTTTATAGCAGCATTTCTGAAACTGTGAGGCGCGCCCCCTTGGGGGGGCGCAACAACTCTACGAGGGAGGCGCGTGCATAATAAAAAGTTGAAAACAAAAGATTATTTGAAATCAAATTATTTTATTAAAAGTAAACAAACAAAATACATTGTAACATAATAAAAAATGTAATACACATTTACACTGATATATAAATGTATCAGTGCTACAAAATGTATTTTATAATTAATTGAACAATAATAAGTTAAGAACGTTTAATAATTACCAGTGACCCAATGAGATATTGTCATATAACATTCTATACAAATATATATATATATATATATAAATCTCTTATCTTGATATTTTGTACGGTTTATATTAAATCATTTAACTGCCGAATAAAAGTTAAGCTAGTAGCATTTCTATCACATTCGTTTTCCACACGTTTTCGCGCGTATAAGATATGTTGGGGGGGATGGGAGGAATAAAGAAGCAAATAATCTGAATTAAGTAAATCCTTCGCAAACATTGCCAAGGTCCTTTTATTGCATTACCAAAATTTTATGGATAGCAGTGCACAAAAACCGACCTCGGAAAGACGTATATATACGTCTGGGAAAATTAACTCTTTGACTGAGTGAGACGTTTATACACGCCGGTGGCACTTAAGAGGTTAAAGTCGTATCGTATTTTTAGCATCAAGGTATAGTTTTATTGAATTCAATACATTGTTATTGTATGAGGGGGCGCGATAAAAATTATGATTGAATATTGGGTCGTGAATATTGAAACTTTGAGAAGCACTGGTTTATAGTGTTAGGTCAAGATCTAGACATGGAAAAAGGACATCACATAATAATACAGTCCTACAACTTTTGCAGTTGACATCCATGTTGAAATTCCCGGTTTTGGGAGAATATATATAGGAATAATATAAAACCATTAAATTATCCGGATCACGATCTTTATAAAATATAGTCGAGAACAAAACGAGACCCCCATCGAGGGTAAGGTCCTGGGTCCGGCCCAGCTATAACATGCCTTAAGACGTCCTCGTAGTCAAGCCCGCGTGCATCCTTTACTACAGTTGAATTGGGGAGAATGACATCGAAAAAAAATCCCTCATACAGCTGAGCTGGAATATGTTGAATCAGTAGAAGGTCTATACAGTCATATTGATGTGATGTAGAAGTGGAGAATGGAGAGCTACCTCAGATGTCTCGTCATGCAGCTGTTAAATGTAGCGTTAAAAATAATCATTACGAACCATTTAATTCAAAGCCTACATCAAAATATATGATAAATTACCATGTAATTAAAGTATTGTTTTCATCAAATTCAATTGCTTGCTAGCTTAACTGAAATCATTATTAAATTCATTAGAATTTCTCAGCATCTCATTAGAAAAAAGTATATTTATATATATTCTTCGTAAATGAAATAATGATTATTGCATTTAAAATTATTAGAAAATCAAATATATATAATGTTTATTTTTTCCCGAATACTGTTTTTGAGACCTCAGTAATTATTTTTTAATTTTTTAAAAAATTACCTAAACAAAGACCTAAAAAAATTTAGAAATTTAAAATTGGAAAACTAATTACGAATTTTATTTCTGTGTAAATTTAAGGGTATTTAAGTTTTCTCCCTCTTCCAGTATTCCAGTATGTATACTCATGTCCATAAATTAAGGCTAATGAAGTTCAGGCAAAGAAAGAGACAGAAGCAAAACAAATTTGACTTATTTGTAAAGTCTATTTATTAAACAAAAGGTAAAGAGCAAAAAAGATGCTATATGTTTGACATTATTGATAAAAATTGCGATTTTTACTCCCTGGAGCAAATTTCAAAAAAATAACCTATTTATAAAAAACAGTATAACATGGTTAGTATGATAGTTAATAAGGAGTATATCTTCCGGACGATGCAATACAGGCCTTACACCGCCTAGGCATGCTGAGTATCAAATTATCAATCTGATCTTGGGGAATATTACACCACTCATCAAGCAATGCTCTCCGAAGTTCCGGTAGACAGTTGGGAGGGGGTTGACGGGCTGCGATTAAGCGACCAAGCTTATCCCACACATGCTCTATTGGATTCAAGTCCGGTGAATGTGCTGGCCAATCAATACGGGTGATATCCTCAGATTGAAGGTATTCGTCTACAATGTTTGCACGGTGAGGATGGGCATTGTCATCCATAAACAAAAATTCAGCACCCATGGCGCTTCGAAACAAACGTACATGTTGTTCCAGAATGACATCCCGATAGATGTGGCCTGTCATAGTTAAACTTTGAACATGCAGGTGAGTTCTGGAACCAAGAATAATTCTTCCGCAAACGAGCCATCCTGCACCAACGTAATGGTGTCGTTCAATGGTGTTTTCTTGGTTGTAACGGGTACCTGGTGCTCTTCATATTAAAGTTCGGCGAGAACCAGACTGCAAATTAAACCTGACTCGTCGGAAAACATCACACAAGACCACTGTTGTGGTGTCCGCAATACATGCTCTCTACCCAGGTTAATCACAGGCGACAGTGAGTTGCGGTAAGTCGAACACATCTGACAGGCCTACGAGCATATAGACCAATGTGCCCTAAGAGTCTGTACATGGTCTGTCTTGAAACTGTCGTACCAGTAGCTGAAGAGAGCTGACGAGACAGGTCTGATGCTGTGCTCCGTCTGTTTCTTTTGGCAGTAACTGCCAAATATATATATATATACCGGTCCTCATTCGGCGTTGTATCTCGGGGGAGACCTGTGCTGTAACATCTACTCACATTACCATCATCTTGGAATTGTTGTAAAAGCCTGGAGATAATACTCTGGGCGATTCGAAGTTCATCGGATACTTCCAGCTGGGTAAGTCCACATTCCAGTCGTCCAATAATTTTACCACGTAAAAAAATCATCCAAATGCCTCCTTTGCGCTATAACTCTGCGGTTATTGCACTAAAAGGCTTTTAAAGCGCTTGTGAACAATTTCTTCTTTGCCACCATTCCTTATATACCCCTCTCTTACTCTCTCGTCATTATGACGTACTATCCGCGACATCTGGTGGTTTCCTGTAATTTAAATATTTTTCTTCAAGATGTGTGTGATATTTCTACAGGTGAAATTATTATTTTAGATTTCAATTTCTGTGTGATTCTGAATTATCCTTAATTTATGGACATAAGTGTATATTATCATTATGATGATATATATCAAAGGTAACGAGCAAGTCATCGTGATGAACTAGTCAATCCCGATAGCAGTTATTGCTAATCAGTTGTGACGTACAATTTACAAACCAATAAGTGTACTTAATAAAATGTACTAACTCTTCTACAACAATGCCAATGATACAATCTGATTTTTTCCCTGACTTTTAACCTTAATTTATATGGAGTTATTTTTGTAATTACAAGTCGCTTATACATTCAAAGTCTCATAAATTTGATAACTTAGACTAGGACTACTTAACCTTTTTTTCTGGCCAGTCACACACAAATTATAAATATTTTACACGAGCTGCTGCATTAGGATAATGGGGGTGCACTAAAACCCCAGCAAACCATTAGTCAAAATATTAAAACTCGTTTTTGCTTTCAATTCAGTACTATTTTAACCCTTCTATCAAACGCACAGAAAAAAAATATGTATTTTTTACAGAGGTATGGGTCAGTTTCGACATCCTTTCATCCACGGCCAAGCCTTTTGTTTTCATTCTACTATAAAAAAAAAGTTAAACTGGGTGAGAAATTGTTAGAAATATTCGCTAGCTTTTTAGCACATAGTTTTTAAATAGTGCAATGGGCATCACTGCGCCACTCAGAAAATGCTGTAGGGCTCCAAACGGCTCGCGGGCCGAAGTTTGAGTATCTCTGATTTGCACGCATACTATATACGCCTAATATACACATATTTTTTACCATAAAAATAAATGAACATAATTGGGATAAAAAGTCAATCATTGTTCATCTTTTGAGCATAGTAATGGCAGAAAAGATGGAAGATGATTGATTTTCTCAAAGACCTGTTCAATGAAGGAAGTTTAAATCTCCTACTGACCAAGAAATCATCTGTCTACCTTGTAAGGCTTTTTGAGTAATGCGTGCCATGTGTCTGGATGTCATCTTGATGGTGAATGTAATTTATTTCATTATAGAACAAGTGTACTGCTTATATACAGCTATAACATGTCATCTGTACATATATTAATGTATCAGCATGATACCACCAATACAGAGTAGATGTGAACACTTATCAACAAGAGATGGTGCATGATTTCACGATACTATGTTGTAACGCAGTGCGGCTTTCATATGTTCTAGTCTTTGTTTTGACATTATGCTCATATACGGCAATTTATATTGTTGAAATAGAAACAAGACTCGTCCAGGAGCAGCTTGATGAAAAGGTTTCAAAGAGGTTTTAAATCTTTTTCGAACAATCGGTGTCCCGTGAGCTCAAATAGCTGTCAGCTATAGTGCAAAGAAAGGATCAAATTGAATTGTTGAAATAGAAAGAAGCCTCGTCTAGGAGCAGCTTGATGAAAAGGTCTCTAATCTTTTTGGTACAATTAGTGTACCGTGAACTCAAATGTTAGTCAGCTGTTGTGCAAAGAAATGCTCAAATTGCCTATCCATGTGCGATCATGAAATTCTGTGAATTCGTCTATGTGAGTTACCTTCCTTGAGTGGATTAAGCTTTTTTATTACAATCTGTCTGATCTGAAATGATAAAGAGCTCCACTAAGTGGTTTCTCTGGGCATTAAAACGGTGCAATTATTGCACAGTTTGCTGGTTCCTTCCCTAACATTGAAATGTATTACTGTCACAGAGGCAAATTTATTGCAAAATTTAAATTTTACTGCTTTATCTTTCACCATAATGCTACGATTTAATTCACGTGGCTTAGTTTTTCTGTTTTTTTCTACAGTGGTACAAAAGAGAATAATGTCAAATTCACTGACATAAAAAAATTGTAAAAAACAACTATTTCTTGAATGGCTATAAAAATTAACTATTTATTTGAAAAGCCCACAGCTATCGTAGTATAAAACACATATTTAACATTAAACAAACAAGACATAACAATAAGAACAGTTTTATAAAGTGTGTTATTTTTAGTAAAGAACTATTTTTAAATAAAATATTAAAATTGCTAAAATGCTGGAATTTATATCATTTTTGTTTCATTGAAAAAAATACATGTCCTGGATTATTATCTTTATTATTAAGAGGACACATTACCCTAAAAATGACGACATTTACGAATTTTTTTCATTGCCTTATTTTAGTTGTGTGCCTGTTTATAAAAATTGGTAGCTCTAGCGGCATTTTTTTGTGAGTTATTTAACTTTTTTGACAGTATGTCGAAGTGAAACCGAAACTAAAAGACGTGATGTCTGCTTCTAATGAGAACGCTATCCTCCTAGCCTAAACAATTTCGATTGAGTTACTTTTACATGCTATTCTACAGCTTTATACTTTAATTAGAAGAGAAGTGAATTAATTCGTTTTTTTTATGTAAGAGAGAAACGTTATTCCATTTTGCTCTTTGCATTCTTTTTTCTTATTCTAAAACCATTAGTATCAAAACAAAAGGCTTTTTTAAAGTAAATTATATATAATCAATTTATTTCTTTATAATTTTAAATATTCCTTTGGATATTGTTTTATTAATAAGTAAACTTTAATTCGTCATTCCTAGACAAAAGCGATCGAGTCTTGTTATTAAACAAAAAGCTAACAAGAGATTGTGCAGTGAACACTACAGTCATGAAACTGATGTTTTCAGAAAAGATAAAACTTCTATTTCCTCAGCATTACCAGAAAGAAATATGAGATGCCAAACTTTAGAAGACAGCTGTTTGAACGATTTAATTTGTTATGAAAATTCTGAAGCCCCTCATTATGTGATAATGGATGTACAGTTTTGAAAAGAACTTTTAAAAAGGACACTTATTGTGCGATGTTTGCAAATCGTATTCACTTGTGCAATTCAGTATGAATTTTGCATTGAAAATACTTAGTACAACTCGAATTGTAATATTTATTAGAAGGGATACTATATCTTAGCTCTTTCAATTATTTTTTTTATTTGAAAAACTTTAAATTGCTTTTTCTCAGCTTCTTATTTTTCATGATGGTTATGTGTTTAAAATGCTAAGGCTTTTTTTATATTCACTATAAAATTTTGAAACTTTTTCTGGTTGTTTAATATAATATGTTCGATAATTCTGTGCATGGAATAAGTATTTAGATGAACAATTATTTTTTTATAAATATATAAAATGAGATATAGCTGTTTTTTATAGTATCTAAGAGAAAAAAATTCTAAAAATAAAAGTATCACTCGTAATATCAATCTCATGCGCAGAATTGTGGGAAATACTTCCAGGTATATCAGAAAAAAATGGTACAAAAATATTTAAATTTGTAAAAGTAGTAGGAATTTTAATAATTTAAAAAATTTAAAATTATTGTTTGTTTAAAAATAGTATTTCGCTTATGAAATGTTTTTTACATATGTGTTTGATTACAGTACATGTAATTTTATTCTTATAAGTATCTAAGTAAAAGAAATTGTGTACAAGGTGCGGTGTCCCTTTAATTTTTACGTTAGCTCTCTAACAAAGCACTATTTTAGAAATCGCACATATTCAATGCATTCAATTTTTCCTTCTAAAATATTTATACTAGTGAATGAATTAATGATAAATTATTTTATTAAATGTTTGTATAAATATAAATTTAAATATATATATATATATATATATATATATATATATATATATATATATATATATATATATATATATATATATATATATATATATATATATATATATAAAGAATCCTAAAATTTAATGGATATGTATTCCTTTCTGAGAATATTTTCAGAATTGTTTAAAGTTTCTATAATACTTTTTCTGATTTTACCAAAATAAACAACTTTTATTAATCTTGTTCATATTTTAACAATTTTATTTGTTACCAACAAAAGCTTTTCTGTGAATTTTTTATGGAAGCATAAAACTGATAACCGTAAAATCCGGCTTATAGCGTGCTCCTATACTTTTAAGCTAATTTTTTAGGAAAATTCACCATATAAAGCTCACTCCCTTTTTACAAAAAATCCTGAAATGTGCGTATGCAATTCTCGTATGTTTTGAAGTCTTCTATTCAAGGTGTTATTCCAAATACTTTAGAAAAAAATAGTATATTTTGAGAATTACTATTCTTTATACTCATAAATAATGTCATTTCTTTAAATAAACATATTTCGATACGTGTAGAAGTTAAACTTTTTATACTCATCTCTTTCTGCTTTTATTTTAAAGCTGTCGTTTTCATGCCCGGCGTATAACGCGACCCGCAAATTTCGATCATACTCTTTGTGTTAAAAGTGCAAGAGATACGCCGGATTTTACAGTAGTCATTTAAATTTAACCATTTTTTCCATTTTATTTGAAATACAAAATATTTCTTAGATTCATTGTTTATTAATGTTGCAACTGAAGCAACAGAAAGTCAACTGGAGACGGACATACTAAATGTGAAACCGGAACAAATTACGAGCACATTACCTGACATTACTGTCTAAACTTCCAAGCATCACCATCGAGAGGATTTTAAGCTTCAACATTTTTTTTTCTCAAATGGTCTGCATTATACCAATTTAGCCTTTATAGATACTGAAAATTCCCAAGTGTGAGATTCATTTTATTGGTGACACCATATAATGACGGTTCCTGCTACTAATTTTTTGACACTTGATTTATCTCATTGGATGCTAAATAGCACTGACATGCCACACATGTGACATATGTGCTAACGATTTTCGCATCCAGAATATCCTGCTGAGATCTAACCCACAACCTTAGGTTTACGTGGTGGACACGCTATCTCTAAGTCAGTGGTCTTCAAACTATGTTCCACGAAATCCCAATTTCCACGAGGCATACATATTTATATGTTTCTTTTCGATTTTTTTATTGTGACTCGTGTAACCCCTGGGTTTCACGAAGCTTACCAAGGGATTACCCATGTCACAAAAAAAATCTAAAAGAAACATATAAATATGTACGCAAAATAGATTCACGTTCTCTAAGAAGTTTGTATAATCACTAGTAACTAAAGCTTATACCATTCATTAAAACTGAAAATTTTATTTGTGCATAATAGCTTTATTTTGAAGCACTTTCTGAACTTATACTATAATATAATAAAAAAGAATATTAAAATTTTTATTGGTATATATATATATAATTATATATATTTCCTTCTAGATTGTGAATATTCTATTGTTTACTATTTCGGGTCCCCCAAGATAATTTTATTATGGGTAGTTTATTCCTAATTTCAATTTGAATTTTTATATGATATATGTATTTATGAACAACTAAATCTTTAGTGTATACCAATTTTAATTCTTTTTGTAATAAAAATTTTTTTTGTTTTATAAAGGTGCAACAGGAATTTCATTATTACTTTTTCGCGCAATTTCTTGCAAAACTAAATAGTTTTCTAGGGGAAAATGCACCTTTTTGCATGGAAAAAGCACCTATCATGAAGGACAGGAGACAACCTATCAACAAATTCAATGTTAAAATCAAAATTTATATAAAAACAGCTCCTAAATTTTATGTTGCAAATTTATACAAAATATATACAGTATTTCTCGCACAACTATAAATATTTTATTGACATTAAAAACATTATGTTTAAAGGAAATATATTTCTCACTATGAGTGGCTACAACAACAAATTAAACTCAGAACATTAACACGATTACATTTAATCTCAATAGATCTAGACTTCCACAGTTTGTGTGAAAAAGCGAGAATATATTCCTTTTACAAAATATATTGCATATATTAGAAACACTTGAATCATAAACAAATATTATTAATGAGTAAATCATATAAAAAAATCGTGATTAGAGTTTTTAATAATAAATCCGTAAAGCAATAATTAATTGCCTTTACGTAAACTACCTATAACTATTCTTCTAAATTGTATGTGGAATAGGATTCCAAGAAAACATCTTCTATTTCTAGTTCAAACTCTAGGGCAGGGATTACGAACCAGTGGCACGCATGCCATCAATGGCACGCGATAGAATGTTTTGGGCATGTGAGTGATCAAAATGGTTTGCGTTTTTATTTTAAAATAACAAAGTTCACTATGAAGTATTACGAACAAACGCGAGTGACTGGACGCAGGGCGGTGGGGAGCGCACGTATTTGTTACTATCTCGTCTTAGTTATGTTGTGGACTACAGTTACTTACGATGCAAAATTTGTATACGCATAGCACAGTCAATTTCGTTGACACAATTGTATTTTTTAATGTTTATTTGTGTTACATTTACAATTTTTCATTGTTATTGAACATGGCTAGTTCAGAACAAAAGTGCAAGATAGTAAGTATAACAGAGAATTTCAAAAATAGACTTCATATAAAGAGGAAAAATAAAATCAATAGAAATAGGGCATTATACAGAGTGTTTTTTTCCAGGTATAGAAGTTTAAGTTGGCATTACTTTCCAAGATGGAGACCGATTTAACAGCTGTCAAGTGTTTTATTCTCAGTTTGGTTTGGCAATTCATCATGAATAGACTAACGCCTGAACAATGCTTTCAAATCGTGCAATTTTATTTCGAAAATAATGGTCGATTTTAATAAGCGAATTTTGTTTAGCGAGGAAGCGCACATCTGGTTGAATGGCTACGTCAACAAACAAAACTGCCGCATTTGGAGTGAAGCTAATCCACAAGTGTATGTCGAGACACCGTTACATCCAGAAAAACTGACTGTTTGGTGCGCTTTATGGGCTGGTGGAATCCTTCTTCAAAAGCGATGAAGGCCACAACGTTACAGTCAATGGTGATCGGTATAGAGCCATGATGACTAACTTTTTCATTCCTGAATTGAACAATCATGATGTCCAGGAGCTGTGGTTCCAACAAGACGGCGCAACATGTCACACAGCTCGTGCCACAATCGATTTATTGAAAGACAGGTTTGGTGACCGCCTAATTTCACGTTTTGGACCTGTGAATTGACCTCCAAGATCTTGTGATTTAACACCGCTAGACTATTTTCTGTGGGGCTATGTAAAGTCATTGGTCTGTGCGGATAAGCCACAAACGCTTCACTATTTGGAAGACAACATTTGCCGTGTTATTGCCGATATACGCCCACAAATGTTGGAAAAAGTCATCGAAAATGGGACGTCCAGATTCGACTACATCCGAGCCAGCCGTGGCAGTCCTATGCCAGAAATCATATTTAAAATGTAATACCACAAGATTATCTTTCGAATAAAAAAAATCATGTCAATCGAATAATACATCGTTGTTTTATTGCAATTTAAAGTTCTATACCTCTGAAAAAAACACCCTATATTAGTAAAGGCGATAAAGCGGCATGTGTTTTATGTTCTGGAATAGTGGTATGCAGAACATCCTCTGTAAAACAGCATTTTGAAACACATCACAAATCCTCTTGTCCAAAAAAGTTAAACACAGCAAAAATAATTAATTGCTTAGAAGCCATTAGGCAGATGTCTCCAATTCAGCATTCATTCTACTAAAAATTACAACTTACAATCGTAGTATAAGTTATTTGTTATCGAATCTGCAGTAACTGAAGTCACCGTAAAGTTACTTTAAATTAAATTACACGTATAACTGAAACATTTTTAACTATACAGAGCAAAAGTTGTTTTTTTGTAGTATATAAGGAGTTTTGAGTTGTTAGTATTTAGCTTATTATTTTACCAACTATCCCAAGTCAAAATTATTTGACGACACGTATATACCTCATCTAACATTTTTAAGAAAAAACGGCACGTTTTTCAATAAAGCTTCACCACCTCTGATCTAAGGGTTCCATGAGTTGAAAAATTTGATGTCCACTGCTCTAAGTGACTGAGCCGACTCAACAAATTAAAATTCATGAACTCAATTACACATATTGTGGGTCTTAAGTGATAAAGGATTTTATTGTTATTCTACTACAATAACACTGATTACGAGCTCACGAATGCGACCACTTGGTTTAAAAAAATCTTACAAATAATTGAATGTTATGCATATGTTGATGTTTATGTGTTTTAATGAAAAGTATTATAAATGAAATAGGGAATTTTTATGGAATTGAGAAAAGAAACAGTTTTAATAGAAGAGGGTTTAAAAATAGGTGAGAAATGCTAAGTGAAATTATATTCCCAAATTCTTTTTCAATCTAGAAATATCTCCTTTCTTTTATAAAGAATATAAACATTTCATTGAGTTTTCTCATTTGAAAGAAATTTATTGGTCCTTATTCGGCTTTAAAGAAGAAAATTTTTCAATTCTGGGTCTTTTTTTTTTCGGAGGTGGGGTTTAACTGTTTTTCTGTAACATAAATTCCCAAATTCGTAAATTAGAATCATTAATTTGTGTGGTTTTTACTTATAATCTGTTTTTTTTCAAATATTAATTTATGTTTAAGTTATTTTGTTTGAAAAAAGATATTTTAAATTTGGATGTTTGAAGTTAATGTTGTAGAGGCAGTTTTAAAAAAAATAGCACCAAAGCATCAAATAATGAATAGAAAAAATTTTAATAGTTTTTACAATATATATATCTTATTTTTAGGTATAGAGAATTTGTTCAGTTGTGAAAAACTGTCTGAGAGATAGCGAGAGAGATAAGCATGTTTCGGATTTTAAAAATAATTATCCATTTTAGTTTTTATATTTATTTTAATTGGTTGTGATTTTATTCTTTTTAAGAAACTATTTCACTGCATTTTAAATAAATGTATTTTAAGCTTTTAAAAAGAGAAAATAATTAGAAACCCGTTGAAAATTCTTAAGTATAGTAAAGTTAATCCTTGTAGAAATGAGCGTAAGAAATATATATAATTGGTTCGAGCGGGGGAGATTTTAACAATTAATTTTGTAACATAATTTCTTAATGTTAATAAATGTTATGCAATATATGAAGAATGTTTAAGAACTTGGTTAATTATGCAAATTGAATTTTTAAAGTATAAGTTCGTCGTGTTAAGATTTAGATTATAATTTAGTAATTCTTAATTAAATTTTAATACGCGAATGGAGATTAGAAACTAGAGGACCTTTATTGTATTAATAAATTAATCTAATTACTGTTTCTACCACAGGAACACTCTTATCTGTTAGACAGAATTTTCTTTAAATTTTCATTTACACTAATTGGTTCATTAATATTTATAAGCATTTAATAATTTAACGTGATCGTTATATAAAGTTTCCCAGAAATCATCAACAAAATAACCAATACATAAAAACAAATAATTGATTAAGTATTTAGAAACACTAAAAAATATATTTATTTTCATTTTAAAATGTAATTATTTTGTATTTTAAGAAAAAATTGTGCGTAAGAAAGCGTATACTTTCTTATTTCTAAATTACAGAAGCATACAATACAACCATTTCTCAATATTTTATATATCTATAAGTTTATAAATATAATTAGTTTTTCAAAGGGGGAACACGATTTATCTATTAGTTTGGGCTAAAAGATGTGTAAATATTTATTTTTACTACATAAAAGAATCAAATATAATGAGAAAAACTAATGTGCTCAGAAATTTTTGAAATATTTGAAACTCCAGCTCCTTTTCTGAAGAAAATGTAGAACATTTAAACACTTATTTTTTCTTCTCTTTAACAAAACAGTGAATATCCAATTATTCACAAAAGTATTGCAAAATACTAATATCAAATAGATAAATGCATTTTGCAGTATTATTTAAAACTTTTAATGTGAACTCATTTCTTTCACAAGTGCTGTTATATCTAAAGTCTGTAGTCTCAATTCCAGTTCTACGCTTTGCAGACAATTCCCACTATTTATTGAAAATATTACGTTGTATTAATGGCTATGTAATTGCAAACAATAAATATTGAATTTATATTCTTCATCGAAATTTTTATTCTATTAGTTTTTTTCATTGAGGCAATTTAGTGATCTAGTCTAGAGAACAGTGCGTTTTCACCTTTGTGACCCCCTAGAAAGGCACTTGGAAAGAGAATAATTATATATGTCAATATATGTGTAAATGTGCGTGAGTGTGGTGTCTGCACACAAATGTAACTTTTTTTTATTACGAAAAATGCTTCAATTTTCTGATTTTTTTAAAATTTTAAACAATTTTTTTAAATTTAGAATTATAATAACTTATCAAATTTGGTATTTATTAAAACATTTAAAATTACAAATTATCTGTTTTTGAAGACATATTATTTATCTAAGTAGTTATGTTATGTTATACCAATAACTTACAGTCATTATATTCGTTTATTTTCATGCTAAAAACATGGAACACCCTGTTTTACTTTATTTATAACATACCTGTCAAACATGCTCCAAAAACTTTACTCGCCCTTCTAAGTAATATCAAAATAATTTAATAAATTAATATTTTTTTAATTTCTAATTTATCCATCGAAATATTTATTTGTTTAAACAGCACATGTCAAAAAATTCTGTTGTAAATTTAGATTATTTACTGAAAGACGTTAAGTTATGCTATGTTTTAATTTATATTCATGCCCAACAAAAAGACACCTTGATTTAGTTTTTATAACATACCTGCGAAACACATTCCTAAATTATAATTCATCCTCATTAGTCATTCAAAAATAATTTAATAAATTAATTTCTTTCTTTTTCATCAAAATATATACTGTTGTAAAAAAATTTCTTATAGTGACAGAAAGTTATGTTATACCTTAGTTAGCTATTTATATTCATGCCAAAAACACACAACACCCTGTTTTATTTTATTTATAACATACCTGTCAAACATATTCCTAAAATATTACTCATCATAATAAGTAATCCCAAAATAAATGAAGAAAAAACGAGATAAAAAAACTTAGCGTTAAAAATATGAAAAGTCCCTCAGAGATTACAAAGGAAAAAATAATAAACGTCGTGGAATACAGCTGACCGCAGCAATCCCGTCTCTTGCCAAAACCAGATGATAGGTTTTTAACTTTTGATATATGATGACCAGTCGAGATTTAGAAGAGAGGGAATTTTCATTTTCCACAGGAATCGGAGCTTAGAGATTGGGTTTCTTATTTTTTTCCTATCCATTTTTTTTATTTTCCCTCCAAGCACATTTTAGTTTTCATCCTGCCTCCATTTTCCCTATCTCACCCTCCCTTCAACTTTAAGACCCTCACAAATGGAATTCTCAATCAAAAATGGAAAAATTTTATGAATGGAGTTAAAGGAATTTATAAAAACTTGCTCTTATTTAAATTTCTTGCGGATGGGGAATATATATTTTTTCCCCTTTTGGAGGCTTATTTTCGAATTTGAAGGTTGGTTGAATTTTAATTACCTTATAATCTTATTATGAAATGGTTTTGGACTGAATGATGTAATTTCGGTTATATAAGAGGATAAACTCCTGATTTTCCCTGCAGAAGAGTTTTACTCCCTGGGAGGGAAAAAGGTAGATTACTTAAATGATAAGTTTTTTTTTATGTTTTTTATACAAGAAAGTAATATAATAATTTAAAAGCTGTTCCAAATAAAGGGATATCCTTGAAGTAAATTTTCATGTTTATAACGGATACTAAATTTGAAAATCTCATTCAATATTTTCTTAAAATTTTTAAGTGATTTCTTTTTAAATAGTCTTTTGTGTGCATTCAATCCTCACTTATTGCTTAAACATTCATCAAATATATACAAATTGTATAATATTTTACATTTACATTCAGACTGAATGATGTAGAATTTAAATCTTTTAAATCACTAGAAAAAATTAATCCAGTATTAAAATAAGTCATTTTTTCCCTTTGTGAATTTTATATTTCATGAAAACCTGCTTAAAAATATTTGGAGCTTTATTAATTAAATGAAGTAACCTTTCATTTTGACAGATTTTTTTCCCATAATTCAGAAAGTAAACTTATAGCTTATTAATTTTTATAAATTTATTCTGTGAAATATTTCGCTAGCAAATTTATTCGAGATAACGAAAAGAATACTGACTAATAAAGCAAAACATTTAATGGAAAATATAAAGCAGAATTTGAAAAGATTTTTCTTAAATTTCTCCATTTATTTTTTCTTCTTAAATTTTTTAACACTACTTTGAATCGAGTATTAATTTAATAACCTATTTTTATTCGGATATAAATGTTAAAACTCGGTTTTTCTGTAAACACTGGGGCCATGATAGTCAATTGGTTATGTACTAAAATTCGTGGCTGGCGTAAAACGGACTCGAATACCACAAGCCACTGAAGAGAATTCGTGTAGAAGACCTAATGCATGTTAAATCCATTCAGACTCAAAGTCCACCTATTAGTGTGGTTTGGTAGTTTAGAAGGGGGTGCTCAGGTGTAGTCACTTGACCGAGGTATAATACGAGATTCAACCGCAAAATTCGAAAAATATATCTTAGAAATCCTTCGCAACTTTTACAGCACTTAGACATAACTCTCAATGTCTAAAAAACAAGTATGTTAAGCATTATACACAAACACTCTCTCGTCTTACTGAATGTACAAAGTAATTGTTTCTGGTATCTATTCACGGTCAAATCGATACTACCTCCCAACGGTCAAAGCAAGACTAACTCAGTTTCGGCAAGGGACTCTATTTATAGGCCTCGCGGATATTTCTAGAAATGTTCACTTACGTCATAGATCGTGATAATAGTAAAATTATCCAGTAACATCCAGAACCATCCATATGGTCGCCAACCTGCCAAAAAATGCTCTCCAAGTCACCAAAAGGGTCGCCAAAGAATTATAAATTTCAATATAATAATCAAATACTACAACATCTGTTGTACATTGTAAACACTGTTCACCTGTGAGAAGAAAATGTTTTATTGCAAGATTTGGAATTATAAACGTTTGATTCTATTTATTATTTTTAATAAAAACAAATTTATGCTCAAATGAACTTTTTAAAAAAAATAATTTTTAATATATGATACGTCTAAGATTAATTTCTAGAACATCAATATGCAAAATTCTTAATAGATATTTTTGAAAATAAATTTTTCAAAAATATATCCAGATGTATGAATTGATTGTTAATTAACGTCGCACTTCCAAGACGCACGGTATATTGATGTTACCTAGTACTTCTAAATCTCAATCAAGAGACAAGGACGACACTTAGTTGGCAGCCCACTCTCTATTTTTATCTCCTTAAAAACGTATGCACTTGAGCTTCGACGTGTTTAATTATTATCACTTCATCGCGGCCCCAATACCAGTCTAGGGCTTGTTAGAAATAACGCTTATTACGAGTCCGCAACTACGATAGCTCGTCTTCCATCCCCAACAGTTGATAGGAAAGAAATAACTTGGATAAATTAATAATACAAAATTTTTAAACTTTTTGAAGCCAATGACACTAAATTCATGATGGTCACATGATAACGGCAATCTCATGTTTTGATGATTGGAAAAAGATATCACGTGCTAAAATTCTTCAAAAAAAGTTTTCAAAATTTTAAAAAAACCTTCAATTTTAGGGATACTTTTAAATTAAGTGCATTTTGTTTACTTATGCGCATTATTATATTGTTGACAAATATGTACTTTCTAAAAGAAAGTTCCTGCAAACAGCAAAAGTTGGCAACATTGAGGCACATGAACTAATTGGCTGGAAACGCGTCATTATATTTGTGATGACCCCCTGGGTCACACCTTGAACACCAAGATTAATTTGAGCCAAAGAACCACCAAAAGCCATTTTGAATAATAATATTATTTATTTTTGTTATAATTTCCTCAAAAATCTCTGATAACAAATAATATAATAATGTTACGTCTTCTAAAGGGATTTGCCTTTATATTAAATTAAATTACTAAGAATACGATTGATTACTAATCTAGCTCAACTCAAGTAAGGTTTACCGAAATAGGAGATCCGAGAAACACACGTATTCGAATTCTTAATTGTCATTAACTTTAACTAAGTATCTCAACCTGACTCTTACTTTAAGCGTACGTGAATTATATTTACCGCTGGCTTATATCAGCTTTCTGGTACGTCTAGCAGCACGACGTCTTCACGAATCTAATCTCTTTGAATCTTGTAGTTTTGCTTTTTTAACATTGTTGACTTAATAGCCTACCATCATCTCTCTTGTTATCTCGCAACACTCGACTTTAATACCTTATCTAATTTAAATATCCCAAACTTCTTTTTGGAGTTGATTGGAAATAAACGCGAATTTATATTCCCCAGAAAGACGCCTAAGAAGATTAGTGGAAAGGTTCCGTACATATTCATCACATATTTATGATATAATTATTAGTGTCGCATTAATTTATGAACTGATCGGCCAAAAACACGTGATTGAGTTATCATGTGACTATGACGTGACATGAATTAAGTCCATGGCTAATAATTTAAAAATTAAACTTATCTTTCATTAAGCCTCTTATTTATTTTTATTAATAAAACAAGTAATATAAAAAATAAGTCAATTCCTATTTCGGTTAACAAAGAAAATTTTATTTTATTTAATTAAGTTTATTTAAGGGATTAATATTTGAAAAAACTGTGTTAACATCAAGTCTCATCCAGTACAAGTTTTAAAAAATGTAATTTAACTTGAGCGGATGAATAAAAAAAATAAGTGTTTGAAGCCAAGAAAAAATTTGCTAAAAAAAACTACAAGTGCCATCTGTTGCAGCTAAGTCTAACTTCGTCAGAAAGAGTGCAGAAAAAATTTAAAATTAAAAAATAAAATTTAATTAATGAATTGATATTTGAAAAAAACTGTGTATTAACATCAAGTGCCTTCGACTACAAGTTTAAAAAATGTATTTGAACTTGAGTGGAGGAATAAAAAGCACTTTATTAACGATTGAAAATTTGAACAAGATATATGTAAATATATATAGAGAGAGTGTGAACTATGCTTGATAGTAGGAATTGAAAAATACACAAAAATGTATGATCTTTGCATCAGTTGAAAATTTTATCTAACTCAGCAGTTAGAATTTGAAATATATTATTATATATATAAATTGAATTTTTTTTACCAGCAAGATAAAAAAAAATGTTTTTCACCTTCCATAAATTCATTAATATATAAATTATTCTGCAAATTATAAATAATTTATTCTCATCATCTATAAATAAAGTAAAATCATTGTCCTCTGCTTTCTAAGGGTAAAATGCTAATACTTTGTGCCAAAAATTCGTATACATTCACCTGTGTTTCTCCTTTCTCTCTCTAGCTGAAAATTATTCATCATATATTTTAACAGAATGTGTCGTCTGCATTTCCTTAGAGATTTACTTAAAAATGTCAGTTATTATTATGAAAAGAATATTCTGCATTTTTAACTAACAATTTTTGAACAAACTTGTGTGCGGGTAAAACGGATTCATTTATTAAAGTCCTGTGAGAAAATTTGCACGTTAACTAAAGCTACATAGTACAAGAGAGAAAATATTTTTCTGTCATTATTTTCTTACTAGTGTCTCACTCTTTGTTGCGTTAAACAACAGGGAACTGACGTCGACGAAATAGAGTTTTGAAATAGTGAATAATAAAAGTAGTTAGAAGTTTAACATATAAAAGAGCACGGAAGTAAAGAGTTTTCAGGTACGAGATAATAACTTAGTGTAACATATTATTTATACGTTTGTTAGCAGTTTATGAATTTATTAAGAAACATCGAGACATATATGTAGTAGTGAATAGATGAAATATATAAATATCAAACTTTTCACATACTTACCTGTATATTATAAATACATATGCGTATATTATAAATAATCAAATATTAAATTATAGTAACATTAATAAAACAAAGCAATATAAATTGAAATGTAACAAAGCACACAGTATAACTTAAAAATAAGTAGTATAAAAAAAATTAATTCAATTCCTACTTAGGTCAACAAATAAATTTTTTTATTTTAGTTGATTTTTTAGTAGTTGCAATTGATATCAATATGTATGTACATATGCCATAATCACACTATAAAATGACAAAATAGAAAGCGATTTTCTTGCAAATTTTTATTTTTCTTTCTATATAAGGTGTTGGGCTTTTTTTTTGTTTGCCACTATTTATTAATTGGTTAAATTTAGTTATTCTAATGAAATAGTAAAGTAAAAAGAAATCACATCCTCAGTAATTAGGCCATCTCAGGTGGGATTCGAGATCACGACCTTTGCATTAGAAGTCCAACAAATTAACCATCACGCTAACGGGACACAAAGAACAATTTTTCTTTCTATATATGTGGTTTGAAAATCATTTTTGTTTGTTACTATTGATGCATTTTTAATTAAATTAATGATTTAATATTAAAAAAACTGTATTAAAATCAAGTGTCACCCACTAAAAGTTTAAAAAATGTTATTTGAGCCTGAGTGGATGAATAAAAATATTTTATTAATGATTGAAAATTTGAACAAGATATATACGTATATATATATACTCAGGAAGATTGACAATAGCGACCCAAGAAGAAAGCATCGGATTGAAATGACATTTAATACACATAATGACACAGCTGAGAGATTCACTTGATCTCAAAAACAAGACAATTAAACGAATACTGGGTGTGCAACGACACAAATACTGGGCAACTTCAATAGTGCGTTGGACCATCTCCAGCTGCAATACATGCCACCACACGGTCCGGCATTGCGTTAATGAAACACCTTATGTTGTCCTGAGGCAGATGGGCCCACAAATCTTTAACAGCCAACTCTAAATCATGTACAGAGTGACGCGATGGCATCTGCCGTTTTAGCTGATCCCACGCGAGCTCTACAGGGGACAAATCGGGGGAGCGGGCTAGCCATGGAAGAGTCTGCAAATGACGTAAGAAGTCTTGAGCAACTCTTGCTGTATGCAGACGAGCATTATCGTGCTGGAAAATTGCCCCTGGGAGACCATTTAGGAAAGGTCTTACATGGGGTCGAAGAATATCATCAACATAACGTTGGCCCGTTAAGGTTCCACGCATCACAATTAAAGTGAACCGGCTATCATAGGCTATGGGCCCCCAGACCATTACACCAGCTGTGCGGGCAGTGTGACGTAGAACAGTGGGGGGGGAATTGTACCGCTCACCAGGGCGCCTCCACACCCGTACACGTTTATCATCTTTCCCCCAAACAAACCGGGAGTCATCACTAAACACACCATTTTGCAAATCTGTGACATTCCACATTGATCTGGCTTGGCACCCCTGTAGACGCAGTTGCCGATGTTCCGGTTTTAAAAGGAGTGCACGGAAAGGGCCCTTGGAAGTTAAGATTTGATTCTGCAAGGTTTCTGGAAATTGTCTGTGTAACAATTGCTGCGCCTACGTCTGCTCGTATCGTTGAACAAGTCACTGTGGGGTCCACAAGTGCTTGCCACACGATTCTTCGATCTTCTCTCCTCGTGGTCTTCCTGGTCGCTCCAGACCCGGTTTACCGCGCGTGGGTACCTTCTCGTGTCCATTGCAGCAACACGGTGAGTCGACCAGCCTGCAGTTTTCTTCCAGATGATCAGGCCTCTCTCAAACCCGTTTAACTGCGAGAAATGTCTTCTAGCACGTTTACCTGTCATGTTTTGCTTACCAAAGTCTTCATACAATCTGCGGGTAACGTTTATGAATCTTCGAATTGGCGCTGGCTTATATAGCACCCTCTTCCTGATTGTAGGGCCACCTCGGCGTGTATGAGCATGCGTATTGGCACAAAACTTGGATCATTTGCATATCATATTACGCTGTATTTATTTGCAAAGTTTCGTGATTGTACTTAGCTTCCTTCTTGGGTCGCTGTTCTCAGTGTTCCTGAGTGTATATACATGCATATATATATATATAGAGAGAGAGAGATAACTTATTTAGGAATTGAATAATAAAGCTGTAAGTATAATAGCTCGTATAATATCAAATTCTTAATCTTGTAATTAAAATCGTTTGAACTAAGGTCATTCAACATTTCCCTATACTTACCTATATTACTGAACTACAAAAAATAATAATGTAAGAAAAGTAATTTCTATGCATACATGTAGAACAATATTTTATATACATACATATAGAATTGTATTTTTTATACATACATATAGAATAATATTTTCTACACAAGCATATAGAATAATATTTTATATACATATACATTTATATAGAGTATTTAGTCCAATCATTTTCTATTTCAAAGTAATTGTTTCAAAAATAAAGAATTTATTTACAAGTTTAAAAAATATAGAATGTTTGGAGTCTTAATTGATTACTTTGTATAGTAGATAGAAAATTTAATTGAAAAGTATCTGTGTGAATGCCTAAACCTATATTTCCTGTATTCTGCTCTATTTTTAATCGTGATAGCCGAGTGATATAGTCACAAATTAGTGGTCAGAACTGTTTTTTTTGTGTGTGTCATGGCTTCGAATCTTGATGTATAGTGATGTAAATAGGCTGATGTACGCTAAATGTGTAAAATACTCTTACTCCTCACGTTTGTAGGATAGGAATATTTGGAGCAGGTTGTTAAGTCAGGTGCATTCTCGTCACTTGACTGGGACTGAGTAGTTCACGCGTTACTTCAGATTGGAATCAGAGTCTTTACTTTTTCAGAAATTTTTATGTATCAAAATCACTGTAAAGATACTTGAATAAAATGGCAGTACGTCTTCAAAATTCCGAATATCTCTTTAAACTGTTTTAATTTTATATCTCACGTTTCAGAAGGGTGTATTGACAGAAATGTGAAGGAAGAACAGATAATAATGATTTTTACTTAATCCATATACATTGCCAAGCATTTTAAGGTATCACAATCAAGCAATAAAGTTGAAGTCCTCCAATTTACCACTGTGAAAAAAAAGGATAGATTAAGATTTGCATGTTGTAATGGATATTTTTAAACTTATTTATGTCTAAATACATGCGATTGTTTTGGAAATTATTGAGCTCTAAATAATTTTTTACAAGCTTCTGATCGACAATTTTTAAATTCAAAGTGAAAACCTTTTATTACTTCCAATATTAATTTTTTTGATTGAAAAGTAATTTTAAAATATTGATTGACTAAGTTTTCGTGTTGAGTAACTTTGCAAAAAAGCTATTTTAAGAGGATTTTTTAAAGAAAAATTTGAATGAAACATTAATATTTTAACATAAAATTAAGCGATTAATAACTTTTTCATTTATAGTAAATACACTGTGTATTTTTGTTTTATAATGATACTTTATGTGAACAGAGTAAAATCACACGAAAAGTCATTATAAAATAAAAATTGACGAAATCTTTTCTGATTTTCTGGCTAACCTCCATTAATTTTCTGAAGCAAAAATATAAGAGGGAAGAGCTACAGTTTTATCTATACAGTTGAGGGAAGAGAGCTAACATGTTGATCCAAAGAAATGGTTAAAGGAGAGATATTAATAGAACATATTGTAATTATATTCCATAATCAGTAGCATTGACTCTAATAGAACAAATATACATTTAGGCTTAGAAAAACTATCGATTTCCCTATATCTATATTTAGTTTATTTTGTTTTCTTAAGTAGAGGATTAATCCTATAGCCGATAGATGTAAAGTTGTTTAAAATAAACATATGTTTTATGTCTCTGTACGTGTGGAGTAGGACATCTTGGAAATAAATAAATCCATTGGGATACAACAAGGGATACTTGGCATGGCACACTATTCACAATAGTTTTGTTTATATGTATATATGAAAATGATAACTTGTACCCCATTTGAACACACAAAATATATACATTTGAGAAAACAAACACCATTTTCAAAAATGGAATCATTTTAAATTAATTATTTTTTCAAAATATTTAAAATTTTGAATACTTTTACAAATTCTAATATTTTTTTTAATACAGCGATACTTTTACTTTTACATTTTTTGGGGGTAGGATACTTTAAAAAACTGTAAAATGCAACTATATCTAACTTGCAGATTTTTTAAAAAAATCATTGGTCACATATGTCTTTATTCCATGCGCAGAATCGTCAAGTTATTTTTATAAAAAACAATTAAAAAAAATTATGAGACTTGATATTGAATTTCAAAAAAGCCGTAGCATTTTAAATGCATAATTATCATGAAAAATCAAACCTGAGCCATTTAAAGTCTTTGAAAAAAAAAAAACAGACGACACTTGTTCTTTTTTCAGTTTTCTCTTCTACGTACTGTTAAAATAAGTTAAATAACTAGTTAAATTATCTAGTAAGAGCTACGAAATTCTGTACATATATTTAAAAATGTCACACAGATAAATTAAGTAAAAAAATCGACATTTCGGACATTTTTAGGGTAAATAGTCTCCTTAAAACCTACTGTAGGGTTTCTGTGTCCCTTTATAATTTTCATATAAGAAAAACAAATTCTGAATAACAGTACATAAGCATTACAAAGTTTAGATTAGGTCATACAATGTATAAATTTTCAAATTACGTAAAAAGAAAAGTATCTGAGAACCCCAACTTAAATTACTCCAGACGATTCACATTAAGAATTTTTTTCCTGGATGTGCAACTACTGAAACGATTAATAAAATTTAATTAAAACCGGTTCTAAAACCATCCCTTACACTTGCTTAATATATATATATATATATATATATATATATATATATATATATATCTTGTTTACATTTACCTCTATTAAAAGAAATATCCACGCTTGCAATAAATTAGAAAACTAAATCATACCCATTCCATGAATCCATTTCTTAAAACATTACATTTAAAAAAAAGCACAGATCCCCCATAAAAAAAGAATTATTAAACCACTTTCCAACATGGCCCATCAGTTTGCCCCTTTTAGCTTCAAACGATTTCTTTTAAAAAAGTGACCGTAGGAAGACACTAATCAATACCACGGGTGGAAAGAGAGAACATAGAATTTCTTTCTTTTTTATCGCCATCATTTTCGTCTGAATAACGAGCTTCGTTATTAAACTTTTCTCAAGATTAACAATTTAACTCCACCGCCGGAGAGAGAAAGACTTCCATAGCACACCTCATTATACACGGTTCAAATCTGGAAGATGGCCTCTCTTTAACTCTTACTCCTGAGGGGTAGAAAATTCCAGCAGGAGGTTTCCGAATTTATCGCTTATTACGCGCAATTTTCAGAGGTAGTGCGTCCCAAAATATGACAGTCTGTAATGTCAGCCATATCTCATGCAAGAGAACCGCAATTTTAATGATGTCCAACTTTATATCATTACCCACTGGCTGTCAGGAGCAGCAGGAAAGACAGGGCAGTGAAGGGCGAAATCGTGGGCCGATTATAATCAATTTCGGCAGCCACCCGTGAAAGGGATAACAAGTAAAGGTTCTTGTTCCAGGAGCCGGGATCCTCTTGTTTTTGGTGATCAGAATCGTTTGGTATAGGGCGGTCTTTCAATTGGACCTTGATTAGCCTGACCGGAAATTCCCGTGGTTTGTCCTCCGGAAATGAGAGATATGGACATGGTCTGAAATTAATGTAATGGTAGAATTCGGGAAAGGAAATTCAGTTGTATGATACAGAGAGAGAGCCGTGTGTGTTTCGATTAATTAGCTATGGGTGGTTAACCGCCCTGTTCGGTTTCATTGTCATGTTTTTCGCATTAGGTTAGAGTGAGTTAGATGTTTCTAGATTAAATTAAATGATGCATGTGCACTTTCGGTTAACATATATTTAATGGTTTTGCTTAATATAGCCATTCGTAATGTTTCTAGCACTAGAGACCTATTTCATAAGAAAGACGGAAATAGATTTCTACGATTATTCATAATAATGAAAGTTATTGTCTGTTTTATTTCTATTATTGGTACATATCTCTCTCTGTATATGTATATATATATATATATATATATATATATATATATATATATATATATATATATATATATATATATATATATATATATATATATATATATATATATATAAACCGTAAAATCCGGCGTGTATAACGCGCACTTTTACGAGTGCGTGTTATACGCCGGGTATAAAAATGACAGCTTTAAAAATAAAAACAGGGATGAGTATAAAAAAAATTAGTCTCTTTTTACATATACAAGGCCCAGTGGTCGATTGGTAGCGTATCACGCTTCCACATCCACCGGTCCGTGTTCTATCCCTGGGCTGAACAAGTTTGACTCAGCCTTTCATCCCTACAGCAGTGAATCGATAAATGAGTACCTATTTTGTGTCCTCTAATTCAGGGACACAGAATATTAAAAAATAATATTAAAATTATATTTAAATTATTTTATTACATTTTAAAAGGAACATGCCTGCCGATTTTGAAAACTGTAGTTCTAAAATTGTTCATAAAATATCGAGAAGAGTGAGTCGTTAAAAAAATTAATACTCTTTAGCACTCATACATACACACACACATATGAATCCCTTTAAATATATAATTTATTCTTTTTCTAAGCTGATAGGAAAATTTATATTTATACAATTTATATTGTACACTGTATATAGCATTTAATGAGTTAAACCAGTTTCATTAGGTTCCAAATTTGACGGGAGAAAACTTCCTGCATTTTCTTACAATCGTAAAAAAATCATCAAATCTGAGATACTGGTTACAACATGAAAAATGAATGAAAGTAAGAATTTTTAATAATGTTTATTATTCCATGCGAGGAACAATACATTTCGGCATAATTGATTATATGATATTTAAGAAAATTTTTGTAAGAAACGTTTAACAGTATTCTAAGCCATTTTGATAGAGATAACACTTTTATTAAACGCATACAGACTATGGTAACTGAACAACAAGTAGAATTGTACATTTCACCGATATTGTTGAAATTCGGTTTATTTTACACATTCTATTTTAATTGTTGGTATCTTCTTTCCACAAATTTTATTTTCGATTAAATTAATCCATTTGTGTGCCAATTCTATATATACCAACTTTAAACATTGTGTATTCTTTGAAATGCAAGAAAATTCTCGTTACAGGAATTCCAATATCGATGGGATTAATCTGGTTGTGTGTGACAATATATTGCAATCACAACTAGTTGCTTAAGGTATCCGACTACCCTAAAATCATGAATTTTTTCAAAAATTTTTTTTGATTTTATTTTACAGGCCATCTTATTAGCTTTATAAAAATACCAAGTATTTTATTTTCCATTCACTAGAACAGAAACTACAAGTGTTTTAGTAAATGCAGATGCCAGCTTTACACAAGATGTCAAACTTTAAAATGCGTTTTACTCGAAATGTGTTTGTTTCGAAAAGATCAAACGGGGACAGCGATTGCTAAAACAGTTTTGAAAATAATTTGCTAAATTCTTTGTGTATGCTCTGCATTACAGTAGAAGTGTTTTGATCTTCAGATTTATCAGTCACTGTTTTATTTGAAAATTTACAGTCCTTTATATGAATATAATCAATGTTTTTTCAAGCAATTTCATATAATAACTAAAATAAAGTGCTCTAGTTTTTGTAAAAATTAAAAAATCTCTTATCATCAGAGTCATTTCAAACATGAATAACAAAGTAACACATCAAAATTGAAAAATTGAGAATTTGCTCATAAAATTTTTGTACAGAGCGGGCCTCATTTATGTAATTTTTTTGTATAATTTTACCATTTTTTCCCATTTTAATAATAATACATTTTTTTCTGTTTTCAATTTTAGAATTTTTTCCTTAAAATATACTAAATAAATCTAAAAATGACAAAAAAATCCTCATATCTGCATTTTTTCAAAAAAAAGTTGTCGCAAGTAGGCGGATACCTTAAGTACTATTTGAATTCAATGAATGTCCTATATTCACAGATTTTAATCACGATTATTCCAATCTGATTTTTGTACGTTATTGTATCGAAATCTTCAATAATCTTTTCAAAAAGTACTTCCCTTGTAAGCTTGATTAATACATTTGTGTGGTTATGTGTATAAATTATTTTACTCGTCTTCATTATAGATAAAAAGTAAAAGAAAGCATCGAATTTCAATAATCAGATAGAATAATTAATAATAAGAACTAAAATATCTTTCAACATTGCTAACTATAAATGTATTGTTACTTAGATCTGAGGGTTCGAGGATATTATGCAAAAACAATCACAAAGAAAAATATTCAGTTCTTTAAAAGCGATGCGAATTTATTATCGAAAATCCAATCCTTTCAATACAGGATTCATCGGCAATATTCACAGAGTAAATATCCGAAGGCCTTCACACCTTCAACAGCAATCAAACACAATAAACAGTGTTTAAAAATACACGTAAGTAATGATTATTCACAAGCACAGCCGAGCTAATCGCTAGTCAAAACAATCCTCACTACTCGCTGGCTTAATCAAGACTCCTCGCTATACCGGTGCGCATCCTTTTTATATGCGCGACAGAAACTTCTAGAAATATAACCGCTCGTGTCATTGAACGGGACACTAGTGGAGAGATCTACTACTTTCTAGAAGATTCCAGATGGTTCCGAACTCACCAACATGGTCGCCAAGAACGCCAAAATGGTCACCAAAATCGCCAAAAATTATGCCAACTTGGCTCTACCGCCAAAATTTCGCCAAGTTCTCATTGAATCGCCGTTATGACATAAGGGGCGGCATTGCTTGTGAATAGTACAATTTTAACATGAAATAAATATAACATAGAATAATATAAATGCATTAAACACTCAAATACAAATTATTTACACTATTTACACAAAATTCGTAATAATATATGCATTAAGGAAAGATTTGTTCTTCCAAGTGTAATGTAATATTCTAAGCAACCACAGTATGTGAGGGTTCTTAAATTATTAAAATTGATGGAAAAAAACTACAAAATCAATCCATCTCTACAGATAATTATTGCACTGCAAAAACTATAGTAGATTTTTCAACAGATTATTTTTATTGATAAATACTATAAGAATGTATGATTTGTCTCAGTATTGTTTTCATATGGAACTGCTTTGAATCGAAATAACTCATACGCACTATGCATTAAACATTTTGTTACGTAGATCGGGGTTCGATGATTTTATGTAAATCAGTCGCAAAGAGCTAAACAGTTCTTCAGGAGAGAAGGAAAATTTACTGTCAGAAACATTCCTTGAAATACAGCAGCTATATTTGCAAATATATCTCAGAAGGTCTTTGCACCTTCTACGGTGTTCAGACACAACTATCAGTGTCTAAAATACAAGTATATTAAAGATAATTCTCAAGAACTCCCTCGTCCTTCTCAACAACCGAAGTAATAACTAATCACTGGTCGACTATTCAAGGTCAAATCAATACTACTCTTTAAAGGTGAAAACAAGACTAATTAATCACTAGTCAAAACAACAGTAACTCAGTTTCAGCGAGTGACTCCCTATGTATAGGCAACACGAATCTTTAAAGAAAGATCCGCCTTACGTCATAGATCGTGATATTAGTAGATTTCTCCTCTAATTTCTAGAAGATTCCATAGGGTAGCGAACTCAATAAAACTGCTCACCGATATGATCGTTAAAGTTGCCAAAATGATCGCCAAAGTCAACAACATGGTCACCAAAAATGATGCCAAATTGGCTCTATCGCCCCAATTTTACCAAGTTTCTATTGAATCGCCATTTTAATGTAAGGAACAGCGTTGCTTTCGAATATTACATTTTTAACGTAAAATAAATACAACGGAAAGTAATGTTAACGTAGTAAGTATCCAGATATAGTTTTTTTACATTATTTTTCGTGTTCTTTACAAAAAATTCGTAACAGTATTTGAAACTATTTTTGGTCTCCTCCTGTCTCATGTAAAATTAGGAGTAAATGAATACCGTGAAATCAGGCGTATTACACACACTTTTGACTCAAAAAATAAGGTCGAAATTTACGGATGCGCGTTATCCACCAGGTACAAAAATGAGAGCTTAAAAATTTTTAAAAAAAGATAAGCTTAGGAAAAAAATTAGACTTCTACATATATCAAAATACTGTTTATTTAAACGAAATGACATAAATATACTAATTTTTTTTCTAAAGCTTGGAATAATACCTCGAATAAATGACTTCAAAACATAAGAACATTGCGCACGTGCGTACATTTTAAATTTCTTCGTAAAAAGTGGGTGGCGAATTTACCTAAAAATTTAAAATTTTAGCTTCGAAGTACAGGTGCACGTTATACATCGGATTTTACGGTAGTTTTTATTTTTAATTTTATTAATAGTTGATAAATCTAAAATGTTCTTTAATTAGTTATGTATCTAAAAAAATTATAGAATAAATTTGTTAGTAACGCGCGCGGAATTTTAAGCAAATAATGTCAAGCACAGTAATTAAAATAAAATATTTTTATTTCTGGCATTTAGGGCATTTTGATTTCCAATTAACAAACGTGTCTCAATTGGGAAAACTTTTTCAATGAATCAATAGCAGCTACCTGCACAATCAATACTCTCATGTCAATAAAAGTATCCAATTTCGAGTTAATTTCCCGTTCAATATTTTACAGCAATCAATGCAGAGCATTGTGCGGAGTAACGCATTTGTTAATGCTGTGCACAAAATAAAAGTTAACCTCCTTTTTAAAATGAGACAAAAAACCTTTAAAAAAAACATTGTTACTAAAAAAAGAGGGGTCGCAATCACCTTAGAAGAATTTCCTAATATCATCCCGAAGGGCACTACCTATGAGACAATACAGTTTCATCTCTTTCCAACCAAATGGAGAACCGGAAAATAGAAACCACTCAAGCAAAGGGCAACTTGAAGAAAACAATGCAATTCTAAAAAAAGACAAAAAAAAAAGCACGAGACAACAACGGCAAACGAATAAATAAAAACAAATCTCGACTCATCCAACCAGCAAGACATAAACGACACTTTTTTTCAAAAAAAAGAAGAAAAAAAGGAGTGAAGGAATAAAGGGAGTCTAAAATAAAAATAATAATAAACTGAAAACGAGGAGGGAGAGAGAAAAATAAAAAAAAGGGGAACTGAAAGTTTCAAGCGTAAGGAATTGAAGCCATTAAAGTAATAGAGGAACTCCTCCCCTTAACTTGCTATGGCTGGTTTTTGTCAGGTACTGACGCTTCATTATCAGTCCTCAGAAGGGAGAGCGGGGTGAGAATTTCGTTCATTCTTTTCATCTTCTTCTTCCCTCCCTCCCCCTCATTCTTTTTCGCTTGCCCCACCCTGCCAAGCTGGAGTAATTTGCGTTATGTGAGGGTTGGAGAGCGGAGCGAGCAGGGGACCTTGCGGTAGCCACGGGATGTCATTTGGTGCAATGGATCATGCTGGAGTGTCCTTTAAAATGAAGGGAATAGCTATTCGCCGAAGATCGATACTTGACTGTGCGCCTCTTAAAAATGATGATGATGAAACATTCCGGATGAAATGAAATGAAATGAAAACTCGCATTTATTGTAAGGAGAGATGGATTTTGTTGGGTCTACCTAACAATCAAACAGGCTTGACAATGAATTAAAAGGATGAGTGCTTCGTGTTGAACTTTTCAGACGTTTGTGTTATTTGTTTCTACTTCCCATTTATTCATCCAGCCATTCTTTTGTGCGGATCACCTGTAACGGAAGCTTTGTTCATTTTTCTGTAGGAATAATTTCATTTACTTGTTGCAGTTAGATTTTGAGTCAATGAAATTGAGTTTTAAAAAGAAAATTGTGCTTATAGAGGTTTGTTTTTCTAACTGCTGTTAGGAGTTGTCACCCCCTCCGCACCGAAAATTGTTACATAATACAAATTATTTTTTTAAGTATATGTTTATGTAGACTTTTAAATACTTAGTATGTAGGCTGTTTAAAAACTGTATTCATTTCCAATAAAGTAATGGCATTTTCTTAGTTATTTAATATTTTTTTAAAAAAATTATCCACAGAAAGTATTTTTTTTAAATAAATACTAGGGAAAAAAGGACACCTTACTTTATATTTAATGCTCAAAATTGAATTTAATTCCTACTATAGTTCACTATTAGTTCTATTAGTTGTACTACTAGTTCACTCCTCTCCTATATATATATATATATATATATATATATATATATATATATATATATATATATATATGATGAGTTCCCAACCTTTCAAGTGTCAGTTGGGGTAAAACCTACCAGAACAATCAATCCGCCTCCCGCATAAGGATTTTGACTTCGACTCCGGTGAACTTACGAAAAACCACGTGGACGAACGACGCATTGGCTCCTGATCGACGCTGAAAATAAGTCTCGTTTTGTCATGGCTTGGAGTGTGCAGACTGCTTTGCTGAATATTGAAATAAAATATAATATGATGAAAAAAATATATTTCTCCTGTCATTCTAGGAATTACACCAATACACTATATATATATCTTGCTGTAATGTTCAGTCGTTAATAAAGTATTTTCTATTCCTCTATTAAAGTTGAAATACATTTTTTTAAACTTGTAGTGGATGACACTTGATGTTAATACAGTTTATTCATATATTAATTAATTAATTAAATTAAAAGATGAATAGTTAGTAATATTAATAATAATACACCAACAGCACGTGTAGAAAGAGAAATTGATCCTCGTGCCCCTGCAGCACAATGGATAACGCCTTGGACTTCGGATCCAAAGGTCGTGGGCTCGAATCAAGAATATTAAAATTTATGGGAATGAGACTTATTTTTGCTGTCATATAGAAATAATCAAATTAAATGAATATATAATAACAAAAACAAAAATAATAGTTCAACACCCTATATAGAAAGGAAAATGGAAAATAGCAAGGAAAATCGTTTTCTATTTTGTCACTTAATATTGAGATTCTGCTCTATGTATATACATATTTATATTAATTGTAACTATTTAATAAAAAATAACTAAAATAAAAAAAAATTTTTTTTGGTCTAAAGTAGGAATTGACTAAAAAATTTTTTTTTGTTTCATATGACTTGTTTTTATAATTAGTTCTTCCTCAATTTGGAAACTTTCAAATTGAAATTTTCAATAGGGAAATATATTTTTTTGATTCTAAATTCCCGAACTTTATTGAACTTTATTTATACAAAATCAATTTTGAAAGCGAGATTTATATATGAAATAAATAAATATTTATAAAACCTAAATAAGAATTAGTAGTATTTAAGTAGCGATTAGTCTTTCGGAGTATGGGTTGTAATTTATTTGGAGGTATTCGTTGCTAAAATAATGGAAAATTTAGCTACAACAGAAAGCAATGAGATTGGTTGTGGAGATAACGGCCAGTGGCTATGTCTAAAGACGAGGCACTTGCTGAAAAAGTTGTAATTTTTATGGATCAAAGAAGCCTGAGACACGGTTCTATGACTGGCTTCCTGTGCGTGTAAAGGAGAATATGCTGAAAAATTCATAAGAATGTCTAAAGAATCAATAAAGAGCTGAAAATAAAACTATGATTTTTTTTTTCCTTACTGATTTGGATCTGCTAATTTTCTTTAAAATAATAAAAAGTTGAGCGTTGAAAAGAAGTATTATACTGTGCTGTCATAAATTACTCGAAGCTACCAAATGAATTTAAAGCATTTTCTTATTTGTAAAGCAATGCTCTTATTTATGTAATAGTAAAAAATATTTCTACTTCGAATTATCTGTTTGAAGATATAAATCATCAATTCAGGAAATAATAGTTAAAATTTTTAAATCTACTCTGCATCTTTATTAATCTTCCGTATATTTGGTGTCCTAGTGGTCGTGGTCTCGAACCTGTGGTCAGAACCACTATGCCGTGGAATCGATACTATTGAAGACACGTTGGGTACAGTGGCTAATGCACGTTAAATCCATGCTACAACACGACTCTATGATTGTCTATCTCTTTTATTTTGAGTTTTCGATGTTGAAATAACGAAACATTATGCTGCAAGAGCAAGCATTGTGATTGGTGGTTGGGATAGACATTTAAAGTTTTATTAATTTATTTCCCAAACACCAGCAATTTAAAAATATAAGTCAGTTACTTAAAAAAGTTTAATTTCCTTTCTCTTGCTAAAACAGGTTGAGAATCACTAACAATATTTGTGTATGAGACAATTTTTTTTACAAATGAAGCGAGTATTGGAAAACTTTCTGAAATTGTAATTTTTTTCAAACAATATTTAGTTTCTTTGCAAAAAAAAAATATTTTTAAAAGAAAAGGATTAAAATAAGTATTTTGTTTCGTAATATAACTCTCGAAAACATCTTGGATTTATACTTAAAAAAATAAAGTGAGTATCCATAGAAAAGTTTATTTCACTTATTTCTTTCTAAAAAAGTCAGAAAACCAGAATGAGTTTTGTCAACGAAATCTATTTTTATATGAAAACATTTGCGTTATGTTTAGGTTAGAATTTAATCTTAAATATATTTTTCACTGATACGCTAGAATGCCAATGCCAATATTTACATTTAAGCGATTTCCAGATCTCTTCACGAAGAAATATTACAGATTAAAAATAATGAATCGTTCGTAATTTTTTTATTTTTTGTCATTTTATTTTATTTTTTATCTAGTATATTTGAATTAAAAATATTTATAAATATATTATTATCTAAATATCCACACTTCTCTCCAGTTTAGTTTATATTTCATTATTCTCAGTTAATTCTGAACTTATTTTGTAATTTATTTATTAAATAAACAAAATATATAAAAAAATTGTATTGAGACACGAATAATTTGATCCTTACATGCAATTAATTATGGTGAAATATTTAACAATAAGGAAAAAAAAATAATTTAAAGAACTTCTGGTAAAAGGAAATTCTTAGTAAACAAAATATTTGTTATTTTAAATTGCAAAAACCTAAATATTCCAGTCAAATAGAAAAATTAAAATTGGCACAGTTCAATAATTTGATTAATCTGTACATAATACAAAATAGTTTTAATGCTAAAATTAAAATAGTAAGGCATTTTTAATCAGCCTTCAAAAGTACAAAACATTTGATTTATATTGATATATGTTATTTAAATACAAAATTAGTATTTTTGTTCTTTCTTTTTAAACTTAAAGCTTTTATTGTTAGGTTGCAAAAATTGTCATAGTTTTTAGAAACAATTTTTTAAAAATTAAATCCTGAATTCAATACTAAAAACAGATTCAATATTTGAATGCAAAAACGTTATGATATAATAAATATCGATATATAGTATATGAAAAATATGATTTATGAAATATATACCCATGACATAAAATAACTAATTAAAGCTATAATATTTCGGTTGAAGGTATATATATATATTGTATATATTTTAAAACGTTAATAAACCAGTCAAGATAGTACTGAAAGATCAAATACATTTTTAAAATTTATAATTAATTTGATATTATATATAGAATCCATAAATATATACAAATATAGTTAAAACCTTAGTATAACTAGGCAAGATAGTAAGGAAAAATATCCACAGTAGTTCAATAGTATATATGGTTTGTACTATTAGTTAAAACATTTTTTAGTTAAAAACCTAAATATAACCAGTCAAGATAGAAAGAATGAAAATTAGGCACAGTAGTACAATACAGTATATGTGTAATCTGTACTATACATACACAAATAGTTAAAAACCTAATAATAACCAATCAAAATAGTAAGGAAAATTAGCCACAATAGTACAATAGCATATATATATATTGTGAAACACTTTTGAAAACGTTTACGTTCTTTAAACTTAAAGGCTGATAGAAAATGTTACATTGCACAAATTGTCAAGTTTTGTATACAATTTTTTAAAAAAATTAAATCCTGAATTCAATACTATAAAAACAGATTCAAGTATTTGCAATGCAAAAACGTTAAGTTGTAATAAATATCGATATACATTAGTACCCGCTTGAAAAATCTTGCCTATATGAAATATATACCCATGACATAAAAAGGAACTAATTAAAGCTATAATTTTTCGGTTGAAGGTATAATGTGTATATTGTTCAAATTTTCAATCGTTAATAAAATACTTTGTATTCATCCACTCAAGATCAAATACATTTTTTAAGCTTATAATGGACACTCGATGTTAATACAAATTTTAAATTTTAATTCATTAATTAAGTTAAATTTATTAATTAATGTTTAAGAGATATAATTCATTTGATATTATTCCTCTAGATGGTTGCGCTATTAGTTAAAACATTTTTTGATAAATTTCTGATAAAGGTTTAACTTGACCTGAATAATCATATGTTAGTTAGACGCCAGCATTTTTTTACACTGGCTAAAAGATAATTTCTTACCTATTATATTCAACTTTTATTGAAAAATGTAACTGCAAATTTAATGGGGTTAAAAAGTTTTTCACGCGAATTTAAAGGTGTTTTACCATTTAATATTGTGATTTTGTCATATGTATATACATATTTATACTACCGTTAAACTTGGCGTATAACGTGCACTTTTAACGCCAAAAATAAGATCAAAATTTAAGGGAGAGCGTAAGACGCCGGGGGTAAAAATATCTTTAAAAATTAAAAAGATGAACATAGAAAAAATTAGACTTCTCCAGATATTCAAACACTGTTTATTTAAAAGAAATGACAATCCCCTTATGAACTTAAAGGGCTGCTGTTCTAGAAGTATACTACTTTTTTAAAGTTTGAGATAATACCTTGAAAAAATGAATTGAAAACATAAGAGCATTGCATAAATTCATTTCAGGTTTCTTAGTAAAAAATGGGCGTGACCCAAATTCAACGAATATTTAAAAATTAAAAATTTCAACTTGAAAGTATAGGTACGCGTTATACGCCGGATTTTACGGTAATTGTAATTATTTAATAATAAGTAGCAAAAATAAAACTTTTCTTTGTTGACCTAAGCAGGAATTGACTTTAAAATGTTTCTTTTATATTACTTGTTTTAAAAATATGTAGATATAAATTTTATAAACATGTAGTAATATTCTTATTTAATTCGTAAACGCAAAAAATCAAAATAATTGAAAAATTTATAAAGCATATGGTAGACATAAACTAATACTTAAAACAAGAAAATTATGTACCTGCAAATGAAAAAAATATTATTTATTCATTTTTGTCTGCCATAAAATAGTAAAAGTGTTATTTCTGTATTTAAATCATATTCCTTATAAGAGCTCTTAATCCCATTCTAGAGATCTATCCTTCAAATGTGAGTTTAGAATTAGTTCTCTAACATTATGAGGATAATTGTTTGAATCAATTTATAACAAACGCTCATGATAGATGGGAAGTCATTCGATTCCGAAGCTTTTGAATCATATTATTCAAACGCAGGACAGCTTAATATAAATCACATTTATCAAATATACACAATCATGCTATAGCTCTAATGTGATGCTTAAATAATACTTGAACTGAGCCTGTGTTATGGATTGGTGACATTTATAGAGCCTTATTTTCACGTATACAGTATCGAAAGTTTCTCTTGCACAGTTTTATATTATTTAACGTCTCTTCAAAGACAAAATCTGTTTTTTGTCTTAGTAAATAAAGTTTGCAAGTTTTAAGGTGTTTACTTTTGTTACAACGACTTTATTGAAATATATGATGAATGAGTGGACTATTTACGACGAGCTATAAAGCAACACGTGATAGATTGGGAACGGACCTCGTAATTTTATGAACAGTGGTCAAGTACCAAATGAGTGAATATTAATGTCGCAATATTCAGTTGCACGAGGGCTTTTGGCGACGGACCTCGTAATTTTGAGCCATGTTCAAGGGACGAAAACGTTACCTGAGCTGGCACTCCTCCTCTCTAAACTTCCTCACCACACCAACGGGAGGACATTTTAGACTCGAAATATTTAGCGTGCATCGCTCCTCTACACGGCCTGTCTTCAGTGGTACTGGGCATTACACATCAAGTATGAGTCCGTTACCTTGACCACTAGGCAACTGTGGCCACGTCAAGTAACGCGAGCGGCAATTAATTTGAAATCCTTCTCTCCGAACTCCTACACTAAGCCAAGGAATGATTTTGAACCTCGACAGATCAACATGCATCAGTTGCTCAACACAGCAGGTCATCATAACACTAGTATTCCAACACATGACACACCAGTCACGAGTTCGTGACCATGACCACTAGGTAATCGTGGTCACTTATTGGAATGTAAAAAAAAAAATAAAAGCTTAACATTTCACAATTAAATCTTCAAGTATTATTAGTGGCCTTTACATTTTATCTTTAAATAGAAAAAAGAATTAATGTAATAAGTTTAACTACACATATAACTTGCATTCATGATCAACAACGGGATTTTATACTTCAGAAAGATATAATCAAAAAGAAAGGGATGAATAACTTCAAAATTCCAAATTCTTCGAATGCCAGTAATAAATACTGTTAGCTGCAAAAAGTAATTTAATAGGAATATATTATCCAATTAGATTAAATACATACTTATTAAGAATTACAAAAATATATGAAAGAAAAACTGCCAACCACTTACAGCCTTTTAACTTCTAAAGAATTTAATAGAAATATTTTTTTTTATTGTAGCTTGATAAAATAATATTAAAAAATAAATGATTTTAAAAATTTTAAAACATTTCTTAAAGTAAAGTATATATGTTTAGTTAAAAATAAAGGAACTGTATAATTTTTTTTTTTATTTATAATTGTTGTTTTTATCAAATGATATTGTTAGTATCAAATGGTATCAAATCTTAATTAAATTCAGAAAAACAGAAATCGTAAAATAACAAGTATCAAAATAAATTTAAATATTCTTTCTTCATTAAAAAGTACCTAAATAACATTGCTAGAGATACTATAGCTACATTTTAATTAAAAATTACTTATCGTTTTCTTATTTTAAAAACGCCGCAGATATATTAGCATATATATAGAAAAAAATTTGTTTTAAATATTTTCTTTCAACAGATGGAATGTGGACTTAAAATATAAATTTTTTACAATAGTATATGTAACATAAATATTTATATAATTTCCCACCCCAGGCTATCATGAGTAAGCTATGTAACCGAAATGATTCCGAAAAATATTTTTATAAGGAGTTTTCTTGAAATTTCTTCGAAAAACATCTAAAAACTACGTATAATCCTCCGGTTACTTCAAAATAAGAGACAAAGTAAATATTTTTAAGAAAACTTTTTTTATTTTCTTCGTAAATCATTTAAGTACGATTGCTTGGCTCCTATACTAACGAAGTAAATAAGAAAATTATTGTTTAACACTGAAAAAAAATAAAAGCAACATTTGAGTACAGAAACCTAACATAAACATATTCATCGGTCAAAATTTAATTTTTGAATGGGGTAATGTATTTTGAAAGGGGAGGAATTATTTCATTAATTTATCGAAGTGCAAACTATTTTGAAGATCGGCTTCAATCTGATTTAAAACTACTTTCCTTTATTGTTAAAAAATAGAGCGAGAGAGAAAACCGTTACAAAAACTTTTTGCGAGATTTGTAACAAAAAATTGGGCTGTTTACAATTGTTTTTAAAATGTTATTAATTTCACCTCAATTATCTTTAAATATTTTGTATTTTTTACTTACAAATAAGTACTGTCGAAACTCCATTTTACTACGTTTTTTTTCCCGGAACCATGACCCTTTTACGATTTTCTTCGTAAAATAACCTCCAAATAATGAAATGCATTTTCTATTTAGTGAACTTTCTCTCTATGGATTTGATTTGTTATCTCCATATTTTCAAAATATTTCTTGTATTTCAAATTATTCTCGCTTTTAATATATGTTATGGGGGTGAATTGCCTTGTACTGGTATTACCATGTGCCTAACTCACCTAGAAAAATAAAACTAATATAATTCTGAGCATTTCATTTTTTAAACAAAAAACTGAAACAGATTAACAGATTTCATCAGTAATTAAATTTGTGAGCGCATGCAATAATGTATGTTTTAAATTGCTAGTTATAAAATACAATATGTTTAAAATTACTTATAGGTCTAAAATTAAAAACTGTTATTAAAATTCCTTAATTTTAACGTAAAATAATTCTTTTAAAGTTGTAAATACAGTGTATTTATGAGGAATTTATATTTCTTATACTTTCCTTGCAGACTTCTTGATAGGTAAGGTATATAGAACAAGTAATAAAGGGTGTTTTTTTAGAGGTATAGAACTTTAAATTGCAATAAAACAACGATGTATTATTCGATTGACATGAATTTTTTTTATTCGAAAGATAATCTTGTGGCATTACATTTTAAATATGATTTCTGGCATAGGACTGCCACGGCTGGCTCGGATCTAGTCCAATCTGGACGTCCAATTTTCGATCACTTTTTCCAACATTTGTGGCCGTATATCGGCAATAACACGGCGAATGTTGTCTTTCAAATGATCAAGCGTTTGTGGCTTATCCGCATAGACCAATGACTTTACATAGCCCCACAAAAAATAGTCTAGCGGTGTTAAATCACAAGATCTTGGAGGCCAATTCACAGGTCCAAAACGTGAAATTAGGTGGTCACCAAACGTGTCTTTCAATAAATCGATTGAGGCACGAGCTGTGTGACATGTTTCGCCGTCTTGTTGGAACCACAGCTCCTGGGCATCATGATTGTTCAATTCAGGAATGAAAAAGTTAGTCATCATGGCTCTATACCGATCACCATTGACTGTAACGTTGTGGCCTTCATCGTTTTTGAAGAAGGGATTCCACCAGCCCATAAAGCGCACCAAACAGTCAGTTTTTCTGGATGTAACGGTGTTTCGACTTACACTTGCGGATTAGTTTCTCTCCAAATGCGGCAGTTTTGTTTGTTGACTTAGCCATTTACCCAGAAGTGCGCTTCATCGCTAAACAAAATTCGCTTATGAAAATCGGGAACAACGACAATCTTGTTTTGGGCCCATTCGACGAATATAAAAGCGTTGTTCAGGCGTGAGTCTATTCATGATGAATTGCCAAACCAAACTGAGAATAAATCACTTGACAGCTGTTAAATCGGTCGCCATCTTGGAAAGTAATGCCAACTTAAACTTCTATACCTGGAAAAAAACACTCTATACAAAAAAAAAAAAAAAATGGTTTAAAGTCGATTCTCACTGCGTTAGAAAAACGTGCTAGCGCCTAGTTGGAACTAACCTAGAAATAACGCTGAATAAATTTAAAATAAACAATAAAATAAATTTATTGAATTAATATTTAAAAAAAAGAATTTACATCAAGTGTCATCCACTGCAAGTTTAAAAAATGTATTTGAACTTGAATGGATGAGTATAAAAAATTTATTAGCGATTGAAAATTTGAACAATATATATATATATATATATATAATAATATAAGAATTTTTAATATATAATCATATACATATACATACACATATATATAAATTTATACACACATATAATATACTATAAACAAAAATATAAAAATAATCATATAGTTATAAACCTAAGATAACTAAAAGTAGGCTTTAAAGACAAATTCCTGAAACCAGGATTGCAGATTTATTTATATTTGCAAAAAATATATATATACGTGAATAATTTCTGTTTTTATATTTTTATTATATGTATGTAACTAATAGCAGGCTTTGAATTTAGATATTAATTTGCAAAAAAATGGCGTGAATAAATTCTATTTTTTATTATTATTATGTATGTATCTGTTTAGCAGGGGCGTACCTATCAGCTATATCAATGATACGTGTCCTCCAAGCCACAGGGGCCTCAAAATGTGTAACTATAATCCCATTAACAGGGTTCTCATATCTAAAATAGGATCCTAAAAGAATTTCGAAACAGTGCCCACTCAAAACTAGCTACGCCAGTGCTGTTTTGTGCAGTGGTTTATCTATATACTGTGTATTCTGTTTATGAATCATAAAATTTATTTTCTGTGGTTTATAATGTATCTTGAAAGATGAATCTCCATTTATAGCAAATTTTCCTCAGAACGAACTTTTTTTTTCAGGATTTGGCGACATCATTAAATATAAGTCCGATTGCACATCAAATGTTGGATTAATAAGGAATCCTTTTATGAGAGCTTTACATCATCCTATCAATCACTTTACGACAGGGGTGTCAAACTCGTGGCCCGCGGGCCACTTGCAGCCCACAACGAACATTGTTGCAGCCGGTCCATGATTATTAACGCACAATAATACACAATAAAATACCAAATAAGAAGGATAGTAGCAGTGAAGAGATGTCAAGACGTAAACTTTAAATTTTCTTGTTCTGGTATCCGAATACGTTCGGAGCACTTTTTAACAAAATAACATATCCAAACGTTATAAAGGCTTTTTTGGGACTCAATACCAATAAATACTAATATTTAACTAACATTTTTTAAAAATAAATTGCCTAAATTTCACAGAAATCTCACTTATAAGTGAAATTTTAGCAACAATTTTGTAAAACTTCAAAGCAATTAAAGAAAAAAGTAATATACTTATATTAGTAACAATCTAGATGCCTTTATCTACAGAATGTACTAAAATTTTAATGTTTTATTAAAATTTGAAAATTTCAGAGTTTATTGAGTAAACATTATAAGAAAAATCACATTCTTTATGAGACCATTAGTTAAATAACAAGCCCTAACTCAAAAAATATTCATACAATAAGAAATATTTTAGTACATTCTCTAGAAAATAGCATAAGTATCAGGTTCAAAAAGTTTTATAGATATACATTTGTAATATTTTGAGTCATCAGACTCGTCATGATAGATTTCGAGTAATTTAAATGCCCACTTCCGGTTTTTCTAGCTTAATAAAATTGATTGTAGCTTGGCCTCTAGGTAGAGTAGAAACAAAACAAAATATGTTTTGTAAAGCCAAAAGATGGCTCTATTCAATAAAAGAGAAAACAAAAATATCTGTGTTGACCGAATTTGGTCATTTTCAACGTGTTCGGATACCTTAAGTTTATTATAATGTATTATTGGAAATAAATTTAAGTTTCTAGGAATATTGATTTTTTTTGCGACCCACCTTAAATTAAACCTCGCTTATTTGGCCCAAATTAGCCTTTGGGTTTGATACACTTTATTGAATGTTTCCAACATCCTTAAACACGTGAATTTTGTCGAAAATGTACAATTTTTGCTTATAATTTTATTTTTTTTAATGTTATTAGCTTTATAAAAATACCAAGTTTTTTTTAATTTCCATTCAATTGAGCAAAAATTACCAGTATTCTAGGAAAAGCAGATGCCACAACTTTAAGCAAAATATCAAACTTTAAAATGCGTTTTACTCAAAATACGTTTTTTTTTCTTCTAGAAAACTCAAATAGGGATAACGATTGCTCAAAAAAATGTTGTAAATAATAAACTAAACATTTTTGTATATGCTCTGCAAAATAGTAGAAATTTTTTAACGTTTTGATTTATCAATCACTGATTTATTACAAAATTTACTGTCCTTATGTGAAAGTAATCACTATCTTTTTCGCAATTTCATATACCAACTACGATAAAGTGCTCTAGTCTTTGTAAAAATTAAAAAATCTCTTATCCTCAAAGTCATTTTAAAAATGAATAGCAAAGTAACACATCAAAATTGAAAAATTGAGAATTTGTTTATAAACTTTTTTTGTACAGAGTGAGGTCCCCGTTTATGTATTTGCTTGTAATTATTATCAATTTTTTCCCCATTTATTAGTAAGAAATTTTTTCTCTTCTTAATTTTAGGATTTTTTTAAATGTATTAAATAAATCTGAAAACTTCACTTTTTAAAAAAAAAAAAAGTTGTCGCAAGTAGTTGGATACCTTAAAAAGTGAAAATTGCTCGTATCGACCAAATATTATCTTGTAGTTACTTGCTGCACATTTAATTTAGTTGTTCTTATTAAGACTAGTTTATATGTTATTTTTTTCTATTTATTTGTTGAGATTTGACAAGTACCTAGAGTTTTAAAAACATCTACACTATTTAATATTACTATGCTTCTGTTGATTGATTAATAATTAGCTTAGAACTTGCACGTTGCAATACCACTATCAATGCCAGACCTCGTCACTTTAAGCCATGGTCGAAACTGACCCCGAGCTAGCACCCATCTTTCCCTTATTTTAAGCTTCGGTAGATTGAAAGTGCGTTAATCCTCTACACGACTGGTTAATTTGCTTTGGGGAAACATTCTCCTTATAACTTTTAGTTTTAAACAAAACTCGCTAACTTAGGTTAAATAAGGCTTAATTTTGTAAAACTGAATGTTAGAAGTGAAATTATATATATATATATATATATATATATATATATAATGAAAACTATAGTGGTGTATGATTTGTCGTGGTGAGTGGACAATTATACTGTAACGACGAAAGGATAGCTCGTGGCCATTGGAAGTGTTTACTGTATGTTAGATACATTTACTATGCTGGTTGATGTTGCATATTCACTGTTATTGATGAGGCAGTCCTGTGATTAGTAAATCCGTTTATTGCCTTGAACTGGCAGAGACACACAAACATATATTGACGCTATCACAAAGAAAACACACGAAACTGCAACCGATTACATGACTAAGGGCAAAGACAGAAGAGAGAGATCACAAAAGATTTTCGCTTTTTATACCCGGCAGAGAAGACAAGGACTCTGATTGTAACAAGGACTTTGATTGGTTAAAATGGGCGGGAAAGATATTTCTGATGTAATAATAATAGTTAAATACGATTAAGATTAAGGCGTTAGTTTTGAACGTAAACATTAAAAGCGTCTTTAATTATTATTAAAAAGAGTGAATTAAAAGGATGCTGGAGCTAACTATTACGTATATATATATACACTGGTGTGCAAAAATTAAGGACGAAGTCGAAAAATTAGCATATCAGCTGAACGAAGAGGCAGAGCGGTTAGAAAGACCAATCAGGAGATTAAGTAAGGTGATGTACGGTAGCAATGCGCAGATATGCAGGTAGACGTAATGGGGGAGTGTCTGGTCATGTTGTCGGTGCAAGATCAGTATTTCTGGCAAAGAGATTGCACGCCGTATAGCATTTAAAATCACACCGGTTGATGCCTCAGCGAGAAATGGCGAATAATCAATCTGTTATTACATCTGGATGCTTTTACCCGAGGTTGAATCATTGGGAAGTTAGAAGAAGGCCGCAGTGTGACAAGTGTGGCTGCAGAGTTGCTCAAGCATCGTTTCACGATTTTGGAGACAATTTCAAACAAACATATATTCAGTAGTGTATCCACAAGGAACCACACCCGCAGATGACCGGTACATTGTTTTACAGGCCAGAAGAAAACGGCGGAAGACAGCGGGAGAAATCGCTAGACAAACACAGGCGACTGGACGACCGATATCGCGTTTTACCGTGGCCCGGCTGCACGGTGGTGGTCTGTTTGCACGACTCCTGTACGGTTGTAAACGCCGGCCCATCGGAGAGGACGTTCTCCGTGGTGCCGTTAAAAAATGAATGGGGACGAGTACTATTTACAGATGAATAGATTCAGTTTGAGTAGCGATTCTCATTATACTTTAAGAGCGTTAGTTCATCCCTCGAACATCATAAAGGGACAATATAGGGAGGTCGTGTTCTTTTGGGGAATCATGCTTGGTAAAAAGACCTTCAATCTTAGACGCAGGTTCAGGAGCTAACCCGTATTGTAACGAGATTCTTCCTCCATATGTGTGTCTCTTTAGAGGCGCTATGGGTCTGCAGTTCCTTTTCATGGACGACAATGCACCATATCATTGCACAGTAGCTGCCGAACAGCTCTTAGAGAGTGAGGATATTGAACGTATGGATTGGCCGGCACGGTCTCCGGATCTCAATCACATCGAGCATGTATGGGATTTTCTAGACAGACGCTTGGCAGCTCGTACCTTACCACCAGTAACGATTCGGGAACTTCGATTGGCGCTGCAAGACGAATGGGCAGCAAAGCCTCAACAACTCATTGACACCCTCATTCTCAGCATGGACAGACGCTGTAAAACCTGCCTATTATTCAGGGGAGATCATATCCCCTACTAAAGACCGGATGTTTCTTGCTGGACACACATCACAGGGATGTTTTGGCCTTCAGTCACATTGCGCTCCATGCTACGTTTTCAATCAAGCTTCTTTTTATCCCTCTGATATCTCTTTTAGTAAGTGTTACTTACATTACACATGTCCTTACGTATTGGGGATCTTATGGTATTAAATGTGTTGATTTGGAAAGCTTTTGTACAAAGTTATATTGAAAAAACCGTCTCGTCCTTAATTTTTGCACACCAGTGTATATATATATATATATATATATATATATATTTACTAGTTTGTGGTTCATTAATTAACTTATATTTAACTAAAATTGGGGTTAACCTTTTCTATAAGAGTATTAGCATGCTCAAAGTGTGAGGAGTGGGTGTTCATTAACGTCACACTATAAATCAAATTGGCTATGGACGACGGACCTCGTAGTTTTGAACCGCAGTGAAATGATGTAGATGGCACCTGATTCGGAATCAGATGGAAGTTAGGAGAGTGGCTACCAGCTCAGATGTCGTTCTCGTCACTTGACCATGGTTCAAAATTACGAGGTTCGTAGCCAAAAGGCCTCTTGTAGATTAATAGTGCGGAGAGTTAATATCCTCTTACTCTCGCTAAGTAGATGCTAGCTTTATTTCATGTTTGTGAGTTTATCAGTTTAAACACGTGATATTTTTTTAAAAAAAAATAACGCTTTCGTAAACATCCTGAGCAACCCCCTTTGGAGTCCATATCCACGAAACCCCTTATAAATGGATCTATACGTGATCAAATAAAAGTGTTTGACGAATTTCAAGTTTATATGTGTAATAGTTCAAAAACGGGTTTTTGTGTATAACACCCTGAAAAACCGCCCTTAAGAATCAATTTTAACAAAAATCGTTCTTAGCGGGTTTCTACTGAGCAGAAATAAAATGTTTACCGAATTTCAAGGTTGCGAGTATATTAGCTCAAAAACGGATATTTTTTTAAATAAAATATCTATAACGCATGTGTAATTTCACTCTCTATCCCCCCCCACCTTGGGAGTTCATTACTACAAAAACTCTTATTAACGGATCTATATGCAATAAAAAGTCATGTTTGCTAAGTTTCAAGTTTTTAAGTGTAATAATTCAAAACATGATTTTTTTTTTATCTATAACGCCCAGTAATATGAAATGAAATTTTAAAACAATATGAACTGAAGATAAATTCGATGTGTAATCTAAACTCCTTTAAATGTCAAATAAAACTTTTCTGAAAATCCACAAAAATTTATTTCAGTATTAAATTTGTAGTAATTTGAGAAAAAAAAATAAAATTCTTTCTGTGAATCAAGAATCTGGCAGACAATTTTTAAATTCTTCTTTGTCTGTAATGTTTAAATGAAGTTAAGATAGCTAGGTCTGATATTGCTGAAAAATTTATCTTTTATAACACACTAAGTTCTGGATCTTTATTGTGAAAAACAGAAACCATTGGAAGCATTCTATCATTACATCTAACACAAAACATAGCCTAAAAAAATTAAATAACACAAAACCACACATATTTTTCTCAGCTATTCACTCCACAACACGAAAAAAGAAGAAATGCTTGCTCCCACCTTTTCTAGTGAATCGGAATGCTAGATTTGTTTTCTTTATTCTAAAAGAAAAGGGTAAAAAATCTACGAAAGGCATAAAGCAAAAATAGCGAACTTCTCTAACACCTGAGGCATTGAAACTCGGATATATTATCGACATATTGTTGTTATCACTTCTAGGGTATGTTCTTTTTTATTTTTAAATTATTGGTTTTATACTGCTATCTCGAATATATATGTAAGGTTTTTCTTCTTTTCATCGCAGTATTTTATACGTTTTTCGTTGCCTCTCATGATTTCATTCCTGTGAGAAAAAAATCAATTTTCTCCGACGAAGTTTTATAAATTCATTTTAAATTGATACCGTCTCTTCAATTGTTTTAAATTACGTCATAGATTTTTTCCCCATTTTCACTCCAATGGTATTATTGGTTGAATATGTTTACCTGTCAACAAAGTTTTTGCAAATCATACTACGATTATGAAGTGTTTTGTGATTTATTATGAGAATAAAAGCATTTTTTTTTCTATTTTCTTGAATTTTTTCCCTCAATATATCTTCTAGATATAATTTCAGTTTCATTTTTGATTATGAAATGGGAAATATCCATTTTAGATTTTATTAAAAGTATTTAAAATGTCCTGCTGAGCTGACTTTATTGTTTTTGGATCATAAAAAACTTCGATTTGATTTTAATTACATTTCTATCGCGTGCGCAAAAGATATTTTCTTTCCTTAAATTATTTTATTCAAGATTGTGGGAAAAGTAATTGGAAACAGCGATAACTCACACTTTTTGACAACCTACTACGCGTCTTTTCCCGCCAGCTGGGCTCGAGGAGGTTGCTACATATAAAAAAAGAATATAAATCAAAATATGTTTTAACATACGGAGAGAGAGAGAGAGAAATGAGAATTATTCTCTTTTGAAATTATTTTTTAATATAACTATTAACGTTGGAAATTATACTCTTTTGATTACCGTCTGCTATGATTTAATATACTTTATATAACTCTAAAATATTACATCTTGTTATAATTTTTTTACTGATTTTTTAATCGTTTGGTATTATGCGTTTTTTGTGGCAAAAATCAGCATACTTTTTTTAATGAGTCTTGATGCGAGAATTCTTGAGACCGTTAGAATTCAGATTTTATACGTATTTTTCACACATAATAGTAAAAACCGTTGCTTTTATCGATTGATTGGATTAGATTTTTAATTACAAAGATTTTTTCAATGCTTTTAAGTATAAATATGTGTTCTTGTTCGTTATGTCTTAGCTTGATTACATTAAATGTTAATTATTTGCGCAACATTTCGAATACTGAACCACCAAAACAAAAACGACAAATCGTTCAAGGTAAATATTCGTTCAACTTTCATTATTATTTAGCATTATTAAACAAATAAACAAACAAAATGACTTTCAAGTAAAATGAAATAGCATTCCTCTGTTATGAATGAAACTGACTTCATATAAATTCAGATAATTTCGTTTAAACAGTTGTTATTACTTAAATTTTTCATGACGATTTAAATTTCATGATGCATAAAATGAATTTCCGTAAGTAGGAAATTAATTGTTATGATAATATAAAACTTAGAGTACAGTTATTACTCATTAATTATATGAAAAAAATCATTTTCGTTTTCTAATTGCCGAGTCAAAACTTATGTAAATTTTATTATTTTCATTTGTCTTATGGATAAAGATTCATTTTAAGTGTTTTCGTTCACTGGATAAACAACTTTAACATTGATCATTTTTATGTTTTTAAGCACTTTCTTTGATGTTCTTTTGCAAAATAATAAAGCATACAAATATTTGTCTGAATGAGTTTATCATGATTTATTACCTACACATAATGAAGTACAATTTGAATCAATTACAATATTCATGTACTTTCACTTCTGAAAGCAAATGTTATATACATACTTCACGCATATGAATGAGTCACAATGTACCTTTATTTCTTATGATTTCTACACATTAATTTTATCATTTTTTCCTAAAATAATACCACTTGCGAATATTTATTTTTTAGTAAACCTAATAAATCGCGTAATGAGCAATTTTAATCCATTGGAGAGAGAGAGAGAGAAATACCCATATATCCATATTTCACATAACAAAAATAAAGTATTACATACATACTTTACTTACATAAAGGATTCGTAGAAATTCCGCGAATATTATTTTTAATTTTATTTTCCAAAATAATATTTCTTGTGAATGTTTTATTTTTTGCAGGTATAATCATTTACAATGAGAAATTAGGATCGATTGCATAAAGCACGCAACTTGCATTTTCATAACTAAGTATTAACATAAAGCAATTATTATATTTACTTCATACTAAACGTGTAGCATGCAAAGGAAAAGTGATATATAGTTATTTACCACTGTATTATATGTGAAAAATAAATAAAATTATATCTTAAAAAAAGTACATTACAATTGCTTACTATTTTTTTCGAAGAAATCAATACTGAATGGAATACTTTCTTAATAGATTAGAGGGTATGAGGTGTCCCAGCTCCATCACTGATTTTTAGATTTCATATCACACAGTCCTTCCAAATGACATGATAATAAATTGTTGTTTTTTAAAAAAACTAAGAAACATGCTTTTATAGTTAATCGAACTAAGTTGTAACATAGTCTTTTAGTCGCAAAATCTGGAAATGAGATCTGGAGTTAGTCGCCAGATGCGGGAACAGATTTGAAAATGGGAAATCGTTCATCTTAATTATCCTGATCAGGGCAATTGAACCAAATTATTAAATTATTGTATTGTCAAATTATTAAATTATTGAATTAATCTGACCTTTTAAAGAGGGTAAAAATTGAGTTTAAAGATTCCGTTACATACTAAGTGAAGCTTCTAAAAGATGTTAAAAAGCTATATATAGTTTCATAATTGATCGTTTTTTAAGGTTGCTATCGTTAGTTCTAATGTCAAAAGATTGAGACACACGAAATTCATAATGGCAAGGGGTTAGTTTTTGCCTGTCGTTATTCACAGATTTGAGAACCATGGAATTGGCAGGACCTTTCAGCTTCGTTCCACCTCAATTTTGAGGGATAACACCTTGGGGAGGGGGAGCAGGAGCCCTCCCACTTCCTTCCTCCAGTCTCTCGAAATGACTTTTGGTTTCATAAATATTTTGTGTGTGTTCCTATGCTGCACACAGGCACTATACATTTACAAATATTCATGCATTCTCCGGTTTTTAAACCCAGGACCTACGTCACATCAGTCAGCGTCACTAACCATTATACCGATTGCAAATCTAATGTATGGACTTTTTTTTTTAATGTAGGAAAGGTCTACAAAATTATTAGGGAAGGGGGGGTCGGATTAAAGTGTAAACTATTCTGGAAAGATTAGATAATTACAGCAAAATTAATAAACAGAAATGGATTTTCACACGTAAAAACTAAAATACAGAAGAACGTCGTTTATCCAAACGTTTATTATCCGGAGTGTCAAATATCCGAGCCAGTTTTTTTTTGCCAAGTACATGTACTGTGCATATGAATACATTTTCGAAAAGTGCAATGCTCAACAGCTGTTTTGCGTGAGGCCAAAAGTGACGGGAAATCTCAAGGTCAGGGATATTTGGGGAATTTCAGTTGTGTGATTTGGTAATCAAATGGTCAATGACAACTACAGGCAGGGGATTACCAACTTTGTCCAGTCGATTCCAGAATTTCAAGAATGCGAGGAAGAAGATGTAGAAACCTGGATGGCATGCGATGCAGAAGACTGTGGATTTCAAATGCTTAATGATGACGAGATTGTGACTTCCGTACAAGAAGAATCCGACCCTGTTGACTATAGAACGGATGAAGACGAGGACAACACAACGAAAGTAGCAAGGGTCCATCAAGTGCTGATATGTTTTCTGCATTAGAGACAGTCATGGAATGGTATGAACAATAATCAGTGATGTGTCCTATTCAGCTATTGCTTCTCAAGAAAATCGGAGACCTTGCAGAAAAAAAAACGAAGGTGTAAAATGTTACAGCGAAAAATAAGTGATTATTTTCAACAATAAAAGTAAAACTGCGACATTTTGTACCTATTTTGCTTTTAATTCAAGCACGTTTCCCGCATGTGATGATTTTCAATGTTCGGTTTCATATACTGCATGGATCGCAAACGATTTTCGGTTATCCGAGCAATCACGTACCCGAACGGTGCCCGGTTCCAATTGATTTGAATAAACGACCTTCTACAGTAGCATGAATTTTAAATTTCCACTGAAATACAAATCCGTAATCACAATATCGCATTAAGTCAATGAAAACACAGTCACTCTCAAACATTGACCTTTTCTGCTGCTTCTGTGCTTCGACCTTAAATAGGCTGAAAAGGGATTGGTAGCAACATCTGAAGTACTCTCGCGAAATAAACATCCTAAATTTTTCTAGATTTATTCAGATACATCTTTTTCCGTTGTCATATTTGGCGATCAGGCCATCAAATATATCTCTAAGTAGGTCGCAATGGTCGCTTTAATTCAATTGCTAGTATTGAAAGTAAACTTCCCCATGATCCGTAAGTGATTTTTTCTGCTACAGTACATTTTGAGTTTTGAGTAGGTTTCTGAAGTTTCCGTAACAATATTGAAATCAACTAAGTCTCATAGGCCTGGAATATTCTCCACTTAATTTGAGCAAAGAGCTAATATACGAGATACGTTGCTTACGTGCCAAATTCATGCCAGCCATATGATAAAAATAATCACATGTTTTCCACTGTATTTAAAACTGACATTAAACTAACTTGCACTTGTTGTTCTATTTGTAAAAATTAAGATAAAATTTCAAGTTTCATAATAAAGTAGTACATAAAAAGATTTTCGACCTAAAATTTTAAAACTTTTGAAAACTTCGTTTTATACATGTGTATTTAAATCAAATGCATCTTGTTTGCTTATGGTTAGTATTATTGATGAAACATATGTACTCTTAAATAGGAAGTTTCTGTAAAGAGCTAAAGTCGGCAACGACGAAGCGCGTAAACTGATTAGCTGGAAACACATGATTCATTTATCATGTAACTTAGACGTCACATGAATTTTGAAATGGTTGGCTATAAACACCTGATTGTCATCATCATGTGACTATGGCGTCACATGAATTTATCCCATTGCTTTTTCTTAACTATTAGTGAAATGTATGCTGAAATCTATCAAACAATATAACTTGGTGATATAATGGAACCGATAACAAATTGAAGCATAGATTCCTCATTTTTTTAAAAAAAAATTACTCTGTGCATTGAAATTTTTTTAAATAATATATATACATTAAAATAGATAATATTAATACGAAATTTCATGAATTTTCCTTCTTTTTTTTAGTTGTTCGCCAGGGCTATCAAGTTCAAGTGTACGATGAGTTCGTGATTCGGGGCAATACTGCAGTTCTTCGCTGCCAAGTACCAAGCATGGTTCGAGATTATGTAATTGTTACAACGTGGGAAAGAGAAGATGGCGTCACTATTGTCTCTAATGTTGCTAATGGTAAGTGTTTCCTAATTAAAATTCTTTATTTCATTTTCTTTATAAATGTATTTGAAGGTAAATTAATAAACTTATTATATTGCTTATCAACACTTTCGGTACAGACACAATCAAAATAATGTGAATTCAATGAATTTGAATTGTTGCATTTGGAGGAATCAGTCAAAATTGAAACATGTTTTCTTATTTTGGATTTGGTAATATAGTTTATTTCCACAAAAATCTATTTTTTTCCGAAAGAATATAATTTTCTCATTAGATGTTTGAAAAAAAGGATTGCAGATTTATTTACTTTAAATAAAAATTGTTTACAATAGCTCAAGAACAAGAAAAACTCATGAAGTACACATTTCCAACAAAAAGTGATGGTAATGTTTTTTAATAAAATATAAAAGATATATTTTATGCAGTTTTTGTTTGTCACTGATCTACAATCAAATGAATATTCAGTTATTAAGACTTGAATTTTAATAAAATAGTGAGTTGATATTCATATAAAATATGTATAATAAGCAACAAAACAAAAAATGAAGCATACAGTTTACTTTTCCCATTTTTGAATAATTTCACTATAATTGTGAACTTGTTACCTAGTTTTTAGAGCTTTAAGTTTTACTGTTTTTAATTCATTTCTCCCTTCCATAGAAAAATATTTTTAGATTACATAATGTAGGAGGATATATATTGATTAATAATACACGGATATAAAATCAAAAATTTTAATCTTTATACAAGCATTTTTCCGTCTCTTAAAATTCATATTTGCTTATTTCGTAACTCAAAAAGAAAATATAATGAGTTTAGAAGTATAATTTTGTCATTTTTATTTTTTAAAAAAATATTAATTTTCCACAAATCCTTAGAAATGTTTGTAAATTTTCACCTTCTATCTTTCTAATGCATGGCTTGTTTTCTCATATTTTGGATAATTTTGGATAAAAACTTTTCGAGATATACATTTTGTAATTTTAGATTAATATAAAAAAATTATTATTATTATATTTTGTTGTTTATTGTACAAAATACCTATTTTTAGATTAATCTTTTTAGTTTATCTTAGTTAATACTTCCACGATAGGGAAGGAAGAGTAGTTATTATTTTCAAAAAAAGTCTACTTTTAAAATTCCTTTTTATTTAAATTTACCTAGCAAAAAAGTTGAAAAAATACTTTCTTATATTTATTTTTAAATATAAAATGTTTTTAATGTAGGCAACATGCATGCATTTTTACATGATGCACACAAGTAACTTTTAAATGAAATGCCTCATATTCATCATCTTTTATTTTCAAAATTGACGCTACAAAATTTACCATGAGTTAATTTTTTTTTCTATAGTTTACCAATTCCAGATAAGAAATGGGAGTTCCATTAATAAATTAGATAAAAGAATTCAAATAAAAAATATCCGGAAATAAGCAGCAAAAGTTCAGATAGCAATATATTTTAATTTCCTGATCACATATTGCCATAAAAATGAACACACACACACACGTTTAACATAGCACTATTTTAAAAATAGCTTGAAGTTTGTGATAATTTAAAACCCCTATTTGTGTTTTTTCCATCCCCTGATTGGAATTTTAGGATATAAATATTAAATTGATAAAATCCTTTGCATGGCATGATATTTCAAATTATGAAATATTTAAAACATTATATGTCAATGTATTCTTTCCAAGCTCCATTTATGTTTACTTTTTTACCTTTGTTGTTTTAAAAAATAGACTAAAAAGTGTTTCGAAAAAAATATTTAAATAAAATTTATGAATTTAAAGCACTGCAAATAATAATTTAAAGCTAAAAGGAAGCTTTTTGAAAAATTGAATAAAAAAGACACTTTTGTTCAGAATATGTGGTTTTCATTAGGAAATTATCATATTTTTGTTTTACTAGATCTAAATTTTATTGTAATTACTCGCCTTGTTAGTTAGTTTTTTTTTACTGCATTTATTCATATTTCATTTTGAATAAATCGCATTATCCTTCGATAAATTTTTTTTCAAATAGTTGCACGTTCTACAAAAGTTAGTTTACATCATAATATATATCAACTTTACAACTGACATTCCCAAAGATCAACCTAATCCAAAAACATTACACTACTTGAATTTGATGATGATCAGAATATATATATGTATTTGTTGTTTTGTATGAATATATATATATATATATATATATATATATATATATATATATATATATATATATATATTCATACAAACAACGGTTGTGAAGTCTCCCCCGTCTTGGGTGACCATCTCTTTGATTATCAGCGTGAGCTAGAGGTGTAGGAATAAAGGAAGAACTAGGAGCCATCATGATCTTAATATGACTTTATTAAGATCTTTGACTTAATCGTCTAACAAATTAGATTATAATAATATAAGTAAGAGAATCTACGGTGGCAAAACATACAATATATATAAAATACCGAAATTACTTAACTCGGACCACTATCAATAACTGATTCGCCTAAATTCATTTCTAATACCACCACGTATCCTGATATTAAATACTCAATCTTACCTTGATGCAGTCTGAAGTAGCGATGGCAATAATCCTAGATGAAGTTTCGTATTTACTCGAAGGTTCACATCACTTAAAGGTTCTATATCATGTATAACTTCCGATAGCTGTCACTTAATATTTTCCAAAACGTCTTCATGCTTGGACCACGGATTATCTTTACATTCCTCAAATTGCCACACCACCAACTCTAACTTCTGATAATTAAAAGCTTCTTAATTTACATCTTTCCTACACGCTTCAAAGTGCTCGTGTCAAAGAAAAATGTGCAATAAATGCATTAGTAAAAGGCGTACTAGTTTCTCTCTAAAAATAATAAGCAGTGGAATCGAAATTGTCATCACAGCAATCTTTGCTTTAATAAATAACGAAAAGTAAAATAAAGGTATCTCATAAAGTTTAAATTAATATTCTCTTACATTTTTTTAAAAAAAGTTTACACGACGTTTTTTTGTGAAACAACGGATTTTCTTGACAGCATGTATTTTTGTTGATAATAATTCGATGCGATCTATTTTTGTAATACATACTTTGTGAGTTAGAGGTGTAGGAATAAACGATGTACTAGAAACTGCCATGATTTTAATATAACTTTATTAAGATTTTAAACTTAAATCTCTAACAGATTAGATAATTATAGGATATGTGAGAGAATCTACGGTGGCAAAACACACAATATATATAATACCAAAATAACGTAACCCAGACCACTATCAATAACTAACTCGCTTAAGCTCGGTTCAAATGCGATCACAGATACGAATATTTAAATAGTCAATCCTACCTTTATCGTCCCACCAAGTATCACTCTATTTAATTCTATTTGAAGTTGCGGTTCACTGGCGTGCAATGGTATGCACCTTGATCTAAGGGCTCTCTGTCACGGATAACTTCGGTTGGATGTCACTTAACCTCTCAAACATCTTCACACTAGGGTCACGGACTATCATATCATTCCCCAAATGCTACCCGCTTACTCTAAACTTCTGTTATTTAAAAGCTTCCTAATTTGCATCATTCCTTCACGCTTCAATTCTTGGTTTGGTTGGAAAAGAGTTGCCATTAATTCTGGCCCCAAAGAACCCAAATGGCATGTTAAAGAAAATACGCGTGAGTCCGTTACACGGTAAAATATTTATTTAAACTTAATACATCCTAATTTTATGTAAAAAGAAATTTTTAAACAAACTGGAGGAAAATGGGTACCACCTGTCCGAATAACGGTGGTCCAACCCTCATTGTACAAATTATACAACTGTTCATACTCATTGCACAAATTGCGAAACTGTGATTTAAATGTATTATATTGTTCGATTTATTTGTTCTTTTCTTCTCGCAAAATTCGTTCTTGTCGCTCCTTTTCAGTTACTTTCCTCACTGAAGTTTCCTCATCCAACACTTCATTGATAAAGTCCGCAGATTTTCTTAAACCTGTCGTCCTTTTCGCTTTCTTGAAAGTTGAGAATTTAGTTACGTTGATTGTTATTAAATCTTCGTACGAGACAACGCCTTTCTTCTTACGCAACGATTCCAATCCAAGCAATCGTTGCGATATTTTTCTGCGAGTGCTTGCAGTAAGGAACCATCTCAGCCACACTGGCGACATTACATGAAACAGGACGCTTGGTTGCCAATTCATCTCTTGCGACCCAAGAAAAATTGGGGTTGCCAACTTGGCGAGTTATTCAAACGTTGACATTGTTGTGATAGTACGTAGTAAATCTACTGCAGCATCTCACGAAAAACTAGTTTTACATAGATAGAGAAAAAATTTCGTAGAAAATTTATCCCAGAAAAGGATGAGTTAAGAAATATTTCAATCTCAAAAGTGATGCAAGGTCTAATTCATGCATTACCAAAAACATTACTCTCTTAAGTAATATATATCTATATATATATAAGACGCATTTGTTGTCTGTGTGTTTGTCTGTTCCCTCATAACTCGAGATCCATACACCCAAATAACGTGAAACTTGGTACACGTACACAAAATTACACGAGAAATGTTCTTAAATAGGTTTGGCGTTCATAATTCCTTCCAAATTTTTTAAAATTTAATTTTTAAGTGATTTTCCAGTGTTATGACGTCATACGTAGTCACGTTTCTCACTAAGTGGACAATTTATACTTTACATGCAGTTTTTCAAGATTATTACATATTTTACTGTAGCTATGTTTATCGGTTGGAATATTTATTCAATTTTTCTATTCTTTGATATTTAATTAGATTACTTTTCGAATAAATCCTTTTTAAGGATTATTCTTTAACAACTAAAATTTTGTTTTGTTGGTTTTGGCAACATTTAGGTATTATCGCGGGATGTTTATGTGTGTGTGAATTTGCTTGCAAATTACAATTTATTTATTTATTTATTTAGAATCCGAAGATTATTATTTGGACAAACTAAAACTTCTCATTGATAAGGGTTATATTTCAGTTTGGTTCAAATGTAGTATAGGGGGGGCGGGCCACTTTGGATTTGGCGATTTTTCTTCGGATTTTTCGATTTTTATCTAAATGGCATGGTGAGATATCGAATTCATTCTAAAATAAATAATAACGAAAAAAGTACCTTGGAGACCACTTTTAGTAACCAAAATAAAGGACTGCGCCAAGTAGCCCCCCTATACTACACTTGATCGAATAATATAGTTCTTTGCAATTTCATGTGTCTTTATTTTAACATTTAAGGGTATACTATTGGCTTCAGTGCATAAAATTGCCATGCAGAAAATCATACTTGGGTAATCATACTGCCCAAGAAAAAGCAGTGTTGGGAGTAATTACATATCAAACTGGAATAGGCATCAGAGAATGAGCAAAACAGACAAATGGCTTAAATACCTGTTGAGGAAGCAGGTGGTCCTAAGGTAAATTATTTTTGGAACTTATGTACTATCCTCACAATCGCCAACATTCAAAATAACTTGCCAAGTTGGCAACCCCGATTTTACATGTCATATATATATGTTGAATTTTGAGTCATGCTTCGTTTCATATATCGCCAATAGGTTGCGGTTATATGTAAGTACCTTATTTTTTCAAATTATGCTTTTGCATTGATAAAGTTAGTTCAGTTCTTTTTATGTCGGTTAATGTTAGCATTGTATTTCATTTTTCAATTCATTTTTATGCTCGGGATATATATACTTTAGATAATTTTTGTAGTACTTGCGTATTATTGCACAATCAACAACGTTCAAGACAACTCGCCACTTTGGCAATCCCAACTTTGTGTGTGTTGAATTAGCTAACATGTTCTTCATTTTGTATAATGTCACCAATAGTTTGCGATAATACATAAGTACCTCTAATTCTGTACATTACTATAACAATTGACTGGACGCAACATACCATTTTGACGTGATTTCAGAATCATGCCAAAAATGAGTATGTTGAGGAAGCAGGTAGTGGTAAGATAAATTATTTTTGGCACCTATGTACTATCATAACAATCGCCAACATTCAAAGTAACTTGCCAAGTTGGCACCCCCGATTTCGCATGTCATATATATGCTGAAATGTGAGTCATGTGCTTTGTTTCATATAATGTCGCCAAAAGGTTGGGGTTATATGTAAATACCTTATTTTTTCAAATTATGCTTTTGCATTGATAAAAGTTAGTTCAGTTCTTTTATGTCAGTTAATGTTAGTATTGTACTTTATTTTTCAATTTATTTTTATGCTCGGGATATATATACTTTGGATAATTTTTTTAGTACTTGCGTATTTTTGCACAGTCGCCAACGTTCAAGACAACTCGCCACTTTGGCAATCCCAACTTTGTATGCGCTGAATTGGCAATCATGTGCTTCATTTTGTATAATGTCACCAATAGGTTGCAATAATACGGCAATTCTGTACATTACTATAACATTAGATCACGCAACATACCAATTTGGCGTGATTTCAAAATCATGCAAAAATGAGTAGCCAACAATATGAAATTAATATTATGAGTATTATCTTAGAATGTTTTATCTTTCCCTCAGTAATCCTTAATTAATTCAATACATAATTTTTGGGGTTTTTTTATATTTTAGTACTTAAATTTTTTTTCGTTATTATGTACTGCAAATATTTTTTTGCACATTGAGATGTCTTTGGCAAAATTAATTAGTGGTATTTTTCTTAAATATGTTTTTTTTATCTGTTTTTGACAATTTTTAAAATTTTGTTTGATGTCTGTCTAAAATGCAAATAGCAAAATAAATATTTTACAATATATATATTGTGTTTGTATGAAAATGTTTATATTGATTTATTCAAAATATTGAGTCGTCTTTTATTTTTGATATCTATTTAAGATTTAATTTTATATTATAACTGGCTATACCCAGTTAAATGTTACTGTGGCTCAGTCAGCTTTAAAATACTGGTACACCCTAAAGTATGTCATGAAGCTTACAAAAGTAATAATAATACAAGAATTCAAACAAATCTATATGCATAAAGCGACACATTTGTTGGGTTGTCTGAATAAACTTTCTCTTTCACACATACATCATTTGAACAAATTTTCAAAATTTGTTTGTGTGGTTAGTAATTAATTATAATGCTATAATTTTAATTGAATAGGCAGATATATTGCATTTTTAAGTATAAAAATAGTTATAACTATTGTACTGTATTGTTTTCAGTGAGTGAATATTAACGTCGCACTGTTCAGCTACATGAGGGCTTTTGGCGACGGACCACATAATTTTGAATCATGGTCAAGTGACGTGGACGACACCTGAGCTGGCACCCCCTTCTCCTAACTACCACGCCACACCAATTTAGCAGGAATATTCTACCAATACTTAGGTGGAATATTCTTTGAAATCCACTCTTCCAAGATATATGACAGCACGGGTTCCATGATGAGTATTTTAGCGGGGAAGGCAAATAGTTTTGTAGCAGATATTACATTTTCAGCTGCCAGCGTTTTCAGCGGATTGCAAAGATTATCATTTTTGTCCCCCAAAAATAGTTAATGTCAAAATTTAAATGTCTTATGTTTTTGTATGTTTATGGAGACCTTAGAAAACGATTTGACTATTTATTTTAAGTGAATGGTGTATATAATCAATTTTACAGTGGAATATATTTAATTAATTTATTAGCTCTAACCGATTAAATTTCCCTAAGTGGAGTATTTTGTTTATGTATGTCCCTTAATTTTCAATGTAGTGACCTAACAAAATATTGCATGAAAAAAATTGTAGTAAATCATAATGCGGTAGATAAAGCATTAACGTGCATCGCTCCCCTACACGGCGGGTCTTACAAAGCTCTAATAAAGTTTGAGCTATGAAAGTAGCTTTCAGTTATAAATTATTTACAATATTTTAAGCGTCACAAAACTTTTAACAATGTGTTACTTTTGCTGAGCAGAGATCAGCTTAGGGAGGTATTTTCAAAAATCAACCCTCAAGAGTGTTACGGGGAGTTATAAATGTAAAAAAAATCCTTTTTATCAGCTATTAGATCTACAGACTTAAAATTTTACAAAGGTAATTTTCTTTCTTTTTTTTCTTCAGCTGAGATATGTGAAAAGCTTTTTTTGTTTAATTTGCAATTCACTTAAAATTAACTCATTAAAAACTTCTTTATCCTTCAATCGGTGTTGTTTAACTTTTCAGTCCACCCGTGCGAAGAACGGGTATACCAGCTAGTATATAATAAAAGTTTTGACCGAAGTCGCTGAAAATGAAGCCCCAACATGACTCTTTCTGTAATTCTTTAAATATTTACCTTCAGTCAATTGATTTTAAATAATAATAATAAAATTATCGTATTGTCATCCAGAATAATCGTGTATAGAAAATTTCAGCTTAAAAGAGCGCTTTGAAATGTGAAAAAAAAAGGAATATTTTAACGTTTTGACAGGATTTGCCAAAAGGGTCAATATGTCAACAAAAAGGATGTTAACGTGGCTGTATCTGTAATTCTTTGAATAATTAGTTTTAATCAAATAATTTTTATTAATTATACTTAAAATATCGTTTTGTCATCTATAGCAATTGTATATGTAAATTTTTATCACAATGGAACTCTTTAAAATGTATTTTATTAACTTGAAGAAAAATAGTGAATAGTGAACTATTAGTAGGAATTGAAAAAAAATAAATACCTGTAGAAATACATCTTAAGCCAAAAAGACCATTTTCAACCTTTATTTAAAGAAATATTTAGTTCTGGATAAATAAATCAATGTTTCTGCTATAACAGTTTTTAACAATTCTTAACTTAAGATACAAGTTTTCATAAAATATGTGAACCATTTTAACACTTTTTTTAAAAAAAAATAAATACTTCTATCAAATTCTTTTTTTAAAGTAAAGACTAAAATTTTTCACTACCTCAAAAAATTTTTCCAGACGATTTGAAAACTTATATTCCATATATAAAAAATTGATTTGTGTCATGAAATATACAGAAATATCGATATATTTCTCTCTTCATTTTTTTTGATAAAAATATAGGAATTCTGTCCTTTGAAATCGATAACTTTTTGAAACTATTTGAAGAATGACATTCTTTAGGAACGACAGATCGCATGTCAATCATTCGTGAGACTGATACGAATAATCATTTCTAGAAATATATTCAGGCCACTTCAATTTTGTCACTGCCATTTTTTCTATGCATACATATCCTTTCATGAATACCAGGATGAAAAGTATTTCTCTGTCTAACTTTTATTCAGGAATGTCTCAACTTAATTGAACTGAATATTGGGTCTGGAATTTTTTTCTTTGGTATCGAATTTCTTTCATTTTTTTAATATTGTTTGATATTGGAAAGGATTTAGTTGTCTAAAGAATTAAAATGGTATTGACAGTTTCAGAAGTATTTCCTGTGACAAGTATAGAGTATCGTTCAAAGTTTGTTTGTTTTAAAGAATTTCATTTATTTTCTAAATTTTGAATTGGTGATAAGTATCAGCTTACATTTCAGTTGCATGAAAACAATAAGAAGAAAAATTATCCTGAAAGAAACAAAAAATATAGTAGGATGGATTATCTCGAATTTATTTCATAATATTGTTACGCAGATCTGGTTCGAGGATTTTATGCAAAACAATCACAAAGAAAATAAACAGTTCTTTAAGAGCGATGCAAATTTATTATCAAAAATCCAATCCTTTAAATACAGGACTCACAGCGATATTCACAGAGTAAATCTCCGAAGGTCTTCACACCTTCAACAGCAATCAAACACAGTCTTCAGTGTATTATTCACAAGCCCATCCGAGCTAATCGCTAGTCAAAACAATGTTCACTCATCGCTGGTTGAAATCAGACTAACTGGTTGAATAGGCGTTGAATACGAGTTGCTTTTTTGGGCTTCTGACTGTAAAAACAGTCCTCAATCCCATATCAGGACAAGTCTTCGATACGGGGCATGACGAGAGTGGAGTTTTGCAATCTACTGTGTGGCATGATGGCGATTGGATGGTCGATGAAATCCGGGAGGCGTGGCTTCGGTGCTTCGTCTGGATGGAGAATTTTGAAAGTTTTTTGACTTGGCTGAGAGCTTAGTCACTGCTCTCTGATTGGATGCTGGGTACAGTGAACATTGACTCCAATTGGCTGTCCTGGGGGCTCGTATTTAAGAAATGGGGAGGCGCAAGTCCAGAAGGGAAATCAAGAGAGAAATAATGACAAAAATATTTAAAGAAAGTAAAATTTTTAGTAAAATGTGGTGCAATAAAAATTATTGCACTAAAAATTAAAGTTAAGGAGGATTGTATGAATCAAGAAGAATTCTTATTGGTCTTTTAGAATTATCGTTAGGAAAGTATGGAATTAAGTTTTGCAAATTATACTTATTGGTTGCTGGTAGATAATCGAAAAGTTAATTGCAATTTTCTGAATATGGGCTTTAAAACTGGTAATTTTAATGCTTTAAGTATGTCATTATTGCGCATATATCTTGTGGCTTTAACAATCATACATATTAAAGAATTTTGCAGAGTGTCTAAAATATTGATATTTGTTTTAGCTGCGTAACCCCATACTGGACTTGCGGAAGCTAAAATTGGACGCATGACGGCTGTATAGAGAAGCACTTTGTTTTCTATACTTAAATGAGAGTTCCGGCCTATTAGGTGGTAGAGTTTAAACATAATTTTCCGGAACTTATCACGTGTGTATAAAATATGTTTCCAAATTATGTGCGAATTGAAAATTATACAGAGATATTCAGCTTCCTGAGACCAGGGAATCTGTTTATTGTTCATAATGATTGGTGGGGGGTGAGCGCTTTTTTGTAAAAATAATGGCAGTGGATTTTTCAACGTTAATACTGATTTTCCATTTATCGTAGAAATTTTGTAAGTGAAGGAGATGCTTGTTTATTGCATATGAGATCGTAGACAGTTTTTTGTAAGTTGCGTGAATGGCAGTGTCATCAGCGTAGAGGTTAATTTTTGTTAAAGAGTAGTCAGGGATATCATTAATATATAGATTGAAGAGCAGGGGGCCTAGCAAAGAACCTTGGGGACACCCTGCAGAAACAGAGTGCTCGTTAGATAGTCTCTCATTGATTCTAATTTTGAAGAAACGGGTTAGTTAGGAGTGAATGAGGTGAATCAGTGGGGGGAGGTAGATTATATGAAAATACTAACTGGTTGCGGCTGGCACTCCTCTTTATAGGCGCGACAGAAACTTCTAGAAATATAACCGCTCGTGTCATTGAACGTGACACTAGTGGAGAGATCTACTACATTCTAGAAGATTCAGAGGGTTCCGAACTCGCCAACATGGTCGCCAAGGACGCCAAAATGGTCACCAAAGTCGCCAAATTGGCCGCCAACTTTGTCGCCAAAAATGATGCAAACTTAGCTCTACCGCCGCGATTTTGCCAAGTTCTCATTGAATCGCCGTTATAACGTAAGGGGCGGCATTGCTTGTGAATAGTACAATTTTAACATGAAATAAATATAACATAGAGTAATACAAATGCATTAACGCCTAAATACAAATCATTTACACTATTTACACAAAATTCTTAACAATATCTTTTGGTTCCACATGAATGTGAAAATTTATAACTGCAGACATAAATTAATCATAACATACAATAAAAACTTTATCAAAAATTAATAATCTCTAATGAATCGTTTTTAATAAAATACTTTTCAAAGAAATGAAAAATATTCAAACATATATTTTACAAAACACTTCGGAATTACTAACATATTCTATTCCAAAAATTTGCTAGTTAAATAAAAAGTGTATCATTAAAATTATGTAAAATTTTTCCAAACAGTTTTATGAAGAAAAGATGCCATTTTAAAACGTTAACATTTATATCTACATGAAAAAATGTTTTCGTGATGCTGTAATAAATTTACTTATACATAAGATATAGTTAGTAAGAAAGGGTCATTAAAAGTTAGATTTAACAGAAAAGGAGCGTCAAGAACAATTTGTCCAAGAAGTCCTCCCCTACCTTCCAGCGATTTCTCGAAAAATGTACTGACGTCATAGATCGTATTGATACAGATTTTTCTAGTAAATTCTAGATGCATCCATTTGGTCACCAAGTTACCAAAAATGATGCAAACCTTGAAATTAGGCTGTATCTTTTATTATATATTACTGAAAGACTATGTAATGACATAAGATTGGTAGTGAAAAATATTCAGAAGAATATATTTCGGTGTTAAGTTTTATCAGGAGATAAGAAAGGTGAAATTATATGCATATCAAGGATCACACTGGGCACTTCAGGGAACTTAGATATGTCATTAATCCTGAAACGCACTCAATTTCTTGTAATATTGCCATGGATATTTATGAATCACATGGAAAAATTAAGTTTACGTGTATCATTGAAAGAAATATACTATTTACTCATGGACAATTATATGTAGCTCGGTCAATTGACAGAAGCAAAGTCGGAATAAAATTTAGTGCAATTTAGAGGAAAGGTGATTCAGAACATCGTTTTTTTAAGAGGCACTAAATTGAAGTACAAAATAAAATTCGGAAATGGAGAAATTAAATTTTTTATTCAATTCCTAATATTAGTTAACTCTCTCCCTATATATTATTTATTTATATACCTTGTTCAAATTCTCAATCTATACATATAAATAAATACGAAATGTCTGTTTGTAATTTGAAATTAATGGCTTTTTACTAAATGCATTTAAAAGCATATACGGTACTTACATGAAAAAATCAATTTTTAAAATTTTTGTCTGTCTGTCTATCTATCTGCCCGTCTATTTGTTCCGGCTATTCTCTGAAACGGCTGGACCAATTTTGACGAAACTTTCACTGACAGATAGCTAATGTTATAAGGAATAACTTAGGCTACTTTTATTTTAGAAAAAAAAAATTAGGATTCCGGGAAAATAAAATTAAAACCAATGAAATAGTGAGCAATATCAGATTCAAATAGGGATTATTTATTTCAATAGGGACTATTTTTATTCAATAGGGATTATTTTTATTCAAAAGGAATTATTTTATTTCGCGAGCCTTCTGTCTCAACGATTGCTAGCAGTTATATCAAACTTTTTTCTTTGATTAGGTTGCTGCCATTCGCGACATTTCCCGTTCATGTCTTGATCCTAATGATTTTACAGTCCTTAAATGCATAGTCAAAGGTCATGCGTCCCTTTCACCCCCTTCCTTGCGGCTTCGTTTGTGTTCGCGTTTCATCCTACTTGCTACTTAGACCTATTTTGATCATAAAGATTTTAGTCCTCACCCCATAGACAGTGTCAAAGGGCATGCGTCCTTTTTACCCCTTTCTCAACAAAAAGCAAAGAAAAAAAATAAAACAAAACAGAAACAGAGATTAACACAGTAGAAAAGTTTTCGTAAACTCTGCGAAGTGAATAAACACTTTTTTGTTAAACTGCACGTGAACGAATTCGCGGGTAACAGCTATTTAACATAAAATAAATGCATCAGAAAGTAATATTAACGTATTACGCATCCAGATAAAAATTATTTACACTATTTTTAGCGTTTATTACCCAAAATTTGCAACAATGTGTTACTTTTGCTGAGCAGGTAGGTGTTTTCAAAAATCGACCCACAAGAAAGTTACGAGGCATCATAAATAATAATAACAATAATAAAAAAATAGCAATTATATCTAAAGACTTAAAATTTAGCAAACATGGTTTTTTTGTTCAGCTGAGTTATATAAAAAGCTTTTTTTTGTTTAATTTATATAATTCACGTAAAATTAACTCATTAAAAACTTCTTTATCCTTCAGTCTGTATTTTTTTTTATTTTTTAAATTCACTCGTGCGAAGAACGGGTATACCAGCTAGTCATTAATAAAATACATTCTAACCATCCATTCAAGTTCAAATACATTTTTTATATACTTGTAGTGGATGACACTTGATGTTAATTATTTTTTTCAAGTATTACTTCATTAATTAAATTTTGCTTTCTAATTTTAAATTTATTCGGCGTTATTTTGGACGAAATTCAATTTATCTGCAATAAACGACGCCAATAAGCCTTTCTAATGAAGTAGGAATTAACATTAAGAAAATTGTAATACTTATTTTTTTTTCATTCTGCTTACAATGTATTGAAAATAATAGAACTACATAATACGTATCATTTGAGCAACAAGTATGAACAGTTGTATAATTTCTACAATGGCTATTGCTGCACCATTAGTCGGACAGGAAGTTATCAAACCTAGTAATTATTAAAACATAATTAAATGAATAAATAATTATATAATAAAACTTCTAAAAACATTTCCTTTTTCTTGGCACGAGGAATTTAAATTCCTCAAAAAATAGAAAGACTGAAGAAATTTATGATGTTAAAAGGTACAACTGTTGTTCTTCGGATGTGAGGCTGCTGTACACAGCTATGCTCTTTTCTTTGATAAATCTGTTTTTGTTCATGCAACCATCAATTTGCCTCAACGCTTCATAAATTACACTTTTACTCTATTTGTTATTTTATATCCCCTGCTCCCGAGATCTGAAGCACTACAGAGTTAAAAAAAAAATTCAAATTCCCATTTATGTATTCAAAATATTTTTTTCCAATAAACATTTCCATAAAATATGATAAAACATTTTACTTAAGAAGAATATAGATCATAATTGTATGTGTGTTTTCCCCAAATATTTTATTGATTATAGCCAACTGGAAAATTCTTGAGTTTCGAAGTAATTAAAAAATTAATTAGTGATTTAACTCTGTTTTTATGTCCAGAAATAAATCTATTCATTCTTTCAATTTTTAACCATTTTAATTATTTTCTATAAAGAGGGAAAATGTAGGATATTATTTTAGCAAATGTAGAAATAAAAACTCCCAATTCTTACATAATTTTTTGGCATACAATATAAAGTAAAATATTTGTACTGAGTACTCAATTTATTATTTACATAAGGAAGTACTTGGAATTCTATAGAAAAATAGTGTGCTATGCTAACATGTATTTCATATGTATAATTTTCTAAAAAAATGCATTACAAATATTACTTTACAAAATAGCTATATAAGAATGTTATTATTCGGTATCCATTTTATTTAAGACACATTTGAAATACGAAAAGCAATTTCGATTTCAATTTCTTTTACGAAGCAATTCCCATTTGATTGCATGCAAATGTATTTTTGTAAAAGTTTTTCGATTTGTTTGAATCATTCACTACTTTAAAGCATTTGATGCGCGTAGTTTAAAAAATGTGTTAAACTTAAATCAAAAAATCAATTCTGTTCATTTTATTCCTAAAAAATTTAGCATAAAAACAAAGACGAAAAATACATACATAAACATAAACACGCACAAACGTAGGTAAGAAAAAAACGATTTATAAAACTAATCTAGTAACTAAAATAAATAAGAAAGAAAGCAAAATGTTCTAAAATAAATAATTTAGCTTTACAAATCCATATGGATTCCCTTGCATATAGAATATATACATATATATATTGATATTGATGTAATCCCATAGAATCAAAATTTGTTTTGTCAATCAGCTAGTGTATTATAAAGGGTGTTTTTTTAGAGGTATAGAACTTAAAATTGCAATAAAACAACGATGTATTATTCGATTGACATGAATTGTTTTTATTCCAAAGATAATCTTGCGGCATTACATTTTAAATATGATTTCTGGCATAGGACTCCCACGGCTGGCTCGGATGTAGTCCAATCTGGACGTCCAATTTTCGATGACTTTTTCCAACATTTGTGGCCGTATATCGGCAATAACACGGCGAATGTTGTCTTCCAAATGGTCAAGCTTTTGTGGCTTATCCGCATAGACCAATGACTTTACATAGCCCCACAGAAAATAGTCTAGCGGTGTTAAATCACAAGATCTTAGAGGCCAATTCACAGGTCCAAAACGTGAAATTAGGCGGTCACCTAACGTGTCTTTCAATAAATCGATTGTGGCACGAGCTGTGGGACATGTTGCGCCGTCTTGTTGGAACCACAGCTCCTGGACATCATGATTGTTCAATTCAGGAATGAAAAAGTTAGTAATCATGGCTCTATCCCGATCACCATTGACTGTAACGTTGTGGCCTTCATCGTTTTTGAAGAAGTACGGACCAATGATTCCACCAGCCCATAAAGCGCACCAATCAGTCAGTTTTTCTGGATGGAACGGCGTTTCGACATACACTTGTGGATTAGCTTCACTCCAAATGCGGCAGTTTTGTTTGTTGACGTAGCCATTCAACTAGAAGTGCGCTTCATCGCTAAACAAAATTCGCTTATGAAAATCGGGAACAACGGCAATCTCATTTTCGGCCCATTCGACGAATCTACGCCTTGCTTGATCATATTGAAAATGTAATGCCACAAGATTATCTTTCGAATAAAAAAAAATTCATGTCAATCGAATAATACATCATTATTTTATTGCAATTTAAAGTTCTATACCTCTAAAAAAACACCCTATATATATATATATATGTGTGTGTGTGTGTATGTGTTTAATGCTCTAGCTGATTGGCAATACAAATTTTGATACTAAGGGATTACATGAATAATTTAAATTCTAAGAATAAAAAACATGGATCCTGATGCAGTATTAAGGAGGACGGATTTCAGAGGAGTTGGATAGTTTTATGGATAGTCCTCTCCCCCAACTTTTCTGTGGATTATAATTTAAAAATTCTCTGAATCTATTGTTATGGCAAAAATTTATCAACAATAAAAGAGTTAGAGAATGCAGAAATTAGTCCTGGTGTACAAACATATAGGAGCACGTGTTTGTGTGCGTGCGTGGGTGTATGAGTATAGACTAACCTACTTTTCCTGAATCTTCACCTTTGTTTCTGAACAAATTTAAGTATTTTTTGAATAAATGCGTTCCATACGGATTTCTTGAGTCTTGGAACTAAATTTTTTCGTGCATGTGTCAATTGTCGTCGTAAGTAAAAAAATTAAATATTAGGAACAATTAATAAATATATGTCAATACAGGGTATCTTCAATTTCTTCACGACCCCGAATGATGGGTTTAGCATACAGACAGACAAAAATTGCTTGCTATACAAGCCAAGCTTCCAATCCACTGGTATTGAAAGAAAAATGAGTGTTTTTTACAGAAAAAAAAATTAAAAGCGAGAGTATTATAACACCATTTACTTAGCAAAAATACTTTGTAAAGCTATTGATAAGTATCATTCAAAGATGCCGTAGTTCATGCAACATCGGCGAAAGACATATTGTTTAACTTATCAAAGAGATTATGTTAGGGTTTTGACCTTTTCCCATGACAATAAATATTTGTTAATTAAAATATTGCGTACGTTTCTAAAGTTCTCATTCACTAAGGGCTGGTTTTCTGCGAGGCAAATGTTTTAAAGTCAATTCATTTTCTGTTACCCCTTTTCTAGTGTGAAGAGAAGAAAGATTTCCTTTCATATAGGCAGACACAAAGTTGACTGAAAAGGGAGAAAGTACCGTAGAGCATTAGTGTCAAAGTTTTTTAACTCACGGAACCCCTAGAACTTGAAGTAGTTTTCGTGGAACCCCTAGAACTAGAAAGTGTTTTCGTGGAACCCCATTCCATACATAATTCGAAAAATATAAATCAAAATAATATATAAAGTAAATAAACATGTTATAGGTACTTCATATAAAGACATTTAAAAAAAGTATTGTATTTATTATTAAAAAAAATTGTAATCTAATTTTTAATATAATTTACTCATTAATAATATTGATTTGTGATTCAAGTGTCACCTACCTATGTCTTGTATTTAGTAACTAGGATTTATGCAAGTGTTTCTTACACAAAATGTTGAAGTCTAGGTCAGTTGAGATTAAATGAAATCGCATTACAAATTCTGAGTTTAATTTGTGGTTATACTTTGTTTTTGTAGCCATTTACGTAGAGAAATGTATTTCTCTTAAACACAATGTTCTGAATGGCATTAAAATATTTATAGCTGTGTGAGAAATCCCGTGTACTTTGCAGGAGAATTTGTAACCTAAAATTTAGAGGCTGTGTTTACTTAAATTTAGATTTTAACATAGAATCTGTTGATATGTTGATAAGTTGCTTCCTCTCCGTTATAGCTGTCTTTTTTAGGAAAGCAAAAAGGTTTATTTTCTATTAGAAAACTGTTTAGTTTTGCAAGACATTGCGCTAACTAACAAGTATAAAATTATCTCGTGGAACACGCGATAGTAAACAATAAAATATTCACAATTTAGTAGGAAGTATATACATAAAGATAAAACACACGCGTGCTTTTTAATATTATAATAAAAGTTTTAACAGTATTGCAAAGTAAATTTATAATATATAAATAAGATTTTCTGTTTCAATGAAAAGATGGGGGGAGGATGAGTTTTAGATACATGTAATTATACAAACTTCATAGAGAACGTGAATCAATTTTGCATAAATATTTATTTCTTCTCAATTTTTTAATGTGATTCGTAGAACTCCTGTGTATGCCTTGTGAAATCACAGGGTTCCGTGGAACACAGTTTGAAGACTACTGCCGTAGAAGATATGGTAGTCCCCCCGAATTCATCGGTTTAAAACCCCTTCAGGACCAGCGGAAGGAGAAAGAAACGCTTCTCTTGGCCCGTACGTTCGTAGAGGATACACACGCACGGGATCGGTTTAATTTATCTGCTAAGCGTAATTCCCCTTAAAAATTCGTATGAAGTTTTAAATGCAATAAAATAAACTAAAACTTACAACTTACTATTATTGACAATAATTGAACATGGAGTACAAAAATTTTCGCAAAATTTAAAAAAGCAATTGCGAATTTAAAAGAAACTGTTTTAATTTTAATAAAAGAAAAATTATACATAGACTTTTAAAAAAATTGACAAAAATCCCGTACATTTAAATACGAATACAGGAAATGTCAAAAAACTAAACCAACTTATTCAAAATATAAACATAAATCCATAGAGCAATAGATCACGGACCTCCAAATGCCCTATTCTCTCAAAAAATAAACATATGCATTTGTTTATTTTCAGAAATATCTCGGATCTAATTAAAAAAAAAAAAGCAGGGAGCCGAAAGCATATATTGAAGTTCAAAGTTTTATGAAACATTATTCGAAAGAAAAACGGTTTTTAACTGCCATCTAGTGCTTGTAAAAATGAATATAAAAACGTTCCTAACTCTGATCACACCGGTGTGATCATGGGTCTATGAGGAGGGAGAGTACAATCACATATATGATACCGTGGGCGGAGGAGGGAGAAACGCGTGATCACATATGTGATCACGCGTTTCAACAAAGAAGAATAACGAATTTTGTATTTGGTAAATATTATTCGACTTGTTGATTGTCAACACGCTTTTTTTCTCAAGGAATTGAAATAATTATCTACACAATTCGATGGTTTATTTTTATTTCGATTTTTAATATTAATATGTAAAACTTTCAAAAAGAAAAAGAATGTTCAGTCCAATTCTAAAATATTTACTGAGCGAGTTCATTTAAAAATATTAAACAAGAAAAAAATTGACAACTCACGTAATCCAATTAGGGGAACTGTATGATTGTCACTCTCAGTGTGTTCATCTTTCAAAATATGTCTCTCTGGAAAAATCAGATAAATCACACAGCAGCCTTGACTTTAAAAACTAAATCTTTGTAAACGTTTAAATCTTTTAACTACTGTAGGCAGAAAATAGTAATTGAATACATTTTGATAAAAACAACTGACATTTTTCGACTATTTTCTTTTTTGACGTTCATCAGAACAGGTTAAAGACAATTATGATTCATATAATAATCATGTAGCAAAAAAATGCTTGAAAGTTCGGTAATTGATGAACAGGATTATAGGAACCATAAGACACCTTTTTTATTTTACGAAAAATAGCAGTAAAAAAGGTAGCATGATCGTTTTTGAAATGCCTTACAAAATTTAATCAACTACGGTTTTTTTAGTAAAATAAAAGATCAAAATACCCACAAAAAGTTTTATACACTGTACATTTTAGCAAAATCCATCATTTTCTAACGTGATTAAAATATATTTAATCATATTAAAAAGTAATTTCTTTGAAAAGGTATTGTTTTTGTCACCGACTTATTTTCGTTCAATAGAAGCATTAAGAAATCTGCAGAATAAAGTTCTAAAATGTATAAGCAACTTTCAGCATTCCCAGTATAAATTGGATTTGAATTTCTAAGAACAGTTTAAACAAGAAAAAGTTACATGAAAGTGTGTGTTTATTTACAGAAGTGGTTGCCTAACCTCCATATATTTAGCAGATATAACATTTTACAGCAATCCCAGTTTTTTTTATCTTGTATACCTATAAAGTTTTAACATAGTTTTTCTTTCATAATAGTGTTTGTGTGTCTTATTGCTGTTATTTTTTCCCATCATTCTATAAATTCTTATATTTTCTAATACAGTGATTTTCAAACTTTTTTTTGTTGTTGTTGTTGAGGTACACTGCTTGTAATTTCAAAATTTATTGGCACACTAACAATATAAAATATGTTTAAAAGAATTTTACTTATTTATAATACACTATGCGAAATAGTTTATGGTAATGATAAATATAAACAAGTTATTGTTTAATATTTGAAGACGTCTACATTTGCACACAGCAAAAATATGAGGCACACACACAGACATACATATATATACACGCACGTACACACACGCTCGTACACACACGCGCGTACACACACACGTACACACATGCGCACATATACCCACGTACACACACACGTACACACATGCGCACATATACCCACGTACACACATGCGCACATATACCCACGTACACACACACGTACAGCAGCAAATTTCACATAGCAAAGTAAATTTTTGTGATAAAATGGTAACATTATAATATTTTCAAGAAACAAAGTTCTTGAAAAGTCCTTTTAAATTTCAAATTCTTTATCTAAGAAAAATTTTTTAGCTTAATCCCTCCTCTTTTCCTACAATTTTTTTTTGTATCTTTTTTCGACAATTTCAAGGATTATCGGTGGTGATTGGAGCATGGAATCACGTAAGCCGAAGGTCCTTAATCTTCGGAGAAGGAAAAGTTTTGAAACGACTTAACATTTCAAACTACTAACGAGCAAAATACATATAATAAGTTAAAAGAGAAATTTTAAGCTATCAACATTAAGAATATAATAATATTTGAAAGGATTTATTTTTTTACAGATTTAATGTAATTAACTTTAAGAGAAAAACATACACAATTAAATTTATTGCTTAATAGGAATATTTTTTTTTTTCTGTTAGGACTTACTTTTTGTAACTTAAATTAGAACTTTTTATATACTTAATGCAATTAAATTTAAGAAATTTATACCACAAATTAGTGTCTCATACGTGTATTTTATTTTAACCAGTAAACATCGAAAGGAAGAAATGATTTGACAGACTTACTGTTTAAAAAAAAACTTAAATATTTAGTTTTATGTAAATCGAGTTAAATGCAATTAGGCTGTTTTTACTGAATGTAACTCATGAAAGTTTCAAGTACAGCTAAAATTAAATTTATCAGCATTGAAGAAGTTTGAAAAAAATGTGAAGTTTGTTTTTGACCAATTTTTGAATCAAAGCGACTGATTCATTGTTTTCACTAATTATACATGATTGTTCAACAATTAAGAGCAAGAAGGGATTTTTAATGTAACATAGATTAAAGGCATTAAAAACGACTGAAATGACATCATATATGTAAGAGCCTCAAGATTTATTAAAGTATGGAAAAAGCAAATATATACTCTGAAAAAGAAATGCAATTAAATAAAGGCGTTTTCATTTTTAAAAAGTATCCCGCTTGCACATTTTGACAGAATGTGGCAACATCTACGTGAAAATTAGGCTGGAAAGAAACATGCAAGATGAGATAGGATCACCCTTATCTGATGAGTATATATAACAAAAGGGCTTAAATCAGTATTTATGACTCAATATTCAATGATCAATTTCATCGTCCCTTACTCTCCATACAAATAACAGTGCAGAAATTCAATAATACTATAATTTGACGCTAAGGCTTCGAGTACAACATGGCTGTAATCTCTTAAGTGCCAACGGCGTATATATACATCTCACTCAACCAGTGTTTTAAATTCCTCGGACGTATATATGTGCATTTCCGAAGTACGATCTTCTGTGCGCACTGCTATACATAAAATTATTCCGAAGGCTTTGGAATACAATAAAAGGACCTCGACAGTGTATGTGAAGGATTTATATATATCAGAGGATTTCTTATTCATTCATCTTTTTCCTCCTCTAATACATCACATACGGAGGAATTGGGGGAGGGGGCGAATCACGTAACTTTTAACCGGCAGTTAAGGGATTATTTATAAACCATACAAATTATCAAGATAAGTGTTAATTTTTGCGTAAATTTTATATATGACAAGCCCATGGGGGGTCACTGGTAATTATTAAACTGGTTCTTAACTTGGTATTGCTAATGTAATTATAAAATACATTGTGCAGTACTGATATTTATAAGTGTATTATATCAGTACATCTTAATTTTTTTTATTGTCATAGTGCATTTTATTTGTTTACTTTCAGTAGATTAATAATTTTTTTAAGTAACATTTTGTTATCGACTTTTTAATATGCTAGCATCTCCCTCGTAGGGCTATCACGCCCCCTCTGGAGGCGCGCCCCACAGTTTGAGAAAAGATGTCGTATAGCAAATTTCACTACCAGAATCGTTGCTGGCGAAATCAAATGCGCTGCAAGGCATCATTTACGGTTTCCTACACCAGATAGGTTGAACTTAGGTTAGTAAATGCATTGAATGTCTTTTCTCTGTAATAGCTCTTCAACAGTGAGTGAGTGTTTATTAACGTAGCTCCATAGAGAAAAACTAGGGTTATTAACGACGGACTAGACTAAGGTCAAATCCCACTGTATAAGGTGCAGTTTTGTCATACATGGAAAGAAAAAAAATAGATAGTTCCTCTAAAATAACACACGAGAGAGACACGTTAAGATGGAGAGCCTTTATACAATATTGGGGACCTCAGTGACTTTATTACTTTCAAAAAAGCAAAAGTTAGTATATATACATATATGATAAGTCCTTTACCTCCAAATCGGTCTCTTCCGGTGACATTGAATGAATTATCAAGAGGTTTTTTTTTTTTCAAAAGTGCAGGCGTCCCAAGCTGCTTGTCAGACTAATCACGCTTCCATTTGTAAACAGCGCTCGACCCTATTGCTGATCTAACAGTTCGTTGTGTTTCTGTAACAGTTACTCCACAGTCTGACTGTCAAATAACAAGGGTCCAGCATCAGAGAGTTAGTGACTCAATCCCAAATTTACAATATAAGTCTTTGTCGTGATATAAGACACTGGGAAATAACAACAGACACAAATGATAAAATTAATGATTTCATTTAAGTTCCTATTCAAGGGTTAGGAGGAAAATCAACCAAATAATCAAAACTCAACGCATCTGAAATACTTGCATACTTTCAGAATTGTAGCTTTCACTAAGCGACACAACCTTCCCCAATTACGTGAAAGTCTCGAATCCAAAAATCTACAGGATTTATCTGAAAACTATCCAGAGATTTTTTTTTCTTTTCCAAAGCCTTGGTTAGGCAACGATGTAATGACTAGTTATATAATGAATGTAACTTTTAAATTAAAAATCTCAACACAGCTAATCACTAATTTCTCAACTATATTATTAGAAAGTCTTTCCACACTTGTCTTCTGTTTTACGAATTTTATATCTTAGAACTAACGTACTAAATACGTTTTAATTGCAAGCAGGTGACCATTAAACTCTAAATAAAACTCTAAAGGGTGTTGCACCATATTAGTTTCGGAGGAATTCTCACTAGATTTCCCGCTAGTAAAGTAAACACCGTTTCTGATGAGTAGGCTTTAATGGCTCATATCCGATATCATACTAGCCATTTGCACAAATATGTGCTTTTAACTTTATATTATACCTATTAGACACTTATTATTACTATATATATATACCTTTGAGCCGACAAAGCGCAATATCGGTAGCAAATAAACTGGTGCATATATTTGCAAGTTATTTCGTGGTTTGTCTTCCGTTCGTTCTGGCTTGTGAGACAATATAGCCACCGCCAATCACTACGGTTATACATTCATATTTAGTACTACATTACTCATAGATAATTTTAACTGGACCATTGGTCATATGGGCTAGCAATTACAAATACTCTTCAAACTCTTCTGTGAGTGATTCCAAACTCCTGAACCACACTAGCCATATACTTCGACCTTCTTCCATCTTCTCAATGCTTCGACCTCTAATGAGGTCATCCGTATGTTTTAACAGAATTAAATGTTACATATATTACGCTTAGGTTACATTTTAACTTTGTTTAATTTAATATACATCATACAATATATTACTCATAAAGGTTAAGCGTATGCATCTCCAACATATTTTAGTGTACATTTCTGAAAATCGCTCAGTGCATCATGCTACGTAGACTATTTCCTGTCACACGTATCTGATTCCTTTTGGACTCCTGATTTTTTTTTTTGCATGTCCTGCCTGGTCATTCGACTGATATGCTAATTTCTCTAATTCAATCACTTTTCAAAAATTTAAATATATTTTAAATACACATGAAACTTTATTATACTTCATTTTAGAGCGTTTAATTCCATGGAAGTGAAATTTCCAATTGTAATATCACTAAAAATTAGTAACTAGTGGAATGAAAAATTATTTACAAGTCACATATTTAACCAAATAATTCTTCAAAGCTTCTCTAGAATTCCTTTCATGAGGTAAAGTTTCTTCTAAACTCATAACTCAGGTTATATTGTGTTTATAAGTGGCAATGAGACATTTTTCAATTGTAATCACATTTTTTCTGACTCTTACAATCGAAAATGATATAAGTTTAAATGTAAAAAATGCACATTTTTTGTGGAACAGAGATGGTGTACCATTAGCTATAAAATTCCAAGAATCAAAACCATTTCCAAAATCACAGGTCTTTTCTAGGAAAAGTAATAGTCACACACACATAAAGGAAGAAATAAAAGATTTCCTTGAAATTTAACCAGGTAATTTTCTGAGTGAAAACTTTTTGGTATTCCCTCTTTTTTTTTAAAGAAGTTCACGGTATCTGTATAAACGCCTGAAAAGTCACGGAGTAAGAAGAATGATCCGCTATAATCCGAGAAAAGATTCTAATTTTAGTTTCGGGTCACGTGCCCTTCCTTCTCCATCTCTGTCTAACATTTTAATTCCTCTTTGTCAAGTTAAATCTCAATAAAATGCTTTTAAACCGTTCGAATCACTTTAAGTTTAATGTAATTCCGGATATCGATATTCCAGTCGTGAATGAAATGTGATATTTTTATCATTGTGGGGGAGTAAAAAGAAATTAAACTGTTTTTCGTAACTTTTCCTGTCTGGCATGTGGGAATCTTCTCTGGAGTCTAGATTTCACTCACGTCCAAACAGAAAATATGTTTTATGTTTTTTCTACTTGCTTACAGAATGCAAAATGTGAATAAGCAGTCAGTTTTTTTTTATTATCTGGTGTGTTTTATTGCTCTTATGCTTGTTCTCTGCCCAGATAAATTTTCTAAATAATATTAGAGTCGTATGTGAAGCTTTAAAGAAAAGATAACGCTAAAGCGATTTAATGTTCATGCATTGATTATAAATGAGAGAATTTCCAGGAACATAAAAGGATTTGGTGAACTCTTGGCTCTTTAAATTTGTTTCATATTCTTTAAATTTAACCAAAAATGAAATTAATAGAATTGAATATATTCATTCAGAATACTGAATTTTCAATTAAATACACTACTTCAAATTTCATTCATGTCGGATTTTATCGTGATCTAATCAAAAGTGTTTTAAACCGAATAAAAAATTAAATATAGCTCGTATTTATACAGAAAATACAAAATTTTCTTAATTTATCTGTATATATATCATCGCTAAAGTGTTAATTCCGTTATTTTATTGAATAAGTAGATATTTTTTTCATGAACTAATTAAACAAGACAGGTAAGGCATATAAAGTTATTAAATTCTACAATTTACCTTTGTATTCTATAGAATAACATAGGATAAATAATAAAAATTAAAAAAAAAACCAGGATATTCATAACATTTGCTTGATAAATTAAAGAAAATATTAACTTGTAATATTTAACTTTACTATTTTTACTGGGCGAAACCCGTTGCATTTTCTTGAGATACAGTCCTCTATTCATATCTATTTTTCTCTTTCAAAGACACGAATTCAAAAAATTATATATTATTACTGAATATATGTGATCTTAAATTCACAGTAAAAATTGTGAGATCATATGAAGTCGGAAAATAAACCAGCTTCTTACATTAGGATATGGTAAATCACAACATTTAAGTGTTCTATATAAAGTTTTTCAAGTAACAGATTTAGCCAGAAAGGGGATATGTTAACTTAAAAAAAAATGCTTTACACAAATACTATAGTAAAAGTGAGTTTTTATTGGTATAATATACGTTCAAAATCGTCATTTTTAGTAAAATCTGGTGTGTTTTTTAAAATAAACAAAACAGACGAACGTGTAGCTGAAACAACAACCCTCTTGCAGCTACTAACAAAAAAAAGGTTTCAAAAATTTTGTTTAATAGTTTGCATGTATTTATTGCATATATTGCATATTGACATTTTATGACGGTTGTTTTGCCTAGAATTTTTATCCAGATTTTAACATCATAATTTTCACTCAGTGTGAAAATGATATATTTTAATATATCAGTAGTTTGATTAAATGCCTCACTTGTTTTGGTTCACTTCATGTGTTTTAAACCCGTTTTCCAATATTTTAATATTAAATTTATTCTCATATTCAATGTTCAAGTAAATTTTTTAAAAATATTTTCAAATGTTTAAGGGAAATTATGATAGGTTTTCGGATGTGTTATGACATCTTGAGCTTATAAAAATATTACGGTGATTTTATTGTCTTAAAATAACATATTTAATAACAAGGAACTCATACGAAATGCTAAAAACAAATTTCTTTCTCGTATTAGATTTCTGTAAAAATTCAATTTATTAATTATAGGAATGTATCTAACATTTTCAAATAGAAACAAAATAAAATAAACATTTGTGTTCAGTTATTTCTTTTCCGAGAGAATCATTTACAATCAAAGAAACTGTCATGCATTCATAATTGCTTTTCCTAATGTAATATTTCTTAAGATATTGTTTAAGATTTACATTTAAAATAATTTAAAATTAATCGATTCAAGACGGTACTTTATTTTGGAAGAAAATTAAAATTCTACAGTGCGTGCATTTTTGAACAGTGGTATAAAAACTGGAGAAAAATAGAATGGAATAAATATAAATCATAAAATTATCAAAAGAAAAAACTATTATTAGAACATCCTTATTCTTAGAGGGTATTTTTGTTTTTTTTTTATTACTGACTTTTTTAATGATAATTGTTTTTGTCTTTCTTTCGAAATGTATAAATTTTGTCAGTTTCAATAACATGTAAACTCTTTTTCAATATTTTTTTCTCTAATTTCTTCCGTGAGTTTTTATTTAGAAGATGGATTCGAAAATTCAGAAAGATACATATACGTACCAGATTTCTTTCGTTTTATTATAAATTTGTTAATTTATTGCAACATTGTATCGTTAAAAACCTTTTTCTCAATCTAATAATTTAAAAAATTTTTAAATTATCATAGATTGGGAGTATAGCCTCATTTTTTTAAATTCCTTTATGTAAAATATAATTCTTGGGATAAAGATATATTAACTATAAAAATAATTAATATCGAAGAACATTTGTATTTGTATATGCATAATTATTTATACTTAATTATGTATAATAGGGGTCAGCAACATTTTAGCCGTGGCGTTCCAAACCAATCTACCAATTCTATTCGGCGTGTTACATAGTGAGACATTTTTGAAAGAATTCGATTCCTGCGATAATTCATGCCCAATCAGAGAATAGAGGACAATGCGTATATTTCTATTTATATTATATTATCATATTGCATCATTGAAATATTTCTTAATATAAAAATAAACAGCATGAAAACTAGCTATTTCTTCGAGAAAAAAATAAATTGTACGTATATTATGTATTTTTAAAAATGTTTATTAAAATAAGAAACAGAACACACACAGAATATAAGTATTTCTCTTCATTTTAGTTAAATAAAAAAGATAAATAAATATTTTAATGTGAACCTATTACTTGAACCGATCCATTTTCATGCTGTAAAATCCGGGTTATATTTTGTGATTTTCAATTTGACACGATTCTAAGCATCCAGTTGTTAAAATAATTTCCTTGCGGACTCGAAATATTTTTCACATGAGAAAAGATTCACTATATAGGTATGTAGAACCAAAAGCGGGAAGCAGAGTATATGCAATTTTCTTTCCTGCAACAACTAAATCTCTCCAGTAATGACATTCAATAATTAACAACATAGCTGTGTAAATTTATCTTTCAGATACTTTCGTAATTCTTAAAAAAATTGACAATTTTTTAAAAGTAGTGCAAAGTGCCATTGAGAATTGTACCGTATGCCACATGGAGCACTCGCGCTGTAGGTTGTGGACCCCTGATATATAATATTCAAAAATATCCATAAAGAATTGAAAAAAAATCCAGGCATTCAAATACTGCTTAAAGCAAAACTTCACACTTAATAGCAATCTGCTGTATGTAAAACCAAATGAATAAAATATAAATGACCAAAAATGAAGTAATTTATATCACAAGAAATCAGAGGTCCCCTAGAATCCGGCCATCTCAGTAATGCAGGGGTGTAAGTTACGCCAAGGCAAATTATGATTTGTCCTTAAAATGTAGGAACCTATGTACGGTTGTGACATAAGGAATTTAATTAAAAAATTTGGTTGGGCAACAATTTCTTTTAGTTTTATATACCTTTAAATGATACTTATGTTTTGATACAGTATGAGCAATTTACGCAAAAATTATTAATTAAATCAGAAGTCGGAGATTCAGAAATGAAAAGACAGTAAAAAAAATATATTGCTCGTGTCTTGGATGGCTCATCTAAGTTACAAACAGGGATTAGTTAAAAATAAAACTAACCGAAGTAAGATAATGGAATAAAAACAAAATAAATTCAAATCTCTTAAATAATTCATATAAATTATCTTCATGCATTCTCATAATTATGTTTGTTGATCTATTTTTTCAGTTCCTACTTAGTTCACTTTCTCCCTATATATATATATATATATATATATGTGTGTGTGTGTGTGTGTGTGTGTGTGTGTGTGTGTGTGTGTGTGTGTGTGTGTGTAAAGAGTGTTTTTGTATAGTGTTTTTTTCCAGGTATAGAAGTTTAAGTTGGCATTACTTTCCAAGATGGCGACCGATTTAACAGCTGTCAAGTGATTTATCCTCAGTTTGGTTTTACAATTTATCATGAATAGACTCACGCCTGAACAACGCTTTTAGATTCGTCGAATGGGCCCAAAACGAGATTGCCATTATTCCCGATTTTCATAAGCGAATTTTGTTTAGCGATGAAGCGCACTTCCGGTTGAATGGCTACGTCAACAAACAAAACTGCCGCATTTGGAGTGAAGCTAATCCACAAGTGTATGTAGAAACACCGTTACATCCAGAAAAACAGACTGTTTGGTGCGCTTTATGGGCTGGTGGAATCCTTCTTCAAAAACGATGAAGGCCACAACGTTACAGTCAATGGTGATCGGTATAGAGCCATGGTTACTAACTTTTTCTTTCCTGAATTGAACAATCATGATGCCCAGGAGCTGTGGTTCCAACAAGACGGCGCAACATGTCACACAGCTCGTGCCACAATCGATTTATTGAAAGACACGTTTGGTGACCGCCTAATTTCAAGTTTTGGACCTGTGAATTGGCCTCCAAGATCTTGTGATTTAACACCGCTAGACTATTTTCTGTGCGGCTATGTAAAATCATTGGTCTATGCGGATACGCCACAAACGCTTGACCATTTGGAAGACAACATTCGCCGTGTTATTGCCGATATACGGCCACAAATGTTGGAAAAAGTCATCGAAAATTGGACGTCCAGATTGGACTACATCCGAACCAGCCGTGGGAGTCCTATACCAGAAATCATATTTAAAATGTAATGTCACAAGATTATCTTTCAAATAAAAAAAAATCATGTCAATCGAATAATACATCGTTGTTTTATTGCAATTTAAACTTCTATACCTTTAAAAACACCCTTTATATATATATATATATATATATATATATATATATATATATATATATATATATATATATATATATGTTGTTACGTAGATCCAGGTTCGAAGATGTTATGCAAAACAGTGTCAGAAAGAAAAATAACAGTTCTTTAAAAGCAATGCGAATTTATTATCGGAAATCCAAGTATCTTTAAACACAGGATTTCGCAGCAATATTCACAGAGTACATCTCAGAAGGTCATCACACATTCAACAGCAATCAAAAACAATTATCAGTTTTTAAAATACCCGTAAAAGAGTATTCACAAGCACAGCCGAGCTAATCGTTAATCAAAAAAATGCTCACTAATTGCTTTTTGAATCAAAACTGACTTGTTGCGACTAGCATAGCTCTATTTGTAAACCCAGAGGAAACTTCCAGAAAAATCCGGGCGCGTCATAGAGCGTGAAATTAGTGGAGAAATCGTCTAATTTCTAGAAGAATATAGAGGGTCCCAAACTCACCAACATGGTCACCAAAGTCGCCAAAATGATCGCTAAATTGGCCTCCAACTCAGTCGCCAAAAATGATACCAACTTGGCTCTATCGCTAAGATTTCACCAAGTAATCATTGAATCGCCACTATAGCGTAAAGGACGGCTGTTTTCTTGCGAATAGTACAATTTTAAAATAAAATAAATATAAAATAGAGTAATATAAGTGCATTACACATCCAAATACAAATTATTTATACTATTTACAAAAAATTGTAACAATATCTTGTTCAAATTTTTAATTGTTTAATAAAAAATACTTTATATTCATCTCTTCAAGTTCAAATACACTTTTTAAAACTTATAGTGGATGACACTTGAAGTTTATACATTTTTTGAAAAATATTAATCAATTAATTATATATATTTTTTTATTTTAAATTTATTATGCGTTATTTTTCTGTCAAAGTTACAACCAGCTGTAACAAATGGAGCCAGTAAGTTTTTCTAACGAAGTAGGAATTGATTTTTTTTATATTACTTGTTAATGTAAGAATGTAGCTGCTTAAATGGAAAAGTTTATGACTCTCTAATGCTAGGTTTTACAAAGTATATTTTCAGTCCTAATTAACATTTTCCTCATATGAAGCGAAACATGATAACACGAATATAGCTTTCAAAGCATTGAAAAAATAAGGATGTAATATAGATAAGTCGTAACGAAATTTTACAGATTTTGTTTGTGTATAAAGCTGATTATACAAGAAAAGAATGTGAAAAATCTTGATTACATGAATTATTTGAATCAATTTTGCGCGTTATAAGACAAATGTATATGTCATCGTTACAGCAATAAAATAATGACCCCCAAAATGAGAAGGTAACTGTCTTTGATGGTTAAAATTCACAAACTTAGTTAACTGCTTTTGCAGTTCCTATTCATCGGTTTGTAATTTAGGCTTGCCTTGTTAGTTTGCCAACGCATTTTCAATATCTAGCAAGCTGTGTTACCTTGACATTTCAAACTACTATTCAAATAAATTTATTATCAATTTCGATATTAGAATTCAATTAATTAAAAAAAGATTTCGCCTTAAAGTTTACTATGATTTGATTTTTTAGATAGAATCAAGTCCCTTTAAAATGCTTCAATAAACTAAACAAAAAAAGGGAACTTTTAAAATGTATTTTCCTCCCTTGCTTGACAAATCTATTTTCTTAGTCCTACTTTTTTATCCGCCCAATGAGACAGAGAGTGTGAGCTTTCATCACTCTCACGCCAACATGAAAAACCCGTTATTGAAACATAATGAGAACAGTTAGTACATAAAATAATATACTTCTTCCATCAAGCAAAGTCCGGTCTTTAAAAGCTTAGCCAATCAGAATGAAAGTTTTCAGCCCACTCCCGTAGAACATTCTCTTGCAACCTTTTCATAATTTGCTGTACAAATCTGTTGAACTGCAGGCTCATTCTGATTGGTAGCCTTAACTTCTCAAATCTATAAATACTCCATCAGCCAAACTCTTGTCTCGTACAATCAGAACACTGCTTTCCACTTCAGATCTTCAAAACCTCTTTTATGTTAATTTTATCTCTCTCCGAATTTCGGTCTCTGGCTGCATCTGGATTAACTAAGATAACCCCACACACTTTCAGATTTTCTACTCCCATGTATTTTGGAGTTCTTAAACGAGCTTTTTCTTTACTTTTACTTAAATTCTCCTGCAATTTATAAATTAAAATTTTATTATATTTTAAAAGTATTATTTTCTATTTCTAATATTTTAATTACACTGGGCAGTTCGTATAACTAACTCATTACAGGCATTTATAAATACCCTAAAAGAGATTAGAGCCCGACAGGACTATGTGCTCCCACCAGTCTTTCTCAATGATCATCTACTTAATTTTGCTCTATCTTTTAATCACTAGTTTTGAAGCACATTGATTCCGAACTTCATCCATGAATTTTAAATTTCTTATTAATGCTGTTAACTTAAATAACATGTGTTTAATTGTTTTTTATTATTTTTAACGAAATTATAACTTTTATATTGGTGTAATATCTCCATATATTGTACCAGTTTGCACTTGATTTGTATTTGAAGTACCGTTCAAAAGCGTAAATGATTTTACATTTCAAGCCATTGATCCTTCAGCAAATTTATTGATTAATCTAACTTTATTAAGACATGTATGAAGTTATTTAAGTTCCAAAAATTAAACTCTTGGGGCAAAAGGAAATTTTCCTAGAAAAAGAAAGATAAATTGCTTCATATCGATTCTTTATTTCTTAGAATGTAATTTGATGAACTTATACCAGTTATGATCTGAAACTCACTATGCACAAAATCAAGATTCATTTAATTGAGTAAAGGACCATCTGTCTCTTAATTATAGCACACATTAAAATTTAATGAGAAATGCATATATGTAGTAATAGGAGAAAAATACTCGTAATTAGATGGATAAGAAGATGTTACTTTATTTATATTTTAATTACTGTCATAATTTTCATAACTACACAGTTAATAACATCATTCATAATAAACAGCGGTTTTAATATATAACTATTCTTTGCAAGTAATTCGAATTAATTTCGTTGCTGCCACAGTATAATATATGAATGGAATACTTGTGCATTTCTATGATTTATTAATACGCTTTCCTGCAAAAATGAGTAAACTTCTTGCGTGGCATCATTTTGCATTTGTAAATAGAAATTTATACGACGATTAATCTTTTAAATTATGCTAAGCGATGTCATATGTACGTTACTTTGAAATTCATGTATGGTTGTTTGTGTAATTTGTTTTAACAATCATTTTTACTTTATTAATTTGCTCCTCTCTGTGTGATAGCATGCAATTTAATACGGTAGCTTTGCAGTTCGTTAAATTTTATTCCTTCTTCCTCGAGGCAAAATAGTATTATGTTAAATTATTCATTTTTAATGAATAGCTTATCAAGATTGTTCTTCTGTTTTGCTATATTATTCTTTTTGCTAAAAAGACTGATTATTCCTTTTCCCTGACTGATATATTTTGTTTTGCGAGACACCGAATGAAATTTACATCATCCCGTGTAATGTTTTCCAGGCATATTTCAAAATGACTGTTATTACGAGATATAGCCTTTATGAAAAGTTAATTACGAAACGTGACGAATATTTTAACATTAAAAAAATTTAATGTCTTCATTTTGGTGATTGTTCATACTCTTTTCGTTCTCTTTATCATACATAATAGGGAATTTGTTAATGGAATATGCTTATTTTAAAATATATATTTATACCGTAACCAATAAGGCTTGCTTTTATTGGCATTTTTGTTTAATAACTACATAGCATTTATTTAATAACTGAAATACTCAACGTACCTTTGTGGCATAATTTTTTATTAAAATACTCTAGTACATTTACAAATTAAAAATATGCATGAGTAATTGTAATTGTTCGAGCCCATGCATATTTGTTTTTAAAAAAATTAGGTATCTTAATGATATTTATTATATTAATGAACTAATTAATTAAGTTAGTATTAATAGTCTGTAGACTTTCTGTGTTTTATTTTACATTTGAGATGGCGTTTATTTTTTGCATTTTATACTTACATGTTTTTCTATTTATTTTTTATTTTTTCTCTTTATTATTTTATTTTTCTATTTATTATTTTATTTTTATATTTTTTTATTTATTTATTTTTATATTCATATTTATTTATTGGTATTTATTTATATTTATTTATTGTTATTTATTTATATCTATTTATTGTTATTTATTTATATTTATTTATTTTTATTTGCTTAATTTTTATTTATTGTTATTTATTTATATTTATTTATTTTTATTTATTTATATTTATTTATTTTTATTTATTTATTTTTATTTACTTAATTTTTATTGATTGTTATTTATTTATATTTATTTATTGTTATTTACTTAATTTTTATTTATTGTTATTTATTTATATTTATTTATTGTTATTTATTTATATTTATTTATTGTTATTTATTTATATTTATTTATTGTTATTTACTTAATTTTTATTTATTGTTATTTATTGTTATTTATTTATATTTATTTATTGTTATTTACTTAATTTTTATTTATTGTTATTTACTTAATATTTATTTATTGTTATTTATTTATATTTATTTATTGTTATTTATTTATATTTATTTATTGTTATTTATTTATTGTTATTTATTGTTATTTATTTATATTTATTTATTGTTATTTATTTATATTTATTTATTGTTATTTATTGTTATTTTTTATTGTTATTTATTTATTGTTATTTTTATGTTTATTTTTACATTTTTCTATATTCATTTTCTATATTTATTTTTATATTTTTTATATATTTTTTCTATATTTATTTTTATATTTATTTCTATTATGTTTTTATTTTTTTATATTTATTTTTTAAATTTACATTTTAGATGACGCTCTTTAAGTAATATTTAAGAGAAATTATAATAATAAATCAAATATATTTATCTTCTATAAAGGAAACATCGGCATCAATAGATGGAAAACAATAACAATAAACAGATCAAGATTGTTTAGACAAAGGGGTGCCAAACTCAAATACTAACTTGGGCCAAACAAACAATGTTTAACTTTAAGTGGGACAAAACAAAATCAATATTAATAGAAACGTAAGTTTATTTCAAATAATACATTATAATAAACATGAATAAAAGAATAAGAAAACTTAATGTTTATACGTCCTGTCATTTAATATCTCTTCTCTGTTACAATTTTTCCTATTTCGGGGGAAAATTTTGATATTTTATTATATATTATTGTGTGCCGATATACTGGGCGCTACACAAAAATGTTCGTTGTGGGCCGCGAGTTTGCCATCCTTGGTTTAGACCACAGATGCTCAACCTGTGGCCCACCGAGCCTTTTTAAGTGTCCCGGTTATGACTCATTGCTCTGAGAAATTCTTTTATTTAAGACAATGTGTTAAAACAGGGCTTCTCAAACTTTTAATATTCGTGACCCCATATATATTCAATCATAATTTTCCTCGCGCCCCCTCCGTACAATTACAATGCATTGGATTTAATAATACTATACTTTGATGCTAATGTAACAATACGACTTTTCACTTTTAAGTGCCACCGACGTATATAAACGTTTCGCTCAGCCAATGTGTTTAGTGTTTTGGACGTATATATACGTATTTCTCAAATACGACCTTTTCTGTTCACTGCTATCCATAAAACTATTCCGAAGAATTTGGAATGCAATAAAAAGAACTTGACAGTGTTTGCGATGGATGTACTTATTTCAGAGGATTTGCTTACTTATTCCTTTTATTTCCCCTCCCCCGAAAGAAAAACATCACTTACGTGAGCTAACGTAAAAAAAAGTGGTATTGGGGATCGAATCGCGTAACTTTTAATCGACAGTTAAGGGATTAATTATAAACTGAACAAATTATCAAGATAAGTGTTAATTTTTGTAAATAATTTTGTGTTTGACAGACCCATGGGGCCAGTCTGATAATTATTAAACTTGTTAGCTTAGTAAAACCAAATTAATTATAAAATACATTGTACAGTACTGATACATTTGTAAGTGTATTATATCAGTGTAAATGTGTATTTTATTTTTTATTATGTCAGAGTGTATTTTGTTTATATTCAGTAAATTGATAGTTTGTGTAAATAATCTTTTGTTTTTGACTTTTCAATATGCTCGCGGCCCCTCGTACAGTTATCACGACCCCTTGTGGGGCACGCCCCACAGTTTGAGAAACGCTGTGTTAAAAATTTGTTGGGAAATTCTTTTACAAGAAATCAAATATGGCTGTGAATTGATTTTCGTTTTCTATTTGTAACGGTTGCGGATGGTGATAATCGACAATAGTGGATTAGCGACAGTTTTATGGGTGGAACTAATTTTGAACAATCTTTCAGACCTTGAAAGCGATAAATATTCGAATGATTTGGATGTTGACTGTTTTGAAGTGAAAAACAAACATCTATATGAGTACTTGTTTGATTTGTCACGAATGTGCTGTATTTAAAAAATACCAATAAACAGGAATTATTTAATGCAGCGTTTCTCAAACTGTGGGGCGCGAGCATATTGGAAAATCGAGAACAAAAGATTATTTAAAAAAATTATTAATTTATTGAAAGTAAACAAAATACATTCCGTCATAATAAAAAAATAAAATACACATTTACACTGATATATTATACTTATAAATATATCAGTGCTACACAATGTATTTTATAATTTTAATTTAACATCACTAAGTTAAAAACAAGTTTATTAATTACCAGTGACCCCATTGGCTTGTCATATATATAATTTAAAACAAAAATTAACACTTATCTTGATATTTTTTGTACGGTTTATAATTAAACCTCGACTGCCGATCAAAAGTTTCGCTTCCAAATGCTAACCGTTCTCCACGTTGGCAAGCGTATATGTATTGGGCGAGGGGGAGGGAAAAAGAAGTAAAAATAATCTGGAATAAGTAAATCCTTCGCAAACATTGTCAAGGTCATTTTATTGCATTTCAAGTTCTTCAGAATAATTTTACGGATAGCAGTTCAGAGAAAAGATCGTACCTCAGAAATACGTATATATATACGTCTGGATAAATAAATCTTTTGGTTTTGCAAGACGTATATATACGTCTGGAGAAATAAATGTTTGGGCTTTGCAAGACGTTTATGTACATGGGGGGGTCTAAAACGTTAAAATCGTATCGTAGTTTTAACGTCAAAGTACTTATTCAAAGATATTATTGATATATTATATTACTGATATATTATACTTTGAATATATTCAAAGATATTATTCAAAGATATTATTGAATTCAGTACATTGCTATTGTATGGGGGGACGCAATAAAAATTATGATTGAACATTGGATCGCGAGTATTGCAACTTTGAGAAGCACTGATTTAATGACTATTTTCCTCTTTCAAGGGGTGATAAATAAGCTTTATTGAATATACAGGTATAGGGGAAAAAAAAGGAACACCTGTGAAAAAATGAAGATTTTTAATTAGTAAGGGGTTGGGTCACATTTGGCCTGAATGACTGCTTGCATTCGACGTGGGATTAAAAAATAAAGGTTTTGAACAAAATTCATAGGAATTTGCACCCATTCTTCGTGCAGGACGGTCTCGAGTTCAAATAGTGTGCGAGGAGGTGGAAACCGAGCACGGGCTTTGTTCTCTAAATAACCCCACAAAGGCTAAATGATATTGAGATCAGGGGACTGAGGACACCAGGTTAGATGTTCCACTTTATCATCATGATCATGTAACCATGTTTGAACACAGCTTGACGTGTGAACAGGGGTGATGTCGTCTTGGAACACAGAACGTTCTCCTGGAAAAAGAGTCTGAAGCATGGGGTGAAGACGATCTGCGAGAATGCTTCGATAATGGTCACCCGTGATCTTCCCCTCAAGACAACGAGGGGTCCCAACCCACGGGAAGATATTGCTGCCCTAAACCATCACAGAATCCCCTCCATGTTTCACAGTCGGAACCAGGTCATCAACATGAAATGCTTCTGTCGGTGTTCACCAGACGAAAACACGTCCGGTAGTCTGGAATAATGTAAATGAGGATTCGTCAGACCAGATGACTTGTTCCCATTGCAGTTGCGTCCAGTTTAGGTGGTCTCGGCACCACTGCAATTTCTTTGCAGCATTCTGCCCCGAAACTGACGGTTTTCGCGAATAGCTACTCTGCCCTGGATGTTCGCCGTATGCAACTCTCGTTCAATAGTTTTCGTGGATACGGAGTTCAGAAGGTGGGTATTCATCTCGGACGTTATCTGCGGCAGTGTAGTCTTGCGATTTTGGGCGACTATCCTCTTCAACACCCGTCTATCACGGTCCTTCAACTTTCGCCCACTGTTGTGCTTCGCAGAAGACACCTTACCCAGGTTTGTGTAGACTGTCATGACCCTTGACACAGTAGTGCTTAAAACAACCCCAAGGTTGGCTGTTCTGGACAAGGAGGCTCCAGCTAAGCGAGCTCCAATTATCATATCTCTTTTCACATCAGAGAGGTTGCACATAATCCCGCTTAGCTGGGAACAGAATTTTCTCAAGCAACTTTCACAATGTAAAATACTTGACTGATACCTTTCTTTTCGTCGCCACTAGGTGGCACATTGTTGCGACACGTGGCAGCTGTTTATTGGGCGGTTGAAGTACGACTCATTTTTAAATGAGTGTTCCTATTATTTTGTCCTATACCTGTATTTCGTAACAGCAATAAAGTGTTCCGTCAGTGGTAATGTCACAGTAGTAACAAAGACATCCTAAGAAGTTTGTTATATTATTGGTAATCATATGAAAACGTTTACTGATGCAAAAATTATGAAGGAGTGTTTCTTAAATTCTTTTTTATTTAGTGTTAGTGACAAAAAATTTTTAAAAAGTTACAATTAAAAAAGCACCCCCGTTTAATCTCATGTTGCGACCCGCATGAAATAGCTGACATATGTATGCGGCCCGGGTGAAATGGCTTACATATGCATGCGGCCCAATAGAAAAAAAGATTGCGTATCCCTGGTTTAGACTAACTGAAACAACCTTGGCTGGAAATCGGCTGTAGTGTTTAACAAGAAGAATATTTGAGTATTGCATTTAGGTGAATTTCAAAGTTTCTTAAAAAATTCTGAGTTGAAGTTTAAGAAGTTGTTTTCCTATGTAGCAAACATTAACTACTTTCGAAACTATATTTAAATATATATATATATATATATATATATATATATATATATATATATCTCCTTACTTATGTTTTAATAAGAAATAAATTTTATTTGAAAGTTAAGAATTTCATGTTAGCCCTTTTGATCACAACTCTTTACGTATAACATTACTACTAGGGAGGGCGATCTGAGATTGATCAATCGAAGAATCAATTTCTTGGGCCAAAAAAATCAGTTTTTTTAAATCAATATGTAGCACTGAATCGATTCGGTGAGTCTATATTTCATCCTAGAAAATTGACATTCAATTTTTTTCTGTTTTGGTAAAAACCATAAAATTATTTACAATTTGTTGAATGTACAATTTAAGAATGTTGAATGTACTATTTAAACACTATTTATCACAGGCAGTTTTGCACCTGAAGTATGATCCTATACTTTACTGGCAAGAACAAAAAACTTTATTTATCATCACGTTCACGCAATATCCATGAAGTATTTGAGTATCGTGAGATCATCTGTTCTTTGTGAGCGCCTTTTTTCGATTGCCGGCAACATCACTAGTGATGAGCGAACCCACTCGGATCCCAGTAGACTTGAGAGACTTCTTTTTTAAAAAAAAGTTTAGATGTTAAGCATTGGGAACTATGAGCTATATTATCTATTTTCTAAACTTTTAATGCAACAAATACATTTAGAAAATAAATATCTGCTTTTATATATGCCTAGTACTTTGATATGGTAATAAATTAATTGTAATTATCGAATTCCCTGAACTAAGAAATTTCATGATTTTACTGATAAGAGATCGTTTATATATATATATATATATATATATATACATATTATGGTATATTTCTTGTTTTCATAAAAGAGGAATTTATATTTACATTGTAAATGCAGACTTAAAAATTCAATCTTTTAAGCCTCGATTTTTTTGTGAATCGATTCATCAGGTTACGATTCGAATCGATTTAAAAATTGATCTTTTTTTAAGAGATTCGTCATTAGTTTTTATCATAAAATAACACAACAGAATGTAATAACTTATTAAACATACAGATGTATATTATTTACACTATTTTAAAAGAAATGCACTAATAACCCAAAATTCATAGAAGTGCTATTTATTTAAATCATTATTAATTCCCTTCTTTGCAAACGCCATCTGAGAATAAAGCTATTTCCAATAAACATAGAAACTTACAATTTAATTTTTTGATCCTACAAAACGTTCTTATAACAATTAGACAATTATATAAAAAAAATACATGTTTGGTTTGACTTTATCTTAAATCTGAGGAACTTGTTAATGAAGCGTAATTTTCAGATCATTTTCTTAAAAACTTAAATATAATAATACATTTATAATTGCATAATTCGTAAAATCATTAAGAATACATTACAAATCAATAAAATTGTTTCTATAAAAAAATTATTGACAAAATAAGCGATTAAAATTAAAAATTGAAAGTAATATCATACATTGAAAAAGTCGTATGGTGAAATTTCCATGATCTGTAATAAATAATTTATACCAGACAAGATCATCTTGGTTATTTGGAACCAAAGTTCATTTACATTAGAGAGGTGTTTGCGTATATTAAATCGGCTTCGATAAAGAAATTAAGAAATGGAAATATTTTTGAGAAAATAATTTGATATATTAGTATATTTCTTGAGTTTAAAACTACCGCTTTAAAAATCATTCTCCTTTCAAAATGGCGGATGAACAGACTGTGTTACGAAAGATATGTATTGCCTATCTTTTCGCAGAAAATATTATTCAGTAATTATAAGAGTTGTAAAACTTTACAGCTTAAGAAACTAATAACATAATTTCAACCCTGTCTTAGAGAAGAATGTAGCTCAACGCAAGCCCTTCTATTGAGCCATTTAAGAAAACTATTTAGCAAGAAGTAAATAAAAATACACGTAAATAATTACAAAAAAAATACTTTTTATCACCGAATTTGGTGATACATATGTCGAAAGCAGATTCTAAGAATGCTAAAAAGGTTTCAGAAAGGCTTGAAGATTGTCGTGGGTAGCCTAGTGTTGAAGGTAACGGACTCGTGGCTGAAATGTCATTAGTTCGAGCCCAGTACCGCTGAAAATCGCCTTGCAGAGGGAGTAGATGCACGATAAATCTGTTGGGGTTTAAATGTCCTCCGTTGGTGTGATGTGCAAGTTAGCAAAGGGGGAGCCAGCTCAAGTGTCACCTCTGTCCATTGAACATGGTTCAAAATTACGAGGTCCGTCACTAAAATTGCTGAATTTGCTGAAACGTGCTACTTTACTATTCATTCACTCAGTATCAGGCTGACGGTGATCGACTCTGTCTCTTTACTTGACTTTAAATAACAACTCACATTAGCGTAAAATCATGGTTCTTCTACACACACACACACACACAAAGGGATTTTATAATCATTCAACAGTTAAAAAGATTTTTTTCTTGAGGATTAGTCAGGAGAGAGAATTGCAGACAGAACTCGTACAACTTACATTCATTGCATTAGATATTTTTCGATTCCTACTATCATCTTACTCTCTCCTATATATATATATATATATATATATATATATATATATATATATATATATATATATATATATATATATATATATATATATATATATATATATATTTACATATATGTATCTTCTTCAAATTTTCAATCGTTAATAAAATACTTTCTATTCATCCAATCAAGCTCAAATAAATTTTTTAAACCTGTAGTGAATGACTCTTAATGTTAGTACAGTTTTTCAAATATTAATTCATTAATTACTGTTTAATTAATTAAATTAATTACCGGGTTTTGAAGCGTAATTAGATTCGTCTCAATTGCTATAACAACGTAACTGTTAAAACAATGACAAAAGCTGGCGTGCAAAACCGGAACTTCAGCCAAAATGGGTGTGCTATGTTACAACGATGCAGACAAATCATGCTCTTATCCTATCAATTCTTACTATTAGTTTACTCTCTCCCCATATATATATCTTGTTCAAATTTTCAATCGTAATAAAATACTTTCTATCCATCCATTCAAAGTTTGAATCGACTTATTTTTTTTATATATTACTTGTTTCTAATGTATTTAATTTTATTATTTAATAGCCTTTCTTATCATTTAAATTTATATTTAAATGAAGATCCATTGTTTAGATATTGTGAATACCAATAAGAATTTATCATTCTTTGCTTCTTTTTGGCACAAACCACCTAAGTCCTCCTACGTCAATGGACTAATAGATGTTATAAGCTATTTATTTCAGCTAAAGACAATATCCACGTTTTCTAGCCCTTACCTCTTTGGCGTATAGAATGATATTGGTACCACAAGTATTAGATTGATATTTTTATTGCCTATTTTGAAAACACGGGACAGATCAACTACGCCAATAACCCTATAACAACCAATATCATCTGGAAATAGAATGAGGCCATTAAGAGATGCGCTCGAATGGTCTTAATTTATGAAGTAATCCATAAAACTACTCGAAATAAAACACATTCCGGAGCATTGGAAATGAAATGACACATCTAAGTGGCAGTATAAAATTGAAATAATAAGATCCCATTGTGTCGAAATTCGTAGAGTATGTATGTACTGTAGTGCGTGAAAAATGAGAATTAATCCAATTCACATGTTTGGATAATTTCAGCAATTTATTTGTGAATAAAGAACCCCTTTTTTAGAATTATAGTTACATTTCATCATTTCATTACATATAAGTTTTAAGCTTTGCATGTCATGAAGAAAATATGCGCACGAGCATGTGCGTGTGTTTTGAATTGAAAGCATCTTTAATTTTCCGTGTAGTGGACTCAAAGAAGTATGTATGAAACTTAGTAAAAAGAAACAGACAGAAAGAAAGAAAGAGGAAAATGTGTGTGCGTGTTAAAATTTAGAAGGATTACAATTATTTACAACGAATTTGCAAAAATAGTCAAAGGAAATTTGTTTGGAAACATGCCTGAGAAAATGTGAAGGCCAATTAATATTAATGCCTTTGAGTACCGGTCTTAGGATTTTTCTTTCATTGGCAAATTTTGAACATAAAGCGCATGAGAAACATTTTTCTCACTACCGTCACAGAAAGCGGACCGACTCAAATTTAATCTCTTAATATAACTTTTTGAAACTTAAATCCTTTTGTAGGTACTAAAAATGATGGCATTCCAATATCATATTAATGGAAGGAGTAAAATACTTGCTAAACTTCTTCTTTTTGAAATTGTATATTCTAAGTTCCGTGACTCTATCATTTTTTGTCTCACTACCTTCTTATGAAGAAATTTAGGGTTATTAACAGCAATACCAATCAATGTTTGCAAGGAAAGAGGTCCTCTTAAATACCCATATAAGTAAAATAGAGATGGTCCGTTTTTAAATTTAGAGTAGGATTCGAAACACTTGGACAAGTTAAGTATAAAATTTTGACTGTAGGGATTATACGAAATCTGCATCTATAATTTGTCGGCTTTGGACATTGAAGGTAGCTGCCTACTCGTATGTGTAAGATACAGGTTTCGATTCTAGCTGGAGACAATAGATTTTCCGGATGCGAAAATCTTAAGTATGCATGTCATATGATTATGTAACATGCAAAAGATTCCTTGAGTATCAACTTGGCTGTGATACTCAAGGATAAAATTAAATCTTGGCAATATTTAGCATCGGATGAAAGCTTGAATTAAATAAATTCAAGTGTCAGAAAATTATAGAGGTGGATACGCCACTGGATGTAATATTCTATGAAATAGATCTCACACTTTAGGATTTGCCGTGTCTATGAATGCTTGGCTGCCAAAATCAGCCCTCTAAGAAGTAATATTAATGTCTATCGCGTATTTTTTTGTAATTAGCATAGAAAAACTAATATTCACAAGCAGTTGTTTACAGAATTCTTGATATGCATTTCTTCTTCCAAAGAACTCAACTCACTTTCAAAACAATGGCAAGAATTATAAGATCTGCATTACCTCGTAAACTAACACATTCATGTAATGATATATTAATAAAACAAGACCAATATTTCTAATCTAGAAATAATCTTGCCCACTTAATACTCTGCAATCAAGAAATGCTTTCTGGTACTGAATTATACACAAAAGCATTCTCATGCTCCTAATGCAAACACATAATCCGTCCCCTATTATCCATTTCGGTTCCGTATGTCCTTAGCCTGAAGTTATTTAGTAGTGCAAAAGGGAATTATGCGGTCGCCTAACTGAATACCTCTCGGCCGAATTAAGGAATCGGGCATAATTTGAATGCATCGCAAACGAACCGCAAAGAGTAGGTTTCTAAGCTCAATATTTGAAAGCCGATTTCACAAATTGCCCCTCCACTTAAAGGTTTAGTGGACTTGAGAATTTGAATTTCCTGAGGGGTCTGTGGGAGGGATTTAGAGTTCAAAGTGAGTGCAATTTATATGTATTTAATATGACTTCCAAGTGTTCGGTCGATGATGTGTGAAAAGAGGTATGATTTTTTCTTGTTCTTTATATATGAGAAGATATGTTTCCCAAATGCAAGTTCAATAAAGATAAAAAAAACCATAATGGTATTTGGATGGAGATTTTGAAATGCAGATACGGTATTATTTTGTTGGCAAAATAGAGACTAAAATTGGAATGTGTCTGGAAGATTTTTACAATATTCTTGTAAAACTCTCGTTCCCTAAAACTAAATACTTTCCGTTCGGATTCATTAATAGTTGCTGTTTGATCCATAGCAACCACAAAAATGAAAGGATGAATAAGTGCGGGATATTAGCAAAATTTAACGCCATACTACAAAGCTACACGAGGGCTTCCGACGACGAACCTCGTAAATTTGAGCCATGGTTATTAAATATTATGTAGTTTGATATATGTCTTTAGATTTGTGTAAATGCCAACAGTTGGCGCTGTAAAAAGATCACCCGAAAAACTGTTGCCAGACGTTGTTAAACTGATTCATGTAATGTACTTGTATATTGATTCATGTCTTGTCCCCCACGATTAAATGTTAAGTTTCGAAAAGTCTCTCTTGAATGAAGTTTCTATTCACACAAAGTTTATGTTTTTTAATGATCAAGTAGAGTGGACAACGTCTGATGTGGCACTCTCCCCCAACTTTTAAACGACACCAATGGAAGGGCGTTTGAATCTCGATAGATTTAAAGTGCAGTGTCTACATGGCGGATCTTTAGAACCACTAGACTCGAACTCAAGACATGCCAACCATGAGTTGGTGACTTTGACCACTAGCCTACCACAGCTACGAAGTTGCTTGTAGGTGACTATATAACTGTACAGTATAATTGTCTGGAACGAATTTTACCCCACATGTTATGGCCGTGCAAACCACAGCACTAGGACCGGATAAATCAAACGCTTGCCTGGAGCGGCAAATGTTAAGGCAACATTTAGGTTAATTTTAAAACGGTATTTTTTTTGTAACAAAAAAAAATGATATATTTCCTGAAACATTATTGGGTGTGTGTGAACTTGATATTTTATTCAATGTATTATTTTCCTCATTTTTTAATCTGTATGTTTTATATCAGTTTTCTTTTTTGTTGAAACTTCGAGAGTTCGAGGCAAGATTAATGTTAAAGCATGTCATTCAATGGCGCACACAGGAATTTTTGAAGGGGGGGGGATTCGAGGTCGAAAGTTCACCATTCTTGTATCATGCTCCTTTTGATTTTGTCGATTTTCGGGAACAAAATACAGTAAAAAACTAATTATTGAATAAATAATTAGCATTAATTAATCAAATTAATCATTAATAACAAATACTTAATTAAATTTTACGTACTATGTACTTAGAATTATAATCAATCGGGAAAAAAATCAAGGGCTTTGGGGGGTCCAGGTCCCCAGGCCCCCCCCCCTTTTTGTGCGCCGCTGATGGCATTTGATAGGTTTACACATCTTTCACTAGTAACTTTCTCCCAATCCTGGATTGAGGTCACAACGGAAATTCCTTTGACCTATATGATGTCCGCTATCCAAAAGTGGTTAGGGACAATAAGTTTTTGTTAGATAGTGGGCCATAGAAAATTTTTATCTTGTCTTGAATGTAGTTACGATAAGTTAAAATAAACATTTCTGATCCACATCGTCAGTAGACTCTTTTTCGAAAAAATTTGCCTAGTGAAATAGACGATTTCTTCTTTTGCAAATTACTCGTTATTGTTATGCTGCCTTTTTGTTCGCAGGAATTATTCAAGTTCTATAGGTGTGTATCTATGTGTGTGTGAGCAATTTATATTTTTTAATAATAATTTTTTTCTTTGGAGAGAGAGGGGAGACATGTTCCACTTTTGTCTGGGTGGTAAAACTGCTAGAGCCAGCCTTGAACACAGCTAGTTAGTTTTCTGAGTTTTTTTGCATAGATGGTTACGACTCTTCAGACTTCTGCTTTACATATTAATTTTCAAAAAATATGTCTACTAAAATGCATTGTTTGCCATCATCCTTTATATAGCCATCTATTAAAATAAATTACCAATATTGATAAAACATTTAAAAATATGACTGACTTAAGACAATTGATTTTGCGTTAAATTATTTTCCATTAACGAAGTTCGTTAAAAACCAGTGAATATATTAGAACAAGCAGAGTCAATTTTAAATGCAAATGATGTAGATTACTTTACTGGCAAATAAGTGTCCCAAAAAATGTGCAGGAACAACCTGTAATTATTATTGTATACATGAAATTATATCATATATTGAACTCTTACTTTGATATTGGTACGGAATATTTTTTCTCGTAGCATGAAAGCTTGATTCTGAAACTTATACAGTTCTTGCATTGGACCACATAACTCAAAATATTCTCGATTGCTGCTCACTTGTATGCATATAAGTAGCTCATTGACACATTAGTCATCTTGTTTTAGTAATACTCTTGCTCTTTTTTCTTAAAAGTTTACCAACTCCTAACCTAACATGTATCAAATTTCATAAGCATTTCAGTAAGCTTTGTTGAAAATTATCTTGCAGATTAATGAAGCTTCAGTGTGATAAATCGATCTAGGCTCTTATATCTTCGCATGACAAATAAGACCACACACATCACATGTTTCTTCTTACCTATGCATTACCTCTTAAAATTATATATGTTTTTGTGTACTGGGGATCAAAATTGAGCAGTTGATCACTAGTAGAAAATTATGCTGATACAGTACATGGTCTTTCAATGTTTTCTAAATGGAAGAACACTAACGTTTGGGTATCGATTTGCAAGCAGCACTTTTAATACACGATACGACAATTAAGGTTGCAACTATTATTTCAATGTATCACAACATATCATTAGATCCAAAGTATAATTGCCACTGTTTCACAATAGGTTGGTAAAATGAGAGATTCTGCTACCTCATGTGTGTCTTTAATTTTAATACTACTACCTCAGAAGTTTTATACGAAGCAAGAGAGATCTTTTATAATCACACTTAATTGCCTTTGTTGGTTTTCTTACGTTTCCAAAAGCCTTTTAAAGAATTTTTGGACGTAATTTTTTTTTGTTCTGTTGAAAAATTAAGGTTTGATTTGTCATCGTGTAATAATTCATTTGGTGTCTTTACTCAAAGCAAAGATAATCGAACAACCTGTATTTTCGGTTGAAATAAATTCAAATTTTAGGTATTTTTGATTAAAAAGCCATTAATATTTCAAGATGATTTCTCAACTTTTATCCTTTCTGCACCGTTTACAGTTTTATTTTGCTTTTGTAGTAACAATATCATCATTGATAGAAAGAAAAGGGCACTTTCTGATGAAGTTTGTTCTATCCATAAATGACACACAAAAGCTGATATTTTGAGTGGCCTTGGTTACACACACTTTCATATGAGACTTTGAAACTTATTAGTCTTAACATTGAACAACTGTAATAACTATGCAAAATGTTATTTGTAAAATTCAACTGGTCCAATTCAAGACAAAACAGCCATAACTACTATATTCTTCTTGAATTTCTCGACAGCCCTGGGTGGGCCTTGGCCTTCTCCAGAAGCTTTCTCCAGGCACTTCTACTTTTGGATAGTGTTCTCCAGTTCTTTACCTTTAAAATAATTAGGTCTTTTCCGACATAGTCAATCCATCTTAAAGGGGGTCTGCCCCGAGGTCTATTTTCCATGCACTTTACCAGAAAGGTTTTCTTGCAGAAACGATCTTCATTCATCCTAACCAGATGAGCAGCCCATTTTAAGTCTCTGTAATTTAACAAATTTTACAATATCAGGATCTTCGTAAATTTTTTTTGCAGAGTTCTAAGTTAGATCTTCTTCATAATCCCATTCAACTACTATGTTACTTTACAAAATTATCTTGTACACTCTCCGTATCCAAAAGATATATATATATATATATATATATATATATATATATATATATATATATATATATATATATATATATATATATATATATATATATATATATATATATATATACCAGCCACATATATTGTACTTTTCAGATTTATCTAGTCTATTTTTTTAAAAAAAAACCCTCCTTTCCACACCATAATTACTGTTTGAATACTCCACATCTTGATAAATTGTGTAAATTGTTTTAATAGTTAAAAATACTCAATCATTATATTATAAAGGAGTTATTAATGAAAGTAATTTCTTTAATAGATTTACAAAGACGTTTATTATTATTGACAAACTTTGGGCCAAAATTAGGCTAAAAATCAATTCATTCATCTTCCATTTATATTTGTATTCACCAGTTGCCTGATAAAACAACACCATCATGATCAATATGCTGGATGGAAATCAACGCTGTGAAAAAAATATAGATATATTTCGGGTGATGAAATATATTTTTTAAGAAATGATAATTGTGAGTGATATTAAGACGTGATTTTGGGAAGGTAAATAACCCAGTGTTTAAGGTTATTTTTTAGAGATTAAAATATACTAAAATATTTTTCAATAGAAAAATTTTATTAAAAGATAAAATTTTGATTATATTTTTTTTCCCTCTGCTATGAGTCTTGAAGAAAAGATTATAGCATTTTGTTTTTCTTTTTGGTTTTGAGTGTTAGCTGTTTTTTGTATTTTCTAAAACCAGGTTTAAATTTGCAATGTAAATAAAAAAGGATACAACCTAACAAGCCCACCAATTAGTTTAAGCACTATTTTAAAAATTTCCCCATTTTTTATATATGCTTGAAAATTTATAAAATACAAACGAAAAACAAAATCTTAGTGATAAGATTTATGTATACATAAAATAATTTATTATTATTAATATTGTTTTTTGTATTTTTATTTTGTAAAATCATAAAGCTTCATCTGTATTATTATGATTTTAGGCATTTGACTTACAAACTTTTATACAAAAAAGTATGTTTTGACCCATAGCTTTCCTTCTAAAGAGATGAAATAAGTAATTCTACGTGTTAAACCTTAATTGTTAGTATCTTACATTTTTTCAGCAACATTTTTTAATCATAATTAAACTTTAAATATGTATTCCCGGAGTAGCTGAATATATTTCTCACACACCTGTGAAAGTAATTCATATAATTATAATTTGCTGAAGTTTTCAGCAAAATCCTTTGTTAAATGTCAACAATGTACTCATAAAAGGCAAATGACGTTAAATATCAAATTGAATATATTTAATTTTTGTTTCCTTTTGAAAATGAGGCAACTAATAAATTAATCACCACAAAATACTTGTAATAACAATCCATTTTAATCAGTTTAATGTATCGCGCGCGAGAAAAATATAAAAAGATATCGAATAACTCTAATAGGTGGTTGGTAATTAAATATTGATCTCAATTGGGAAAATAATAGATTTACTCCAACCTAGCTTAATTATACCTCTTTCGGTTGTGAGTTTTGTAAATGCCATTAAAATTCACGGGAAAATACTTTTATTTTTTCTCAAGTCATTTATTACACGCTTTCATAGTTGCATAATGCAGACTTTCCTTCATCCATCACATAAAAATATTTACAATTTTACGTATTAAAAAGTATATTATTTTTCATCTCATGTATTTCGCAATTAAAGTACAAAAATTAAATTTGAAACTTTCTTCAAGAATGTAGTGATTGATTTAAATATAAATTGATATTTAGCGAGAATATGTGTTGTGCTTTACCTAAACCAGAAATGCTATCGTGCTTCAATTTTTAGATGTTATTAATTTTATAATAATTTATTTTTATTGATATATTTAAGATTAGAATAGTACCATGATGAAATCCATATAGAATCTTGTTGTTTCTAATGCCACCTGTCTGACGGTGACAGATCAAGGCCCATGAAACTCATCGCAGCAAACGGCAAGATACTCAACTTGCGGCCCACCGAGCTTTTTTAAGTGGCCCAATCATCGCCTATTGTTCTCAGAAATTTGCTTTTTTAAGAACATTATATTAAAAATTTAATGGAAAATTATTTTTCAAGAAATCAACGTTTTGCTGTTGGTGTCGTACGGGTACGAATTGATATTATTTTTCTATTTGAAATGGTTACGGTTAGAGATAACAGACAACAGTGGAGTAGTGACAATTTTATGGATGAAACTAATTCTTAACTACCTTACAAGTGAGAAATATTCGAAGAAAATATATCGTTTCAAGACGATAGGGAGGTTGACTATTTTGCAGTGAAAAACAAACATGGATCAGTAATTGTTTGATTTGTCACGAAAGTGCTGTTTATAAAAAATACCAATAAACAGGAATCATTCAATGACATTTTCCCTCGAAGATCTCTTTCAAGAGGTGATAAATTGGCTTTCTTGAATAATCTTTACAAAAGCAACAAAGTGTTTTGTCAGTTGTTATATCGAAGCGATAACAAAGACATCCTATGCAGTTTGTTTTATCTTTGATAATCATATGAAACCCTTTACTGATGCAGATAGTTTTAGTTGCTTCGAATTTAGTGTTAATGACAAAATAAAAAATATCAAAAATAATAATTAAAAAAGCAAACCATGATTTATAATATTTTGATCAATTTTCCACATTCTAAATTTCCAATGTTATCTTAGTCTTAAAGCATTTCTCCCCCTCCCTTTCCCCATTTATCCTCCTGTTGTGGCCCGCGTGAAATAGCTGACACATGTATGCGGCCTAGCAGAAAAAAAGGTTGAATACCCCTGGGCCAGACCATAGGTTCTGAACCTGTTTTGAACGTGTGTCCCCTTTTCTAGTGAATATTTCCATACCACCCCCTTCCCACTCCAAAGCAATAAGAGCTTACATAATACATGGTGAAAAGAAGAATTAAATTTTAAAAAATATTCTATTACTAATAGAATATATTTTTTTAATTGAGTTTTCTTTTTCTAAAGCTTCCAATTTTTTTTACTTTCAAATCTGAAATAGCTATTGCCACGAACATACAATTTTAATTCATACAATCAACATAAGGTAATCAGTATTAAGTTTATTTTTGTTATTACATATTCATCTTGTTTTTTAGTCTCTTATAAACTATATTTGGTTAATCTGCCCATACCTTCCATACCACCGCAACCTCCAACGTACTCTGGGTCTCTTACTGGCCCCTGAAAGCCTCAAACGTCCACAAGGGGGTGTTATCACCCACATTGGAAACATATGGGATAGACGTACGCCTGTCGTTAGTCGTATCTTTGAGAACCATACAGGTGATGGTACGGTTTGGCTCAATTCCACCCCAATTCCAGTGGTGGTCAAGGGCCTCCAACATCTCTCCCTTTCCACCAACCTCACTAGAGGATTTACGGCTCGACGGCTATTTAGAGTACTCCCATGCCTCAAAAAGGCACGACTCATTTACAAACATACATGCTCTATCTGGAATTTGAACCCAGGCCTTAAGGCACATCAGTGAGCATCACTAACCACTATACCGAATGGGCGGCTTATATTATCTTACTCTAGAGCTAATATCATCTTATTCGATGACCAACTACAAGGCAGTCACGGTAGTCTAGTTATCGTGGTCACGAGCTTGTGATTGCTGGGTTGCTAGTTTTCTGTTCTGGTACCAGTAAATCAGTGTTTCTATAACTGTGGGGTTTCCCTCCCCCCCCCAAGGGGAGTGTGGTATATCTATGAGGAGGGGGAGACGAGCCTATTGAAAAGCAGAAAACAAAAGAATATTTAAAAAGTTATTAATGTACTAAACATGTGTAAATAAACTAAATAAACATTCTGACATAATAAAACGTAAAATATACACTTACACTAATATAATGTATGAGTACTGCACAATGTGTTTTATAATTAATTTAAATATACAAAGTTCAGAACCACAAATTCTTAAAAATAACAATTGTCATTTATAAAATACCTTGTTATATATAAAATTATATTGTAACGGCGTGGCACATAGTACACTAGGAGGCTTGACACATAGCACACGATAGACTAGAAAGAGGGCGCTGCTGTGAACTTTTTTCGCCTTTGAGCGGGAAGGAGAGAAGAAGAGGAGTCTCGAACGTAAAATGGACGAAGCTGCCTGTAGTTCCCGATGTGACTCTGAATTGTAAATGAAAATATTAATATAGTGATGTGTTTTGAAGGAAATAATAAAAACGGCAAATCCGGTTAATTAGAGCTGATTAATTCAACTACAAGACGATCTTACAATATACAAAAAATTAACACTTATAACGATTATTTGTATGGTTTATAATTAATTCCAGATAACTGGGACGTGAAACTGCTTTAACTTTTGCATTTTTTAATTTTACTTTTAAAAAATAGAGGGCTCTTTTCTGCATCCATAGATGCATTATTTACGAAAATGCAATAAACAGAATGACAGAAAATTGAATTTAAAAATTGTAAGCAAATGTGATGTAAGCATGATTAAGGTACACTTTCGTCAAAATCCACTTTGTATATAATATGTATTGTAAAAAACTAATTTTTCTATACAAATGATGTATTTTTTCTGTATTATATGTTAAAAATTATTGAAAATTCTACATTTTTCCTGCAAAAATTACGAAAAGTTTAAATAGTTAAAAAACATTTTAAAAAATTGTTTTTGAAATGTTAATTATGTTTAGTTTTACGTTAATAAATACTCAGTGTAGTTCTTAAATTTTAAATTAATTCTATTTAGTACAAAGTGGATCTTCAGGATTAATCTAAATTAAGTGAACAGCTTGTAAAACAGACATTTCGTTTTTCCTAACTGCTTATTGTTAACATTTGAATAATCCTGAATATCTCTATATGTTTATAACTATCGGTTTTACTTTAAAATAAATATTCATATGTTTGAGTAAAAATACAGATTATTTTGTTAAAATTTTTAAAAACAGAGTTCCACACTTAAATAAGACATCAAATTAACTTTTTAAATTAATCAAAGACATTTTCTTTGTGAATTTATATAGCAATAAACTATGTATAAGGAATTCTGTAATATCCTGTAATCATGATGTTCAAAGTAAAGTAAAAATACTAGAACTTATAGACATAAATGTTTGGTATTTTAAACGGAAGAAGGTGTTAATCGTTGACAACACGTGTTAATGAATTAAAAAGAAAGAGAAATTAAAAAGACTTCTAAATAAACTAGAATTTTAAATTTAGAATTTAAAAACTGAGAAATGATGCAAAATAATCCAATTAATTATGGTATGACTTTATATTATATTAAAAAAATATTATTTTACAAAAATCATAGATGAAAATATCTTTATTTGCGATTTTCGCAAAATCATTTTTTGTTCATTCCGGTACACTTTTCACAAAATATCTACTTTACCTATATTGCTGATATTTTACATATTATAAGATCCACAAATTTTCAAAAAAGTGAATGAATTCGTTTTCAAATAAACATTCACAAATTTTAAATCTAGCACAATTTCTGCGTAAAATTTAACATAAATTTGAATCATTAAATTAAAAATTTTCTTAACTTTTTATAAATTTAATTTTTAAAATTTCATTTCATTCATTTTATAGATTGTTATGTTTGCAAAAAGTCTGCAAAATTTAATAGCTATATATGCAGTAGGTTTTATGCAAAGTGTACCTAAAGGTAAGAACATGTCTCGAAAATAAAGAAAAAAATAGTTGTTGATTGTTTTTTGCTCCTACACAGATTTAATTGTAACTTAAAATGGAATTTTTTTTTTTACATTAACAGGTGCATAAATGTACAGATAATTCAACTTAAAAATTTTACTTCCGTTGCTTTTAATTTAAGTAAGTGAGTACCGTTTAAATTTGGTGTAAAAAAAATTTATTTTTCCTTCTCGCAGACGTCCCAGTTACCTTAACTGCAGATTAAAATTTAAGGGATTCGCATCCTAGTGTTCTTCGCATAGGCTCGAATATGTGATGTTTTGGTGGAGGAAAAAATAAGCAAGTCCTTTGAAATAAGGAAATCCTTCGCATACACTGTCAAGGTCCTTTTTGTTGGATTCCAAAGCCTTCGCAATAGTTTCATATATAGAAGTCCACAGAAATAATCATATTTAGGAAAGGCGTATATATATATATATATATATATATATATATATATATATATATATATATATATATATATATATATATACGTACGATATATATATATAATTAACACTTTGGCTGAGTGGGACGTTTATATACGCCGGTGGCACTTAAGGCATTAAAATTGTATTGTAGCCTTACCGTCAAAGTATAGAAATATTGAATTCAATAAATTGTTATTGTATGGAGATGGCGCGATGAATACTATGATTGAATATTGGGTCGCACATAATGAAAGTTTAAGAAGCGTTTCACTAAACACAGAATGATGCAGTGTCCCAAGGTTAAAAGTTTTCACAGGAAATGGTGTGGATATGTGGTGGGGAAGTTTGGAGAGTGGAGATATCAGCTCAAGTGTCATTGCATCACTTGTATGTGGTTGAAATTTACGAGATAATTCGATTTGCTTTTAACAGCTACTTCAACAAAACAGACAAAACGATGATTTTATTTTTGAAATTTAATTGCTGTTACTGTAATGCAATTGAAATTACAGTAATTTAAAATGTATGATCGATTTTGATCAATGAAAAGTTTCCATGATGCAGAAGAAGATGCTGATTAAAAATTATATAACTTTTCATCTGAGTATGTGTTGCGTTTATTGAAGTTAACTTATTTCGGTTAATTTTTTATTAAGTTATTTTTTCATTATTTAATTGTAAGGAGAATATAGTTTTAGTTAAAAATATGAAAATGTTTCAATCAATTATCTGATAAAAAGGGGAAATCTGAATGACTTTCGTATATTCTTTCTTATTTCCCGCTTAAAAATAATAAATAAAACTTCACTATAAGGTAATGCATAGTTATTTAAACCATATCCACCAAAATTAAGGAAAAAAGTATTTACCGTAAAATCCGGCATATATATCACGCGCTTTTAACACAAAAATATAAGAGATATTGATGGGTGTGCGTTATACACACCGGGTATGAAAATGAGACGTTCAAAAATAATAAGTAATATTAAAAAAATTATAAAGTCACTTCCTTCTTATAAGTCAACAAAGAAAATATTTATTTTAGTTACTTTTTTATTAAATAATTACGATTAATGTATGTATATGCATATAACAGAATCACACTATTATAAGTGGCAAAATATAAAGCGATTTTCCATTTAACTTTCTATATAGAGTGTTGGACTATTATTTTTGTTTGTTTGTTACTTTTTATTCATTATAAAATTTAATTATTATAATAACAAATTATAGTAATAAGAAAGCCCATTCTCAGAGATTAGTCCGTCCCAGATTGGATTTGCACCCAAGACCTTTGGGTTAGAAGTCCAACTTGCTATCCATTGCTCTACAGGGACACGACGAGATCTTTCCATTTTTATATATCGGGTTGGACCATTATTTTTGTTAGTTTTTATATTCATTAATAAAAATTAATATTTTAAAAGGCTGTATTACAAATTCAAGCTTACTACAAGTTTAAAAAATGTATTTGAACTCAAGTGGATGAATAAAAAGTATTTTATTAACGATTGAAAGTTTGAACAATATATATATATATATATATATATATATATATATATATATATATATATATATATATATATATATATATATATATATATATATATATATATATATATATATTTATATATATATATATATATATATATATATATATATTTATATATATATATATATATATATATATATATATATATTATATATATATATATATATATATATATATATATATATATATATATATATATATATATATATATATATGGTATATATATATATATATATATATATATATATATATATATATATATATATATATATATATATATATACTGCTGGACAATTGCTTAGGACCGATCACAAATTGCTATGTAGCATAACATTAAGCGAGACATGAGGCCTAGTAGGATAAAATATAGTTGCCACACTGTTCAGACATTAGAATAAAGAATATTTATTGTTCTGGAAAGTAGAAAAGCTGTTAAACATCTGAAAGAAAAAAAAATGTTCATTTGATCTGCGTATGGAGAAATGGAACAATGCATCTGAAAGTCAGCAGGCACCTTGAAAAAAGGTACTAGTACGGGATATGTCCACCGTGGAGTGTGATGCAACATTCCACACGTCGTACCATACTTTGCACAACATTATCCAGCAGCTGTTGAGGTAATTTATCCCATTCCTCTGTGAGTGCACAGAGGAGGGTGTTCTTGTTTGTCGGAGGATAGTTTCGACCAGCAACTTGCCTCCCCAAAGCATCCCACACATTTTCAATGGGGTTTAGATCTGGAGAAAACGCTGGCCATACGAGACGTTGAATACCCTCGCTGTCTAGACAAGCCTAAACAGCGAGTGTTCGATGACATGTTGCGTTGTCGTCCATAAAAACAAATTTATCACCGACAGCACCACGGAAAAGACGAACATGAGGAAGTAGAACTTCATCAATGTATTATTGGCCCGTCATAGTCCATTCGCAACCACATGTAGGCGCGTGCGGCCATTGACCCCATGATACTTCATGTCGAAAATCGGTCCTTTTCCTGGATATTTTCTGGACGATAAGCAGTACCAATCTCGCGCCAGATCAGTTGGCGTCTACAATCCCATGACAGACTGAACTTACTCTCATCTGAGAATAGTACGCTTGCCCAGTCCTGTTCAGTCCAATTGTGATGCTCACGACACCATTGCCAACGGGCAGTACGGTGCTGTCTGGTCAATGGGACACCCACAACAGGTCTGCGTGCGTATAGTCCTCCTCCCCTCAAACGTCTGGCAACAGTTTTTCTGGTGATCTGCTTTCCTGAGGCAGCAAGAAACTGATTTGCCACCTGCTGAGCTGTGGTGCGCCTGTTACTTTTTGCTGATAGGACGATATATCTGTCTTCTGCAGGCATCGTACTTCTAACACGACCTTCCCCGTGCCGTCTACTACACATTCCAGTAGTTTTAAATGACTTCCACAGCCGTGAAACAACGCTGTGAGCGATGTCGAGCTCCCTGGCAACATCTGTTATTTTTCGCCCTTCTTCGATCTTTCCAATAATTCGGCCACGCATAAAATCATCTATGTGATGTCGGGAAGACATGCCAAAAATTTTAAGTTCGGCTATTAAATCTTTCCTGTAAAACTTTGACTTGAAACAACAACTGTCCACACGCGTCAAAACCTTTAAAGCTCTTATGAACGCTATCACGTGATGAACAGACGTGAAAAAATTTGCATACTCATACTTCTTCTTACTAATATCCCGCAATTATTCTAATTTTCCACATTTTGCTTCCTTTCATTTTGTGGTTGCTATGGATGATAGTGTTATCCGTCCCCTAGCAATTGTCCAGAAGATATATATATATATATATATATATATTCATATATATATATATATATATATATATATATATATATATATGTATATATATATATATATATATATAAGGAGAGTTTTAATTAGTAACAGGATTTGGAAAAGAGATAAGCATAAAAAAATTAAACTTATGCATGGACTGTTTATTTAACAAAAATGACATACCTTATGAATTTATTGGGTTGTATACTACTTTTGACGCGCGTGCGTATATTACTTTTTCTAAAGCTTGGAATAACACCCCAAATAAAGGACTTCAAAGCATAAGGGTATTGTATATGTACATTTCAGGTTTCTTCATAAAAAAGGGGGCACGTTATAAGGCACATATACCTAAAAACTAAAAACTGCAGCTTGAAAGTATAGATGCGGGTTATGCACCGTATTTTACGGTAATTACTTTTTAAAGGTAGTCATCTGTTAGAAGTGACGAAACAATTACGTGAGTAAAGGATCTCTGGTCAATTCCGACGACCACTCCTCGTCGATTGAGGAAGCGGAGTGGACACAAAAGGCAATTAAGAGACCGCTTCAGTTTCCGAATGAATACCTCAGCCTTCTTAATGAGGAAACGTTTCCCAACTTGGAAGCCAAATTACTCGCTCTGACAGCACGCCAGCGATGAAGTCTATCGTATATGATAATGCCACACAGACTCCTTATCGAGGTGCCCTATACCAGAGCAGATAAAACGGTTGAAACGTATCGGTGGGGCACAATGTGCTAATTCTGGTCGAACTGTGTAGTATTAAACGTTTGTTATCTCTGTGAGGACAGGCAGACAACTTTCTCATTGTCCGGTATCAAGCTCGGATTGAAATAAATGGGGAATAGAGTAATGCGCTTCAGACAAAATTCGAATAAATCATTCTCATAGAAGGGAATTGTTGGAAGTTTTAGTGCTGGCTGCGAGATAAACTTACAGAAGGAAGATTCAAATGGTAGAATTGAATCTTTTGTTGCAATGTGTTTTCATTGTGATAATTATTAACAAGTAATATAAGAAAAAATTAAGTCAATTTCTACTTAGAAATAAAGAAAAATTTTACTCTTCTTACTTTTTATTAAATAGTTACAAATAATATAAATGTATATATATATATATATATATATATATATATATATATGTCAGGTTTGAAAAGTTTAGATTCAAAATTAAGGAAGTAATAAATGAAAATAGAGCGAACTCTTTACCATCACGTAAGGATTTGTGGGTAAATAAGCCTATTAAAAGGTGCAACGAGCGCTGACGAAGGCGAACGCATACTAGAAAAGGCTTGGCTGGTGTCTCCTCGCTGAGATGTTGTTTTTTGTACCACCCGGTTGCGCGGCAAAAGGTCCGCCATGTTACATTTTATGTGATGGAAGCGCAATAAAGAAGTATTTAGAAGATGATGCCCTCCTCATTTTACCAGCAGGCCTGGGGCCTGTCATATATATATATATATATATATATATATATATATATATATATACATATGACAGAATCACAATATTAAGTGACAAAAACAAGCGATATTCCTTGCAGCTCTCTATTTTCCTTCCCGTATAGGATGTTGGACTATTTCTTTGTTGTTATTTATTTGCTGCCCAGCTAGTAAGATGGATGTGAACCTCGGCTTGTAACCGAGTGGGCTCGGGTTCGAATCCCGAATAAGGCATGGATGTATTTTCGAGAAAATAAGTCAGACTTTCGCCTGAAATAGATTCCAGTCTCGAATGGAAAGCGGCGCCCCTCTTCTGTTCTATGCTGGATTCATTTTTGTAACAAAAAGTCTTTATTCTTCTGTGTATCTATTGTATGTTTTTTTTTTGTTGTACAATCTTCCGTCTTTCATATGTATCCCAGGATGAAACGCATGAAAACAACAACACTATTTATTTATTAATTAAATTTAATAATTCCAAAAAATAGTATAGTGAAAAAAGATTCACATTCTCAGATTCACATTCTATCCCAGGTGGGATTCGAGCCCACGCCCTTTGCATTAGATGTCCATCGCGTTATTAATTCCGCTACGGTGACACAACGAACGATTTTCCTTTCTATATATACTGTTGGTGTATTATTTTTGTTTGTTTCTATTCATACATTTTTTTAATATAATGAATGACATAATATTTAAAAAAAAAACTCTATTAATATCAGGTATCATCCACTAGAAGTTTAGAAAATTGTTTTTGAACTTAAATGGATGAATAGAAAGTATTTTTTAACGTATCACACCTAAGTTGACACCCTCTCTTCAAACTACCGAACCATGTCATAGGGAGAATTTTGAGGCTGGAAAGATATAACGTGCATCAGCCACTCTACACTGGGAGCCTTGAGTGAGAGTAGGTCTCGAATTCATGACACGCAGGCTATTAAATCTTGACCATAGTCACTAAGCTACCAAGGCCACTAATACTTCTCAATGTATCATTTACTGCATGTTACGTTGTATATCTTTCAAAACGTTTAAATTTAAGTGCATGAAAAAATGAATTATTTTCAACTACTTATACGTAGTAGGATTCAAAAGTTCCCAGACTTGAATCTATAACTTAGAAAATACTACCAATTAAACTGCTGAAACTGATCCTTGAGTAACAATGCACTTTTGCCACGGCTTGTAAAGGTTATAGAAACATTGGAATCCATTTTTAACCACGTCCTTTAATTCTGCCTGCAATGCATTTTTAACTTCATATGCAGACTGGTCTTCATTCATAATGCGGGGAACAATATGTTGAAACACCCAATTCATGTTAAGATCCTTAGGCTGTATTCACTGGCATGTTGCCTAGGGTATCTCAACTGATTCTGCTATTGGTTGAAGACTATTCTGAAGTACCGCCGCAGAAACCTTTTGGAAGTTTTCAGCTCTGTGAGAAGTCTGCAAACGTCCCGGGCGTTCACCATCTTCGACACTTTCCCTGCCTTCCCTGAAACGTCCATGCCATTCAAAAGCGTGCGTTCGCGATAGTGTATCACAGCTTTACTCCTGCTTCAAACTTTCGTGAGTCTCCTTAGCACTTTTCCCCAAACGAACACACAAATTAATATCCATTATCCTCTTAACAAACGCAGTTTCCTTCAATCACCGACGACTAAATACATCCGTTTGTAAAATACGACTCTGTGTCGACCCACCTACCATGAAATTGGAAGAAACTTTTTTAGAAAAGGGGAAGAATGCAATAACACAAAAATGTTACTGTAGTCGCTGTACTGCAAAAATTTTCCACGTTATTGGTTCAGTTCGGGAACTTTTAAATCCTACACGTATCCCTTGCACTTATAGATCTTTATAAATTTTACATTTTGAAGGCAGTTACTATATTGTTTATGCATTCTTTCTACATATAGGTAATATTTTATTATTATGTCTAACTGAATTTTCTCAATGAGTAGTATACATATAGTTATGATACTAATTTAACTCAGACTATGAAAAAACGTGATTAAAAATATTGATCCAAATTGTAATAAAATATATATTGACATACCTTAATATATACTTGAATATGAGGGATTTTTAAAAGGTTATATCGTATTAGAAATAATAATTTAAAAATAATTTAAAAAACTATGTATTAAAATTTATTAAATGGGAATATATTTCTATTACTTTAAAAAAATTAATATAATTTTTACATTTTAAAAATCCAGTTCATTGAATAAGTTTCACATCGGGAAAAAAAACTTACAGTTTACCTTTATAAATTTCAATTATAACTTTTTTTTATCAAAGTTTTTGTAAAAACTATTCATTAGAATTTCAAAAGAATTGAAACAGAAAAAAAAAGAAAATTTTTAATAGAAGATTGGAAGCATAGCTCTATATTTATACAGAATCACATAGAGTCGAAAAACTTTAATAATTTCTTATGAAAACTATTACGCATAATACTTTGCCTTTGTCAGAAGCTGAATGCAACGGATACATTAAAAAAACTTATATCAACACTTTTTGTTATTTTTTTCACATTTATATATTACAGAAATTTTTTAAAGCAAAACTTAAATTCATTCAAATGGGAATTTGCTGAAATACGAAAATATACTTTCATTATTATACTAATAAGAATTTTCAAATGCTCGCACTAAAAAGGAAATTGAAAATGTTTCAGAAAAAGTGAGTAAGTAATAATAAAAAAAAATGCTTGAAATATTTTGAATGTTATAACTTCACACCGACTTCAATGACACTTTGCAAGAATATTCTTAAAAAAGCTATAAATATAAACATTTCTTTTGTGCGCAGAGTATTGTATACATTATTTGCACAAAGGTGTTTGCTTATAGATGCATGAAAGATGACTTTTAGAATATTCCTTTCTTTATCGCATTTTTAGTAATGCTCTTCCTTTCCCCCTCCCCTTTTCGTTCTTACCTTTATTCGATTGCAGTGTTTCAGGAGCAATCCCAATTCCCAAGATGCATTTCGGGAAAAAATTCCAGTAGACTATAGAATTTCAAATAAAAATAATAAAAAAAAATTGGTACGAAAAAGAGAATAAAATGTAAAGTTTTTCCTTCCGTTTCTAGGGGAACGTGTCCTAAAAGCACTTCAGAGTTTGTGAGGCTACATATCTAATATAAAATAGACACGAATTTCAAATTATATCCGTAAAACGTTGTACAAATCTTTGTTGCTGTAAAAACGGAAAAAAAAGTTAGGCTGAAAAAAAAGAATTATTACTGAAACTAAATTATTTTGCCATATTATATATAGTTAAGAAATATTTTCATCGTAACTAACAAAAACTTGAATCGTGTAATTATAAATAGACTGCAATTATAATACTCGAACACACTGTGATTCCCCTCCAAGAGGAAGGATCCCAAAATAACCAGAATTAATTATTTTTATTTTGAGATTTATTGAACTCTACATTAATCCCCTTCAAAGTATTGTCCATGTGCGTCGGTGCATTTGTCCCAACACTTTGACTACGGTTAAAAACAGTTCTGGAATACTTGAGGCAGGATGCTGTTCAAAACCGTAAACGTGTTTTCTTTGAGTTCGTCCATATCACTGAATCACTTTCCTTTCAGACTATTCTCCAGCCGGAAAATTCCGATGGAGATAGATCGGGTGAGTATGATGGATGAGACTCAAGCAGCATGTTTATTTTTTTGCCACAATTTAAGGGATTATCAACGCTGAGTGGACTGGAGAATTATCGTGAGAAAGCAACCAGCTATTTTAGGCCGTTTTCGTTGCACACTCTCTCGTAATCTTCGTAACGCATCCAGGTAAAAAATGGTGTTTCATTGTTTGTTCTGGTGGGACAAACTTTTTGTGGATAATGCCATTCACATAAAAAAAAAAGTCAACATTGTTTTTACATTGAAGGCTTGATGACGCATTCCCTGTCTTGTTTGGAGTTTTCTCGAACAGAAAGCAAAATTTCACACGCGTTCTTTGTTCCTTATGGTCTGCTACCTCACTAATATCCAAAGGTTTGAAGCATGCATAGACAGCAGAGCACCACAAGCAATCCACTTAAATTATATTTATATACGTGGAAAGTTCATAGAGTACCTGTTTCTCGCAGGAAAACTTCCCCTCCAATCATTGAAAAAAATTTGGATGAGCATTGCTTCGGCTTTACCTTAGGCTAGAACTGCATTTATGAGTATGAAAAATTTAAATAAATTAATAATTTAGGATTTTTAAAAAAAATAAATGCTTTGAAATTAGTGAAATGCATTTAAGAAAAAATAACTTTAAGAATTTAGAAAATTTGATATAAAGATGTATTTAATAAAAATGTGAGAGGAGTTTAAAAGAAATTTCGCTCCTTAGTGGAGCAAGTCTGTGTCGGACACTAAGCGATTCGGCATGCCGATTCGCTAGTGAAGGGTTTTGAGCGAGAGACGAACCACTCGGGAGAACCCGCAAGGTGGAAAACGACGCTCGAATTGGGAGCTGCCGGAAAAAATAGGGGTTTTTGAACATCTTAGGGTGAGTCGGACGCCGTCCAATCGGGTTGCAGCCACTCAGGGTGGGCGGGGTGGAACTCAAGATATTCCCTCTTACTTCTCCTATTTCTCCGTTAGAAGACCAAGAGACGTTTGGTCAACCCTGAATTTATTTAATTTTTCTTCAATTTCATATTTCATTCATTTTTCTTCCCTTCCCTGCGATTCAATTCAGTTGAACAACAGAACCACTCAAGGGTGATCCGGTCTTTAGAGATCCAACGTCCGGAGGGCGTTTCTTCTTCGTATGAGTGAAACACTTTGTTTGGCTCTACGAAAATTAGATGAAACGGGTGCCAGCGAAATAAATCGCTTATACCCAAATTCGCGGAGAAAAAGGTTCAAAGAGGGGCAATATCTGAAAACACTCCCCCGCAGGGGGAGGCTGGAGGAAGAAAACGGCCGAACGAGGACGAAACTGGAGTACGTCACGCGGGCGAGGAATGGAAGAGCGCAGGAAGGGGGGGGCTTAACAGCCCCAAAACGCGTTCGAGGAGCACCAAAAACGCAGTGGGAAGGTAAAGGCTACTTTTTTTTTTTCTGCAGCTGGGGTGAAAAATGGAAGGAGTCTGCAAGGGAAACTTACAGACGGCACAGTAGTTGTAATCGAAGCAGGAGCCAGCTTTTACATTGATCCCAGTTCTGATGTAAGGCAAATGCATATGAATGTTGTTAAGTGTAGCAATTAAGTGTTTTTTGTTGTAATTACGGCGGTTTCAAGGGCAGATTCCATTTAGTAGTTTTGTAAGCAAAATTTAGTTTTGAGTGTGGATACGTGAATAGTGTTTCTGCTTTAATCACTGGGTTGTCGTGATTTTGGATAGAAGTAGAAACATTTCTAGAAGTTCTAGTGATGTAATTATCGATCGGCTCCATGTGTAAGTCGTGATGAATGACACTATTTCTAACGTACCAAGGTGCGTTAGTAATAATTTTAAGAATTTTATTTTGGATTATCTGAATGCGTTTTGTGTGGGCCGGGGCCGCGGCCCCCCAAATGGGGGACCCATACGTTATTGTTGGACGCAGAATTTGCTTGTAAAGGATAACTTTATTTTCCAGGGAGAGCTTCTCCCAATAAGGGAGATAGCTAACGCTATTCTACCCCAGAATTTGTCTGAAAGATAGTCAATATGATTCTTGTAAGTTAGTCGACTATCGATATGTAAGCCCAAGTAACGTACGACCGGGACCCACTGCCACTTTCGCAAAACTACATATATCCTATTAGCCAAACTCTTGGCTCGGCCAATAGGAACGCTCCATCTCAATTCTCAGATCTTGCTACGGTTATATGATAATTTTCCCGCCCTTTCTGATCTTGGTTCCTTGCTGCACCCTGATTGGCCAGTTTAACTTCGCCTACTTTTCTGATTTTTCGATGAAAATTTCTGAGTTCTTAAAAGAGCTTTTTGTTTTTATTTTTAAGTAGTTTCCATTCTAATTTCTGCTTTACTTTCAAATTGAATTATTAAAATTTTATTATCTTTTTTAAAAATGGGCAATGGTAAAAGAAATTACACTCATCTCCATTCCAGGAAAGGAGGTTAGAGTCCGAATGGACTATATACTCCGAAAAGCATTACAACGATATAATATATACATGAAAAAAGTTTTGGAATAAAACTGCTCTGAGAGCAGTGATCGGGAGTGGTCCTACTCAAATTAGACTGACACCAGATCACTAATATGGTCGCGGATACTCTCAACTAACACCACCTAGCAGCACAACTTGGAACTGAAAAGCACGTGCGCGCAACTGTTCGATTCCTTTTACTTTTTGGATCCCCCTTCGTATGTTATGCATTAAGTTGGGTCATGGCTATACGGAGAAAAACAAATTATTGTTACTTGGAATCTTCCAATGTGGAAAATATGTTCTATAATGCGGAGATCAGGAAAAAATTAATTTAAAAAAAATATTTCAAATTTTAATATTGCCACAAAGGAGTTGAATTTTCGAAAGCATAGAAAAGACTTAATGTTAATTAGATGATTTTAGAATCAAAATGAAATTAGTTTTCTACGAAAAAAACAAGTAAAAACAATGATAATTGATAAAAGAGTCTTGAACAATACCATGCATATTGCAACATTTTCTATCTCTCCAAATCACTCTCTCCCAGCACCATCGAATGAAAAATATATATATAATCTCATCAGAGTCATATGTTTAAGCCATCATTGTCTTTGAAAAACACATTATTAATATTATTTTTTTAATTTTCTTCTGTTATTTTTGTTTTGTTATTTTTAAATGTTTCAGTATTTTTGTCCTACAATCTTTGTTTTTCTCATTTCTTGTTACTATTTTACAATTATTGTAGCTCTATATTTTCAATTTTTTTAATGTTCCCTCTATTACTCAAATAGCGAATACGAAAATTATACTGAATATTACACGTCTAAAGATGTATGAATGTCTGTTATTTTTAGCAAATTTGTATTATTTCAAAAAAACATGCATATATATGCATTTAATGAATGTTTTAGCATTGAAAAATTTTATGTAAGAATGCGTTGTGTGAATGATATATTATTTGTTAAAATACTTAATATAGGTAAAAAAATTAGTAATTATGTTCTATACCATCAACCAATTTCGCTAAATCAAAAACATTGCCAAAATAAAATACTTCGCCAAAGGCTGCCATTATACGAGATGTAGGAGCAAGATTATTGCGTTTGTACAGGTGTAGGAGCATTTTTCTACGATTGACTGCATATCGCGGCATTTGGCGACATCTTTTTTTTTTTGACGCATTGGTCGATGATATAATGTGGAAGTATCAATAAATTTAATTTTCTTTACAAATTATGCTTACTTATACGTGATAATCTGAACATACAAACATTAATAAGGAATGTATTTTTATAGAATATAGCTCATCATTGTTTCAAGTTATATAATGTTAAGTTAATATAGTGTTTTTTTTTAATAACGTCCAAAATATAATTACAGTTGATATTGTGTAACAAAACATTTCTGAAGAATTTTTAAGAAAAATATGGCTGAAAAACCATTAAAAATTAATCGAGTTACTTTGAAAATCAATTTAATTTTTGATTTGAAATAGCCATATCCACAGCAAACGATTTTTCTCTTCAACTTAAAATACTCAAGAGATAATTCGGAACTTCATTCCCAAAATAAAAAGTAATTGTTTTTGTAAATAAATCAAGCAAATTATTTTATTATTTAAAAAAAATCAATCAAAATATTTCAAGCATTAAAAAAAAGTTCAATCAAAATACCTCAAGTATTCAAAAAAAAATCAATAAAAATATTTCAAGTATTTAAAAAAAATCAGCTTCATTAACTTAACAGCATTTTTTTTTATTAAAATATAAGAACTTACCTACATACATTTATGTAAAATTTTTAGTATGTGTATAATACAGATGTGAAATGAATTTATTCTACGTAATTTGTTTTTTATTTCAAGTTCACAATCAAAGTAATTAAAGTCGAGAAAGAACAATTTTTCCCATTTACGTTATCAATATTTAAACTGATTTTTAATAAGAGAGACGCTATAATTTTCAAGCAATTAATATATTTTATTCTACTTTAAGCGTAAAAATAGTTTAAAACAATGTAAATTTTTTCTCATTATAGTTAATTCACTTTCATAACAAAGTAAGTAAATCCCTTTTACTTTGCAACCACCGTTTTAATAAGTTATAACAATTACTACGCCATTATATTGTGTTAATCTTGAATCATGAAACCATGACTTTTTGAGCGGGAAAAAGTATTATTAGAAAGCTCTCCTGACGAATAATAATTCCATTACATAACATGTAATGGAATGTTATGTAACTGATGTAAATGAATACTGTGACAGTTTGCAGACTAAAGTTTTGTATGAAATTTAATTATACAGAATGAATATAGTACATTAATAATGTATACCTTTCCTAATATTTCTAGACAACTAGTGACGTCTACTTAAAATCACATTTTCTACTACATCTAGTATTAAAAGTTTCTAACTCTAATTAATTCAATACGTAATAACACATAGGAGGGCAAAATAGCAATTTTTTGGGCAAAGAGCAATGACTAAATCTTTTACAAATATATTGGTCATTTTGACATGTGTTTAAAATCAATATTTATTTAAAAAAGTGTTTTTTTAAAAAAAAACAAAAATAGATATTTAGCAGTATTAATGGAAAATATAGATATGTTTAGGTAATGCAAACTATTTATTCTTATAATGAATAATGGTTTATCTTCTAATAATTGTTTTTATCAGTATATATTATTCAGTATAATTATTCCTATTGTAGTGTTCTTACTAATAAACTCTGTTTGACGAATTCAAATGAAATTTCTAATGATATTTTTTAAGAAACGGTATTATATGCTATCAATAATCAATGAAAGTGTTTTGTCATATGCGAGAATCTATAAGATGGCATTACATGAAAAATAAAACTAATATTTTATTTTATAAAAATAAATCCATACTTTGAGGCACAGATTATTTTTGTCATTTTTTTTTTTACTGAAAACACTAACAGATTTTTCAAATCTAAAATAATTCTGTGAAGTAGTCAAGTAAAATTTCTTAAAATACCGTTAATTTCCACTTTTTTTGTTTGTGATAAGTTTTTAATTGCAAGTCTGGCATTAACTAATTTTCATTTATATATACTGTTTAAAGAAAGCGAGAGGCAAATTTCTCGTAGCTGTACCTAACACACACTAGTACTCAGATATTAAACATAGTCGATATTAATTTTAATATGTGCGAAATTAAAGACTGACATCCCTCGAAAGAACGTTTAGCTCAGTAAAGGTGACAGTTTCTGCCTCTACAGTAGTACAATTGTTTCGAGGTCGTGATTGTCCCTTGGTGGAGTAAATGAGATAAGGGCTTTTTAAGTACGTCCTGAGCATGTTCAATCGTATTTAAGCCTGTTAGTTTTATCGGCCATTATATCTATATATCTTCACTATCAAAATATTTTTATGGGTTCAAAACGGTGAGGTATTGTGTTTTTCTGCATTAATAAAAACTATTGACTCATAATAATATGGAAAAGATAAAAATGAGATTCTAGAACCTCATCTTAGTAGGTTATTAGCAAATCCTCCTCATAAACCAAGAAGATCCACACATTCACAGTTTTCCTTATTCCCACCACAGCGATGCTAATCTCGTTTTATGACGTTATAAGGTTGAAGTCGTAGTTATGCTGCGACTAGAATAACTCTTTGAACTGAATTGTTGTTCATAGAAGAACCTCGCATCGCCTCATTACTTGTTTGTTCCGTTTTGATATTCTGGACTCCCTTTTTGTGCAAATTGTTCAGCACCAAACAGTTTGACGCCTGACTTAATCGGCTACTTTCCCTATGTCTCATCTAAGCTGCTTGTCTTGAAATCATAGTTGCTGTGGTTGTATCATGCTCCGAAAACAACTCTCTAATGTACATCATTCAAATAGTTGCCTAGTATCCTCATCTGGAAAACAACCATTCATGTCGCGGAATCATGCATACTATTTCGTTTTATCCGTTATAGTCGCTGATATTGTTACTCTGAGTCTATCTGCTGCAAAAAAGTATTTCTAATGATTTGGTACAATAGTATAACAAAATATTCACTGATCGACATTGACGATAAAAGACAATTTGGTCTGTGTAACAGTTAACTTTTTTCAGTGGTGTAACGGAAAATTTTAGGGACTCCTGCAAACTCCGGTATTGAGGCGTAAGCCCTAATACGTACTTTGCATCACTCAAGCTTTGGGTCCCTGGCACCCCCCTCTCGCAATGCGAGGGTGTACGTTACGTCACTGCCTTTTTGCAGTCCAATGATTCTGACTTTTAATAACAAGTTGATGTGTCTTCTTTGAGACGTAATCAATGTTTTGGTAACAGCTATGACACCCACGATATCAATGATTGCACAAAAAACAAGAATCTTTAGTGCACAAGAATATTTAATGAACCTCATTTTACTTAAAGCATTCCCAAATGGTTCTCTTATATTACTTGCAAAAAACCTTTTGTAAGCAATAATTAATTAAAATCAAGATTATGAAAGTAATATCAGCAGTTTCTGTTTCATTTAACCCCCTTTCCTTTCTACTTTTTCCTAATTATGCTTAGCTTTTGAACAACATTGTATATGTCTGATGAAAATGATTTATTTTACCCTTGAATTTTTTTAAAACTGAAAATTTGATATCCAGGAGATTAATTACATTTGATCCTGAATGTATCTCCGAACTTAAAAATTGTTAAATATTTCTGCCTAGAATGCATTTAATCTTTTATCGATATAAAAGATTAAATAGCACTGTAAAACTAATGTCCAGTCATTGCAATTACCAAGACGTGAAATTATAACAACATAAATCCGATTTTATTAATTTTTCACACAAATGGTTATATGGCTCAACATCTCAAGGTTTTAAATTTTTGAGAAAATATTTTAATTCCTTAGAAAATTTTATCATAATTGAAACAAGTTACATGACATTTTTTATGAAATAGTTTAAAAACTTAAACACTTTTTTTAAAAATACTCACATTTATTTTTAAAGGGATTTTTCAAAACCTGCTAGTTAACTTTAAGTCTGTACTCTTTAATAGGAGAAAAGAAAAAAAATTACCACGCTTTTATCTAAAATTTAATAATAATTTTTCAATTCACTGTTATAAATATCAAAATAAACATTTGAACACAAAGGAACATTAATAAAGCTTTAAAATAATGCGCCCAAGAAGGAATTTATGATTCAATACTTCTAAACAGCGTTGATAATAGTAAAATACGTGAATTATGTATGATAATGTACAATATATACATAATATTTTGTTAAATACGTATTATTTTTTAATGGGTAAATATTTTAGAAAATAAAAAGTGTTTGAAATGTGTTTGTAAAGATTTATATTTTTATAATAAAATTATAAAATACGTTTCAAAGGAATTTTATTTAAATTTTCAGATAGTTTTAAAAATGAAATCATTCGCACGATGTTTTTTCCCCATTTAATTCCAATAAAAAATGCATATACGTATTTATGTCACCATTAAAGTGTAAAATCCGTTATTTCATAGAATAACTATGCATTTCATGGAATAACTAGATAAGTCAGTTAAAGTATATAAAATTATTGAATTATACGACTTAATTAGGTATTCTATAGAATAACGATCTTTTGAGCGTTAAAATATGAAATACGGCATTCTCTAAAGCTTCTTAAACCGGCTCTAGTTGCTTTAGGAAGGATGTTTCCGATTAGGAACTAAAGATGGCCGAATAAATTAATTGTACTCTGGATATCAGTTCAGTATAAGTCAGCGATAATTAATATCCATTAAAAAAGTTCCAAATATTGACACAAAGCTTCGATCTGTTAAAATAGCTCAAAGTTACGGTACTAGACAAGAACTTAAAAAGTGATCGCGTAAAAAAATGTGTAAAGGTAAATAGTAGGCTTGTTTCAAAAATAATAATTAGTCCAATCCAAAGTTTCATCACAGCAATCCTTGCTCTAATAAATAATGAAAAGTAAGATAAAGTTTTCTCATAAAATTTAAATAATTATTCCCTTACATTTTGCTTTAGAATGTTTACCCAATGTTTTCATGAAGCAACAGTTTTTCTTCCCAGCATATATTTTTTTGGTAATATTTAAATATAATCTATTTTAGAAACATAATTTTCCCCTTTCTGTTCAGTTAATGTTAGCAATATGAATAATAATATATAAATCGTATCATCTGCTTTTCCTTATTATTTATTAATTATTCAACCGCAAAAGATACAAAATGTATTTTTTTAATGAATTTAGCTATTTAGGATAAATTAATTTATAAAATAACTTTAAAATTGTTTATTTCTCACTTAAGCAGCCTATCATCAGTTATTTCAATGAATATCTAGTTATTTCAATGAATAATCTAGTTATTTCATTGAATAACTAGGTAAAACCTAAAATTGTTCATCTGTTATATCATTTAACTGACTTGTTTAGTTATTTCATGAAATACCTAGTTTCTAGCGGTAACGTATACATATTTATTTCATATATGAATTATTCATACTTAAATCCATTGTACACATTTTATTCTTTTTTTTTTTTTTTATTCCTTTTGTCAAAATTTAGTCAATAATTATGGATATTTGTGAATACAAATATTTTAAGATAAGCATTGAAGGAATATTGCTGATGAACTAGTTATCTTTTATTAGTGAATATTCATGCAATCAATGAGGTGTAATTTCTACTTGAAAATGTATTCAAAATAAAAGTAAATGCTTTAAGTTTTGTTAAATAGGACTAAATTGTGTTTCTTAAAACAAACAGTAAATCAGAAAGCTCCTCGAAAAATTTGGAATATTAAAAGTAGGCATTTTGAATCAGAAAATGCGAATGATATCAATTCATTTTCTTATTGAAAATAGTTTATTAAAAACTTTTATAATAACTATATCCTTATTTACATCTTCATGACTGAATAATAAGTTCAATCGTTCTTCTTATTTTAAGAACTGATATCCGTATTTCTGAAGTTTTACAATATTTTTAAGTAATTTCTCATATTTTCTGTTTTGACAAATTTTCAAAAATAGTTTTAAATATTAAATTAAGATTTGATACACAAAAACTTTTCGACATTTATAAATTTCATACAAGTTTATAAATTCCATCAACGTATTAAAATTTCCACAAAAATAGTTTTTAAACCCTTCATAGTTATTTATTAAATGTTGTATTTCAATATTAAAAATAATCTTCTAGCCAAAAATTTCACTGTATTTCAAATCTCGTGATTTATTGAATTTTTCCCCATATCTAAAATCATAGAGGTATATAAAGCTAGTAAATGGTTAGGTATTAAAATTCGACATTCCCTTTACGAATTTAAATGTATACATTTGAAATTCTCCTGACATACTTAAATACATCAATATAAAATTCTCTTTACCTTTTTACATGCATTTATATATTGGATTTTATATGTAGTTTTAAAAGCCTCAATAGTTCTTCATATTCAGAAGAAAGAATAAAAGTTTTTCGTTTAAATATTTATGCAAGGAATTTAAAACAAGCTTAGTTTTATGTTTACTCTATCTTAGCTGTATATCTTATAAATCCCTTTCAGAATAAAGTATTGGACCTTAGCTTTAAACTCAATGACATTTACATAAACGTTGTATGTATATATCAATAGTTTCACAGCTGATACCTCACATAGATTTAAGAACACAATATGTTTGTGTTTGTTTTGCAAATGATGATTATAGGATTTACATACCGGTTTTTAAAATACTTTTAGCTATATTTTGATAAACATTTTGTTTCTGAGATCTAAAGTTAATGAAGAATTACAAAATTAATTTTCTATTCGACTTTATTATTATCTACTATAAGATGTTTGTTTAATTTCCGTAAAATATATTTCACAAACTTAACTCATTAAGTAATTTAAATCAATTAATATTTTTTTCGGAAAACAATTCTTAGTTTAATTTTATTTACAAAAATATTGACATCTATTTTTTTTTTTGCTTATTTTTAGGACTTAAGCAAGTAAATTTCATTTAGAACTTGAATTTAATAGTACGTTTTAGTTATTATACATAAATGGGGGAAAGAAATTGAATTGTTTATTCTATATTTGAATAGTTTGAGTTAAAATACAAAGAAAAACAATTCAAAATGAATTTAAGAAATAATTGCACAAATTACATGATAAAATGTTCCTAAATAAATACAAATGAAACGTCTTCTGATCCCCACTAAATTTGATTTATTTTGCTAAAAGAATATTAACAAGCAATACAAAATATTTTCTTAAGTCAATTCCTACATAAGTCAACAAAGAAAATTTTTTATTTTAGTTGATTGAATTTATTTAATGCATTAATATTTGAAAAAACTGTATTAACATAAAGTGCCATCCACTACAAGTTTAAAAAAAATTATTTTACACCGAAAAAAAAATCGTTAGTAAAACTTACTGGCGCTATCTTTTGCTGTTAATTCTAAACTTTGTCAGAAATAACGCAGAATAAATTTAAAATTTAATTAATTAATTAATATCTAAGAGAAAACTGTATTAACACAAAGTGTCATCCACTACGAGTTTAAAAAATGTATTTGAACTTCAGTGAATGAATAAAAATTATCTTAGTAAGGATTGAAAATTTGAACAAGATATATATATATATATATATATATATATATATAGGAAGAGTGTTAACTAATAGTAAGAATTGAAAAAAATATTTCATTTAATATTGACACGCCTATATACCAAAAAGAAACTGAAAAATGAAATTTGCATTCCAAATTGATTGATCCACATAGAGAGAGTAATATTTGGTAATCTCACAAAAACGTATCTTTGTAAAGACTTATTTACTGATAAGAGAGAGGCAAAAAAAAATGTTTTTCCATTTTATTATTTTTGTATTGATTCCAGTTGAAACATATTAAATTATCTGTTTTTATAATATGTATACACTTAGTGAAAATGAATTTTCAATATTACCTGTTGAGCTATTGTGATGTTTTCTCATGATCACTCCTTTATATAAATGTACGAAATTCCACAAAAAATGTTTTAAAAAAAGAACTAGGAACATATAAATATAGCTTTTATTTTGAGAATAGCATAAAAAAGCATTCCTAAGATACAAGAAATTATGCTTTAATTCGCAACTAAAAATTATTATTCCACTGTTTTGAATATATTGCTTAAGCCGTTTCAATAAAAAATCTAGCGTTTATTGATACTTACGTATTATCGCAACCAACTGACGACATTATATGAAACGAAACACATGGTTGCCAATTCAGCGTGTACGACACAAAGGAAATTGAGGTTGTCAACTTGGCGAGTTATTAATAGAGTTGACAATTGTTGCTGTAATACGTAAGTACACATTTATCTAATAATTTTGGCTTAGAAAAATTAGAATTAAATGAATTTGGAAACATTAAAATGACATGCAATAGAAAAGCTCATTGTTAATTGTTAATTCATCTTCATGCAGTAAATCATATGCGTCTGAAATACATATCTTCATGGTTATGATAATGTATAACATAATTGGTGATGTTAATGTGATGTAATTTAAGTGATAAATGACTGAACTATGTAAAGTTAGTAACATATGTGCTTAGTTCCTATAAAAAGTAAAAATTATGAGTTCATTGAACTGAACGTGCATTACGATACACAGAAAATATATATCATTTCGGCAGAATTTACTGCTGCGATACTTTAATCACACGTAACTCATTTTTTACCCCAAACACATTACAGTTGGAAGCTTTAGCAATGTAATGATGCTCACTATATGTAAATGTGATTATTTTCTATTGTATTTTAAATGTCAAGTGTTGATCCTTTATCTCTGATTATCATCTTCGTTTTTAATGTTTTGTAGAAACTTAAAATTTCTATGGCCAACAATCAATATGTTACGGTATTCCATTTAGAATGAGAATGAAAGTGGCTTTGAGTTGCTATTCATGAGGTTTAGGGAACTAAAAACTATAAAAAATAATTTAAGCATTTATATTTTTTAGTTTTTATGCCATTTATTCTTTTGAGTAATATTTTTGAGAAACTAAAACAAGACATTAAACTGACGAATTATAAGATTGAAAAGCTCAAATCAAAATTTTAAACAATATATATTGTAATATAATACATACAAATTCTTATATATTATATTTAGATAAACATTTCCTGTACAATGAATGTAAAATTACTGTAGTCAAGACACACTATTTTAGCTAGGATGTTTTATTTACAGATATATTATGAGATACTTGAATTAGAAATATTTCTAATTTTAAATGTGGCTTCTCAAGCAAACAAAACTATTTTCTTACATCTTGCATTGAAGAACAAAGTTATTTTCTGCTATGATTTTATTAAATTACTGATACAATATGCTAGTACTTGAAGGTGTATATACCAACATCCCTCATATGTATCTCTTCTTACGTATTGTACACTGCTGGACGATTGCTAAGGACGGATAACACTATCATCCATGGCAACCACAAAATGAAAGGAAGCAAAATGTGGAAAATTAGAATAAGTGCGGGATATTAGTAAGAAGTATGAGTATGCAAATTTTTTTTCACGTCTGTTCATCACGTGATAGCGTTCAAAAGAGCTTTAAAGGTTTTGACGCGTGTGGACTGTTGTTGTTTCAAGTCAAAGTTTTACAGGAAAGATTTAATAGCCGAACTTAAAATTTTTGGCATGTCTTCCCGACATCACATAGATGATTTTATGCGTGGCCGAATTATTGGAAAGATCGAAGAAGGGCGAAAAATAACAGATGTTGCCAGGGAGTTCGACATCGCTCACAGCGTTGCTTCACGGCCGTGGAAGTCATTTAAAACTACTGGAATGTGTAGTAGACGGCACGGGGGAGGTCGTGTTAGAAATACGACGCCTGCAGAAGACATATATCGTCCTATCAGCAAAAAGGAACAGGCGCACCACAGCTCAGCAGGTGGCAAATCAGTTTCTTGCTGCCTCAGGAAAGAAGATCTCCCGAAAAACTGTTGCCAGACGTTTGAGGGGAGGAGGGCTATACGCACGCAGACCTGTTGTGTGTGTCCCATTGACCAGACAGCACCGTACTGCCCGTTTGCAATGGTGTCGTGAGCATCACAATTGGACTTAACAGGACTGGGCATGCGTACTATTCTCAGATGAGAGTAGGTTCAGTCTGTCATCGGATTGTAGACGCTAACTGATCTGGCGCGAGAGTGGTACTGCTTATCGTCCAGAAAATATCCAGGAAAAGGACCGATATCCGACATGCAGTATCATGGTGTGGGCCGGCATCATGATCAATTGCCGCACGCGCCTACATGTGGTTGCGAATGGGACTATGACGGGCCAATGATACATTGATAAAGTTCTACTTCCTCATGTTCGTCTTTTCCGTGGTGCTGTCGGTGATAAATTTGTTTTTATGAACGACAGCGCAACGTGTCATCGAACACTCGTTGTTCAGGATTGTCTAGACAGCTAGGGTATTCAACGTCTCGTATGGCCAGAGCGTTCTCCAGATCTAAACCCCATTGAAAATGTGTGATTTTTGGGAGGCAAGTTGCTGGTCGAAACTATCCTCCGACAAACAAGAACACCCTCATCCGTGCACTCACAGAGGAATGGGATAAATTGCCTCAACAGCTGCTGGATAATGTTGTGCAAAGTATGGTACGACGTGTGGAATGTTGCATCACACTCCACGGTGGACATATCCCGTACTGATACCTTTCTTTAAGGTACCTGCTGACTTTTAGATGCATTGTTCCATTTCTCCGTACGCAGATCAAATGAACATTTTTTTTTCCTTTCAGATGTTTCACAGCTTTTGTACTTTCCAGAACAATAAATATTCTTTATTCTAATGTCTGAACAGTGTGGCAACTATATTCTATCCTACTAGGCCTCATGTCTCGCTTAATGTTATGCTACATAGCAATTTGTGATCCGTCCTTAGCAATGTATATCTTTCGAACGAAGGTATATTCTATACGTAAGATTACAATTTTGTATTTTCACTCTCTCGTATATTTTTATTATTAAAATTGCTATATTTTGAAAAATAATACAAGGTAAGTTTAAATGAATATAGTGATTACAAATAGCTATAACAATTTAATGGAAAATAATTTGTCGATAAGATTTACACAGAACGTAGATGGAACTTCAGAATTTTGTATGCATACGTCATAGATGTTATATGCGACTTCCGTTGGTCACACGAACAAAATCTAGGTGGTACTCTATTTCAATGCATATATTCTGGCTTTCTTGCTGTCAACGACGCAATCACATTACAAAGGTTTATCACACACATAACCCCATAAACCTATTCATAATCCCATAAAAGTGGTGGTATGTGCTTTCCATGCACAAAACAATTGAAAAATTGAGAGTACGCATTTGTAATGTGCTTGCGTCGATGACTGCACAAAAGCTTCAGAATGCCGTGAAATGGAGCATCACCTAGATATTGTACGTGTGACGAAGGGAAGTCACAAAGAACATCTATGACGTATGTATACAAAATATTGAAGTTCCATCAACGTTCTGAGTAAATCTTATCAATAAGTTCTTTTCCTTTAAATAGTTGTAGCCATTTGTAATCGCTAATTCATTTTGACTTACCCTGTATATTTTTAATTGTAAAACTTAGAATTTTCTGTCAAAGGGAAATAGTAGAATTATTTTATTATAAATAATTTTAAACTGTATTTAAATTTATTACGCAGTCTTTGAAGAAGAGAGCATGTACTAGTATACGCAATATTTCCCAACAATTCTTGACATTTAATTTAATTTATTAAAATACTCTTCCTTCGGATTTACCCTTACTCTCTGTGCTTCTTTATCTACCATTTTAAGTTGCATCTATATCTCCAATAAAGAGAAACAATATATTACTTTTAATTGAAATCTTTGAAATATTATGCAGAAAATGTACTTAATTTTTTTTAAAATAAAATCTCAATTTTTTTTGTTAGTAAGATTGTCGACGTAGTAATTTGTTTTTAATTAGTGGGGTTTTCTTATTCTATTTAATTACTCGTATGTCATAGTCTCATTATCAGACATTTATCCTTCTTTTAAAAATTTTATAAAGAAACAAATTCTTGTGTGTTATTTTTAACCAATCATGAAATGCAAAATTTTTTATTTTGAATTTTAGAAATTCATCGTTTTTATTACTGAAATTACATGTTACTGCTCTAAAGAGAGTCTGAATTTATCTGTATTCATGTACTTTTTGTTATAACATATCTCTTTTTAATGACGTTCAGTTTCTTCACAATACATATTAAGAGAACATTTTTTTAAAGCCCTTAATGCAGTGTTTAATTAGAAGGTTACTCGGAGGAAGATCACACATTTAAGGTTTTTCGATTACTACAATCAAAATTGAAATGACAAGACCATGAAAAAATGCGCTTTATTTTTCAATATTTAATTGGTTATGTGTACAAGTTAATTTCCTTCGTAGTAAGAAAAAAATAGAAATTTAATGTTAAAGAAATTCATTTAACTGTGGCATCTTCCCCCATATATTGTGGAAGATTCCTCCAGTCATGAAGTACGATGTAACAACACCACAGTAAATAAAAAATAAGGTAAACATTACAAAATTAAATATAAAGTAATAATAACTATAGAAAAAAATTAAATTCTCTCTCTCTTCTCTTTCATTATTAGCTTGCTAAACTTAATAGCTAGAACGATAGCCTACACAATATTTCACTCAGTGCAAATTATTATCGTCGTGCAACCATTTGTTGCATTCGATGCACTGAATTCAATAACACTTGGGACCTTTTTTAGCATAAAAGTACCCTTTATGCACAACACAACAATTGTCATTATTATCCTCATCAAAACTGTCACTACTAGTATCTAGAGGAATTTCATCGCTTGAAGATGACAGACTGACACGTCTCTTTCTTCTGTTTCTTTGAAGGTTTCGTGTTATTTTTTTTTTTTACCTTACCCACCTTTTTTCGCATAGTTTCTCTCCTCTCTGATTCAGTTAAAACTTCTGGAGCTCATTTTTTTACGCCCGGTTGGTTTGCGTTTTCTGACCGGAGGAATAAGGCTGTGCTCCCGTGTTCTGTTCTGGTGCAGGCAACCGATGGTGATATACCAGTTATCATTAATTGCATTTAAGTATTATTAATTATAATAATAACTATTAATTACATTTATATTTTACTCAATAGTATACAGTGTAAAAAATAAAAAAATTAAAGTCCATTTCATTTATTTCTGAATCATGTGGCGTCTTCCCCCAAATATAGAGGGGAAATGCCACACATGCTAATTTCCTTATTGCTACAGTGTTATGGTCACATCTACATGCATCCTATGTGTAGCATTACGCGCAAATCACTTATATTGCTAATACCTTATTTAAAATAACAAGTACGGTTAGATTTGAATACGAGGAACGGGATATTATAAAGCTATACTCACCACTTCAAATGTCCAAAAGATCGAAAAGTAAGGATGATTAAAGACGATTAATTCAGATAAATTCACAATCCACACTTAGTGTCGGACCATACTTTTCTCTTTAGTATTGCCATCTATCGACGCATAAAAATATCATTAACAAACTGAAATTTCCCCCCATATTACCTTATGCGTTTTTAATTCACATTAAATTTTGTGCAGATACATCATAAAGTATCTGTAGAATAAGAAAAAAAGTAAAATATAGTTAGTGATTCAGAAACATTTCAAACTATGGGCAAAACATCAAAATCTAATAGCACACTATCATTTAAATACTGCAAATACATCATGGCAAATGAAGTAAATAACTCATTATAATTTAAGGTCATTGCCGTTTTATTTAAACGTATATTAATTAAATTTTATCACTAAATTAAACGAACAAATAAATAAAATCAAAAATTTATATTGATTTTAATTAAAACTAATAATGCAATTAATGTATAGTTAAACAATATATTCTACACCGTTAAGTTAAATTCCCATTCACCATTTCAGATTATATTCAAGTACTAATTTCAATAAAAGTGGAAGGGACATGTGTGTGTGTGATTTGTAATAAATAACCGTCCGGTAAATAACAATTATAACACTTACTGAATACCAGAAAAGTCAAAGTCAAGTACAACATTTATAGTTCTAACGGAAACGTATCTACAAGTTACATCTCAAATCATATGCGGCCCCTGCTTCAAGATGCAACAACTGTAAAATTTTATTTGGAAAGGAGACCGAGTAATCAGACTAAAATGCTAGTAAATCCGGTTATGGAAGGGAATCAAATTAAAGAAAAAGAGAATCTTTCGATAATCTTGGCGAAGAACAGGATTACCTTACAGTTCACGAAGTTTGTTTGAGGAGGCTTTCAATACGAGGATAATGCTTCATCTTTCGGACAAAGGAACGCCTCGTTAATATTTTAATTATTCAAATTGTGGAGCTGGATTTTCTTGGCGACGTGAAACGAATTTAAGTGAGCCAAGAGAAATTGGGCTTCGGTATTAGAAAGAATACTTTTCCTGGAACTATATTTTCTCTTAGATGGGGAGGAGGCGTACGTGGAATATGCAAAATAGCTTTCGATGGCGTCTCGAAGAAGATAAAACAGTGTGCTGATTTTAAGTTTCTTATTATGGTTAGGCAATTTTGGGATTTCAGAAATTATGGTTTATTGTTATTAAATGCTTTTCTAAGGTAATTTTTTTTCAATTCCTACTATTAGCTCACACTCTATATATTAATTAATCTTGGGGGAATTTTCAATCGTTAATAAGATACTTTTTAAAGCGCTCAATTGAGCTGAAATTTTATATACATGATTATTTTGGATGGCAATACAGTAGTTTAATTATAATTAATAAAAATTAATTTATTAAAACTATTTATTTATAGAATTACAAATACAGCCACGTTGGCATCATTTTTGGTGGCGACTTGTGTCAATTTTTTTTCTCATATTTTAAACCTTTCATTTGAGCTGAAAATTAATAAAAATTAATTACCACTAATGTTGGGATTCACATATACGTATTTATATTAATTGTAACTTTTAATAAAAAGTAGCCAAAATAAAAAAATTTTTATTTGTTGATCTAAGTAGGAATTGACTTTATTTTTTTTTTTTATTACACTTGTTTAGTTAAAATTTAATGTGAGTGTGCAGCGTCAGAACTAAATCTGCTGTACAAACTTTTGAATTTTTGATAAGAAAATAATTTATTTAAAGTAGAAATAGAGTTGTTACAAAAGATTACACTTTTATGAAATGACCAAAAACATTCAAATGTTTCACCTTTAATATATCATTATTTTATGAACATTTACCTTGCAACAGTGATTCTCATACTATTAGTTCACTATACTATTGTTAATTAAAAATGTGATTTTATAATCTTTGTGGGTCACTCAAAAACAACTTGAGCTTTAAGTTATAGCTTATATATATTTTACGATTATTTTAATGACAATACAAACTTTAATTATAATTAGTAAAAATAATTTGATTTAAAATAATTATTCACAGAATTATAGATAAAGCTACGTTAGCATCATTTTTGGTGACTTAGCAACCCTTCTGGCGACTGGTGTCGAAATTTTAAAATGTTTTCTTCTCCCATTTTAAAGCGCTCAGTTGAGCTGAACTTTTCGGTACACAATTGTTTTGGGTGACACTACGATAATTGAATTAAATATAATTGACTTAATTATTTAGGAAATTGCATATGTTACAGTCACGTTGGAACGGTGTACATAATTAATTTTACTGGAATATCATTTTTAACGGATTAAATTTTCCAAAGTGGAATTGAGTCAAATCTTTAAAATGTTTATTTTATAACGTTTAAAAGCATTCAGTTAAGCTGAAATTTTATATACACGATTGTTTTCGATGACAATAAGAAACTTTAACGATAATTAATAAAAATGAATTGCCACTTAATATTGCGTTCTGTCATATGTATGTATATATATTTATATTAATTGTAGTTATTTTATAAAAAGTAAATAAAAATTTTTTTCCTTTTGTTGACTTCACCCGTGGGAGTAGGAATTAAATCATTTGAAACTATTTTTTTAAACCGTTCAAATTATCATATTATTTGTTTGGTTTTTATATTTTATTGAATAAAGGTATCTTTTTGCTTTACAAAACATATTTTGTTTGGTTTCTACGTTACCTAGAGACCGAGTTAAAATCAATTTTATAAAATTATAAAGATAGGATGTGGGTCTTTAATTTATTGTTGTTGAATTTAATTTTTTCTTAAAATCCAACATGGTACGTGCGATAACTCAAAGTGTTAGAAATGTATTTCTGTAAAACATTGATATTACCTGATATTACCTGATACATTTCCCTATTGAAATATTTCTTATTGTATCGAAATTTTTTAATTTATGGCATGTTATTGAAATAATGGTCTCAAAGTCTTAAAAGAATCATGGCCGACTTCGTCATCTAAAAGATTTTAATGAGATTTATCTGAGCGTAAAACCTATATCTTATAATATTTATTCTATCAGCTCTAAAATTTTAAAATTTTAATAAAACATTACAATTTTAGTACATTCTCTAGATAAATGCATCTATTTTTTTAGTGGTAAATTTACTGATGATTTTACTGATGTTGCTTTGAAGTTTTTCAAAAATATTGCTAAAATTTTACTTATAATTGTCGTTTTTCTAAAATTTTGATATTTTTTAAACATTGTTGGTTATAAATATTAATATTAAATTAATTGATACCTAGAACAGCATTTATAATGATTTAGTTAGCTTTTTTTAAAAAAAAACAAATTACGCGGAACGTGTTCGGATACCTTATAACTTTTTTTTCCAAAAAAAATAAGTCTCTTACTATAAGAGTATGTGTGTCATATATTGTCAATAGCTTCTTATGTGAAATGAATTTTTGATATGATATATTTTTAAAAAAAAAAAACAAATTACGCAACGTGTTCGGAATCCGGCACCATAAATGAATTTTGATATGATTCGTTTTAAATCAACAATCCGGCAATTAATCTCGAGGTATTTGAATAAAATTTAGATAATTTTTTAAAACATTGTTAGTTAAATATTAGTATTTAGCTAATTGATTTCTAAAAAAGTATTTATAATGTTTTAGATCCGTATTTTTGAAAAAAAGTACCCCAAACGTGTTCAGATATCTCAATGACTTTCATTTAAAAAAATCCCTCAATGTACAAGAATGTGAGTGCCGTGCTTTTTTTGTTAATTACTTCTTACATGATATGAATTTTTGTTGTGATATATTTTCAAATCAACAAACCTGTACCATTAAGGTTCGTAAAACGAAGCAATTAATCTCCTTGAGGTATTTTTAAGCCGTTCCGAACAACAAACAAAGATGCATTAAAAGTAATATGTGTACTTTATTACAACAGAGAAAGCAGCGTGACATCGTACTGAAACGCTTGAGGATATTTAGGGTTGAAGATACAGTCTTTATTTGTATCCACACAGAAACTAAAAATAAAAAAAGAAGTCAAGATTTCTTAGGGGGAACAGGAGAAAGTATTTCTATTAAAACGGTATTGTCGGTAAATCCAAAGAAATATAACCGCCGGGGATAGAGGCTTGCGTTAGAAAACCCCGACGGTTTTATCAGAAAATTGTACACAAGAGGATTCCAAGACGACGACACCAACCACAAAACATGTCTTAACTTTCTTATCTTTTTCTATGCTACCCTAGTCTTCAAATACAGAATGGGCTCTCAAAGGATAATGTAGACCTTTTTATGACTGTCTTGATAGAAGTATTTGGTCAAAGCTCCTCTGAATGGAGGAATCGAATGATTCAATAGCAGCTCAATGTGAATTGCGGAGTTTAATTACATATTAATGGATAGTGAGGTTTATGAATGTTTTAAGAGACTGAGCCACCTTATATCGTATTTTAATGTGAGGAAATCGAATTGGACTGGATATATAATAATATATCTTGTTATTTATAATCATAATTTGTTTATTGTACCAAAATTAATTATATATGAATTCGATTCTTGTTTATTTAAATAATAATATGCTGTCCTTTTTTATCCGTGGAAGATAAAAACTAGAAATATACCATGAAAATAAGCTGTCTTTGACAAAATTAAATTTAATTTGCCTATAATTTAGCAGAAAATACACTTTGTTGCTTAATGTCAGTAACCTTTATCCAAAAGATTTATTAGAGGAAATATAAGGCGTGTATTCCCTAGTTTAGGAGTGTACAAACAGTGACCCGCTAAGACAGTCATATATCCAAAAATTGACAGTAAATGTTTTTTTATATGTGTGTCAATATATATTTATGAGCAGGTTTTCTTTCATGAATATCAACAACAGTAAATATAGATGCAAGCTGGTTGATATTAACTTGCGGGCTGTGGCGAGAATTTCAAAATTTGTAGAAGTGATAGTGCTCATTTGACTCGTTAAACATTACAAAATTAAATGCGCTTGCAGCCTTAGGTTTGAAAATTTCACTGTTTTATTTACCATTTTTATTGATTTTTACATGGCAAAATTTCTAACTTTTCTGTTATGCAAAATAAATAAATGAATAGAATCATTTATTATTATTTTTATAAAAAATGCAGCTCTCCAGTAACATCCGCTTCTACAATGTAGCTCTCAAACTAAAACAATTGCCCATCTCCGTCTTAGTTCAAGGTTTAGTGTTTGGTTGAGCCTTGGTCAACGAAAGTAAAACAGAGGACAATTACTGTCAACGAACCATAGACGTTTCACTCAGCATGCCTTACTTACACAAATTCTCACCCAAAAACTCTACACAAACTAGCTTATTTGTTGCCAACCGATTGGCTAGACCAGGGACTGCGAACCAGAGGCTCGCGATACAATATTTTGGGCACGTAACCGATCAAAACGGTTGTCATTTTACTTCAAAATAATGAAGTATTCCTAACAAACGTAAGTGATTCTTTGAAATTTTCAGAGAGATTTTCTGTAAACGTTCGAGTTTATTTTGTACTCTGATGTGACTTCATTTGTTAAACTGAACTTGTCCTAATTCGGTAGGTTGAAAATTGACACAACTTGAAATGAAACTGAGAGATTGATTCCCAGTCTAGTTTAATATGGATTCAAAAATTTATCAAAACAAGTATAAAGTTGGAATTGATTGAAGTAGAAAGATTCACAAGCAATATAGGTAAAAATGCCAATAGTGAAATTATGAATATACGAAAATCGATTCCAGACACATTTAACTTTTTGAAGAAGCTGGATCATGCTATTTCAACATTATTTACATTTGCTTATGCCTACGAATTCTTTTTTAAGAGAAGAAAAACATTAAAGAGACTCTTAGAAATCGCTTGGCAGATGACTCCAATTCGGCATGCATTCTTCTAAAAGTAACATCTTACAATTATTACAATAAGTTATTCATCATCTCTATATAATCTGCTACAGCAAAAGTCCCACTGTAATGTTACTTGAATTTGGACTACACGTATAAAAACTAAAAAAAATTACTAAAATACAGTGCAGAATGTAATTTTCTTAGTAAATAAAGAGTTTTGAGTTGTTAGCATTTAATTTTAATATGTTTCAATAATCACAAGTCAAAGATCTTTGACGACTCTTTTCTTTGGAACAAAAATGGCACGTTGATTCATAAAGGTTCGCAACCCCTGGACTAGACCTTTGCCAGTCTACTTCTCAAATTGCAAAAGCTTAAGGTTCCACTCCACCCCCCCCCTTACTTCTCAAGTATTTTTAGACTTCTTTAATTTTTGATATAGCTGCAGTGCAGTATTAACTTTAAAATTTCACAACAATGGTTCTTTAATTTCATGTGTATTATAATTACATCGGGCAATCAGAAAGTTTATTACGAGCGCTCTAACTTAAACGGTTTGAAATTATAGTTCAAAAGAGATAACTGCTCATCACATTCTTCTACCATATCATTTCAAGGAGCAAATAAAACAACTCTCTTTTTCAGAACGATTGACTCCTATTAAATTACCTTTTCCTTAAAACATATCGTCTGTTCACAATGAAATATTAAAATTATCTGCTTTATCTCGAACTTCAATGCATTAACTCTAGAGCGTCTGGGATCTCTATTACCCTTAAAAGTTCGCTGGTGTCGTTTAAACACCGCAATATATATAACATGTATAAAATAATTGCAATAAATAAACAATTGCAGGACTATTGCTCATTAGAGTTTAGTTTTAAGACTTTTTTAATATTATTTCATTTAATTATCATATATTATAACCATTTATATCATAAAAGTTTGACGTTGACATTGTTTCTCGAAGCTTGTTGGACTACTGCTTTGTTGCAAGACATTTCAAGTCACAAATCTGCCAGGAATGTTACAATTATGCCGTATCCATTTTGTGCCATCCCAGTGAGATATATATAAGGATTTACTAGAAAATTATAAATTTTCATCTGCTTTTTCTGCAGATTCTTCGTTTTCACTTTCACTAAATCTTTTGTCTTCATCGGAATCTAAATTAGAACAAGACAGATCACCACCATCCGATTCATGCTCAAAAAACACTCACAAAAAATTAGCAACTATCTCAGGGCTTAGACCTTTTCTACGAGCAATCGTTTCAGGGTGTCTACTCTGCACAAGGTTTGAAAATCGAATGAAATTGTTTTTATGAGCAAATAAGAAAATGCTATGTAATGAAACACTTAGACACAACGATTTTAGTATGACTGACTCATTTCCGCTCTGTGAACCCAACAACACCGAATTAGGTCAAATAAATGTTTGATATTACTTCTGGAAGTTTGTTTTACTAATGGTATTTGCTTAGTGGACAATCCTTTGCTGAATGTCAGCTATTCATAATGATAAATTGACACCAATGGACGTTCTAGGTATATTTAGTTGTAAAACCTAATTATTCTAGAATCACATGAAAACTTTTTCTCTGAAAATACTATGGAACATGATAAAAAGTCGCGAAAAAGTTTCAAATTCTTTGCAAAAATGCCGAAAGGAGAGCAAACTAAACAGGCTCCGGTGCCCAATCAACACCGATGGATGTTCTAATGTTAATACTCCAATGTTCTGGATAATCATATCAGAATAGTTACCGAAGTTTATAGGTAAAAATATTGTTTAGTCAAGCAACTAAAATATTATCTTTAAAGTCTTATTGATTAAGTGATAATTTATATTGTTCTTATTATGTTTCAAATTAACAAACAAACTTTTTTGCTCGTAATAATACAATTGAAATTTTTATGAGGCGTAAGAATTACCGATCTTAACACTACAATAGATTCTTTACAAATGTTAATTACAGCACCGACTTTATTACACAAATATTACTGCTTCAAGACTCCGATCAGGTAATAATATGATTACAAAGTGCAACACAAAACTCAAACTGCCAAATTATTATTGTTCACTAAGTCTATTTTACTTACAGGTTATCAAAACAGTCCCCAGTTACATAGTGAGAGTAAACGATTTATTTAAGTATAAATTCGTTATAATTACATAACAACCAAACGATTTGTAAGGAAACACAAATATATTCTGCAGAATGTTATTTTAACGACTTCTTTATTCTGAAAAGTAACCCAATGATAAATGAACACATTACCAAAAACAATGTATCTTTAAGTGGCTAATTATTGAATTTTATTATTGGCTGAGAGAGTTTCCTCAAGCAACATTAATTCAGAGACTTAGTTCGATTAATTCCATTGATATTTTTATATCTTCATATGAATGAATTAAAAATGTACTAGAATTTCCAATCACTTATCACTTATTCGAAAGTAAATCGGACACAAGTTTTTAAGAAAAGCAAAAAGAAATTTAGTTGCATTTAAAATGTAAACTTTTTTTATATCATCAGCGACATTAAAAAAATTAAGGGCTACATACTTAAAGGGATTATAATAGTTCCTTTTTTGCACATGGGTTTTAAATTTAATAATGTTTCACATTTATTGATATATATAAAGGAGAAAAGCGACTCATTCATTCATCCCGTGATCTCGGGAACCATTAGATCTACAGATTTGAAATTTTGAAGGCACGTTTCTTTTGTCGAGTAGAAATACGGTAAGAACAGATTTTACTAAAATCGATTCCCAAGACGAGTGGTGGGAATAATATAGACAAAAATTCCTGCTCTTTAGCTGTTAGACAAACAGCCTGGAAATTTCTTAGGAATGTTTCTTTTGTTGAGAAGCGATCATTTTTGAAGGGGTTTTACGTAAATCGTCTCCCACGGACGCGTAAAAGGATCATTTTACACATACTGGATAATGAATAACAAATCTGAATTCAATATTTCATTGGGCCGCATTTGGACGGATAATTGATCTGATTCGTTTGGGCATCGAGTTTAGATGCTTCTGGAGTGCATTTACGTTCAGGGAATACTCATTCGCTATGCAGCCTTTTAGATTTTATAAATTATATGGTAGATGAGAGAGAGAGAGAGAGTGTCGTGGGATATATCTTTCCACCCTATCCCACATATTTTCTATGTGGCTAGCTTTGCGGCGGCCAAAAAAGGTGTTGGAATCAGACGGATGCTCAGCGAACCAATTTTGAACATTTTTGGCACGATATATAGTTGCGTTATTGTCCATGAAGTATCCTTTGTCATCAGGATAAAAATGCAACATTGTTGTGGGTACCCTTTATCTACCAGTATACATAGGTATCTCATGGCTGTGTTTTTACCCACTAGGATCAGCAGGGCACCACTCCCATGCCAGCAGTATTATCATTATACTCCCCTTGCAAACTGCGAGTAGGCAAGATGAATTCATGGCTCTGTTGGCCACTCACTAAATTCGAAATCTACCATCAGTGCAAAATAAGAAGTAAGGTGATTCATCCAACCACATTACTCGTTTCCAAACCTCAGATGTCTAGTTTCTTCTTTGCAGACACCACTGCAAAAAAAATGTTTGCATTTCGGGTAGAGAAATAAGTGGTTTTCTCACAAACACCTGAATATGCATACCTATCATTTGCAATTCTCTGCGGATGGCTCCAGCTGAAATCTGTTGGGAAGAATCTTGGTTGATGATTTGTGTCAGTTAAAACACAGTAGAGCCCCTGTTTTGTGGTATAATTCATCAGAGACGATGCCAATAATGCTCTTGGAAACGTAACCGCAGTTCCGTCCTCTAGAGAAGGACTATGGCTTCTGGTGCTAACTTTTGAAAACCTTTCATATGACTGCTTTTGACAACCCTGTCAGATTTGCTGTCTTCTAGACAGGCACCAACAAAAGGCATTTTCTCAAAGGGGGAAAGATCTGTCGTATTTCCCATTTTACTACATTCATCGTGAAAAGCATTCTTACGCCTTACTTATACTAGCATTATAAGCACGTGTAGTCTTAGTTATAAAAAGAGAATTTGCATACTTCATCCCTAGCACGCATTCAAATGCAAATCGCAAAGGTTTCGATTTCATTGACCAGTGTGTATATTTTATTTGGTAATACTTTAAGTTGATTGACAGATAAGTCTTGGAAATACTTGGCAACTTAAATTAATTTATTTGTTTGATTTTGCAATTTTGTTTCTTACAGCATTCTTTCCTAGGAGTTCAATTCATAATTCACTTAAAATTATTTAAATGATAATTAAATTCAAATTTCATTTATTTTTATTTTTCCTCTTTCTGTTTTATTTTCATTCGATTACTGCAAAAAACTTGTAAACTTGCTTAAATATCATATGAATATATGTAATATTTATATATAGTATGAAAATGCGAAAGTATGAACGTATGTTTTGGTGATGAACATCTAAATATTTCTATTAAATTACTGATTATCCGAACCTATGCCTTTTGTCTAAATGAATTTCATAATCGACTGACAAATCGAATTGTTCATTTAAAAAAAATTAAACTGTCTTTCCAAAAAATTTCCGTTGAAAAACTGCATGAATACATATTACAAAATTCTGATAAAATTCTAAGAATGTTCATGCATTATTCAACTTTTTTTGAATTATTAGAAAAACAAATGTGGAGAACCTATCAAAAATAGCGATATTGCTTCTCTAATGTACAAGTAGTTTTCTGCTGTATTTTTCATGAGGAAGTTTTCTTTTATCCTACTTTTCAAGACACAGAATTTGAGTTCTATTTTTAATACTTCATACTTTCATCATTTTCCTTCAAACATTCGATTTCTACATTTAAATATTTTTTTAATAGAACAAATTTGTTGGTAAACGAAAATTTACATTATCCTCAATCTAAGTTTAAAGTATATTTCCGAAAAAAAACTATTATTTATTCTTAAATAATGATCTAAATATTCAATTATTCAAACTAAATGTAAAATTATAAAATTATATGCAAGTGGATGCAATGCGTATTTAAAACAGAAATAAAAAAATGTTGTAAGATTCATAATATTATGTACTTTTTTCTCATAGTACATGTGTGCTGTATATTTTCCAAACAAGTCGCAGTAAAACTTCACTTAAAAATTACAAATGAAGTTTAAATCCCTAAAGAATTTCTAGGCTTTATACATCAACCCTATTTCAACTGAAACAAGAATGTTCTCAGTGGTATCATTACACATAAAATGTCTTGGAGCGGACATTACCAAATGAAATAAATTTAAAATATCTTTTAGGAGCAGATATATATATATATATACTTTTGCATCTCGAAAACTAAACAGCACAGCCACTTTTCCCTGTTCTCCCTTTTCGAACATTCGAAAGTTGCAAAGTCACGAAGAAGATTGTAGAATTCTTCTCCCATGCGGAACATAAAAGCGACTTTATAATCTTCCAACATTAATTTCACCGACAGAACTTTTACGTGCGAATACTATTTTTCCAGAAACTTAATGACTATGAGACTCCCTTAGAATTTGAAGACACTTTGGCAGAGATCGGAAGAAACTCTCCTATTTCCTCTTTACAGGAAAATGAAAAAGAATTCTCAGGAAGGGACGGGAAAAAAAGGCTTAGTGGTCCCACGTGCAGTGTGTTCTTGAAATACGACGACTAGAAGAGGCCATTTTAAATCTCGGTTTCGAACGGAGTTACATGAAAACGAAAGCCGAGATATCGGCTAAGAAGTAGAAGAAAAAGAAAGAAAGGAATTGAAAATCTGGAAAAAAATTTGGTCTTTCGGTTTCCCTTACTTGTTGTGGAAGAGCGATTTTTCGAACTTTACAGTAATAGGAATTCTTCGAATGTGACTCGGACTTGCAGCAGATTCGGAATGGGCCAACGCACTTTTTCTCCGTGCACAAATCACGCGAGAATTGCTATTGTGGAGACACAAAGCAGAAATATACAAGCGACCTAGATTCCAGGTCTGCGACATTTCCCAGAAAAGCTTTTAGTTTTATCGTGTTTGAGTCTGTGATGCGTCCATTGTAATGTATAAGGTTTGTGATCTAACTCCTGCACAAAGTCCATACACTCACATTTACAGTACGATTAAACAGGATAGTATTTAAGAATTCACTGACCGAAATAGAATATTTCCTTATTTTTTATATATTATTGTAACAAATCATAATATTTCTCTGGGTATTTTTGATATTGTGAGACTATATATATTAGAGAGAACTATTAGAGAGAGAGAGAGAGACTGAAAATATTGAATATAAATGTAAAGAAAATTAGCAAGATATCCATGATCAATACAATGACGAATGAAGGTATTAAAATTTTAAAATATATTATATTTATCGCAAACTGATGCATTATATTACGATAAATATAATTAAAAATAATATTTCTATAAATAGAAATTGATATGTTAGACTTCTAATATGGCATTTAAGAATGATAAAATTAAAAACATCGCTTTTATCATAAAATTTATAATTCATAATGTACAACAATACATCTAATTATTCGTTTTAACTGGATTATTATTAATTATAACTTGGTTCCAGTAATAAGGATAAAAGTTAAAATTGGGGTTAAAATTATTATTTTTACCAAAAACAATTAGATCATCTTATCTAAATATTTATCTAAAATGTAATAGTTAATATTAATAATATATTTATATTCATAAAAATGTAAAAGTATATGTATATATTTTATTGGTATCTGAGTCCTTGAATTCAGCTTTAGATTGCACACTTAAACACTGTTATAGCTCTCGCGTTTTCATCTGAAAAGGATAGAGTTTGAAATTCTAAAGTGAAAGCATATGTAACTTTTAACCCCCTCGCCCTCCCTTACTTTTGATTTTCGCAAAAGCCATTTTTTAAACAGATTTCTACTCAACAAAAGAAACAAGCTTACCAAACTTCAAATGTTCTAATAGTTCAAAAACAGGATTATTTTTCTTTGTAACACTCTTGGGAGTCGATTTACTCAAAATTCGACGACAATGGATCCATAATCAGCAAAAGATTCATCTTATCAAAACCAAGATGCTTTCAAATTTAAGGTCTGTAAATCTAAAAGTACAAAAGTGGGATTTTTTTTATTTATAATTCTTCCGTATTCCACGTACACCCTTAAAGATTTGATTTCCACAAAATTTGTTCTTCACAGATAAATACGAGTACTCAACAAAAGAAACATACTTGCCAAGTTTGAGTTCTATAGGTCTAATAGTTGCAAATTATACTTTTTTCATATCTAAAGAGTTTTTTTTTCAGGTATAGAAGTTTAAGTTGGCATTACCTTCCAAGATGGCGACCGATTTAACAGCTGTCAAGTGATTTATTCTCAGTTTGGTTTGACAATTCATCAAAACGATCATCAAGCAAGGCGTAGATTCGTCGAATGGGCCCAAAACGAGATTGCCGTTGTTCTCGATTTTCATAAGCGAATTTTGTTTAGCGATGAAGCGCACTTCTGGTTGAATGGCTACGTCAACAAACAAAATTGCCGCATTTGGAGTGAAGCTAATCCACAAGTGCATGTCGAAACACCGTTACATCCAGAAAAACTGACTGTTTGTTGCGCTTTATGGGCTGGTGGAATCATTGGTCCGTACTTCTTCAAAAACGATGAAGGCCACAACGTTACAGTCAATGGTGATCGGTATAGAGCCATGATTACTAACTTTTTCATTCCTGAATTGAACAATCATGATGTCCAGGAGCTGTGGTTCCAACAAGACGGCGCAACATGTCACACAGCTCGTGCCACAATCGATTTATTGAAAGACATGTTTGGTGACCGCCTAATTTCACGTTTTGGACCTGTGAATTGGCCTCCAAGATCTTGGGATTTAACACCGCTAGACTATTTTTTGTGGGGCTATGTAAAGTCATTGGTCTATGCGGATAAGCCACAAACGCTTGACCATTTGAAAGACAACATTCGCCGTGTTATTGCCGATATACGGCCACAAATGTTGGAAAAAGTCATCGAAAATGGGACGTCCAGATTGGACTACATCCGAGCCAGCTGTGGCAGTCCTATGCCAGAAATCATATTTAAAATGTAATGCCACAAGATTATCTTCCGAATAAAAAAATATCATGTCAATCGAATAATACATCGTTGTTTTATTGCAATTTAAAGTTATATATCTCTAAAAAAACACCCCATATAACACCCCGTAACTTTCGTAACTCTTTCGAGTCTTTATTCAGAAAACTCGTTCTTTGCGGATCTCAACTCAACAGAAGAAATTAATTTGGCAAACTTAATGGATCTAAATCTAATGCATCAAAAAGGGGAAATTATTATCTTAAATGCTTCCATTACACCCCTTCTCTATTGGCAGTCGATTTCCACAAAATCTATTCTTAGCTGATCTCTTCTCAAAATAAAAAAAGAAAGATGCCTGCCAAATTTTAAAATCTGTAGGAGTAATGGTTCTGGAGAATCCATTATGAGGAAGTCGTTTTTATCCTGCAACGTATTTTTACCTTAACAAACCTTTGGGGATACTTTGCTATAATGTTTGATATGAATCATTTACTTTGAGAATGCAGATGATAATTTCTATGAAACCAAAAATGTAGTGGAATAAGAGAGAAGTTACAGTCGAAAGAATACAAAATAGATATAAGAATTAGACGGTGTTATAGAAACGTTATGGGAGTAAGAATATCTTTACGAGTAGAGATTCAGAGCTAGTATGTTTGAATCGGATATCCTTACTAAACATGTGTATTGCTTATAAAGATCGAAAAATAATTCAAATTTACCATTATATTTATTATGTCGGGTTCGGTTTAGCTAATTCAAGTATTTTAATTTATTTTGGGTATCCTAAGATCAAATAAATTAGTTAATTAAAATAATTAAAAAATTAAGTTTGACGTTCATTATGCGATAGATCTCTTTCACTAAAAGAAGCAAACACGCGTAGCGGCGGTATCTACCTACTCCAGTAATAGCCTTCGAACAATGGTAATCACTTTTGTCTAGTGATCCTTCTACACAGCTTTGCTAACGAACGTCGTGGGTTCTATTCGTCACATTGGTGACCTTGGCTGAAAAAAACACAAACCTTCTGATCTGCCGTGGCACCATGTATCTGCAAAAATAACTATCAATGTCATCAGACCCACTTGATGCAGCAACCAAAGTCGTCAGACCCATTTGACGCAGCAACCAAATTTGTCAGACCCACTTGATGCAGCAACCAAAGTCGTCAGACTCACTTGACGCAGCAACCAAAGTCGTCAGACCCATTTGACGTAGCAACCAAATTTGTCAGACCCACTTGATGCAGCAACCGAAGTCGTCAGACCCACTTGACGCAGCAATTAAAGTCACCAGACCCATTTGACGCTGCAAACAAAGTCGCCAGACCTACTTGACGCAACAGCAACAACTCACACGCTCGCTATAACAAATATCTCGTTCGTTCGCCTGTCCACCGACTCACCGGGGTGTATTATAATGGCGGTATCAACATAAGCCAGTAACAGCCTCTGAACAGGGGTGTTCATTTTTGCATAGTGGCGATATTACTTGTCTTCCGTCCCGAGCGTCGCGGGATCTCTTCACCACAAGCCTCACAATGACATCATATTTGTGTATATTTGCATAAAATAACCCTTCCATTAAAACCATTTTGAAAAATTCTGATGGTTTAAAAATATGAGTAATTGAGATTTGAAATAAGTGTGAAAAATAAAATCAGGTAAATCCGTGTATTGAAAATATATCTTCTCACTTCTATTTAAAGGTTCCGAAAAGCTGCCTTGAGATTTATTTTTTTTGCATTGCCAGCCAGTTCATCTCCCTTTCCTGAACTGAAAAAAAATATCTCAGTACAAATCTGTCATCATTACAAGAAGCTCAAATTTTTAATCCTTTTATGCTACTTTTCAGCTAAGTTGGTGCGAAATGCTGCCAACATAGCCAGGTGGAATGATAAATTGTCAAATATGGTTTCAATTGCCGTCATTAATATAGCAAACCTATCCAGTTGACTTATTTATCAGAATTCAAATTCGCTACTAGTACGCATGAGGAAAATTTGAAACTAGCCTACAACGAAGGAACAAGTAGAAATACTTTTTCATGAAAAATTCATTTTGCCTACTAATATTTCTTGAACAAAAAAAAAATTATAAAATGAAGTTTTATTTTAAAGACGGCATTTGATGGGGATGTACATGTAATAGAAAAAGGAGCAACTTTAAAGAATCATAAAGTTTCATTTTTTTGGCATGTATTTCTTTTGCTTATTTAGAATTGGTTTTAAATATGAATAAATTAATTCTTTGGTTTATGTAAATATGTTTTTTTAATTTGTTTATATTCTTGGTTTGCTGAGTCGATCGACCCTAAGACGAGAATTTTGGTTGTTGGAGAAACCTATAAGAAAAAAATATTCTTCATAATAAACTCTTATAAATCTTTGAGTAAGTAAATTTGGAAGGCTTATTCATGATTCATCTGGTTACATAACTTATATAGGCACAATGTAATTATGTAAAAACGAAACTGTTATCCGATTAATTATATAATCAAAAATTTCTTAATAAGAACTAAGGCATTGAGAAAAAAGAAAATTTAACATAAAGGCCTCATCAAAATTAATTTAAAACTTTTAATTACGATTCAGGGTTTTCTTTCCCAAAGAAAGAAATAGAAGAAAATTTAGTGTAAAAATGAAACTTGTATTTGTTAGACGTTTTACATAAAAGAGATTCACATTTGTTTGAAACATGGAGAAAATAAAAATGATACAACAAAATGCATCAATGATAGTCAAATTCTACCAAATTCTAACAGACTGTTTTAAATGATCGAAAATGTAAAATTTTAAAACCAAAATGAAGGACTTTTTGTCATTAAAAGTTCCAATTCTGATTAGGCCTAAGGTTCCAAGTAAACATCACTCATTTAAAATGCTAAAAACTTATTTAAAGCATTTTCAGAGTTAAACTACACTGACCCCAGGGAGACTATAATTGATGAAGAATGTTTTTTAAAAAATCAAATTGATAAGAGAAATTGTAAGATTGTTAATTGTTGTAAAACATTCTTAAATATGATGTTATTTCGCTTACAAATTTCTTTCTTACGTTGGCACGCGAAATAATTCATACTATGTAGGATTCAAAAGTTCCCGGACTGAGTCTATAACATAAAAAAATGTTACCAATTAAATAGATGAAACACATCATCCTTTGAAATAAGACCCTAGAGCAACAACACACTTTTGCATCGCTTGTAAAGGTCATAAAAACGTTTCTGGAATCCATTTTTAGCCATGTCCAGCCTGCGATGCACTTTTCAATTCCTCTGCAAATTGGAATCGACGACCCAGAAAGCGACATGCTAGATCTTGACACATTCTGAAGTCGCGGGGAAGGAGGCGAAATCAGGTGAGTAAGGAGGATGTGACAAAATAGTTGTTTTGGTTTTCACCCCATCATTGTTTGATGCCTGTTCTTACATACCGCTGCAGAAACCTTTCCAATGTGGTTTCCAATTTTCTGGTGTCGTCCACGTCACTTGACCATGGCCCAAAGTTACGTGATCCGTCGCCAAAAGCCCTCGTGTAGCTAAACAATGCGAAGTTAATATTCACTCACTCACCCGGGAACTTTTGAATCCTACTACGTAAAATTATATGAATACATTAAAAATCCCTTAGCGCTCTCAAAATAACATAAAAACACATTCAATGTCAAAACATTACGTCTGGTAGTAAATATATTTATGATATATAAACAACCATATTATCCCTTCTTGAATATTTTCATGCTTCCACTAAACAAACTAATCATTACACGTATCTGAAACGTACATCATCAAGCATCCGAAGCAACTATGTCATTAAACACATCCGCGCGCTAAAAAAAGATAACAATTTCACAATTCGCCCTTCAACGATTAAGTGCGACTAGGAAATTTCCCCTCTTACAAGACACAGTGCATGTTAGTGATTTCGAATCACACACACATTTCTCCTGTCTCTCTTTTATATCAAACGAGTCTACTTGTTTTAGTTTATCAGTAATAAGATCATTACCAAGCGTCCCCTTTGAGAGTAAGATCTTAAAGATTCGGAACTGTCTGTTTGGAATTTTAAAGTTCGAATTTCGAGGGAGGCAAGAATCTACTAATTCATTCTGAGTTTCGAACGTTTACTGTCTCATCCATCATGGGTTAAAATATTAATTTCGAGTTTCTCTAAGGGAGTGGATCAACTGGGAAACAATCTGTGACACCTGTACGTGAGAGCCAGTAATTGATTTGTGTTTGAGGGGGGTTGGTGGAATAGACGCTTGATGAATATGTAGGATTATAGGGCTGCGGTTTGTTGAGGCTTATGCATATCGAAAGTCGTTTGAAAAATCTGTTGGCTTGAGTCAAATTGAGCTGAAGATGAGGAATAAAAGGGATAAAAATTAGAGGTTAGGCGCTGGGTAAACATACAAATGGAAAATAATCTTTGGCAGACCCGATTTTTTAATTGCTATTGTTTTCTTTGTAGAGAGGTCTTCATTTTCTTGCAAAGTTTTCTTTTAATGGTATTCGATTCTGGATTATTTGACAAATAATTTAACGATTTATTTGATGCTATATATATATGTTTTATTTGTATCTTTAAGTAATCAAAATGGTCTTTTATCACAATAATGATTTTTACTTAAGTCTTATTGGAGAGAGAAGTCACTTTTTTTAATGGTACATTGTTTCTTGATTTTTAACAATTAGTTAAGTGATTTCTTTTAGCGATATTCAATCAGATATCAAAAGTAAATAGATTATGATTCTTCGTTTGCGGTTCATTCATTATTGTTTTTGATATTGTTCACGGAAGGATGTGTTTACACTTACATTAACGTGGACCTTTTTCAATTCCTACTATTAGCTCACTCTCTCTCTCCCTATATATATATCTTAATCAAATTTTCAATCATTAATAAAATACTTTCTATTCATCCAATCAAGTTCAAATAATTTTTTTAAAAAAAACTTGTAGTGGATGACACTTAATGTTAATACAGACTTTTTTCAAATAATAATTCATTAATTACATGAAATTAATACCTGGTTTTCGTCACCAACTTAGATTCGTCTCTATTGTTGTACCAACATAACTGTTAAAACAAGGACAAAAGTTAGCATCGAAAACTGGTTTTAAAGCCAAACTAGCCAAACCGGGTATGCATTGTTACAACAATACAGACAAATTATGCTCTTTTTTCAATTCCTACTATTACTTCTCTCTCTGCCTATGTATCTTTATATATAAAAATCTTCTGTGCGTGTGCATGTGACGAACTCCTCCTAAGCGACTGGACCGATTTTGATAAAAAAAAAATTGTGGGTTCAAGTGGATTCGAGAATGGTTTGGATTCACAATTCGGTCCAATATCACACAATTAGTTAAAAATACATTAATTAAAAGCATTACAAAGATTCTACTCAATATTCACCTGCATTGTTGTAACGACGTTATTGTTATAAGTTGACGTAAATTGGCGTCCAAAATTGATTTTCAGCCAAACTGGCCAAACCGGGTCTTCATTGTTGCAAAAATACAGACAAATGTTGCATGTTAGCGTTTTTAACTTCTTTTTCAAATATTCTTCATGTATATAATTCTTATATACGTGTGTATGTGACTGAATTCCTCCTAAACGGCTGGGCCAATTTTGATGACATTTCTTGTGTGGGCTCAAGCGGATTCGAGAATGGCTTAGATTCACAATTCGGTACAATACTTCAATTAGTTAAAAATTTATTAATTAAAAACCATAAAACGCATAATTGTTTTACCCCCTAATGCACGGCAAAAAAAAAAAAAAAAAGAATTAAGAGGGGAGAATTTTCCGATATTTTTTTCCCGCTGTTTTTAAAATTGTTATCTAATTTTTGATCAAAATCAGACAAAAAATAATTACAGTATCGGAAAGATTATTCATTTCGCCACGATACGGCATATATCTTTGCAAATATAATTCTTCTGTGCGTGTGTATGTGACTGAATTCCACAAAAATGGCTGGATCAATTTGAATGATAATTATTGTGGGGGTTCAAGTGGATTCGAGAATAACTTAGATTCAAAATTCCGTCTCATATCGCAATAATTTAAAAATGCGCCTAAATTATTTAAGGGCCTGCTATTGCTCATAAAAAAATCATGGCAATATTCTTGACGCCACTATTTTGAGCAGCAAACTTCAAGGTGAAGTTTTACTCTTATACTACATATCCCAATAATTCTTTCAGACTCTTCTTGCAATTTCCAATTCGCTGGGTATTTGCTATGACAATAAAAAAGTCACAAGGTCAAACATTGACAATTTGTGGCTTAGATTTAGAAAAGCCTTGCTTTTCGCACGGCCAATTATATGTTGCATGTCCGAGGTTTGGGAAACCATCACTTTTGTTTGTTTATACCCCTCAAGGATAAAACCAAAAACATGGTACATTCAATGGCATTACGATAAATTTATTTTTTGTGCATTAAAAAAATATACAGCTCGAGCTTTATCTTTTTTACCCTTTAATCAAAACAAGTTTAAGTTTCTATTCAGAATAGTTTCAGAAGTCTTGTGGTAACTGTACATGTGATGATGTCAGGTATTGTAATATCTTTCTTCAATAAAAAAAAGTCATCAAAATTGTCCAGATTGTTACAACTTATTCAAAAAAGTTTGTAATTTTCGAATTTAAGACGTGTGTACAGGACAACGTTTGTCGGGACAGCTAGTATATATATATATATATGCGTGTGTATATAAATATATATATATATATATATACATATGCGTGTGTATATAAATAAGTATATATATATATGTATATATATACATATATATATATATGTAAGGATAATTAAATTAGATTAAAAATTACATTCCCTATCTAGCCCTTGACTCCATCTTCCTCCGTTCTCATATTCAAGTATCAAACTAATCGCCCATTTATTTCTTCCGAACATATGGCCTAGCCAATAAACATGTCTAATTCTAGGTCGTTAGATTTACTAGTCAACATATGTCAGCATTAACTTGCAAACATCATCTTCAAAGCCGCGATACTTACCATATGTTTTTCACGTGTTATTCACGTGAAACCACCACCATGGCGTGCTTTTTTCTCCCTGCTCGCAGTCAGAACTGATGTAGACACGATGGAATAAAGATCTCTCTTTTTTAAAACCTTAATCTGATTCTGTCTTTAAAATCATGACAGAATTAAAGCCGGCAGGATTTTTATCTGCGAGTGGATTCCAAATCTTAACGTAAAAACTAATTTTTTTATAAAATAATTTTAATATAAAAACTAAAGCCAGCGACCATAATAACTGATATGAAGAATTTGATGGAACACCGAATGCACCATATGCCAATATGCTGAAGACGTCGGATTTCCAGAATAAAAAATGGTACGGAAAAAAAACGCGCTAGTGATCCCCGGAAGAACATCGCTCTTAACCCCCGAGAAGAATGCAGTGTTTACCGCCGAACGTTATTTCTACCGTTGCTGAAGAGACCAGCAAGTTTGCCATGAAAGAACCAACTTTCGAATGACGAAAAAAGAAACAAAACAAAAAGAGAAGCGTGAATTCCCCAACTCAGTGATGAAAGGCGTCCAATCCCTTCCGCCAGAATAATAATAATAATAAAATATGTTCTTCTTCAAATGGCATTGCGATTTAGTTCCAGTGATACAATGATGGAAGGACCAACAGTACCAGAAAAAAAAATCTTTTTCGCCGGAAAGTCTGCACGGTAATACTATGAAATAGTGAAGTATCAACATGGAAAAATAAATAAATAAATAAAATTTTACTAGTGAAATAAAGTGACAACAACATCTGCGTTCACCAGGTGTTTCTGCCGCTGTGAAGTGGAGGTCAGTTAAATGGTATATTTCCAATTTTAATAACATTGAAGAACTGAGTTTTGCTGAACATAACTTTACGAAAAAGAATAATATATGATATGTGTGTGTGATATGGTATTTAATTTTTATAATATATAGTTGTGTTATAAATGAGATATTTTCTTTATATTTGAATTGAGAAAACAAAGTATATAGGTTTAGTCATACAAAATTTTGAGAAATTTTAAGATACTTCTCATAATTTTATCTTAAGATGTCGAATGAGTTAAGAGTTATGATAGAAATTGGTGTTTTAAAGTGAAATATATAAATTATGTTTTTAGAAAAATGACTAATGAACTAATACTAGATATATTGATTTTTATAAGAAACAGAAGTAAAGTCAAGTTGTATTCTTTTTTCTCCATTGAATTCAATTGTTTTGTTAATTATTTTATTCAGCAGTAATCTTATTGCATGTCATTTAATTTTTTTTATTTTGAAATTGTGTGTTTTGATATACCGGCCATATATCAGGATTCACTATTTCTCGAAATTTTCCGTATCTAAAATTAAAATTAATTTAATAACTTGAAGCTTATTTTTGGATATTATACAGTGGATAAGGGAGAATACACAATCATTATAATTTTGTATATGTCTCGAAACATTAAGAGGACAAACTTGTTTAGTTTGATATGTACACCTCTCATTGTTTCTTATCAGCTTCTCTGAACATTTGTGAGTTGATGACGCAGATTTCTCAGAGAGATGTGTTCAAAATTAAGTAAGGTAATACAGTTTATATTAGTGAATGTGTGATGTAAGAGAAAATCTAGAATTTTTAGAAGGTTACGGAAGGATTTAAAATATTGTGTGTGTATGCGATATTGTTAAGTTACAGTGAATATTGAGAAAATTTTCATACATACTAAAAGTTAGTATTGAAGTGAGTCCACTTTTCCGACTCAAAAATAATAAAAAAGTGCTCTTATATTCTTATAATTTTTATATTTTATAACGCATATGAAATAAAACATTGTTTCTTGTGTTGGATAGTGCATATAAGCTGTGTTTTGTACACCGTTTTCATATTATTAATAATTTTATTTTATTAGTGTCATTTTCATTAGTGTGTTTTCATTTTTTTAGTAAAATGTATTTCATATATGCAAAATGTGTGTAACAATATAAGGTATTACTACGATGGCGCAAGAGTAGATTTTTATACAAAATTATTATTTTAACATTTGTATGATTTCATGTATTTTTATTTTTACTATCTTATTGTTTGATATATTATTTTCCAACATAAATTTTTTGAAAATATCTACCAGCTATAATACGAATCTATTATTATGAAGGAATAGGAGGAAACGCGAGCTCTTATTCTAGATGTCGAATAGATTTAAACAAGCTAATCTTCAATTATATGTATGGAAATTCATTTTTATCAATTAATTGTCATTACTGTGTTTGTTGTTATAGTTTCGTTTATTATTTTGCATTTTAATTTTAGTATTCTTATTGCTTAAATATTTCTACTGTGTGTAATATGTCTTTCTAAGTAACTATGTATTGTTTTGTGTTTGTTGAAAATTGATTAAGTTTGTAATCAGAGAAAAAACCACGCCATGACTCCCTTTTAAAATTAGGGGGCAAATGTAAGGATAATTAAATTAGATTAAAAATTACATTCCCTATCTAGCACTTGACTCCATCTTTCTCCGTTCTCATATTCAAGTATCAAACTAATCGCCCATTTATTTCTTCCGAACATATGGCCTAGCCAATAAACATGTCTAATTCTAGGTCGTTAGATTTACTAGTCAACATATGTCAGCATTAACTTGCAAACATCATCTTCAAAGCCGCGATATTTACCATATGTTTTTCACGTGTTATTCACGTGAAACCACCACCATGGCGTGCTTTTTTCTCCCTGCTCGCAGTCAGAACTGATGTAGACACGATGGAATAAAGATCTCTTTTTTTTTTAAACCTTAATCTGATTCTGTCTTTAAAATCATGACATATATATATACATATGCCACTTCGTGTATATATATATATATATATATATATATATATACATATGCGTGTGTATATAAATATATATATATATATATATATATATATATATATATATATATATATACATATGCGTGTGTATATAAATATATATATATATATATATATATATATATATATATATATATATATGGTAAACGATATAAGAGATATATATACACTGCTGACCAACGTAAATGCAACTCCCTGAAGGAAGCATGCAAATAACATGAAATTTACAACATGTATTATCGGAGGTGAGATATGTAAATGATTAGAATTTCAGCGCAGACACACATCACGCATGCCTGTGGCGCCACCTCAAAGCACTATTTAAGGCTTGGAGATTTCGTCGATTTCAAGTTCGGCAATTGTGCTTTTCTTGTGGTTATTTCAAAAAACGATCAGTCATGTCTCGTACAAAAAGCAATCAACTTTTGATCAAGTATTCGAGTTCGACAGAGGAAGGATAGTGGCCTACCAAGATTGTGGATTATATTTCAGGGAATTCGGTAGCCGTGTTGAACGAAACCAAACAACTCTAATGCGGATATGTGACTATTGGATGCAGGACGGTACGACGGACCGACGTAGTCAATTGCATCCACCTCAGTGCACCCCTTCACGTGAGGACAGGCAAATTGTGCGCATGGCAGTGACGGATCGCTCACTCACATCATGAACCGTAGCACAGCCCATTGAGTCAGTAACGCACCATTCCGTGTCTGTGCGTACCATGTCTGTCCATGGTTTGTCCGCAAGACGTCCATTGCTTGGTCTACCCTTGACGCAGCACCACAGACGTCTCCGCCGCCAATTGTGCGATGAAAGGAGATTGTGGACGGGAGAATGGAATGATGTTGTTTTTACTGACGAGTCACGCATCTGTCTGCAACACCACGATGGCTGGATTCGAGTGTTGAGACACCATGGAGATAGGATTCTGAACAGCTGCGGTATGAACCGCCGTACTGTTCCTGCATCATGTATTATGGTATAGCGTGGTATTGGACATCACTATCGTAATCCTCTAGTACACATTGTCGGTACTTTAAACAGCTGGCGCTACATCTCCAATGTGTTGGAGCCAGTTGGCCTTCTTTACCTTCAGGACTTTGAAATAGCTTTATTTCAACCGGATAATGCGCGACCATACGCGGTACGCATTTTCCAAAGGTTCTTGGTCAATCACCAGATTGAATTGCTTCCCTGGCCTGCTCGTTCTCCCGATCTTTCGCCGATAGAAAACATGTGGTTCATGGTTGTTCAACGATTGACCAAGATTACACACCTCCAGTTGCCACACCAGATAAACTTTGGTAACGTGGGGAAAGTGTCTGATCTACTGTACCCCAACTACACATCCGAAGTCTCTTTGAATCAATGCCGATGCGTGGGACAGCTGTGATCTCCAACAATGTTGGCTACTCTGGCTACTGATTCTGGCAGAAACCACACTTTACAGAAGTCTATAAATTTAATCATTTAATACTTGGTCAACATGTTATCTACAAAATAAATTTTATTGTGCTATATCTTGTCCTTCTTAGTGTTGCATTTACGGTGGCCAGCTGTGTATATATTTAGTTCAAATTTTCAACCGTAACAACATACTTTCTATTCATCCATTCAAAGAAGAATTGACTTAATTTTTTTTACATTACTAGTTTAATTGCTATTGTTTTTTATTTTTGTTGAGTGTTTTTTATTAACGGAGTTTCTATTAATGGTTTTCAACTCTGGATTTATTTGGCAAATTGATTTTTGATGCTATATATATATATATGCTTGTACGTATTTATAACTAATCAAAATGGTTTTTTACCGCAGTACTGTTTTTTAATTAAGTCTTGTAGTGAAAGGATATCATTTTATAATGGTAAATTGCTTCTTGACTTTTAATAACTTGTTAAGAGATTTCTTTTGACGATATTCAATATTTTATCATAAGTAATTATATTTTCACTATCCGTTTGCGGTTCGTTCATTATTGTTTTTGGTATTGTTCACGGAAAAATGTCCTCCACATACCTTAACATGGAGTTTTTTTTAAATTAGTTTCGATTACGAATTTGTTTGATACCTTAATCATTCATATTTGTTGCATTCCTTGTAATGACAATTAAATAAAAATAATTTTAAGCATTAGCAATTTTTTGAAATTTGGTTTTCTTGCAAATTATTTGATTATTTTTTCTTTAATATTTTCAGCTTGTTTGTATACTTGATAATTAGCTGATTATTAATTTATTTTGATTCTCTCTCACTGAAGTTTTTACTTTTTTTCATATTATACATTGCCAAAGAATCTTCAATAAAGATG